>JAJLRJ010000001.1:15667849-15967849 GCA_024195265.1 Dendrophyllia cribrosa
ATATACTGTTCATACAGTTTGAGCACTCTCTGGATTGGGTGGAGAGCCTCTAAGAGGTGTTCACTATTGGCATATTGCTTCGCTCACTGCTTGCAGTTTGAGCACTCTCGTGACTCCACAATGCAATCCAACAATGTGTAACCGTACATCCTGTGCCCAAGTTCAGGAGTTGCCATAAAGCCATTATGGTAATAACCGGGAGGGCACATTGTATACATAATTGTATATTACGCTCACTGTTCATACAGTTTGAGCACTCTCTGGATTGGGTGGAGAGCCTCTAAGAGGTGTTCACTATTGGCATATTGCTTCGCTCACTGCTTGCAGTTTGAGCACTCTCGTGACTCCACAATGCAATCCAACAATGTGTAACCGTACATCCTGTGCCCAAGTTCAGGAGTTGCCATAAAGCCATTATGGTAATAACCGGGAGGGCACATTGTATACATAATTGTATATATATATATATATATATATATATATATATATATATATATATATATATGTACAGAATATTTTGCCAGTCAGCAAGCCCGCTGGGGAACAGATAAAGTGAGGAACAGATTCGTTGGGTGCCCCTGCCTAAAGAAACAAGCTAGAAAAATGAAAAGGGAAAATATGTTGCCCATATTTCTGTACGACACCTGCAGCTTGCTAATGATTTTCAGATATTGAATTGGTTGGCTGAAAAATTTGGTCACTTGACTCAAAATAAGGGTCAAACCAGACAGAGAAAAAAATACCTATCTGGTACCGAAGGTGATTCAAGTGGTGAAAAACCTGTTTCTTTTAAACTTGTTTAAGGAACGGTTTCTTTTTTCGATGCGCAACCGTGAAATTACTCTTCTTGATCCTTGTTAGGTTCAGCCAAATTTCTGTTACGCCGCCGGAGTCCGTCTTTTCGCATCGTTGGTTTCACGGCGTGCGTTGAAAATAGACAGATTATCAAGGGATTACGTGGTCACTTGCCATTTTTATTACTACCATCAAAAGCAATGGGATCACTAGCGGTTGTCACGGGACAAGCGATTAATGAAGTTTCCCTTGAAAATATACAAACCATCTATAGCTATCTATCAGTCGTTAGTCTCTTTACAGAAACACTTTTAATTTTTTTATATAACAAATGATCTTACCCAACCGTCGACATGGTAACAAAGGCCCACCAGAAACCGTCAAAAACTCCGCGACAAAAATGACCGCCAAACTCCTGGGCATTTTTCACACTTTCCTGTATATGAATTTAGAACATAGAGATGAGCAGAATCAACTGAATTGTGAAGTCGAAAACGTTTATCCCATCTAGAAGGCATTGTTTACTCGGATCAAGCACGTTGTCATGGTTTACTAAGCCAATTGTTGGCGGTTTGATCGATGAGGAGCAAGTTAATACAAGTGCTGCGCGAGAGTGAGTAAGCTAATTAAATAGGTATCTTGGTCAGAACTCCAATATTTTCCCCAATATGGACCAAACATCTATTTTAGAATTGGTGACGGTGACCGTTTTATGATAGAAGGCTTGTTAAAAAGCTAGCGGGTTTTTTATTTATACCCTTAAGGTTTTTGCAAACAATGATGACTAGGTAGTTTATAAAAGGCTATTGCTTCGGGTTTATAAACAAAGCCGATACTGAGGTTATTTACCGCCTCGGCATATAAATTGTTTTTTACACTAATTACCAGTGAATATATATATATATATATATATTGTAAAGCTAAATGGTGTTTTTAAATAGCCTCTGAAAAGAAAATGTTAACAAAAAGGATTGATAAAAATGTGATGGAGAAAGTCCCGTAACTGACAAACACGGGACAAAAAGGTTTAAAATGAAATACTTATAAGTAACAGGATGAGATGGTAAAATTGATTCGTGTATGCTTACAATATGCAAATTACAAGGGACTTGCAAGTAAAATTTAAATAATTTTCTTTACGAGAAACTAAAATTTATTTGTACGCCTTACCATCGCCCAGACAGCCATCCCTGCTACAGTGGATAGTAAAAGGGTTAACACAATGATGGGCCAGCAACTACTGACTGCATTCCACATAAGAATATTCTTGTTACTCCAGCGCTGAATGTAATCTGTTCGTTGGATGAGAACGACTCCAGGTGAATCCACGATATTTATGTATGGTAGGTAACCTTTGTACACATTTTCACTATTTTCATTATAGCTCTGAACGGGGAGAATAAGATCCGCATCACCCTTTAAGATATCTGCATGAAGCATGGCAATGTTCGCAGCTACTTGTGTTTGGTAATTTATAAAAGACCCGTTTCCTCTGTTTAATTTGTCGCGACACTTGTTTAATTTTCTGTTTATTATCTTGGCACACTTGTTTATGGCAAGATCCAAAACCTCATAGAAAATACCATCTATTTGTTCACCTCTTTCACTGGAGTTAGTCAACATCATAAACGGTGGTCTTAGCAGCCATGACGCGTTGAAATTTTCTGGGCATAATTGCCCTTGCCCGTGCGGCTGTGGAGAGACTGTAAAGCTACTTTCTAACATTGCGTCTAACACGGTCTGTGAAAAACTGAGTGGGCCAGTAGCTGACGCAAACATGAAGACAAATATGAACATTTTTGTCAACAAATTTTCTTCTCGTGACCAAGCTAAGCTGAGTTCGCTTTCTCGGTAGGTGTTAATTGACTAGTTTTAAATACTCAAAATATGAATTATTAATATTTACTTAATTTTACGACAGTTTTCATATTCAGTGTGTTTTACATAACTATTGACGGACAGGTTGCCAATCTCGTCGGGAAATTGGGAAATACGTTATACGAACTTTACAATTACGACAATTACGTTGTGAATCACCCGATAAATTTCGATGCGAACTAGTTCGGTTAACTTTGAAAATCAGACATTTTCTCGATTGGTCTTATACTTTGAACTTTGAAACGAGCAGTTTCGCAGGCAAAAACTTATTTAGAAAATAGAAACGTGGTAAAAGTGTAAAAAAAAAAACAATTCGCAAACATGTTCGAAGCGACGTTCGTAATTCAAAACATCTGTTTATGTTTATAAGTTAAACTATTTCTCGAATGAAGATAAACTGGCGGCGTACAGGACCAACACGCGCACGTTTACAATTATTGAGGAACTTGAGGGACAACCGTGTGTTCTCTCGTATGCGCCAATGGTAAAATAAAATAAGACTAAAATGGTGCATTACGTATACGAAATGTAATGTTCCAATCAATATTAATAAGAAAAATTATTTGGCTGAAAAATCAAGGTCTTCTATGAGCTAACTCGTGAATACGAAACGCTCTAAATAAAAGTTTCTGTTCACTTTCGGACCCTACCTTCTCTTATGCGTTTTGCTACACGAACCCCCACCCCCACCTCCTGCGTCCAACTCCCCACTCTCCTTCCCCTCCAACGCCGTTTGTTTTGGTAAGGCAGGTGACCGATACATATCGCGGACTCAACGTTTACAGCCGATCGAGCGAGCGAATACAAAGTCACTCACTTCCTGGGAGATTAAGCATAACCAGTGCATCACTGAAACTCAAACTTAATATAATATATCATACTAAGAGCCAATGAACGTCAGCGAATTGCACCAAATCTGCTAGCAACGACCGCCCTGCAGTGGACGTTTTTTGATGTACAGGGGCGCTTTCCGTTTGAATGGAAAAACCGGGTAGAATTTCCTGTTTAAGGGAACAGGACAAATTGTCTTCAATCAAAACGGAACGGGAAGAACGTGTTCCTTTTGCACTGAGTAGCTTTTTCTTTCTTGCGGAGACTGGGTACTAACGATTTACAATAACAAACATGGCCTTTAATTCATCAAGGAGCATGGCACTAGTGGGAGGCAGCAGATGGTTCAGGATTTTCCGATCATTTCGGCAAAAACGATAAAAGAGGACCACCTCTGAAGGTATTCCTTTTTTTCCGAAAAATTTCCAGTGGAAAAGTCTGTTCCATTTTATTTACCACCGGAACAAGCGGATTTTCCATACAAAAGGAAAGAGCTCCAGGTTTCGAATGGCGGAAAATACAACTGCAATGAAAACCATGAAATACATTAAAAAATGCCAAATTCTAACAAACCGGTGGTCAGCGAACGTGTGACGAAGAGATTTTGGGCCAAATATTTCGAATATAATTCTTTCGATGATTATACTCTGGTTGTGTAAAAACCACGTGTGAAGCCTTGTCGTTTGTGCGAGAATACGAGGTGGTAATTACTAGTTTATTTTATCAGAAAACAAACCAAAATGTTTGGTGAAAGATGTGATCTTCGTTTGTGAATATTTTTTTTTAAATTCAGTACCATGAATACCATATGCTTTTTAAATCAAGGCCTTTATCTGCATTACCTGCATTCAAGA
This sequence comes from Dendrophyllia cribrosa, assembly GCA_024195265.1. Taxonomy (NCBI): domain Eukaryota; kingdom Metazoa; phylum Cnidaria; class Anthozoa; order Scleractinia; family Dendrophylliidae; genus Dendrophyllia; species Dendrophyllia cribrosa. Next base: position 15,672,208 of record JAJLRJ010000001.1, read on the forward strand.
TACTAGGGGTGCAGGTAAATATAAAAGACGGGGTATGAGATGCGAAGCTCCCGGCGCGAATTCAGTGGATATTTATCGAGCGCGCAAAGCTAGGGCGGAGGATAAGCCTGCGGATGGAGTTGGGGAGAGGTACGGATTAAGGGTTAGAGTGCAAGGAATAGGGTACGTTTCTTTTTTTTTTTTATTTCCTTGTCATCGTCTAAACATGCCATCGGTACTTTAATTATCGTGTGTGGAAGAGGAGGACGTTGAACGAAAAGTACAATTATAAATCCTTTAAAAAACATTTACTTTGTTTTCCAAAAATAGTCAGTCAGTCAGTCAGTCAGTCAGTCAATCAGTCGGTCAATTAGTCAGTCAGTAAGTCAGTAATTCAGTAAGTCAGTAAGTCAGTCAATGTATTAGTTACCGTGCGCATTTGCGCATATAAACGTCCTGGTCTTTCTTAAAAAGAAATACGTTTAGGGGGGTAGTGGCAGGTTGAAGAGTCGACAATCGGGAGAGTTTCTATTTTCCCGACTTTTCCCAGATTTCTGCGAATTTCCCGACATATTGGCAAAATCTGGGACGGTCGGGAAACAATAAAACTTCTGAGCTCAGTTTCATTTATACAGGCAGGCAGTTTTCTTTGCAGTCACTGTCCATCATTTATCCAAACCTGTGTTATGCTCTTGTACAGTACCGATCGAAAATAACTTTACACGTGAATGCGCATAAGGCGCGCAAATCGAGCGCGCATTGTAAGAACTTTACGTGTGGTAGTTGGTTCTATTTTATATTGTTATGCAAAGATATTCATATGAAGCGCACGACTACGTTTAGTATACTGCACCAAAAACGCGCTTGAGTGCGTATGAATCTTAAAGCACCCTTGAGGATGAAAATTTATGATTGCTAACTGAAATATCATAAATGCTGGGATACAAGTGTTCAGCCAAGTTTTCTTTCAATATAATATATGAACTGTATTGTCCTGGGGAGGTCTTCGCTTTTTTAGGACAACAAAGTTACTGTGCACTTTTTTGAGTTTCTGAGCTTGGGGTCGGGGGAGGGAGGGTGGGGATGGTGAAATGACGTGTGACTGAATAACATCAGTAGTTCTGCACTGCCGCCATCTTGGATCCACGATATTGGATTTCTCCATTTTTCTAACTTGACTCGAAAAATGTTTAAAAGCAATAAAGAAACACTAAAATAATATACAAATATAAACGTTACGACGGTAAACTTAAAATTATTTATTAAATTTTGGCGTTTGCTTTAATATATATGAAACTAATGTTCAAAGTCAGTTCACCCCCTCGGGGAAGCGGGAAGGCGTCCTTTAGACTGCCTACTGTTTCGTATGCCTGCTCCGTAACCCATTGGTGTCCTGCAAGCGTGCGTGTACTTCCCACATAAAACGCGTTTGGTTAAGAGGGTATTTTTCGATAGGTTCCGTACATTGTTTTTTATTGTTCATCCGTTATTGTTCACCAGAAGGTTGAATTAGGTTTGAAGTCGTAGTTTTGGAGCTTAACAGTAGAGTCGTTTCCGTCTCCCCTCATTTAAATGGACATCGAGCAAGCTCAGTTACCATAAACTCTACACGATTTCCGTCCTGTGGCATCTGCCAATTATTATGAGAGATTTTGTCTGAAAGAAAAGACATACATACACATATAAGCCGTTCATTTATCATTCATAATCAGTGGCATCCACCTCTCTTAATTAAGGGTTTTCTTAGATTTTTTCAAGAGCATTTATTGTTAGCTCATGCTGTCTTCAGTAGCTGTTCGTTTATCATTGAAACATATTTTGGTAAGGTTTGGTGACAATCAGTTACTATGGTAACAAGATATAACGTCATAAATAGCATGATGTCAAGTCCGTTTTTGAATAAAAATGCATATTTTTCACCTTTTTTCTGTGGAAAAACATATAAAACGTTACCGAAAGCAGCAAAATGTGAAAGTGTAACATATTTTACAAACTCAGCAAAAAATATTTGCAATTTTCGAATTTTCCCGATTAATTAAAAGTTTAGTAAAATCCAAGATGGCGGCCATCCTGGATGACTTGACGGACCCCAGCAGTTCCATAACCCATAATCCTTATCTTGTAGAACACATGACAGGTTATCTATTAGAGGTAAAATATTTCCGAAATATTGTAACACCGCAAAAACCCAAAGGAGGGGTGCATCCGTGCATGCACCACCCCCCCCCCCCCCCCCCCCCCCCCCCCCGTGTACGTCCGAGGGTTAATTTAATTTAACGGTAATCATCGATATTTTCAACAAGTAATAGTATTGTACGTCTGAATTAATTTGCAAAGTTAGAGCAGTTTTCAATTGACTGTCGAAAGTAATTACACAATTGCTTTGGTTTTGCATTGCTACGCTTTGTGATTGGCTAAAAAATCTCGCGCCACTTTTTCGACCAATCAGAAGTAAAACCAAAACCAATCGTGACTTGCTCGCACGCGTTTTCCCGCGCTTGGCGCCCGCGACATGTAATTGCTTCGAGCTCTGATTGGTTTATTGGATTGTTTACGACTGCTGTGATTGGTCAGAGTAATTACTTTGGTTTTGGTTTTACGACACTCAATTGAAAACCGCTCTATTTACACATTCTATATCTAGTGGAGGATACCGGTTATTCTATAAGGTTCTTCGTAATACACGCACAAAGAAACATGCAACAGGCAGTAAAGGTTAAGGTGTAGAAAACATGTAGAGCCTGCCCATCTTCTTTTGTTTAATTATCAGAAACGTAAACATTATAGCTGCTTTTCCTGGGGATCTAACGCAGGATCCCGTTCGTAAATTTTTCAGGTATTTCTATGTGAATGAAAAATGTTATTCAATAGGACAATCGTTAAATGAAAATTGTCGAGGCTCAGTTCCCCTTCTTATTTCCGTGACCATATATATTACGCCTACCTCATTTTTCAGGTTACGGTCGCCAAATGGCACTATCATAGGCGGCGGAGCAGGGGGGCAAAGGGGGGGGGGGGGGGGGGGGAGGGGTCAGCCACTTCCACGTTTCGGTGCCGAAAATATCGCTAGCGCAGCATAAAATTAGTTGGGAAAAATATTCAGTATCGTGATCTTTTCACAAATCGTTTAATCGTTTCTTGGAGAACCTAATCAACTGCTGGATTTTTTTGAATTTTTTTTTCAGGTTTTGCTTGGCTTGGTGTACGATGAGTCCCCCCACGTTTCAAAACGCTCCGCCGCATCTGAATATACAACTTAATTGGACAAAACGATTCTAATCAATAGAGCAAAATAGAAGCAATGGTTTGGAGATAAAGTTCAGGCTAGGGATGCAAGGATGGAAGTGGATTACAGTTCATGAATTTGATTTCGTGACAGGCGGTCAAGAAACAAAATTGCCATTGGTCGTTTTTATGCTTGAGACGTTAAAGTCGTCCAGACGCAATTAACGTCTCAGACGTTAAATGCGTCTGGTATAAAAACGGGACGCTTTAAAGTAGATGGTCACAGGGAAAAACACAAGATTTTCTAAAGAAAACTATTCTGGGAAGTGACTGGATACGACTAAAGTCGTCTCCAAATAAATTTTGAGAGCACGAATATACAAATAGGGCTAAATCCGTCCTCTTTAAGGCCGTCCCGTTTTTATACTAGACGTATTTAACGTCTAAGACGTTAAAGTCGTCTGTTAAGTGCGTCTGAACGACGCACTTAAAAGAAGACGTTAAAGTCGTCAGACGTTAAACCCGTCTGGCTTATTTTCCGTGTCGTCTCGAGACGACTTTCTCAGACGATATTAACGTCTGTAGCATAAAAACGGCCATTCTTGTGGAATTTTGACTCTTTTAGTCCTTATTCAGTTTGTCTCTTAGTTAATATTTATTTGCTTTCTTCCTATTTCAAGATAATAAAGCAAGCTTAAAACAAGCTCCTGGCCATGAAAACACTTTATAGCAGCCGGGACACAGTCCTTTTAAGGCGGGACGTAACCTGGGGCCGTATTCACGAAAGCATCCTAAGTCCAAAGAGCCTCCTAAGATATAACTTGGGAGATAACTGGTATTCACGAAGACCTCCTATTTTAAGACATGTCTTATTTTTTCTTCTAAACTTAGGACCTCCTAAATTTTTAAGACATGTCTTAACTGGTATTCACGAAGACCTCCTAACGTAAGATATGTCTTAATTTTTCTCCTAAACTTAGGAGGTCAAAATTGATCTCCTAACTTATTAGAACATGTCTTGACGGAGGCTAAATTCGATTGTTAACGAGTTTTACGTCGATTTTCAGCGTGATTATTGTGTATCACAATAGTTACCGATTAGATAACATTTTAAAGCATTATATTGCTAAGAAAAATTAAATATTTTCTAGTGATGTCAAACAACACGGTTAGTTTCATATAGGCCTTCGTGTCATTAACGGGTTCCACATTTCTTTCTCTTTGCAGAGTTATATTTCCGTTTTTCGTGAAAATAAGCCCTTGTACAAGAAATATCGAAGTAGACCCTATTAAAATGATGATGGATTTGTTTGTTGCTTTCGCTACTGACCATGAACGAAGATATTACACGGTTTTCCTATATTAAATTCGAGATGAAATAAAGATTATTGTATTGTCATTGTGATTACAACAACAATTTACACAATACAAAATATTCATTCATGTAATTTTCATAACTTATTATTCATAAGATCGCGCCATATAAACTGTCTCTGATTGGTTTACTTTTACTAATCGATAACTGCCCGCGAGCATTAAACTTAGGAGACTGCTAAGTTACGCTTACCTCAGGATGGTCATAAGATATCGTTCGTGAATAGCACTTAGGACATATCTTAGGAAGCTCCTAAATTTTCTCTTAAGTTATATCTTAAGATATATCTTAGGTAGGATTTCGTGAATACGGTCCCTGGGCTTTAAGGTGCACGATCTCCTAATCACGTGCGAGTCGAAAGTTCAAGCGGTTGTTTTCCAAGGGAATCAGTTATTCAATTTCCTCACAAGGGAGGGGGTAAACTATTTTGAGGTATCACATATGACACATTATCCAATCAAGAAGGCCGTTGAGTTGGCAGGTAGGATTTGCCAGTTACCTGCCTAAAGAAACAAGAAAAATGAAATGGTAAAAAATATGTTGCCCATATTTCTGTACGACACCTGCAGCTTGTTAATGATTTTCAGATATTGAATTGGTTGGCTGAAAAATTTGGTCACTTAACTCAAAATAAGCGTCAAACCAGACAGAGAAAAAAACACCTATCTGGTACCGAAGGTGATTCAAGTGGTGAAAAACGTACCTGTTTCTTTTTTCGATGCGCAACAGTGAAATTACTCTTCTTGATCCTTATAAGGTTCAGCCAAATTTCTGTTACGCCGCCGGAGTCCGTCTTTTCGCATCGTTGGTTTCACGGCGTGGGTTGACAATAGTCAGATTATCAAAGGATTACGTGGTCACTTGCCATTTTTATAACTTACTATCAAAAGCAATGGGATCACTAGCGGTTTTCACGGGACAAGCGATTGATGAAGTTTCCCTTGAAAATTTTCAAACCATCTATAGCTATCTATCGGTCGTTAGTCTCTTTACAGAAACACTTTTAATTTTTTTATATAACAAATGATCTTACCCAACCGTCGACATGGTAACAAAGGCCCACCAAAAACCGTCAAAAACTCCGCGACAAAAATGACCGCCAAACTCCTGGGCATTTTTCACACTTTCCTGTGTATGAATTTAGAACATAGAGATGAGCAGAATCAACTGAATTGTGAAGTCAAAAACGTTTATCCCATCTAGAAGGAATTGTTTACTCGGATCAAGCACGTTGTCATGGTTTACTAAGCCAATTTGTCGCGACACTTGTTTAATTTTCTGTTTATTATCTCGGCACACTTGTTTATGGCAAGATCCAAAACCCCATAGAAAATACCATCTATTTGTTTACCTCTTTCACTGGAGTTAGTCAACATCATAAACGGTGGTCTTAGCAGCCATGACGCGTTGAGGTTAATGTTTACTGGACATAATTGCCCTTGCAGCTGTGGAAAGACTGAAAAGCTACTTTCTAACATTGCGTCTAAAAAGGTCTGTGAAAAACTGAGTGGGCCAGTAGCTGACGCAAACATGAAGACAAATATGAACATTTTTGTCAACAAATTTTCGTCTCGTGACCACGCAAAGCTGAGTTCGCTTTCTCGGCTGGGTGTTAATCGACTAGTTTCAAATACTCAAAACATGAATTATTAATATTTACTTAATTTTACGACAATTCTCATATTCAATGTGTTTTACATAACTATTGACGGACAGAGTTTCTAGCTCGTCGGAAAATTGGTAAATAAGTTATACGAACTTTACAATTACGTTGTCAATCACCCAATAAATTTCGATGCGAACTAGTATTAATAATCAGTTTGCGACTTGCAAAATAAATTTAAAAAAATGTTGGAGCGCAGCTCTGGGTCGTTTTCTCCAAGATTTTTCCCTGGGAAATCGGACATTTTCTCGATTGGTCTTGTACTTTAAACTTTGAAACGAGTAGTTTCGCAGGGAAAAAAATTTAGAAAATGAAAATGTGGTAAAAGTGTAAAAAAATAACAATTCGCAAACATGTTCGAAGCGACGTTCGTAATTCAAAACATCTGTTTATAGTTTTGCGATATTGTTGAAATAAACTATTTCTCGAATGAAGGTAAACTGGCGGCGCACGGACCGTGAATACGCGCACGTCTACAATTATTGAACTTGATCGAGGGACAACCGTTTGTAAGCGTAAGCGCCAATGATCAAGTTCCCAATTATTGTAGATAATTTGCTGGTTTTCACTGAGGAATCAAAGCGCGTCGAGCTCCGCGTATTCGTTGCACTCGCATTAAAAAATAATTAATCAACTTCCTTATGTTTTGGAATCAATCTCTTATATATCTCTTTATATAATCTCTTATTATAATCTCAAAATTATTATAGACAACAAGAACAACAACTTTTATATGGCTGAAAATGGTGAAGTGGGTGACAAAGTGCTCCAGTAAACTGTCAGCCCCGTGTATTCCTGGAGTTTCAAGCTAAAGAAATCTATGGCCCAGGGAGGTGCCCACACCGCATAGGGATGAGGAAGTTGGGGCCTCATAATCCCAGCAACTGTGAGCATCCAGGGTAGAGAGGAGGGAGTTGGGCCTCCTCTCTGATTGGAGGGATTGGGCCTCCACTTAACTGAGTCAAAGGAATACCGAATGGAGGGAGTTGGGCCTTCATAATTTTGAGTCTATGGGGCCAAAAATGTGACAACAGGAGCACTTCATCCCCATTCTAAACTTTATTGAAATTAATCTAACATTCTAAAATTAAAAGATGTAACCTAGCTTAACTTGCTTAGTTCACAATAAACATATTTGTCATAAATTAGTGTGGTTATTACAATACTCATTATGATTATATTATAATTATTACTTTTCACAGCCATAGAAAAACTTTGGGCTAGCTTACAGTTCATTTATAAAGTTTGAGAAGTCCTCTGTCCAGTGATTGCAGATGTAGAGGGGTTGCAGAGTTCATACCGAAGTTAAGACAAAAAGGAAATTAACGGACGTATTAGAAGGGGTGGAAGGGGTTCTCATGTGATATCACGTGCGGTTAATCACTGGACAAAGTTCATAGCTCAAGCAAGAGTTGTTTGGAGACTCTTCTGTAAAACTGAAAAAAAAAGTGGCATTGTCTTAAAAAAATCAAACCACGACAATAGGCAAAGTATGATGGATAAAAATAAAGTTTAAAGAATAAGACTAAAATTATACATTAAGCAAATGGGCTCCTGATTACGTATATAAAATGTAATGTTCCATCGGCTGAAAAATCAAGGACTTCTATGAGTCAACTCGTGAATACGAAACGCTCTAAAGTTTCTGTTCACTTTCGGACCCTACCCTCTCTTAGGCGATTTGCTCCACCGGCCCCTCACCCCCTACGTCCACTCCCTACCCTCCCTACCCTCCCTCCCCTACAACGCCGTTCCAATTGGTAAGGCAGCTGACCATTACATATCGCGGACTCAAGGTTTACAGCCGATCGAGCGAGCGAGTTACAAAGTCACTCACTTCCTGGGAGATTAAGCACTACCAGTGCATCACCGAAACTTAAACGTAATAATATATTACACTAAGAGCCAAGGAACGTCAGCGAATTGCATCAATTCTGATAGCAACGACCACCTTGCAGTGGACCTTTATTGAAGTACAGGTTTCGAATGGCGGGAAATACAACTGCAATGAAAACCATGAAAGACATTAAAAACAAATGCCAAATTCTAACAAACCGGTGGTTACCGAACCTGTAACGGAGCGATCTTGGGCCAAACATTTCGAATATAATTCTTTCGATGATTATACTCTGGTTATGTGAAAACCACGTGTGAAGCCTTGTCGTTACTGCAAGAATACGAGGTGGTAATTACTAGTTCTTTTCTTACAGTGACAAAACGAACCAAAATGTTTGGTGAAAGATGTGATTATTTGTTTGTGAATATTTTTTTTTAAATTCCGCACCATGAATAACATATGTTTAAAATCAAGGCATGATTACCTGCATTACTCATAATAAAGATACCAGGCGCGCAGGTAGATATAAAAGATGGGGTATGAGATGCAAAGCTCCCGGCCCAAACTCAGTGGATATTTATCGAGCGCGCAAAGCTAGGGCCGGGGGTAGGCCTGCGGATGGGGTTGTCGGGAGGTACGGATTAAGAGTTAGAGTGCAAGAAATAGGGATGTTACTTTTTTTTTTTGTATATCCCGGTCATCATCTAAACATGCCATCGGTACTATAATTATCGTGCGTGGAAGAGGGCGACGTTGAACGAAGTGTAAAATTATAAACCCTTTAAGAAACATTTACTTTATTTTCTAAAAAAAGTCAGTCATTCAGTCAGTCAGTCAGTCAGTCAATCAATCAGTCAGACAGTCAGTTAGTCAGTAAGTCAGTAAGTCAGTAAGTCAGTCAGTCATTAAGTCATTAAGTCAGTAAGTCAGTAAGTCAGTAAGTCAGTAAGTCAGTCAGTCATTCAATGTATTAGTTATCGTGCGCATTTTCGCATATGAACGTCCGGACCTTTCTTAAAAAGAAATGCGTTTAGGGGGTAGTGGCAAATTTAAGAGTCGAAAATCGGGAGCATTTCTATTTTCCCGACTTTTCCCTGATTTCTGCGATTTTCCCGATTTTCCATATTGGCAAAATCTGGGACGGTCGGGAAACAACAAAATCCCCGATCGTCTGAAGTTTTCCCAACTTATGAAAATTAAACCAGGCTTTAAAGCTTCTGGTATGCCATCTAAAACAATTTGGATATTTGATCCTTGCGAGTAAATCGATCCTTGCACAGCGCTAACCTGATTATTTAAAGGCTTTTCGGAGAAACGAGAGAGAGACGCTAGCTGTGACGTTATTTTCTCGGCAAAACCCGTTACAACCGTGAAACAAAAATATTTCGTTTGCATATCGGTTTAATGATATTAAAATGTTGATTTAATCGTTAATCCAACTTTGGAAATAATATGATTTAATATTCGTCGTACAACATGCCTAAGGACAGACTGTTTTTATTTTATCATAGCTGTTCCAAGAAATTCCACACATCAAAGTTAAAGAGTAACAGCCGTCTATACGTGTAATCTAAACATATTTCTACTATCGTTAAAATATAGTGTCGTATGATGTTCGTTAAAATTAAAGGCATACATTATAGTTTTGCAATAAAACTTCTGAGTTCAGTTTCACTAATACAGGCAGGAAATTTTCTTTGCAGTCACTGTCCATCATTTATCCAAACCTGGGGTAAATTTAATAAAACTTTTACGAGTGTAATTTACAAGTGTAGCTATTGTTTTCAACCTCTGAAACAATGGGTATACTTGTAAATTACACTTGCAAAAGGTTTATTGAATTGACCTCTGTTTTATGCTCTTGTATAGTACCTATCGAAAATTACTTCACATGTGAGCGCGCATAAAACGCGCAAATCGAGCGCGCATTGTACGCACTTTACGTGTGGTAGTTGGTTCTATTGTTATGCAAATCTATTCATATGAAGCGCACGACTACGCTTTAAAGTGTACTGAACAAAAACGCGCTTGAGTGCGTATGAATCTAAGGCACCCTTGAGGATAAATATTTAAGATTGCTAACTGAAATATCATAAATGCTGGGATGCAGTGTTCAGGGGGATTGGGGGTTCTTCGCTTTCAAATTTTTTAGTCTATTAGACTGCCTACTGTTTCGTATGCCTGCTCCGTAACCCATTGGTGTACTGCAAGCGTGCGTGTACTGCCCACATAAAACGCGTTTGGTTGAGAAGGTATTTTTCGATAGGTTCCATACATTGTTTTATACTGTTCATCCGTTGTTGTTCAGCAGAAGGTTGAATCAGGTTTGAAGTCGTAGTTTTGGAGCTTAACAGTAGTGTCGTTTCCATCGCCCCTCATTTAAATGGACATTGAGCAAGCTCAGTTATCATAAACTCTACACGATTTCCGTCCTTTGGCATCTGCCAATTATTATGAGAGATTTTGTCTGAAAGAAAAGACATACATATACATATAAGCCGTTCATTTATCATTCATAATCAGCAAGAAATCTCTTGTGAAATCTTAACCCTCGGACGTTCAAAGGTTCAAAGGGGAGGGGGGGGGGGGGGGGGGGGGGAGGTGGCGGGGGTGGTGGCATCCACCTCTCGTAATTAAGGGTTTTCTTAGATTTTTTTCAAGAGCATTTATTGTTAGCTCATGCTGTCTTCAGTAGCTGTTCGTTGCTCTTTGAAACACATTTTGGTAAGGTTTGGCAACAATCAGTTACTACAGTAACAAGATATAACCTCATACGTAGCATGATGTTAAGTCCGTTTTTGAATAAAAATGCATATTTTCACCTTTTTTCTGTGGCCCTCCACGTTTCGGTGCAGAAAATATTGCTAGCGCAGCATAAAATTGGTTTGGCAAAATATTCAGTCTCGTTGTCTTTTCACAAATCGTTCCATCAGGATCGCGCTTGAGGAAATAATATGTGGTATGACTTTTTTTTTTGAACAGCCTCTGCCTGTGTTCCTGTCTTCCTATTTCAAGATAATAAAGCAAGCTTAAAACAAGCTCCTGGTTCTGAAAACACTTTATAGCAGCCGAGACACAGTCCTTTTAAGGCGGGACCTGAACGCCATTTTCCTTCACTTGACATGGCTTTAATGGAAATATCTCATTCACGTTTCAAGCAATCCAAAAACTCAATGCTCATCCCATGAATCTATGTTATGGGGTGTTTTGTAAATTTTGGGGTGATTTTTGGGTATGGTTGGAAGGAAATAGTTTTTCTCAAAGAATTTGAAAAATTAAGAGAAATAAGAAAAATTGAAGATTTAGTAAAGTTATAAAATTAGAATTTGTAGTTAATAATCAATAGACGGACACCAAGTTATTCCACTAGAACCTGGGGTGCTCTTGCGTGGGTATCAACTGTCTGTTGGTGTTCCAAAAATCATTTTCTTTCTTCCATCCTTTCTATAAACCTCTTAGTTTAAGTCCCACCTTAACCATGGTGAAGGACAAATTAACCACAAAAAAGACATTTACAGGCTTCAAAACTAAGGCCGACACGCCGATTATTGCCGGTTATGTATAAAAATATGTGTATATTGACTGACCGTGCACTTGTCTTGTTTCAACGTCATGTTCGAGCATCCGCCTTCCTCTGTAATACGTCAGCGCCAGGTAAAAAGTAAAGAACGTAATGCTGAATCCGCCAAAGCCGATCACGGTTCCAATAAACACTGGGGATTTCTGATCGATCGCATTATAGCTTTGCAGTAACTGTGCGTTTTTTGCTGCATAGGCCTTGGAAGATTTCTATCGAGACAAAATTAAACACTTTTAGTAATTAAGGCTTGAAACAATCAATCAATCAATCAATCAATCAATCAATTAATCAACCCATCAGAACATTCAATCAAACTCCACAGATTAGTCTTTTTAATCAATAATAAATCATATATTAATTATCCAGTCAATCAGTGAAGGTCTGAATTAGTTAAAGAAATTATGACTGTTTTGTCAAAGCGAAAGGAAATCGGCTGATCGTAAAATACCACTCGACCTGCAGATTTTCTAGACTAAATGTTTCTGTCATTCGATGGTAACTAAAGATATAAATTATAGTTATATTTGATTGTAGATTTACTTGAAATAATTTTGTATTTGGGCGATTGCCCATGCATATTACTGTACTAACAGCACTGGTGACATTTGGAAAAAATCGGACCATTTTTGGTGAATAAATTGACAAGAAATGGCCACTTGTCATAAACAAAAATCATTTATATCAAAATGTTTCCAAATTAATTTTTGAAAAAGGCACGAAGTTTGATGGGCATCGATTAATTTTTTTCTTAAGTTATAAACGCTACCCGTCTGAATACGGTTTATGTTACTGTATTATTGCTCTCACCTTGAACCTTTTAATGTGCCTGTTTGACACATTAAAAAAATCATCTTCAATGGCAAATGTAACGACTTTGGACATGCAATCCCATGTCTTCCGCCCAAAGCTGTCTTTTACTATTTTTTGGAATGCCACTCCATATCCGTGCTTCTCCTTAAACAAATGAACAACTGATAATAGCGAATTGTCCTTTTGCTTCATGTATTCCATGGCTATGAACATCTCCTCCATCATCCCGTCTATTGACTGTTCGTTTACCAAAGCGTTGTACACCTCGTCAAGGTCCTCGAAAGCTGTAGAGATGAAAAGCAGTACATCTTACATTGTGAATGATGCTGCGTTCACATCAGCACCGCTTCCATTGTTCACATTAGTTGTTTTAACTTAAAAGTTTCAAAACACGTTTCATGCCTGGTTCTATAATTTATGTTGTTATTAAGACAACAGCGATAACCACGCGTAACATATTTATGATTACACATGAAACGAAACAAAATAGAGTTCGAACTCGCTATCAGTGTATGCGATTTTGTGGTTTAATCTCGCTTATCAATTCTTTCTGGAACAAAGGGCGATGCAGTCTTCAGCAAGGAGCTAGACGACATTTGCGCTTAAAGGTGTTTCGTCTGGCTTAGTTCGAAACTACCTCTTGTTAGTTTCAATTCAATCAATCAATCAATCATAACCTCTTGTTAGTTTCAATCATGCTCAGAATAAACGTCTCTCAATCAAACTTCGCGCAACGCACCGCACCGCCTGATGTGAACACTTTTCATAGTTAATGATGTTTCATTCGTGATCAGACTTAACATGTTTCGCCCTAGTGTGAACACAGCGTGAGTGTGTGAAAATGAGCAAATGGCAAATATGACGTTTTTGGACATATCAGTCGCCCAAAGCTGTTCTTTATTTTTTTGGAAAGCCACCTTATATCCGTGCTTCTCCTTAAACAAATGAACAACAGATAATAGCGGGTTGTCCTTTTGCTTTAGATCATGTATTCCATGGCTATGAACATCTCTTCCATCATTCCATCTACTGACCGTTCATTAACCAATTGAAAGCGTTGTACGCCTCGTCAAGGTCTTTAAAAGCTTTAAAAAGCAATATAGTCAGTCATTGCATACATGGTCATTGTTACAGAAAACTACATTTTTTGTCTAATATGTTCAAGTAAAGGTATGAGGGATATTTTTATAAAGGAATCTGTTTTGTTTTAATTAAGACATTATTTAAACACTCTACCACATCATCTCAACAAAGCCGAAAAGGCATCAGCTCTCGCAGGCTACATCAGCCTCGCTGTAATTTTTACTTATTGGTCAATGTGTGTTTTTCACCTTCTTTAAGTTCGATTAAAAAAAACAAATTAAACGGTACCAAAAGTAGCAAAATGTTTAGTTATATAATTTTTTACAGCATTAGAAAAAAAATGTTTTCAAATTCCCGAAACATTTTAGTTTTGCGGCAAATCATTCGAAGATTAAAAAAAAGAAATAGCGGCTCTTTCTTTTTTGTCCAAGAATGATTTTTTGTCCTATCCCTTTGTCGTATGTCTTTGAGATCGAGCAATTAATAGATTGAGTACATATCACGTGCATTTAAGGGACAGTGTCCCGGCTGAAATATCGTGTTTTAATGATTATGATCAGGCGCTTGTTTTAATCTTGCTTTATTATCCTAAAGTAGGAAGAAACAATCGCCACAAGTGATGAACGCAAATAAATATGAACTTAAAAGACAAAATAACGACTAAAAAACTCAAAATTTCACCGAGAATGGAAACTTTGATTAATTCTTGACCGCCTGTCACGAAATCAGACTTGATGAACTGTAATCCACTTCCATCCTTGTGATCCTGTACTTTTTCTTCAAACTACTGCTTTTGTTTTGCTGTATAGAATCATTTTATTCAATTTAGTTATATATTTGGGGGCATTTGGCGAATTAATAGAGCAGTTTTCAATTGAGTGTCGTAAAACCAAAACCAAAGTAATTACTCTGACCATTCACAGCAGTCGCAAACAATCCAATGAACCAATCAGAGCTCGAAGAAATTACATGTCGGCGGCGCCAAGCGCGGGATGCGAGCAAGTTACGATTGGTTTTGGTTTTACTTCTGATTGGTCGAGAAAGTGGCTCGAGATTTTTTTAGCCAATCACAAAGCGTAGCAATGCAAAACCAAAGCAATTGCGAAACTACTTTCGATACTCAATTGAAAACTGCTCTAACATCGTTATTTCGGCGGAACAGTGTCCCTTTAACAATACGAATTCTAACCTTTTGCGTCGGCACCAAGATTTATTGCTTTCTTTAGTGCAATGCTATCCCTTGCGGCACCGATCTGTAAAATAAGCAGGATTCTTGGAGCATATCAGACGATATAGTCTATACATTTAATTAAAACTGAAGTTTGATGTCTTCGACATTATGCATAGCATTGTTATACAATACATTATTATTGTGTCATTGTATTTTATACCTTCCATCCTGAAATGACGTCATATTTCTCCCCTGGGACGCTTGTCAAAGCACTTGACAGTGTGGCTGTTAGTATTGAACAAATGGTGATACCGATTATTATCCACACCACAGAAAACAGCCGGCCAATTATGGACTTCGGAGTTTTGTCACCATATCTAGAATTCAAAATTATACCTTTAAAATGATTTGCTACTTACATTTTCGTAAAATATATCAATCAATTGCTCTGCGATCAAGCCAAGGCGTTAACTCCTACGATTATCTTGAGCCTATTTTGCCTGGGGGGAGGGGGAACAAAATTTCAACATTCATAACTTCCTTAATATGTATTCAAACGCCATCAAACTTTGTGACTTTTCTTAAACTTTATCTGGCAACAATTTGACATGACATTTTATTGATCATGAAACTTGATATTTCTATAGCAACAAGATGACAGCCATGTTTTTTTGTAATTTGCATTTTTTACCGTTGAATGAAGAAAAACAGTGTTTATTGGTATAACTTTTGCATTTTTACGTCATTTAGCGTTTATTTATCGGTTTTGATTAATTTGAGTCAATTTGGACATTTTTTAAGACGTTTTGAAAAATTTCAGAAATTCAAGATGGCAGCCGTATCACGTTGTTATTTTGTTTTGGATGTCGCCGTAATGTTGGTAGAATATATTTTATCGAAAAATTCACTGCCTGACGAGTGAATTCCACGTTAAATTTCACGCGAATCGCCCGAATCGCGAAGCGGTTTTTCAAGTGAAATTTAACGTGGAATTCACTCGTCAGGCAGTGAATTTTTTCTTGAATCGCATATGTCAAAGAAAAACAACGTTTTCAGCGGGAAAGCCATTTCAAAGCCAACTGTCAAGAGCTAGCAAATAGAAATCAAGACTGATTCAAAATCACGGTGAATCACGCGCGGTCAGGAGAAAAACTTGTGGTAGCGACAAATTTTAGTTTTGTTTATCTGTTAATGACATTTTATGACTGAAATTGATGCTGTTTGTACACTAAAGTACATAATGTGGACTGTGGAGCCGAACTGCGAACGTTTGTGCTGGAAATTAGGCTTTAACTGACTTCGGAAGTTTGTTATCGCCGGTCGGCAAATAAGAATTTCATCACAGCGGCAAGTGAACACCACGCTAAATGGGGAAACCTTTGGACAACAAAGAAGGCAAATTTGTAAGTACTGATGGATTAGTTATTAAACATTCCGTAAAAAAAATTATGTTTATCTTATCGCGGTCGATCACTTTAATTCATAAGTTGACTACGAAAGGATCCGAACGCGCATCTCCGCTCGAAGTCCTCGAACAGGACTATTTTTATTCTCACCTTATTTTCGCGACTCATTTCTAAGAATACCAGACTACTGACTATCATTATTGCCTTTTGTACCTCTTATACTATTATTACACCGGATTTCTTTGATAACGTACAAGACAGGAGTTGGAATACAAGTTTTAGTTTTGAAAGAAGAAAGTTCGCTGAAAGCTTTACTTCGGACAGAATCGGATCTTGTTTATTTTTAAAGCAACCAGACGGCCGTTTCGGTTTTTTATAGAAGTTACTTTTTATAAGCTCAGTAGAGTATGCTTGTTTTCACAAACTTCTTTGTTTGATTTAGACATTTTTTTTCTAAGCATTAAAGATCGGTTTTAGCCAGTAGCTCGCTCTCTTCTTGTAGCAGTTGTAGGACTGCAGTGTGAATGGCTTCTTCAATCACTCTCCACAAAGTTCACATTTTGATTGTAAAATTGGAATGAACAGGAATTCACTCAATATAAATTTATCATTTGTGAATAGCACGTCTGTATTTTTCGCTTCAAATCAAAGCTCGCTACTTTAAAAGAAAGTATACATACTATGTAAAGAAAGTACACAAACATCGTCCTTCGTAGATGCCATGTAATATCACTTCTTAGCTATACAATTCCACGTTAAATACCCCCGCTTCGTTAGCCAATAAGAATGCGAGTTTTCTTTGACGTCTGCGATTCTACGAATAACAATGCTTTTCTTTCTTTGGAGTTTTGTTTATTCTTTGTTGTTTTGATGGCTCATTTGCTCCGGCTATGAGCCAGTATACAGAGCTCGAGGAACTTGAGGCCGTCATTGCCACTCAAGATGTACTTGCTTTTGAGAGCGTAGACATATCCGAGTGCTTTGGGGATGAATTCGATAAAAGTGCACGTTTCCAAAAGCCTACCACAGTGAACGAAATTGAGCAAAGAGAAAGAGTCAGAATTCCAAAGCACGGTGAGACCAGTCTTTCGTTTAATTTTTCCTAAAAATTGTTAAGTCGAATTTGGTTTTGTTATTTTGGTGATTAATCTCTTGCTTAAGTTATGTAAAGCGAAAACTTCAAATAACATTGTCAATGTTATAACTGCAAGTTGTTTTTGTTTAAATTAGCAGCCTGTATTTCATTAGTATGCTCTATATACTCATTAGCATGCTCTATTTTCTCATTAGTATGCTCTATTAGGCTTTTAGACAAAGGAAAACAAAAGAATTCATTTGTATGTTCTATATAGAGCTTACTTATGAGTAGTTATTTTACCCCACAATTTCCCTGGGTTTCAAAGCCCCCGCCTCTTTACATAATTTGAGACACTTTATGGGATCTAGAGCACACAAAATACTAATACTCGGTACTGATTGGCTGAGTGGGTGTGACCATTTTCTAAAGTATTATAAAAGATGGCGACAAAATCGAATTTAATAGCTAAAAATGATTTTAAAAAAAGAAACGTTTTCAGACGACTTTGAAAAGTCGATTAGAGTTTCAGAGGATTCGACAAAGTGCGGCAAATTGTTCCAGATTGTAGGAGCATAAAAAGAGAATGCACGTTGACCATCAGCAAGCCATATGATGTGGCTGAAAACAAAATTGGTACTTAAAGAAGTGAAAGACTAAAAGAACGCAGCTATGCAGTTGTTACGAATACCAACACACATTCGAAACGAGTCCACATGTCACGTCTAATATAGGGCGAAGCTATAAAGACCGATCATGAGCTCTACGTTAATTTTAATAAAACAGAAAAGACCTTTTTCACAATGAGGGCCGGTTTATTTATTCTTTTATATGATTGTATGTTAATTAGCCTTACTGGTCTCAATTTAGAGTAAAAATCACTTTCAATTTTGCACAAGCCTGAACGAGCTAGACCAAGGCCGATTAACATACATATAAAATAAAATAAAGCGGCCAACATTATGAAAAAGGTCTATGATCTTACCCAACCGTCGACATGGTAACGAAGGCCCACCAGAATCCGTCAAAAACTCCGCTACAAAAGTGACCGCCAAACTCCTGGGCATTTTTCATCCTTTCCTGTATATAAATTAAGAACATAAATATGAGCTTCGCCGGTTTAAGTTTTTAACCCGTGAATACGCGCATGCGTAATGAACGGGTTATCGGTAACGAAGACAGATATGCAAATGAGCACTCGCTCACTCCTTCCATCAGCTGTAAACTTAGTGACGTAATGCTTATGTTACGAATGCGTTTCGTAACAAGAACAGCGTGAATCCAGCGATAACAATAACTAATTTGTTGCAAACGAATATAAACAACAATACTCTTAAAGATGTTTCGCATTTGGAGTCTTTAATGCGACATAAAATCGGTCTAAAAGGATTTTCTAATCGAGACACGCGTTTTGATACGTATCTACCTTTAAATAACAAAATTTAGTGTTTTTAGTAGAGCATGTGTTTTTCGTGAGCATGTGTTCCTCGATGGGCTTGTGGGCTAATGCGCCGGATTTGCACTCGGGAGGCCCGGGTTCAATTTACGCCCGTGACTCTTCTTTTTTTTCCTTCGAACTGGACATTATGAAAGTGATTTCCTTTTTTTTTGCGTTCGTCAAATCCTTACGGTTAATTTTTTTTTTAAAAAATATCGAACCGTGTCATGTGTGAAAACATAAGCTTACCGAAATATTGCGTTGCGCGTTAGCATTTCTTATTCACGGGTTGGCTCTTTGGAGCCTTTGATTTTCTGTCAGCAACATTATTTATTTCACCCCCTCCTTTGTAATTTTAAACTTCCCTTTTAATTCTCTGGTCATTTGTTGCTTTACAACGGCCATATTAAAGTAAAATAATATATGATATGGTTATTTAGAATTTGTTGACGGTAACCATTATGACAGAAGCTGGTTAAAAAAAGCTAGCGGGTTTAATATATATGTTGTGGTGCAATTTTATTTTCCTTTGTTCAAAACTCATTATCATACATTTCCATACCCAAAAACAAAGGAAAATAACATTTGCACCAAGGAAAAAATTGCACCACAACATATACTTAAAGCTTTTGAAAACATGCAGTAGGACAATTTGATGACTAGGCAGTGTACATAAGGTTACTGGTTCGGGTGTACAAATAAAGTAGACTGACTTTATTACCACCTTGACATATATATTGTTTTAGATACCTGTTGTCGGTGGACATTTTTGCTAGGGGCTATATGGTGTTCTTAAATAGGCTCGGAAAAGAAAATGTTAAAAATGGTTGGGAACAACTGATGTGATGGAAAAGTCTCGTGACAAAACACGAAAAAAAAAACAATTTGAAATGAAATAATGCTGATTTCTAATTTACAAAAATGGTAAAATTGAATCCACCGTATGCTCAAAATATGTTTCCACATATGCAAACGAATAGGGAGTTGCTATTAACATATAAACAATTTTCGTTTCGAGAAGCACTCTGTACTGAACTAAAAAATATTTGAACGGCTTACCATCGACCAGACAGCCATTCCTGCTAGAATGGATAGTAAAAGGGTTAACACAATGATGGGCCAGCAACTACTGATAGCATTCCACAGAACAATATTCTTGCTACTCCAGCGCTGGGTGGAATCAGTTCGTTTGATAAGAACGACTCCAGGCGAATCCACGATATTTATGTATGGTAGGTAACCTTTGTACACAGTTTTAGCATCGCTCTGCACGGGGAGAATAAGATCCGCATTATCATTTAAAATATCTGCATGAAGCACTGCTCTGTTCGCAGCTGCCTTGGTTGTGTAATTGATAAACGTTTTAACAATAGTTTCGTCATTGGTAAAAGTCCCGTCGCAACACTTGTTTAAGGCAAGATCCAAAATCTCATAGAAAATGCCATCTATTTGTTCACCCCTTTCACTCGAGTTAGTCACGAACGGTGGTTTTAACAGGCATGACGCGTAGAGTGTTTCTGGGCAATTCCAGTTGACGACTTGCGGCGGATCTCCCTGTGGTAAAACTTTAAATCTACTCTCCAACATTCCATCTAAAAGGTTATGTGAAAAACCGAGTGGGACGGTAGCTGACGCAAACATCAAAACAAATATAAACATTTCTGTCAATAAATTTTCCTCTCGTTCGTCAAACGAAAAGGTGTTAATACTTAAAACATGAATGTTTAATAGTTAAATTTGCGAGAGATCTAGGAGAACAGACGGACACAAACGCATTAATATGAGTATTCTGCCCCCTTGTTACGCACGTTTCTTCTCCAAAAATAGTAGCCAATTAAAATCACCCCCTGTCATACAACTGTTATTTCCGCAGAACTCCAGCTGTCAAAGAATTCGCGAACGCGCCACTACCATGCAAGTCTATTACTCAGAATAGCAATTACTGTATGAACAAGCTGCTCGAGGTTGAAAATGAACTGTTTGTTTACGGAGATTCAAAAGGCATTCGTTGCCAATTCAGTGGACGAAAAATCGGTAGATCAGCGTTGGAGGTCAAAAGACAAATTCATCATTATTACAGAAGTTACCTCTGGATCGAAGCCTGCTGGAAATGTGTGATTAATTCAAAAGGTTTAATTCTGAGTTATTCAAAACGAAACGAATGCCACATATGGCTTCTCTGAAAAATCTTAAAAATCGCTTCGCTTAAACAGACGTAGACAAAAGAGGTCAAAATACAGACACTACTGATCACTGCACGCGCGACGGTTGAAAGATAATACAGCAAGTTTATAGTCAAATCCTCCAAACTACCGCTATACTCGCTACCAATTCAAGAAGCATAAGAAGATGAAAGACCAATTTAAATAAAAAGATAAACAAATGAAACACTTATATTTCACTTGTGTGGAAGCACACAAGTCCCAAACTATTTTTACAGAACATCTTTCTTCCAGTGATGAGGCTTCTTGCTGTATGGTCTCGTGTACCCGAGACAACCCACTCTCCCCGCCAACCCGAGATACCCCAGGCGAGCAAACTTTTTACTTATTTCTTTGAAAATTAAACTTACCGTTTCCTCGAGGATCTCGAATTCGTTTCGGGGGTGAAATAATTCGGGGGGTGGGGACGATTTGTATTGTCACGGCAGGTAGCTTAACTCTGACAGGCAAGACAATTTTTAGGTCCTTTTTAACATCATATTTTTATCATATAAACACTATGTCCCCTCCCCCCTTCCCTGATGAAACACTCTTCCTCGGGTTTGATATATTACTTGAATGCCATCAAAGCCTGACGTGAGTGTTCTTCAAGTTTTATGATTGCCAGAAGATCACCTAATATGTTGATCCAAAATTAGGATCAGAACCGTATAGAACAGAGAATGTAGCCACAAAATCTCAACATTATGATCAACATGTCGTACCAACAAAACATTCACATCACAGTGCGTCGAAAGAAAAAATGAACACTGATCTAGCGATGGAATTTTAGCTCCTCCAAATACATACACTAATACACTTCGAAGGGTAGCAGTTTACGTAGTCTATTGGTTAGCAGCTAACAGCTTGTAGTTATATTTATGTTTAAAAATGAAGAAAAATGTAAGCAAAGAGGTCAGCATTTTCCTTATACACCTTGTTGAAAAAACTGTTGTCGGGACAAAAGCAGAACTTATAAACGATACGACAGAACGGAATTCTGTGAAAGCTTACTAACATTTCATTTGTTGATGTTAAGATTTATTCCTTCCTAAAAGTTTTTCAGACGACGATTCGGAGCTTACTTGGTAACGATAAAGCCCACGTTATCTGAGAACACAATAATATTTTCCGTTTCCCTGAAAACTATTCGGTCGTATCGTTCACAGTTTATACTTTTTTACCCGACAACGTTTTCTCAATCAGGTGTATGTTTTCACCTTGTTGTACGTTGAATCTCTGATTTGTATCTAATGAAAGAAATGAACAATTTCTCGTGCAAGCCATTCCGTAAACCTTTTTCTCTTTCTCTTTCTTTCCGTGTATCTTCAGCTTGTATCAATATTCTGGTTATTCTATATCTAGCTCGATTTTTTGAAAATCTGATACCGCTCTGAGTAAGCGTCTGCGGGGATTGTGTTTTTTTCCTTGGTGTTTTTTGTCGTTGAAAAACTACCTCTAAAGTCCACAATGTAAAAATAAAAGACTATTCACTATTGCTAGTCCTTTTAACTCGTCAATACGCGAAACGTTGGACGAGTTTTAGCAGACGAGAACAAATTTCACTCGATCGCTCGATCGGCTGCAAACTTTTCTTGGTAATCCCGCTGACTAGTGTCAATTGTGTGAAGTTTCGCTGCCATTTGTAAAAGTTCAAATAAACCAAATTGTGTTTCGATGAATTAAACTGCATTTCTTAGCGTGACACAAATACGCATTGAGGACTGGATGACGTAATGTTTTAAATTTGTTTACTCGTCAATTCTTTACTGTGAAACAACAAAAGACTAAGACCGACCATAGGGAACCCACACGTTTATTTGTATATCGAATACGCTTATTTTGGAAACTGCATAGGAATTAAAATGGTAGATGTTCACTTGCCTGTGGTTTTCTTGAATCTTTTGTAGAGCCACGAGGAATGGTCCTCGTTGTGAGATGCATTTTGCGATAGGAAACGCTGTTCGTCGCGCAGCTTTGACCGTTACAAGATCACAGAATCTCTAAGTGTTTATCGCGTCTCACTGCTATTTAAAGGTCACAACAAATTTAACGCATTACGTCATCCAGTTCTCTCATTTCATACGAAGCATATTTATGTCACGCTAAGACTTGTTTTTGTAATCTGGAAGATCTATGGTAACCGCTAAAATGTAAATGATTCCCTTTGAAATTCTAGAATCAGATATTTTTACCAGCTTGTTTTAGCTAAGATAGTTAATTTGCGTCACCGATGTTGAAACAGTTATTTTAATTCCTATGTTACAGTTGTTTCTACGAGTACGTTTGTCTGAAATCCCCACTGATGATTGAGGCGACTCCCAGTCCCAACTTGTTTAGTACTTTCTAAAGTTTTTTTCATTTTTGGAGGCAATTGATTTTAGTGAAAGTTTGGTTTTATCAACTGAGCTAATCGCTCTAACGAAGGGCTAGCGCTCGAAACGTCAGCTTTTGAATTTCTTTACGGAGGCCAATTTATCTTTAGTTATTAACTAAAATGATTAAAACCAAATTTTTAGGATTCACTCTCCAGGAACTAACCCCTTTATTTATTTGAATGATTTTAGTAGCTGTTCGTTGTTCCTATGGACACATTTTGTTTGGCACGACATGTAATGTTTCTATGGCAACCACGTTTAGATAGGCAGGTTGAGCAAAATGTTCAATTTGTTGCAGAATTTTCTTTTTTTCTTGTAAGCTTGCTCTCATACTTTTACAATTCCAGACGTTTTAGCATCCTTTTGGATCAACATGCGTTACATTTTAATTTAGATCAACATAGGTGATTTTTTTTAAATAAACTGATATTTTTTAAAAGAATGGCGAAGACAATGAGACTCAGTGAAACCAGCCTAGCAGCAAATTTGGGATAGGTGAGGTGTCACTGCTCCATTGTGTTTCAGCTAGGACGCGTCTGCTTTAGTTTTGAGCGCTAAACATGTGAGTGTGTGCAAGTGCAGTGCCTTACAGCAATGTTGTCATATTTGCTGTACCAGTAAGGTCTATGCCTTTTGCAGGGCAGTTTCTTGGTGTTGGGGAAAATGTGATCACCAAATGACGTAACACAAAAGATTCAAAACAACAATTGTTACCGCGAAACTTCTAGAATCTAGATTTTATTGTCTCTTTAATCAGTTTTCTACGTTTCGTGTATTTCGCTTCCACTTATTAATTAGTTGTCCTTGTTTGAAGTTTTCATTAGTTCTATTGTTTACTTTGTCTTCGGTGTTATCACGACACCGCTAAGGTTACGTAATTTGTCAAGTTTTGTGTATAAATTCAGTCCTGAATGTCAGTATTTTTATCAGAATTTTTACGGAAGGTTTACCGTTTTGCAGCCTTAAGGTTTTTTTTATATCGTTAAGTCAGGACACCGTTAAGGTAATGTTTTTTAGTTGCATACATACAATTGTAGGTTTCTACGTACGTTTCTGTATGTATTTGCTTTGTTTTCTGTTTCCCGTATTTTCTTAACTTTGTATTTTTCGTTCACCTTGTACAGTACCGTTGGAGTGTGGATTTTTAATTAACAAAGAGCACAAGACGCGTGACTTCGGTTACTTAGTACTTAACGAACGACTTTGGTAGAAATTGGCTGCTTCGGTTGGCAACAGATCAAAGGAGTTCCATGTTGGACTACTGAATTTATCATTCACGATGTCTCTGGACGTCGAAAGTCTCAACTTGAGACGGACGATCATAGCCTACCGTGGACACATTACGCGGATTATCAATGAATTGGAACCGCTATTCCTGGAGCAAGTTGCTTCTGAGGAAGTCGTTGAGAGGCACGGTTCGCTTGTGAGCACATTTGAAAAACTTAAACGGGCTAGTGCACAGTGGTATAATTTGGCTGAGCACCCAGAAGACAGAGAGCGTTTTTCTCATGAATATGCCAAGGACGTTAGTCGGATGCAAATGTTTGAAAACAAATACAAGGAATGGTTGAACAATGTTTGCACGCCGATAAGACAAGGAGTTTATGGTCTAGGAATTGCGAACATTTCTGGGGTTTGAGGAGGAATTTTGGGAGACTCGGGAAACCGATTTTGCAGTTACCGAGGTCGATCGAGGGGCGTAGTAATGTGCTGAATATGGAAATATCTGAAGTGATGGAAGATGCACGTGGCGGCGATAAGGCACCAAGTCAATTACGCCCAAGGGAAAAGAGTTCAGCCCAAGGGAGTCAATCATTAGCGCGGAATGTTGTTAAGTGTGCAATAGCTCAGCTTAAAGTGAAAAGGCTTCTAGCAGAACAGGAGATAAAGGAAAGTGAAATTGCGTTACGTTTGTCAGCCGAAAAGGAACGTTTAAACACTCAAAGCGATTAATGTTAGCCAGGATTGACGCAGAAGTTAAGCTGGGAGAGCAGGTTGATTATGACTCAGTTTTTACCTGACGTATCTGTCAGAGGTCGCGCGAATGTAAAGAAATATTTAAAGAATTGTCGTTTTCCGTGCTCCCCAGTCAACCGGAAGTTGAGGAATACGTTAAGCCGGAAACCAAAAGAAACATTTTTCCGGAAGTGGAAGCTGATGGACCGGAAGCGAAGAATTTTTCCGGAAATGGCATTGCCCCGGAAGTAAAGAGCTTAGCCCAAGGTGCCCCGAGCCAAAGACGTCATATGCGAAAGATGTTCTTTACGACGAAACAACGGACAAATTTCAAATAATTATGGAACAACAGCAAATGTCTCTCGATAAAGTCGTTCTCGGGCTTGAGAAGTTGGACATGCCAAAGCGGGAATTTTTGTACTTTAATAGCGATCCTTCGAATTAAGTACCCCAGGTTTGTAAAGAATTTTGAGCTGAATGTAGAATCTGCGATAACGGATGATAACGTAAAGCTGTCATATTTGATCCAGTACTGCATGGGTAAAGCCAGGCATGCAATTGAAAACTGTGTTAATCTTCCTGGGCCCGAGGGATATAAAGCTGCTCGTGAAATCCTCAGAACGAACTTTGGGCAGCGGCACATTATTATGCGATCGTTCATCGATAAAGTAGTCAAGGGACCATCGCTGAAGTCTTCAGATGGGGGGAAACTCTCTCAGCTTGCACGTTACATGCGAATCTGTCAATTGAATTCTGCGGAATTGAACTATCAGGCTGATATAAACTCTTTGGACACTCTGAAGAAGATCGTTATGCGTCTCCCCGTGCACATGCAGGCGAAATGGGCGGAGGAGTCAGGAAAGCTCTTGGAAACGGGTGTTGAACCTACCTTTTCTTATTTGACAGACATTCTTCAAAAGAGGGCTCAGGTAGCAAACACTGAGTATGGAAAGTTAGTTGGGTCCAAGCTTGGAGAGTCAAGAGTGACAAGGTATCCTAGGAAAGTAGCAGATGATGGTACTGTGTTGGCTTTGTCTCAAGTTCTGTGACGGAAGACATGAGCTAGAAAGGTGCTTCAAGTTCCGTGACAAACATTATACTCGGAGGAAGGACTTTGTAAGGAAACAAAATCTGTGTGAAAATTGTTTGTTGAGTGGCTGTGGAGAAAGGCATCACTCCCTGCTTCACCCACCTGGTTCGTTGAGCGCTCCCATAGTTTTAAACGAGACTACAACAGCGCCTGGTGCTTCTAAAGATCATAATACCGGGCCGAGAGTGACTCACGAAGGTCCAGCCGAAGCAAGACCGCATCACATCGAGGTCGGTGCAGATTGTGTGACAAATGCCAGGAAAACGAGAATTAGTTTGAGGATTGTGCCCGTACGAGTTTCTGCCGAGGGTGGACGAGAGGTGGAAACTTACGCCTTCCCTGATGATGGTTCCGACACTACCCTGTGTGCGCAACGTCTTTTGGATGAATTAGGAATCAGAGGTTCTCCAATGTCATTTTCTATAACCACAATCAATGCCGAAAGAACCAAACAGTCTGGAGAAGAAGTCAGTCTTACTGTGCGGGCGTTGTTGTCTAATGATTGCATACAACTTACCAGAATCACAAATCATGGCTCCGCAACCAGCAGTACGCGTCACGCCAGGTGATGCGCCGTTCACCGCAGTTGGAATCGATTACTTTGGACCAATATCAGTCAAGTTGAAGAGAAGTCGAGTTAAACGATATGGATGTATTTTCACCTGCCTAACAATGCGAGCAGTGTATATTGAAGTCTCTCAAGATTTGTCAACTGATTCCTTTTTGCTGGCGTTTTCAAGATTTGTCAGAAGGCGCGGTGCACTAATCGAGGTTTACAGCGATAATGGTTCCAATTTCAAAGGAGCAGAATGTGAAGTGAAGAGAGCGCTCGAGATGTGGAATCAGCCACGCATCACAGAGAGTCTACGCAAGTGCAGTATTCAATGGTACTTTAACCCCCACAAGCAAGTCACCAAGGAGGAGTCTGGGAGAAGATGATTCGTTCTGCCCGCAAGATACTGCGCGTTCTCCTTGGAAATCAGATAGTCAATGATGAGAGCCTTCTCACTGTCATGGCCGAAGTTTAGAAAATTCTGAACGACCGCCCACTCACAAGAGTAAGTGAAGATCCAAAGGACTTAGAACCTTTAACGCCGAATCATCTTTTATTGTCTCACCGTAACCTATGTGTCGCACCCGGCGACTTCTCCACTGCATCCGCTGACAGGTACAGAAGATGCTGGAGACAAGCACAATACATGAGTAACATCTTTTGGAGAAGATGGGTAGATGAGTATTTGTTGTCTCTGCAAGAAAGACAGAAGTGGATCCGCCCGCACCGGAATGTAGCTGTTGGAGATTTGGTTCTCATAGCTGATGAGCACAGTCCACGTGGTCAGTGGCCAATGGGTATTATCGGTGAAGTTACAATGGACCGCTATGGCGTAGTACGTCGAGCCACAGTTGGAACCACCAGAGCCATTTTAAAGCGGAACATTAAAAAGCTATGCCTTCTGGAAGCTGTCGGTACTAAGCTTAGGCAAGGACAGTGCAACGTCCCATGACCGACAAAACACTATGAGTATGTGGACCAAAGGAAACCGAGTTGCGGGAAAGAAGAATATGAGGACCTACACTGAACACTTTATGCAAAACGCTGGGAACTGTGTCAATCAATTGAGATGTCAACTGTTGACAATATTCCTAGGGTTATTCACCAAAGGTTTAACTGATTATATATAAGTTTCGCTTAGTTTTGTTAAGAAAGGCAAGGCCTGTTAGCCCGAGTTCCTTTCGAGGCCGGTGTGTTACCGCGAAACTTCTACAATCTAGATTTTATTGTCTCTTTGATCAGTTTTCTACGTTTCGTGTATTTCGCTGCCATTTATTAATTAGTTGACCTTGTTTGAAGTTTTCATTAGTTCTACTGTTTACTTTGTCTTCGGTGTTATCACGACGCCGCTAAGGTTACGTAATTTGTCAAGTTTTGTGTATAAATTCAGTCCTGAATGTCAGTGTTCTTATCAGAATTTTTAAGGAAGATTTACCGTTTTGCAGCTTAGGTGTTTTTATACCGTTAAGTCAGGACACCGTTAAGGTAATGTTTTTTAGTCGCATTCATACAATTGTAGGTTTCTACGTACGTTTCTGTATGTATTTGCTTTGTTTTCTGTTTCCCGTATTTTCTTAACTTTATATTTTTCGTTCACCTTGTACAGTACCGTTGGAGTATAGATTTTTTTTTAAAAAAGGACACAAGACGCGTGACTTCGGTTACAACAATACCAACACCACAACACAATACAGTGGTACCCAATACCAACACCACAACACAATACAGAGGTACCCAATACCAACACCACAACACAATACAGGGGTACCAAATACCAACACCACAACAATACAGGGGTACCCAGTACCAACACCACAACACAATACAGGGGTACCCAATACCAACACCACAACACAATTCAGGGGTACTCAATACCCACACCACAACACAATTCAGGGGTACCCAATACCAACACCACAACACAATACAGGGGTACCCAATACCAACACCACAACACAATACAGGGGCACCCAATACCAACACCACAACACAATACAGGGGTACCCAATACCCACACCACAACACAATACAGGGGTACCCAATACCAACACCACAACACAATACAGGGGCACCCAATACCAACACCACAACACAATACAGGGGCATCCAATACCAACACCACAACACAATACAGGGGTAGCCAATACCCACCCCACAACACAATTCAGGGGCACCCAATACCAACACCACAACACAATACAGGGGTACCCAATACCAACACCACAACACAATTCAGGGGGACCCAATACCAACACCACAACACAATTCAGGGGGACCCAATACCAACACCACAACACAATACAGGGGTACCCAATACCAAAAACCACAACACAATACAGGGGTACCCAATACCAACACCACAACACAATACAAGGGTACCCAATACCCACACCACAACACAATACAGGGGTACCCAATACCAACACCACAACACAATACAGGGGCACCCAATACCAACACCACAACACAATACAGGGGCATCCAATACCAACACCACAACACAATACAGGGGTAGCCAATACCTACCCCACAACACAATTCAGAGGCACCCAATACCAACACCACAACACAATACAGGGGTACCCAATACCAACACCACAACACAATTCAGGGGGACCCAATACCAACACCACAACACAATACATGGGTACCCAATACCAACACCACAACACAATAAAGGGGTACCCAATACCAATACCAACACCACACCACAACACAAGGGTACCCAATACCCACACCACAACACAATGCAGGAGCACCCAATACCAACACCACAACACAATACAGGGGCACGCAATACCAACACCACAATACAATACAGGGGTACCAAATACCGACACCACAACACAATGCAGGGGTACCCAATACCAATACCAACACCACAATACAATACAGGGGTACCCAATACCCACACCACAACATAATTCAGGGGTACCCAATACCAACACCACAACACAATACAGGGGTACCCAATACCAACACCACAACACAATACAGGGGTACCCAATACCAACACCACAACACAATACAGGGGCACCCAATACCAACACCACAACACAATACAGAGGTAACCAATACCAATACCAACACCACAATACAATACAGGGGTACCCAATACCAATACCACAACACAATACAGGGGTACCCAATACCAACACCACAACACAATACAGGGGTACCCAATACCAACACCACAACACAATACAGGGGTACCCAATACTAACAACACAACACAATACAGGGGCACCCAATACCAACACCACAACACAATACAGGGGCATCCAATACCAACACCACGACACAATACAGGGGTAACCAATACCAATACCAACACCACAATACAATACAGTGGTACCCAATACCAACACCACAACACAATACAGAGGTAACCAATACCAATACCAACACCACAATACAATACAGGGGTAACCAATACCAATACCAACACCACAACACAATACAGAGGTAACCAATACCAATACCAACACCACAATACAATACAGTGGTACCCAATACCAACACCACAACACAATACAGAGGTAACCAATACCAATACCAACACCACAATACAATACAGGGGTAACCAATACCAATACCAACACCACAACACAATACAGAGGTAACCAATACCAATACCAACACCACAACACAATACAGGGGTACCCAATACCAATACCAACACCACAAGACAATACAGGGGTACCCAATACCAACACCACAACACAATACAGAGGCACCCAATACCAACACCATAACACAATACAGGGGTACCCAATACCAACACCACAACACAATACAGGGGTACCCAATACCAATACCAACACCACAGTACAATACAGGGGTACCAAATACCAACACCACAACACAATACAGGGGCACCCAATACCAACACCACAACACAATACAGGGGCACCCAATACCAACACCACAACTCAATACAGGGGCACACAATACCAACACCACAACACAATTCAGGGGTAGCCAATACCCACCCCACAATAGAATTCAGGGGTACCCAATACCAACGCCACAATATAGGGGTAACCAATACCAACACCACAACTCAATACAGAGGCACCCAATACCAACATTACAACACAATACAGGGGTAGCCAATACCCACCCCACAACACAATTCAGGGGCACCCAATACCAACACCACAACACAATTCAGGGGTACCCAATACCAACACCACAATACAGGGGTACCCAATACGAACACCACAACTCAATACAGGGGCACCCAATACCAACACCACAACACAATACAGGGGTAGCCAATACCCACCCCACAACACAATTCAGGGGCACCCAATACCAACACCAGAACACAATTCAGGGGTACCCAATACCAACACCACAACACAATACAGGGGTACCCAATACCCACACCACAACACAATGCAGGGGTACCCAATACTAACACCACAACACAATACAGGGGTACCAAATACCCACACCACAACACAATGCAGGGGTACCCAATACCAACACCACAACACAATACAGGGGTACCAAATACCAACACCACAACACAATACAGGGGTACCCAATACCAATACCTACACCACAATACAGGGGCACCCAATACCAACACCACAACACAATACAGGGCACCCAATACTAATACCAACACCACAATACAATACAGGGGTACCCAATACCAACACCACAACTCAAAACAGGGGCACCCAATACCAACACCACAACACAATACAGGGGCACCCAATACCAACACCACAACACAATACAGGGATACCCAATACCAATACCAACACCACAATACAATACAGGGGTACCCAAAACCAACACCACAACACAATACAGGGGTACCCAATACCAACACCACAAGACAAATTCCAAGCAACAATAGTTTTCACGACACCAAGAAATACCATTTTTGTGTCATGTTGCACTTAAAAAAAAGTGTGCGAAGAAGGGTAAGGACAACTTGTACATTCATATAGGGACGTCAAATGTTAGTGGTACATGTATTATTAGTACACAGATCATAAAACTCTTATTCTTCGGCCATCTTCAGAAGTGACGGTTGGATATAATACAATAAAGTTTAAATGCTATGGGAAAAGACTGGAACCTAATTTAAAATAATTGACAATAGTGAAAAAATGATAATATACAGACCTATCTTAAAGTCTGCTAGAAAATATAAACATATATGCAAGGCTAGTAAAGAAAAAGTTTCTCACTACCCACATTTTCATTTAAAGCTGGTTTTAAATCCTTAATCAATAATGTCTCCTTAATTCCACAATGGATATCCGATCGCGCAGTTGTTAAAATTTCAAAATGATTTCATTTAATGTTGTGGCCCGTTGAAGTCATATGATCTGCAATGGCTGATGCGTGACAACCCTTCGTGAGTGCTTTAAAATGTTCAGTTTTTCTGTCATGTAATCGACGCTTTGTTTTTCCTATGTAAAAATCGTCACAGTCCCAGCAGCTTGCCTTGTAAACGACCTTTGACATGAGAGAGCGGCTAAGTCTGTCCTTGTAGGGGAAAAATGACTTAATCCGGCGAGTGTTTCGAAAAATAATTCTAAGGTTAAAACAACCATAGAACTTGCAGATACAGGATTTAAGTTGCTGTGTAATGACTTTACTGTGGAACCCTAGATAAGGCAAAACGATGAAAACATCTCTTTTGGGTACCGTAGTGACAGGATCGCTTGACTTGTTTCGGCTTCTGGTCACAACATCGTTCATGTTGTATGTAATAATACCTCGGGGGTAACCATTGCGTGACAAAAGATCTTTCAGATCATCTAGGGCAGACTGCAACAAAGAGGGTGAGGAACAGATGCGGAGACAGCGATAAGTGAGTGTTCGGATGAGGTTAATCTTGTACTTTCGAGATGTGAATGAGTCCCATTTAGTATAAAGTCCAGTGAAAGTTTTCTTGTGGTAGATGGATGTTGAAAAGGAGTTGTTATGGCGTTTGATAGAGACATCAAGGAATGGAATTTCTTGGTTCCGATCAAATTCTATGGTAAATTGAATGTTCACGTGCCGGCTGTTTAGATAATGAAGAAATTTAATAGCTGTGTCAGTAGATACATGTTGTATGTTCACGCCCGGGAGGAGGGGGAGTGACTGACGTCATGATCCCTAGAGGTGACGTCATGGGTTAAAAATAGGTAGAGATGACATCATAATCTATTTTAGGTCAATGGGGAGTGATGACATCATATTATGAATTGTATGTTCGCGCCCGGGATCGGGGATTAGCTGATGTCATGATCCCTAGGCGCCACGGGATCGGGGATAAATGATATCATAATTTATTTTAAGTCAATGGGGAGTCGGAAATGAATGACATCAATCTATTTTTAACTCGAGAGTCACACTGGGTAGAATGACATAATGTGGTTATTTCATTACAATTTCATTACAATTTCATACAATTTGTATAGGTAATCACATGATTTCGAGTGCAATTTGGAATAAATGTGCACGAGTAAATTTTTCAAAGACTACAAATTGCACGAGCCGCTTCGGCGAGTGCAATTTGTGGTCTTTGAAAAATTTACGAGTGCTCATTTATTCCAAATTGCACGAGAATAATCATGTGATTACTTGTTAATAATATACATGCAAAAATTTCTGTCACGCTGCGATTGTTTTCGTTACAAAAATTCACTTTGCCACGCTTCGATTACTCCACTTCAGATTGGTCGAAATTTTGACAGGTGAATTCATGCGTGAATATTCATGCACTCTCTACAAGAACTGCATCACAAGTTTTTCGTCTTTCTTAGCCACTGTTAGAAACTTTGTAAAAGAACGAAGCAAAACATAGACGTCGCCATGGTTTTGCTCTTATCCGCAGACTGGTATTGTTGAAAGGTTTCGACGTACGCTGCCGCCGTTTTGTTTATTCAGTTATTTACGCCGGATCGGAAAAGTCTTCAGTCAACGCTCTTGACGACTTTGAAAGCTAAAACAACGAGGTGAAAGCTTCCAAACGGTTTTTTGTCAGCACAGGAGAATGTTTAATCACAGGTCTGAGTTCATTTGCTCCACAGGACATTACCGACGTTAGATTTAGACGCTTTTATGGCGCCTTTTTGCTTTCTTGTTGTAATGGGTGGACATTTCTTTCAAGCTAGAGGCCTTTAAACCACTTTGGCAGCTCCTTAACTCCCGATACTTGAACAGTTTATTCTTTCTATTTTAAACGTAAACAGTTATTGTCTATTGTAATTATATTGTTTAATTAGATTCTTAGGTTAGCATTTGTTTTAACTCCAGCGTAAAATTCATCACGGGTTTTCGTAGGCGCCTAGATCATTGATTCTCCGCTTCGTTTTCTTTGTTGACTTGTACTCGTGTCCTTTTTTTCTCAAATCTCCTAGTATTTCTCAGTAATTAGAACTTTTGTCTGTTTTCGTATTTTGAATCAGTTTTCTTTCAAGACTTTCTATTAAAATTCCGTTATACTGTTTGAATCTTGTTTAATTTGTGTCCGCCATTTTGTTTCTGCATGGCTCGAAATCTGTTTAGCTATCCTAACTGTCAATCATTTTAATTTCAACTTTTTGCACTCAATTTCACCTTTTTGCACTCAATTTCAACTTTCTGCACTGTTTGGGATTAATTGACATTCTCTCAGCCAATCAGAATGCAGAAATTTTTGCATATATATTATTATAATGCTTATAAATTTCAAGGGGATGTTAAGTGAAAAGTTAAAATAGTGTGAACTAGCGTTATTGAAGGAGAAATTATGCGATCTACCCGACTCGAAACTGTTCCGAAACATTCAAGTTTAGAAGCAATAAAATTGCACAGTATTAAAAATCGCTTCTTATTCGTATTTACCGTCGTTTTAGCCGCTTCATCGCTAGACTCTATATCGATTTTCAGTTTGCAAGCCATCACCCACTTTAAGTTTTATAACATGACATTAACGGTAGCTTCATAGTTTAAACTTTTAAATATGCGAACTAACACTGAACCAAATTTGCATGAAAAATTAGCACCTCGAAAAAATTAACAAAGCAACAAATTACATGCGCGCGCTAAAACAATAAACCAACACTTTGTTTAAGTTCAAACTATATTTATTGATAACAAACAATTTCATAATTATACAGACAATTAAAAAGCTTAGTTGGAAAGGAACAGACAGAGTTGATTGATTCTTTTTCATCGGGTTTATACAAAGTACTGTTTGATTCCCTTGGTTTTCTGTGTCTCACCGCACTGCAATCATCGTTTCAGGTGAAATTACTCATCTTGATTCTCAGAATGCTTGTAAGGTGCAGCTCTATATCTGTAACGCCGCGATCGTCTTTTAGGTTTATCATCACCAACATCTAAGTAAAAGGAGGATATTACCATCTTCCCGGCACGCAATGCGGTAATTTATGCAAGAAAATGGCGCCAACTGGAAGGGTTAGTGGCTAAATATGCCATAATTCAAAGTAATTTTTCTCGGAAACTTTGTCGAAAATGGTAAGTTGTTCAAGGAAATCGTGTTAAGTGATGTTTCTATGAATCATTGAATTTGGTTTTATTTTATGGCAATATTGTGTTACGGTTGTTCGTTCTTTTGTTTGTGACCTTTCTTACGTGAATCCGACCTCCTGTATTGAACAGTCTGCTTTGTAGTTGCTGAATCACTTTGACAACAAAGCGTCCTTAGCATAATATTATGATAATTTAGTACATTTGTAGTCGCACAATCTAGGAAACTATAAGGACTTTTAAGGCCTCCGGGATTTCAACGGATTTGAGCCCTTGGAATTTTCATAATTTCGAAGCGAAACGCGACTTGTGCTTTATATACGGGTGTCATTTCAGGGGCACCCAACGAACAACCTTTGGTAAAATGCATTATTTTACTCAAATAAATTAAAATAAATGATATAAAAGCATTTCCAGGTGTTGTTCTAAGTTGCTGGGAAAAATATATCTGTTCCTTTTTCCCAGCATAAAACATAGGGAAATTCCCAGCCAGCTGGATAAAAAATGTCTGTTTCCCAGCCAGCAATTAAAAAAATGAATAAAAAAAAACGATAATAAGTTACCAAAAGGGGCTTGGGAACTAATGAAACATTAATGCAAAACTATTTGAAGCTTTTTTGTTTATTGTTTCGTTCATGTAGCGCTGTCTCGAACGTAAACCTGTTCGGGCGTCTCTAAGTATTGTTTAAATTTGTTACTACAATGCTGAACCCTTTTAAGCCCCAAAGTGACCAACATCAAACTTCTCACAAAATTCATCCATAATCGAGAAAAGGTCACGAGAATTAATGCAGTAATCAGCAAAGAGAATTTACTTTGACCTTTTAATGAATTCTCTCATCTAGATTTGTAAGAATTGTAAATCACACAGTAAGGAGAATAGACCAATTCCGATATATTAAAATTCATACTTGGCTCCGAGGCTTGGGGGAATAAAACAAAAGAAATCACATCGAGGTTCAGGTATGAATAATTTATTTCTTTTGTTTTATTCCCCTAAACCTCGGAGCCAAGTATGAATTTTAATATATCGGAATTGGTCTATTTGTATGTTAGCATCGGGACTTGGTGATGAATCAACAATTCAATAGGTGAAGCAACAGGTCTTTATACCAAATGTTTTACAAATCCTGTTATTCCAAAGAAACACTTAGGACTACAAGCAGTCCCTCTTTCTGCTCAGGGATAGTCAAGCGAGAGGAACATTTTGCATCTGCTCACGTTTTTGCCCATTCAACTATCCCTGATCAGAAAGAGGGACCGAGAACTAATGAAACATCAATGGAAAACTATTTGAGGCTTCAGCTTGTGTTTATTTGATTTTGTTGTTTATTGCTTCGTACATGTACTGCCATCTCTAAATTAAACCTGTTCGGGTGTCTCTTAGTACTGCTTAACTCTTTAACTCCCAAGAACATTCAAGAAAATTCCCAAATTTCAATATGGTTCCATGCAAAAGTTCTACTGAAGAGGTTTCATTTGAATGGTCACACCATAGGATTTCATCAACAGACTCAAAAGTTAGAACTACACTTCATGTCTCCATAATTAACTCTGGGAGTGAAAGAGTTCGATTTGTTACTAAGAAACTGAACCCTTAAACCCCAAAGTGACCAAAAATCACAAAATCCATACATAATCAAGAGGAAAGGTCATGAGAATTATTGCAAAAGTGATCAGCAAAGAGAAATTACGTTGACCTTTTAATGAATTCCCTCACCTAGAACTGTAAGAAATTTATAGAAACCATGTATGTTGGCAACAGGACTTGGTGATGAATCAACAATTCAATAGGTGAAGCAACAGGTCTTTATCCCAAACAAATGTTTTTCAAATTCTGTTATTCTACACAAACAAAACGGGCCAGTTATTTAAACGAAGTTTAGACGGTGTTTAACAAAACTGCGGTCTAAACCAATTTCAATCTGTCCAACCCTTATATTTAAACGCTATTCACTGTAAACAATGTTAAGAAGGCATAAAGCACAGACTAGAAGAACATTTATCTCCTTAAAATAACCAACTTATAAACAGATAGGGACGTCCATTAATTTTCTTAAACCGGGGTCTATGTTAAACTTTGTTCAAATAACTGGCCCTTAGGGTCGGTTATTTAAACAAAGTCTAACTTAAACAGGCCTCCAGGGTTATTTCAAGGAAATAAATGTTTTTCTAGTCAGTGCTAAATACCTTCTAGACACTGTTTATAGTATATCACTTTTAAATATTAGGGTTCGCCAGATTGAAATTGGTTTACACCACGGATTTGCTTAACACTGTCTAAACTTTGTTTAAATAACCGGCTCAGACTTTCAACAGTCCCTCTTTCTGCTCTGGAATAGTCAAGCGAGAAGAGCATATGAGGATGCACCCGTTCAGCAGGCAAATTTTGCATTTGCTCATGTTTTTGACCACTCGACTATCCCCGACCAGAAAAAGGGTCTGCTTTTAGTGTAGTAAAATGCTTGCTCTTTGCTTTGGTGATCTTGTTACACACAACCTGCAGAAAAACAAAAATAAACGCAATAGGTGAATGCTTACTCTAAACTAAAAGTACAAAACATTAAAAGAGAGGGTAGTATCATGGCTTTTTATCTTCTTGGGGGGGGGGGGGGGGGGGAGTCTTTTATGGGACCCCTACAAAACTCCTAGGACCCCAAACAACAAAGTCTTTTGGATCCCATATGCCAGGGCAAAAAATTCTAGTGTTATCCCTGAAAATGAATGATTCCAAACAAGGAAATCCCGAAACGTGCTTTTGGTTGAGTAGTCACCCTGAAACAAACCTTCAGATGTTCAGACTGTTGACTGCTGGCGTCCATCTTGAATCAGCTCCAAAAGGAATTTCCTCCTAAAAAAGATGTTTCCTTGTATGACCAAGTTAGAGATTCATCATGGAAGAAGTTTCTTGCTGCATTTATCTCAACGCACAACACAATGCACAGTATGTTTAAATTACAAATACTTTAAATACTTTAAAACTTGTGTGATATTATTTAAGGTCTACATATGCTTTTCAGTATAAAAATGCAAGGATATATTTTCCCTTGAGGAACAGATCCACTGACGACATATTATGAAGGTTGACTGAATTTGCAAATAAAATGACATTTATCTTGTTTTTTTTTTAATACTGTGATTTAATTGGTACATTAAAAATGGTCATATGGACTGAATTAAATATATTTTCTTTTATTGTGAATGAAGTTATTTGACTTTCTATCCATAAAAGATAACTATTTATCATCACACCATTTACCATTTACAATTTACCAGATCTGGACAATCGGAACGTCAGGTAATCCATCTGCCTGTGAATTACATGTAAGCCACATTGTAGACAAAATAATGAAAAAATTCATGAAGTGGAAAATGACAAACAGAACAGCCAAAGAAAGAATGCTTGCTGTCAGGAGCCTAACTCAACCGGTAGAAGAGAAAGGTGTCGCAAGAACAAACAGCCAATGAATGCTTGTCATCACAAGCCTGACTCAACCTGCGGAAGAGAAAGGAGTAGCAAGAATGCACAGCCAATGAATGCTCGTCGTCACAAGCCTGACTCAACCTGTGGAAGAGAAAGGAGTCGTAAGAACGAACAGCCAATGAAAGCTCGTCGTCACAAGCCTGACTCAACCTGCGGAAGAGAAAGGGGTCGCAAGAACGAACAGCCAATGAATGCTCGTCGTCACAAGCCTGACTCAACCTGTGGAAGAGAAAGGAGTCGCAAGAACGAACAGCCAATGAAAGCTCGTCGTCACAAGCCTGACTCAACCTGTGGAAGAGAAAGGAGTCGCAAGAACGAACAGCCAATGAATGCTCGTCGTCACAAGCCTGACTCAACCTTCGGAAGAGAAAGGAGTCGCAAGAACGAACAGCCAATGAAAGCTCGTCGTCACAAGCCTGACTCAACCTGTGGAAGAGAAAGGAGTCGCAAGAACGAACAGCCAATGAATGCTCGTCGTCACAAGCCTGACTCAACCTTCGGAAGAGAAAGGAGTCGCAAGACCGAACAGCCAATGAATGCTCGTCATCACAAGCCTGACTCAACCTACAGAAGACGAAGGAGTAGGAAAAACAAACAGCAAATGAATACTTGTCATGCCTGACTCAACCTGGTGGAAGAGAAAGCAGTAGTAAGAACCAACAGCCAATAAAGTTAACACTCATTGCATAAGACTGACTCAACCTGCCAGAACAGATGGGAGTCGCTTGAACAAAAAATAATTTTCATCATCACAAGCCTGAGTAAACCACACTATAAAAAGAGAAAGGAGACTGGGCAGTCATAGATTGGCTACTGTGGTATGCTGGTGACAATAATATACCGAATTAGTAAACGCTGAGTGAACACTGTTCATTACATAAATTCATTACATAAATTCTACCACTTTAATTTGGACACCTCTATTGCGAGTTTTCACTTGTGCTTTTTCAGATGAAATCATTGAATTGCAAAATCTAAAACCCTTACTCTAAAAGTCACTATATAATATTATGGGGCTTTTCTGTACTCCACAGGCACTAGAGAGCCTGTTCACAGCCTAGTAAAGACTACAAGCAGAGGTAAAATCAATCCATAATACCAAGATCACTGAAAGATTAATTAACAACAACAACTAAATCATTGGAGATATCTGAGACGCGATCCACTGTATATAATTTCAATCAAATAGATTTTTTATAATCAGGTTACTGTACCTTTGAAAAACAGTCCCTGTGTTTTGCACTGTCTACAGAAATAAACAGAAACAACAATTATAAGGACACATTTTTATCAGTGCGTTTAATAACATTTTAAACATTAATTTTGTAAAAAGCTCTAGTTCAGGTCCCATGTTAGAGGTGGTGTGGGGGTGGGTTGTTTCAAATCATAAATTTTGTAACACTAAACTAGTAAGCAGCAGTTTTATGAACTTAAGTTTGTAAAACTGATTTAATTTCTCCTACCTTTACGTCCGACTATCGCAGACTTCAGGGAGTTTTACAAGTAACTGTACTAGTTACAAAACAAGCTAAATGTTTTCACATGACTAAGGTATTACGTATGTGTGACATTACATACGCGTGATATATTTTTTAATCAATGCCATTAAAACCAGAAATTTTCAATTGATTGATTGTTAACGATTGTTATTTATAATCGGTTTAAACCATTGAACGCGCTGGGCATACGGATCATGGGCATACTCAGTATCAAAGATGAAAAAGTCAGTCTGAAATGTACAACGTATGTTCTCAAATTACATTTCACTCGCAATTTGCATAAATTTCAGCTTTGCATTCACAGACAAAATAAATTACTTTAATTCTGGTCAGAATTATGGGAATTTATTTTGATATCAATTTGTGATTGACTTTTTGGAGAAATGTTTATAAAACGTGTTCAAATTCAGTCGGGCTGACATTTTGAATTTCGCCATGTGCTCAGTCGGTGAATTCTGCTTGCAAGGGGACAGCTCCAGGCGGGTTTCGACAAAACGCTGACCCCCGGTCTGCTGACCCCCCAACTGACCCCCTATAAAATTAACAGGGAATATCAGAAATAATACTTACTAGAAATACGTGTCTCGCAGAACCTCGCGAAGCTTGGGGGAGCGTGCACCGCCGGTCGAAACTTTGGTGGCGTCTCGATTTGCGTACGAGGCTTTTCGCCGTTCCACTTTGTTTTCTTTGAAACCAAAAACGTTGGTAGAAGGTCCTTTCGAGGGTTCGCTTACCGTTTACCGTCCGCCATCTTTGTTTACAATGCTTCTATAGGCTTACATGAAGTAGTAACCTGCGCCATTGTCAGCGGTTGCGATTCCTCTGTTGCTAGGCAACTGCAGGACACCAACGCGATATATTTCTACAATCTCTCTCCTCCGCGGACGTTCCCACCGGTATTCGAAAAAGGAAATGTAGGAAAAAAAAAGTGAGCACAAAAAAAAAGTGAACACAAATAAAACTGTGATTATAAAGCGTGAACATGACTTATTGACGATCAGAACAGCAGCAAATTTACGACAAAATCATCAACAAAAGGGAAACACTCACCTTCCATGATGGCGGCAGAGAGAGGAGAGACCGACGGAATGCTGGGACAGAAAGTAAGCGCGAGGACTGGTTCTTAATTGTTTTTATAGTGCACGGACTTCTTGGAAAATCCTGGTAAGTTAATTTATATCATTTCTGATTTTACCCTGTTAATTTTATAGGGGGTCAGTTGGGGGTCAGCGTTTTGTCGAAACCCGCTCCAGGCAGCTCCTCGATGCGCCAATTAATGGAACGCGTTTTGCTTTTAAACATAAACTAACGGATATTTGAATACATTTTTTCAAAGGAAGATTTTGTTGTCCACCTTTTTGTCTTTGTTCGTTTATTAAATAGGTTGAAAAGCGATTTATGTAAATAAAACAAGACCTGGATTTAGTAGTTCTAACTTCACTCGCGTCGCCCGGTCGCGTAATAAGCTTACTGTTTTTCAGAATTCCTAAAATTGAAAAATTGCCCGGTCATCAATGGGTTAAGCAACCAGAATAAACAACTGACAAGTGGTGAATGTTATTACAGTTAAGTCCCAGCTAAAGTCCGGGGCAA
Organism: Dendrophyllia cribrosa; assembly: GCA_024195265.1. Taxonomy (NCBI): domain Eukaryota; kingdom Metazoa; phylum Cnidaria; class Anthozoa; order Scleractinia; family Dendrophylliidae; genus Dendrophyllia; species Dendrophyllia cribrosa. The sequence continues at coordinate 15,714,094 of JAJLRJ010000001.1, forward strand.
AAGAGAAAGAGAGTCGCCAAGAGTTAGCGGCCGAATCAAACACTTCCTCATGTTTTTTCAACTCTTATGCGATCAAATACTGCTATTATTAAAAAATGTTCATTACAGATAAAGCAAGCATTCGAAAGTAATATCCAAGCTCAATCTTACCTTTTGTCTCACATATTCCAGCGGGAAGTACGCTCCATTGAATTGAATCCCGGGCAATGACCACATAAAAACGAACAAAATAAAGCGCCGAAACCCGTTGAATCGTTGAAACCGGTTAAACTGGTTGAAAGCCGTTCGTCGCCAGTCTCTCTCCTCTAAAATTTTATTCGATCCAGTCTCTTTTCGATCTGTTCAAGTTAGCCTGCACGGTTCGTTCCTGCGACTCCTTTCTCAAGTCAGCCAGCGCAAAAATGGTAATTAAAAAATATATTTTCACAGAATATTTTGCCAGCCAGCAAGAATTCCGCTGGGGAACAGATAAAGTGAGGAACAGATTCGTTGGGTGCCCCTGTCATTTTACAGTCTGCTCCTCGGAGTGTAAAAGTACTCATGAAAGGTCAAATGCAACCAGCTAAGGTTGAAGTAAAAAATAAGATGAAGTAAAGCGAAATGATTAGTACTTGTACCATAAAAAGGTCAGAAAATAGCGAGAAAGCCGACGGTTGACTCTGAACTAAAAATATAAACAAAGCCGTAAACAGACACAGCAGGACAGTCGGGTGCTGAGACCTAGTTGAGTTGAAATTTAGTAGCTGTGGTTTTATGTTTTTGTGAGCGGCGGAATATTTCGCAGGCTCTGTTCGCATGTGTTAAATTCAATAGGTCAATATATTCAATTAGATTCAATACGGATATTTCTTCTAATTTAAGCCGGCATTGTTTTCGAATAGCGAAAAGGTTTATTGATTCCTCGAATATATGAAGAAATTTCACGCGTCTACCATGCGACGCCAATCGAAAATGCGAGGGTTTCGGCCCTTCTGAGAAGCTAAGCGGCCTTAGAAGAAACTGTAGAATATATAACCTGAAATAGAAGATATCCTGCAAAAGCGAATAGAATACTAAATAGGGAAAAGTAGATTTCTTTTGAAAGGTTTCCGTTTCGACCAACTGACTTCCAACCTCAACGGCGTCTGTGTAAAATGAGCTGCTTGCGGGTTGCCTCCGTTTGACAATATAGTTTGCTTGAAGTGCATGCCGGGAAGATGGTAATATCCTCCTTTATCTAAGTAATTTACTAACTGGATTCCGGGTCGTTTGCGCTTCGGTGCTGGCGAGGGTGTTTGTACTGTGGGGAGAGGGGTCAAGACGGCTGGATTTAAAGGCAGTGGCGTTACTGCGGTAGTTTCTTGTATGGTGGGCGCTAGAGAGGATGTCGCGATAATTAACAGTTATTCATCGAGGACGAGCCGAATATAAGCTGATATATATAACCAACGAGGCGCCGCGTAAATTCTAACAAGAATGTTTATTTCAAAAGTAGTTTCCTTCAAAATAAGATCGAGAAGAATGTCAAAGTTTCCTTCAAAAATAAGTCTTAATCGGACTGGCAGAAATGGTTATGGATTTGAACATAACAATTGTGGAAATTTTACTGCGGACAAGAAAAGATTTGCCCGCCACGTGCGCGTGCCACGTTCACGTGCCACGTGCACCTGCCATTTTTTTTTCCGCGACGAGGAAAACAATTTTTTTTCGCGTAAGGGTCTAGTCGCACTACAGTCAAAAACAAAAATTAGCCCGTGCAAAATGACATAAAAACAAAAACATTCTACAAAAAGCGTGTCCCACCGGAGTGGTTTCTTTTGTTTTCCTCGATTTTTGCACGGGCGGATTTTTGTTTTTGACTGTAGTGCGACCAGGCCCTAAGGCCCAAATCGCACTTGCAGACAACTTTTGAATTGTCCGCGACAATTTGGACAAAAATTGGCATACAAAATTGTCCGAGACAACTTGTCAATTTCGGAGCTAAAATTTGCAAGACAATACGAAAATTGCACATTACGGTATAGAAACAATTTTAAAGGTGTGGAGTACTTCGACTTTCAATCTGAGCATCAAGCCTTTTCAAAGCGCACGTGGCTTTAAATCTCATTAGTATGTATTTTATGCAGTATGAAACTGGCTTGTCATTCAACACCGTCATTGAACACCGCTAAACATGATTCGATTAAAAAATAACGCAAAGTATTTTTTTTATTTCTATTTTTCTACTTTTAGTGATTAAATTGTTTTTGCACATTGCCATTTGCCGTGATAAATTTGAATAAAAAGAAACGTGCTGCATATTGATTTGTTTTTCTCAAGGAAGAGGACAATGGTTAATCAAGAAGGCATTGTTATCTGGATTCGCGGGTGCGTTGGAATGTATCGGACAAGCGTGTTGTCCTGCCAGGACGCAGGACTTCGGCTCCTTTGAAAATTCGGCTGTTTCGACTTGGCAAAAGTAGGTCGCACTTGTCTTTGCGTTGATTTTCCGTTATAATGACGAACGAATTGCACGTGCAACGTGAACCAATCAGCGGGCGGCGGTGTTTTTAAAGTTTTATTTATCTGCCCAGTTCATTTCTCTGAAAAGTGTAGGTCGCACTTGTCTTTGCCAAGTCAGACACTTAAATAAATTGAAATTCGATAAAAATGTACAAAATTGTCCAAAGTGCGATTTGGGCCTAATTCGTCATCATTTTTTCATATTTGGGCAAATTAACCAATAACGACTCAGATCGGTAGCGGTGGGACCAATCAGAAATCTAGAAAATCATTATAGAGAGGTAAAAATTTACTAAATAGATTTAAGGGTGTAGAGGTTGTCGCCGCTGTTAATGCTGTGGGTTCTTGTATAATGGTGGGTAAATTATCTTCCGGATGACTTGCAAAACGTCTTTTCATTTCATCAGACTGTTGAGGTCTTCCATTCAATTGATGTTTAAACGTCAGATATCTGTTGCAATTCAAGGTACTGTTTGGCTTTGTCATTTTCCCCAAGGTCTGTACGGGAGGGAAGGCTGTCCATTCTGTCCTGTAGTCCCTGCATGGCTAAGAGAACTGGAGCTGTCGAAAGGTTCTGTTGTCTGAGATACTTTAGTAGCTCCTGAGAAATATTGTCTTGTACCCCTGTTTGATTAAATTGTTCTTCACCGTGTAGTACATTCGTTCGCAGTCTACAATTATCTTGTGTGGTTGTTTTTAAATCCACCAGGAGATAACCGAAGGGTCTTCGTACAGCCTCTTCGTACTGGTTTATAAGGAAATCCGTTTGCCCAGGCTAGAGTCAAAATTTTTAGTTTGTCTCTGGGATTCTTCAAAAGGACCAAGTAGTGACTGTTTAAACTGATACTTCGGCTTTCCTTGCCCTGATGAAATAGATTCTGTACGATATAAATGACACTTAGGTTGCGGTGATGAGAACCTCGTGTAAAAAGGTTTACTATTCGCTTGTCTTTGCCGGCGTCAATCATTTGATCGTCAAAGACGATTAAGTTCCGTTTGTTGACATCGAAATAGGAATCGTGTTCCAACGCAGGAGGAATACCCTTGACAAATTCAATTTGTGGTATTGCGACTAGCCTCTGTATGTACGCGGGCTGCCATTGGGAATAACACCAGACAATCCTCTCGGGTGGTGGGTTTATCACGTCTAAGGCCTGTTGTAATAGTGATTGAACCCAAAACGTTTTCCCCGAACCGGTCATCCCTGCAACCATACAAGTAAAAGGGTGCTCGAAGTGAAACCGCTGACACTTTTGTGTAGAAATCGGCATTGCTTTAAATGGAGTGAAAGTAGGACTGGTGTGTTTGTTGGTCATATGTCTTTGCATACTATCTTTCCTGCTAAATGTCTTCTCACAAATGGGACATGACAAATTCATGTCAACTCAATGAAAGCTCAATGTGAACTGAGAAAGAGGCGAATGTTGCTCATTTTTTCGGCTAATTCCTCCTCAATTATATTGTTTTCACCACCACCACCACCACAATTCTATTGTTTTCACCACCACCACCACCACAATTCTATTGATTTCACCACCACCGCCGCCACAACCACCACCACCACCACAATTCTATTGTTTTCACCACCACCACCACAATTCTATTGATTTCACCACCACCGCCACCACCACAATTCTATGGTTTTCACCACCACCACCACCACCACCACCACCACCACAATTCTATTGTTTTCACCACTACCACCACCACCACCACAATTCTATTCATTTCACCACCACCGCCACCACCACAATTCTATTGTTTTCACCACCACCACCACCACCACAATCCTATTTTTTTTTCCTTCTATTCCACGATAAAAGACAACAACTCACTATGCTTAGCTCATTCTACAATTATGTCTCAAGTAGTAAAGAACAACCGGGGTTTTCTACAACTCTTAGCTAATGGTCCCGATCATCAGCGCGAATTTCCCTTAAGGACAGCTTCTCCACAACAGGTTCATGCCTTGTTACATATTCTTTATAATGTTCTTACGGAAAACATTCCCTGTCCTGAAACAAATAAGCGTGTTTTGCTTCGACATAAGGATGCTCTTATTAATCTGGCCAATCAAAACGTTCTCTACAAGACAAAGAAGCAATTAATTGTACAAGAGGGTGGTGGCTTTATACAAGACTTATTGGCCCCCGTTGTTACAAGCTTGGGCGTTTTGATGCTATAAAAGAAACTATGCATTGTTGCACTGATTATTTGAAGCTTGTTTTTAACGAGTACGGATCGATATGAAGAGAAACGTAGAGTGGGATGAAGAAGAAATGGAGAGCGGAATGGAAGACACTATAACCTCCGATGAGGACAACGATGACGAGGAAGACAACGAGGAGCCAAGAATTAAAGATGTTTTAAGCAATCTTTCCAAAGCGGTGTCAAAAGAACGTGCTTCTGATTTGTTGCATAGCATGGCCGCTTCCAAAGATATCCTGTTTTGGGCAGCTAGAGGCCAATTACTCCGAAATCAACGCATAATACCCGTGAAAAACATCGCAGAGCTGGTTGAGTATGTGCTACTTCCCAATAACGATGATGTAGCCCGACCCCGTGCGCTTAATACCTTTTTAGATGGACTCGCAGAGTTGGGAATTGATAAGCGTTTAATCAAGAATAAAAAACTGTTGAGCGATCCTTTAGAGAAAGAAAAGATCTATCAAGAACAAAAATAATCCAACAACGAGACTTATGAAGGAGATTTAACCGACAACGAAGGGGAGGAAAGCGCTTCTGAGAACAGTCCGGCCGATGAGTCTGAAGAGAGCGACCAAGAAATTAGAAGTGATGAAGAGGATGAAGGAAATTCAACCGACAACGAAGAGGAGGAAAGCGCTTCTGAAATCATGAAGATAATTCAGACAAAAAGTCAAATTCCATGTCATCATTGCGAGAGTTCAAATGTGCATGTAACCGGAGTCGTGAAATGTCCCAAATGCTTTTGGTATGATAATAAAAAGATTTGCCCCATATGCGAACACAAGATTCCTTTGGACAAAACTAAACACGTGAAAGAGACCCTTGCTCGTTGCGATGATTGCAGTGCGGTGAGACACAGAAAACCAAGGGAATCAAACAGTACTTTGTATAAACCCAATGAAAAAGAATAAATCAACTCTGTCTGTTCCTTTCCAACTAAGCTTTTTAATTGTCTGTATAATATTATGAAATTGTTTGTTATCAATAAATATCATTTGAACTTAAACAAACTGTGGGTTTATTGTTTTAGCGCGCGCATGTAATTTGTTGCTTTGTTAATTTTTGCGAGGTGCTAATTTTTCATGCAAATTTGGTTCAGTGTTAGTTCGCATAATTAAAAGTTTAAACTTTGAAGCTACCGGTAAAGTCATGTTATAAAACTTAAAGTGGGTGATGGCTTGCAAACTGAAAATCGATATAGAGTCTAGCGATGAAGCGGCTAAAACGACGGTTAATACGAATAAGAAGCGATTTTTAATACTGTGCAATTTTATTGCTTCTAAACTTGAATGTTTCGGAACAGTTTCGAACCCGGTAGATCGCATAATTTCTCCTTCAATAACGCTAGTTCACACTATTTTAACTTTTCATTCAACATCCCCTTGAAATTTATAAGCATTAAAATTGTATGAAATTGTAATAAAATAATCACATTGGCCGTTTTTATACTAGAGACGCATTATCCGTCTGGACGAACTTGGGCAAACATTTGTAGTTCGTCTGGTTATGCGTCTCTAGTATAAAGACGGGCACAAGACGCATTATCCGTCTAGACGAACTATTTTTCGAAATGCGTCTTGAACGACGCACTACGAAAGATAGTTCGTCTAGACGGATAATGCGTCTTGTGCCCGTCTTTATACTAAAGACGCATAAACAGACGAACTACAAATGTTTGCCCAAGTTCGTCCAGACGGATAATGCGTCTCTAGTTGTTCGTCCCGTCTTTACACTAGACGCATAACATGACAGACGCATTATTCGTCTGGACGGATAATGCGTCTCTAGTATAAAAACGGCCATTATGTCATTCTACCCAGTGTGACTCTCGAGTTAAAAATAGATTGATGTCATTCATTTCCGACTCCCCATTTACTTAAAATAAATTATGATGTCATTTATCCCCGATCCCGTGGCGCCTAGGGATCATGACATCAGCTAATCCCCGATCCCGGGCGCGAACATACATTTCATAATATGATGTCATCACTCCCCATTGACCTAAAATAGATTATGATGTCATCTCTACCTACTTTTAACCCATGACGTCACCTCTAGGGATCATGATGTCAGTCACTCCCCCTCCTCCCGGGCGTGAACATACAACATATATCTACTTGTTTCTTTGTTGCGAAATAAGGTGAAAGTGTCATCAACGTATCTAAACCAGACAGTAGGACAATCGCTGTTATTCATCACCCACTTCTCCTCAAAATGGCACATAACAATATTTGCCAAAACCGGGCCCAAAGGAGATCCCATGGCGACTCCGTCAACCTGATCATAGTACTGGCCATCAAACACAAAATGGCTCCTCATGGTGGCAAAAACAAGTAGATTTTTCAAAACAGGGCGAGGTAACTTAGGAGGGTTAGGTAAGGCATATAATTTGTCAAAACAGATCTGTATTGTCTCATCAAGTGGAACGTTGGTGAACAGCGAGCTAACATCAAAGGAGCACATGAACTCGTTGTTGTGATTATATGACTTGGCCCATTCAGCAAAACTAAAAGAATCCTTTACTGTAAACCGGTTGATGGAGATAGGTTGAAGAACGCGTATAAGAAAACCAGCTTTAAATGAAAATGTGGGTAGTGAGAAACTTTTTCTTTACTAACCTTGTATATATGTTTATATTTTCTAGCAGACTTTAAGATAGGTCTGCGCCAGTCAACAAGGAAAGTAGAAACAACAGAACACGAACCGAACAAAATGGCGGAAAAATAACAACAAGTACAACGTCCACAGAGCAAAGGAGTCTGGGTAAAGACAGAGTCCACTTGCCCAGGTGCACGCGGCTCACTAGTCAATACAATAAAGTAACACAACTAATAATGCCTAATGACGCAACTGTCTCTTTTCCTGTCTTTTTTTTTCGTCTCTCGTAATGACAGAGTCTTGAGGGGTAGACTAATATAATACAAAGTCCTCTAGATATTGTGGAGGGCAGCGAGTGCGTGTGGGTCGTGTGGGTACGACGGCCTGGCCTGGCTGGTTGCAGGAAGACGGTAAGGATGTAAGGTTAGTATCTGTATCGGGATGAGAAGGAGGAGTAGAGAGAGCAGCAGGCACGGGTGGTGGGGTGGGTGGAGGTAACGCATCTTCTGTGAGCCGGTACAGTTGAGGTGTGGGTGTGGGAGGAGTTGCAAGTATCTGTGGTGGTGAGGCTGGAGGCAAGGAGGTATCATCCTCGTCATCGGTGTCGAAGCGGGCACTGCTCATGTGATGTGGCAGGTAAAATGAAGCATCAATAGGTACTTTGTAGCACTCAGCCTTCTTAATACGATAGGTGGTACTCCGCAACCGTGAGCCAACGAACTTTCTAACCTGGCACCAAGCACCATCGATGGACGTAACTAGATAGCGATCTCTCCCACGAGATTTGTTTCGGTCACAAAAGAGATACACTAGGTCACCAATGGCGACTGAGGGGCTACTGGCCACTGGGGCTAGGGGGGCTTTGGACTTCTCGCTGCTGGGATGGTTGGCTTTTCGGAGGCTCTGTTGTTGAGAGATCGGATCATAATCACTTGGTGGAATCTGGATGTTTGAGAATTGATCGCGCTGCGTCCACATTTCACGAGCTGACAATCCACGAGAGCGAATTCGTGAGTTCAGGGTTGCGGTTGCAACAGAGAGTGCAACAGGAGAGACTGGCACACCATGGGCATCCTGTCGAAGGAGCTCAAGCTCAAGTTCTTGGACCGCTCTTTCCGCAACAGGGTTCTTGTTTCGATTCTTGACTCTGCCAATCTCAAGAACAATTCTGTGGTCGTGAAGGACTGAGTCGTTGTTGAGGGCCATGAAACAAGGGGCGGGGTCAGTTCGTATCACAGCAAGGGGACCGTCCAATGGTCGCATGTTAATACACAGGCTGATAAGGGCGTCGCGTAGCGTGTCGTGGCGCTCGTTAGGAAGGAGGGTTGATACTGAGTAGGAAGTGACGCACTCACGCAAAACAAGAATAAACTGTTTGGCTCGTTTGATGACGTCAGCGGCAAAGGAGATACCCACAGTTTCAGGTGGAGGATTAGTAGACTGCTTTACCACAGTAGTGGGAACTGTGCGGAGTGAAGCACAATGATGGCAGCTAGTAGTGACGCGATGAACGGCTTTGTCCATATCGAGGGCGAAGAGATATCGGTGGGTGACCATCTTCAGTTGGTGGCTGGAAGGGTGGCTGAGGTGGACGTGTAAAACAGACAAGAGACCGTCGAGGACCTGGCGGGGGACGATAATACACTCTCGGGTAGGCACTAGTGGTTCATTACGTTTAACAACGAGTAAGCCATCGGACATTAAGGTAGCGTTTGACATCTTTAATGTTTTTCAACTTCTTGGAAGGGCGTGTGCCTTGAGTAAGATGGGAATGCGTGCGCCGTAGGTCGGGGCACTCGGCCTGGAGAGCAAGCCAAGCAGCTCTGCTAGTGAAAGGAAGTTTAGCAGTTCCTGACAGGATGCTTTTAACAGATGCGCGGAGAACCACAGAATCTTCAGTGCGTTGAACGAAGCTGCAAACTTGGTAAGTTGGGTGGTCACACTCGGGAGCATTGCGGCTCGCAAAGTCAGATGGTAAGATTGCAGCTCCAGCAACATGACGAACAGAGGCTTGGTATCTACTGACAGTGGAGAGGAAAGTAGCAACACGAGGCTTGAGGAAAACTCACCGCGACATAGCTTTTTAAAGGACTGTACACAAGGTTTGCTGTCAGTGAGGATACAAGCTGGTGTTTTCTACTGAATGATGTAAGGGCTGAAGTGTTTAGTAGCAGATGCGATGGATAAGGCCTCTATCTCGCAAGGGAGCCACGTGACTTGGCGACCGCGGAGTTTGGCACTGAAAAATCCGGCTAGCTGTAGCTTATTGTTACGGGTTACGTACAGGGTAGCACCAATTCCTGGAGTTTTGACAGTATCGTCGGTGATGATCGACAATTGATCATCAGGGCGGGGGAGGGAGATGGAGCGGCTTGCGGAAAGGGCAGACTGAGCACGGTGAAAGGACGTGAGTAGATCATCAGACCAGTTAATCCTCTCGTGAGACTGGCGACCTGCGACGACAGTGTCTAGTGGTGACAGTAAGGCGGAGCACTGGGGTATAACGCGAGCAAGGACTTTGTACGCACCAATAAAGGACTTTAGACGGCCAACCGTTTCGGGCTTGCTGCAAGACGCTAGGGCTGCAATTCGATGCAGGGAGGCCTGGAGGGTGCCAGAGTCCCAAATCCAGCCCAAGATCACAGTAGATTTGGGGTTGATGACAGTTTTGGAAGCGGAGAGTTGGAGGTTGCACTTGGAGAGGGCCTGGAGCACTCGCTTCCAGTTCTGCAATAACTCCTCTGGTGAGTCGGCTCCGCAGTACAGATCGTCGGCGATCTTGGCAACAACTCCGTCGTGAATAAGGTCTCCAAGTACACGACACATGAGCTCCTCCATGGCGGTTTCTGAGGCAGGCATGCCCATCGCCGAACGGGCATACACCCGGACCCCACGGAACGGAGTGGCTACGCCGCAGTACTTCATAGACTCGCGTGCGAGAGGGATTTGATAAAAGGCACTCGTGAGATCAGTAGTAACGATATGCCTCCAATGAGCGCTTTGGCGAAGGGTAGAATCAACGTCGGGCATCAGCGACGGTTGAGGCTTGCTGTATCTTCCCACGTCAGCAAAGGCGGTGACCAGGCGGTAACCACCATTACTCTTTTTGACAAGGAATGATGGGTCTAGATACTCCACAGTGACGTTGATGTCTTCTGGTCGTTTGAAGACGCCGAGTTTCTCTAACTCGTCAAACTTGTTTTGGAGGTCCACAAGTTTGTTGCGCGCATACTGGGGCAGACGGCCCTTTCTTTGTGGTGGTTCAACTGGACCCATGTTCACTTTAGCCTCAAAAGGGCCAACGGCACCATTATAACCCTGGATCGTGGGGTCGAAAACAGAGTCAAAGTCACTTAGGAGGGAGTGAAATGACGACTGCATATCGGGCTGTATGAGATTGTCTGGGTCAACGCGGACAGCTGATGAGAAGTTGGTACCAGAGACAGAAGGTGACGGGTTGATTGAATGCTTAGAGAGGTCGGCGGTGTGTTGAGGCTGCTCATGAGTACTGGGGGTGAAGACGGGGCTAACCTGACAAAGGTGCGCGTGTCGTTTAAGCTGAATGGGTTCGCCTGACAAGTTTGGGATTCGTATTCTACCTACCACGCTAGAAATAATGCCAGGAGGGGGCCACAGCTCTGAAGTGGATACTCGGTGGACCTGAGGAGTGTCGGAGCGGGGCTCCAAGGCATGGAGTGAGTCTGAGGGGAGATCTTGTGGTAGCTCTAGTTCAATATAATCTCCAGGCCATAAAGTGGTTGAAGTTACGGGAGCGTGGAGGACCACAGCGCGACGCGCAGCTTGCTGTGTAGAACGATCATCAGATGAGCCGTATGTGAAGGAGGAGCCATCCGCAAGGGTAATCAGGCGCTTGGCAGGACGAACAGCGATATCGTTGGCCTCTATAAAGGGGGTACCGGCCAGGACCTCTACATCCAAGTTTTCTACGACCAAACCTTCAAACTGGAACAAATGTTGTCCGCGACTAAAGGAAAGCTCGGTTTCACCAATGACCTTTAGTGGGGATGATCCGTTAGCCTGATGGGCAGACTGGGTACTTTTACAAATCTCAACTTTTAGCTTCTGAATAGTGGACAAGCGAATCATGTTACCAGTGGCCCCGCTGTCGATGGTAATACGGACAGGGTTGACGATAAAATGTGTCCAGGTAGGGAGACTGGCGTACCTGGATTCTCAATGCACTGGGGGTAGGTTGGTTTCCAGTAGGCGCAGGTTGGTATTCCTGTGGTTCTTCCTCAGGATCCGACTCATCACAATCGAGAATGCCCACGATCTGCCTAGCTTTTGCGATGGACTTTCGATCGGTGTCAAGGAGATAAGTGCACTCGCATAGGTAGTGGTGAAAGTCTCCGCGTCCGGCCTGTTTGCAGAGAGGACAGGATTTAGAGCGTGTTCGGAAGCGAGGGGTAGGCTTGGCAGCCTGTGCGGGACTGCGATAGGAGGAAGTAGCGGTGGGCATTACCTTAGCATCTTCAGTGGCCCGGATTTCATCCAGCAAAGATTGGAGAGCTTGCGAGATCTCAGGCTTGATGGAAGCCAGTGTGCGAGAGCGGAGCTCACTTCCGTAACGTTGTTTCACTAGTTTTGGGAGGTCAGGATGCACAAGCTTTAACCAAGTGAGTACAGTAAAATTTTCCAAAGTGGGGATCATTTCTTCATCTTCAGTAAGGAGCCGGCGCTCCATGGTGTTGTATGCTGTTGCTGCGAAGGAGGTTATTCTCTGTAAAAGCCATAAGTCTTTGGTAAAGATCCTCAGGTCGTTCGCCGTGCTCGAGGTGGATTTCTGAAAAATCGAGGAAATGCGCTCCGGTGGCTTCGAAGCCGAAATGCAGGCGTATGGCTGACCAAATGGAGCCCATAGATGTTGAGTTCTTGACGATGGTGTTTCTGGAGATAACTGGACAGTAATTGGCTATTTGGCCAAGCATTAACTCAAGCATGCTCACTTTTTGTTGAGCAGTACGGCGGCTTGCTTCGGGTACTGAAGAACCGTCATCGGTGAAGCCTCGAAGGGAGCTGGTTTTGGTCTTCTTTAACCACGTAGCTCCGTCTAAGAGAAAAGGAGCGAACTGAGCGTCTAAGGAAAGGGTATACACGAGGTTTTGATGTCAATTCTCGAAGGAAGTTACTGTCTCCGTCTTGGTAAGGCACCATTGTTTCGGTGCACGCGGAGTGGCTGCCATTAGGTCGATCTGTGCTTATCCAGCGGACGCTATTGCTGACTGTTGTGTTCCGTTGGATGTTTGTTGACAAGTTTGTAGCGGGGCAAACTGCTTCACTAATGAGGTGTGGAATTCGTTTTAACCGCTGCCACCACGCCAGTCAACAAGGAAAGTAGAAACAACAGAACACGATCCGAACAAAATAGCGGAAAAATAACAACAAGTACAACGTCCACAGAGCAAAGGAGTCTGGGTAAAGACAGAGTCCGCTTGCCTAGGTGCGCGCGGCTCACTAGTCAATACAATAAAGTAACACAACTAATAATGCCTAATGGCGCTGTATATTATCATTTTTTCACTATTGTCAATTCTTTTAAATTAGGTTCCAGTCTTTTTCCATAGCATTTAAATTTTATTGTATTATATCCAACCGTCACTTCTGAAGATGTATGTTGAAGCATACGAAACGTCAAGTCATTAATCAAAGTTTTATTACAACATGCGTTGTTTTGTCATGTCTATAACCGCAGTGTGTATTTTATTTCTAGTACATAGATATAGCGAGCGTGAACTATTGGCAAAGGTGGAAAGGAAAATAAATCATTGCGGAAAGAATAAGAGATTTCTCGTGCACAAACAAATGCTTGAATGAACTCAAACACGGGTAACGGACGGTAGTCAAGATGTTCAGGTGTTTTCTGCTTAGATAACCCGAGCAAGAGGATCCCTAGGGTTCTTACGTGAGATCCTGTAAGGTCAAAAGACAAAGCTCGCAGCTCGAAACAAGAATTGTTGATTAATTAAAATTTATTTCACATGCTAAATAAACTTTACATACAGTTTTCTTAGCTTTTATTACCGATTTCACTGCTAAGCGACCTGGTCTTTTAATAAAAGTAAACTCCACAAAGTGGGTTGCAACAGACTTCGTAAATAATACCTTCTTGCGAAGGAGTTTGAGTTTACATTGGGTTTTTCACCAAAACTAAATATTGTTAATGCTCTATTGCTCTATCATAAACGGATCATGCAATTTTGTCCTCTTTGTCTCTGGATTATCGTATTCATCTGGCTAACTAAATAAACAAAGTGCAAGCTGGATATAATCATGCGCAGAAATACTATGATGTTACACTTAGCATTTGCTGTACCACGCATGACTGAGGATCGTCCTCATGGCAACAGCTGGGCTCCATAACGATAATGTTTACATGCCAATTCATCAGCTTTTTACCATATTTATAATTAATTTTAAGTTGCGTTTTCCTACTTATATAGCTATAAGTAAGTATATATTGATCACGTTTCTTGATGTTTCCATGGCAACAAGATTTTGACAGCCATGTTTTTTGAAATTCGCATGTTTTTACTTTTGAATGAAGAAAAACAATGTTTATTGGTATAACTTTTACGTTTTTACGTCATTTAGTGTTTACTGATTGGTTTTGATTAATTTTGAGTCAATTTGGACGGTTTTTAAAAAGTTTTGAAAAATTTCAGAAATCCAATATGGCGGCCGCATAACTAATTACCTAATAACTACGTCATATGACGTCATCGTTCCAATGTGCGGATCGCAAAGGAGACTATATACAGTATATGATTTTTTTGCAATTATCTTTTAAGAGAAAGTTGTATTAGGTTAGAAGTTGTTACTTTCGGAGCTTTACGGCCGGCCTTCTTAGAAACTGTACTTGCCCCTTGCATTCTGGTTTGTAAACGGATGTTTAACAAGCTCGGTTACTATGATCTCTAAACGTTTTATTTCATCCGGTAAGTTCTGCCAATTGTTATTACAGGTCATGCCTGAAAAAAGAAAAGAAATTACTCATGCATCATAGATTTGTGTTAACCCTATCCAGACCGCCGGGGGGCGGAGGGGGGGGGGGGGGGGGGGGGGGGGGGGGGCTTTTTGGAGCCCGCTCGAACTTTGAAGTTGTGTCGTTTCAAAACGGCCGATGCAATGACCACCAAATTTGGTGACTTTTCCTAAAATTTATCTGACAACATTTTCATGTTAGCGTCCTTTGTCCATCGACATTGACGTTTCCATAACAACCGCTTTTTGACACCTATGTTTTACAAAATTAGCATTTTTCGCTTTAATCAAGATTATTTCAAAGATTTCTTATTGAATTAATATTTTCCACTTAATTTAGCGATAATTGATCAAATTATGTATAATTGTTTATTAATCAAGGTTAATTAACGGTAATTTTAGGAAAACGTGGAATATGAAATGTCAAAATCCAGGATGGCGGATCAAAGTTTTTCTAAAGGTCGTTTCTCTCTATAATATTATTATTGGTTCATATTTGGATTGTAAAACATTTGCCGACAATAAACTAAGCTTTAGCAGTCCATTTTCTTTGTTTTTCGGTGTTTTTTACCAAAATAAACACGTTTGGACTAATTCAAGATGGCGGATCCAAGATGGCGGATCCAAGATGGCGGACAATAAAATGGGAAATTTATTGCTAGTATATTACGTGTCTGTGTAATTCCATTATCTCTAAACATTTATTGTCAAAATATCATAAAAATGTCCTTTTCAAGCTTTTTTTAATTCATTACGTACATGAAAAGCCATAATTTGCAAAGATAACTGTTCCAGTTTTTAAGAACATGTACACATCACTTCTATGACATCACACGCTGTTACCATAGCAACAAAGTGTACGAATTCATTAACTTTTACTCCTGCATCAATATGTGAAAGTTTGGTATGAGCACTACCGTTTGTTTCAGAGATATGCCTTATTCTTCGGTTGCAACCACGTGACCCACTGCGTGACGTAATTTTTGTTCCGCCATGTTGGTGTACAGGATTTGCATATTTTCTCTCAAAACTTCACACGTGTTTTGCAACTTGTAACGTTTCAATCGCTATATCTTGCTTAAAATGCCTATGTGTCTGTTGGTAAATTGTTCTAACAGAAGTGGACGTGACGAAGGAGTCAGGCTGTTTCGTGTTCCTGCCATAATCAAAAATCAGGGCGAAGAAACAGAGGAACTATCGAGAGAACGGCGGCGAAAGTGGCTCTCCGCCATACACCGAGACGATTTGACCGACAAAATTTTGAGTAACGACCGTGTTTGTGGGAGGCATTTTGTCAGTGGACAACCAGCACTACTATGGGATCGTTATAATGTTGACTGGAAACCAACTGTCGATTTGGGACATAGCATTTGCGAAGGAGAAGAGGAAACGAAGGCCAAGGCAGAGGCCAACATAGCTCGCGAAGAACGCTCGAAGGAAAGGCGAAAAAGGCGCTCGGGAATACTCGAGAAAGAGCGCCTTGAGAAAATTCAGCGCCTTAATGAATCTGGTATTAAATTGGCTGATATTCCCTTCGAAATAGAAGTTGGACATACCGAAGGTGGCGAAGATAGAGAATCGCCAGAGGATTTGCATGGCCAGAAAAACTGTGCAACACAGACGGAGGCATTTGACTACCTATACAGGCGTTCGACTTCGTCTTCTCATGCCAGTCAACTCTCTGATGCTGCCTGTCAAACAGAAGAGTTTGAATACATGTTTAGTTCATTCTCTATTTCTGATAGCAAGCCCTTCGACAAAGAGTACTTCCGAAACGATGACGATAAAGTTTCATTCTACACTGGTCTCCCTGGGTTTGACACACTAGAATTGGTGTACAAATTTGTTTCACCACATGTCACTCGCCGCTCACAGAGTTTGAATCTCTTTCAAGAAATGGTAATGATTCTAATAAAACTGAGACTTGATGTGCCTTTTCAGGATCTGGCTTATAGATTTAGTGTTTCTAAGTCTACTGTTTCCAGAACTTTTGCCCAGTGGATGGTCATAATGGATTTGCGGCTGTCCCCCCTGATTCGCTGGCCAGAAAGAGAGGAGCTTTGGAGGACAATGCCTCAAAGCTTTAAATATTCTTTCGGGAACAAGACTACGGTAATAATTGACTGCTTTGAGGTTTTTTGCGTAAAACCATCAAATCTCTTGGCAAGAGCACAGACATTCAGCTCATACAAACATCACAATACAGTGAAAGTACTCATCGGCATCACTCCACAAGGAACTGTTTCCTTTGTATCTCAGGCTTGGGGTGGGCGGACATCAGACAAGTACTTGACAGAGAACTGTGGGATGCTCGGAAAATTGTTACCAGGGGATCTGGTCATGGCTGATAGAGGGTTCACCATTCATGATGGCACAGCCCTCAAGTATGCAGAATTAGCCATCCCAGCCTTTACTAAAGGCAAAGCACAGCTGGATCCTTTTGAGGTGGAGAAGACTCGTGGAATTGCTGCTGTTCGCATACACGTCGAAAGAGTTATTGGCCTTTTACGTAGAAAGTATACCATCTTAGAAGGAATACTTCCCACTGAGCTGCTGACTTGTGATCCATCAGGAGCCCCAGAGGTCAAGATCCCCATGATAAACCGTATAATTAGAGTTTGTTCTGGACTGGTCAATCTTTGTGGCCCAATTGTACCATTTGATTAGAGAACACATCAACTTTCAAATTAACTGGATCCAGGGGGTTATAAAAAAAAATCATCACTTGAGTGTAAATAACAAATAAATATGATAAGCCAGTAATGAGGGTTCTAAAAGGGAAAAATAGAAATTTAAGCCCAAAATTGGAATAAAAATGAAAATTATCAGTTTCTTTCCTGTTTAATTATTAGTTGTTTTGTGTAGAGGTAATGGTACTTACAACACAAAACTGGTGAAAATATAATAAGAGAAGTGAACAATATTCTATGTAGGGGTTCCCAAGTTGACTGGAATATTAATAAAATCTAGTGCAAATTCACTTGGTTTTCAATATTTCCACTATAAAAAATAGAGAAAAAAAAAAGGAGATAAGACAAAAAAAAACAGGAGATAAGAAAAAACTTGACATCTGTATTTAGGTGATTAGCTTCTGTTATATATTATGATCAGCTCTCCAGATTTCATTATTGCCACTGGTACTAGACTATTTCTATTATACACTTGCATAAAATGTTTTATTAGTATATACATGTATTTGTTGGAAAATATAAATAATAACATTATGTTCTATGTTTATCATTTTTTAGCCTGTGCCATGCATTCGGGTACTGGAGGTGGGGGGGTGGGGGGGGGGGGGGGGGGGGGGCAAAAAAATCCAGTCTCCCTTTGTTTTGCTGCTCTTTCACTTGCTGTAGTTTTCGCCCCTCTCCAAATATCTGAGTGCCTGAAACAGCCTAATCATTTTTATAATATAAACTCTGATGAAATACTAGGGCATCTAATAAACTTGATATCCCTACCTCATATGTAAAATAGCATGTTATCTAACTGGTTAGAAATACAATAATTTTCCAAGCTGCATTTGCTTGTGAGATAAATCTTTCAACACTTGTTTTGAACACAATTTGTATCGTGTACAAACTAGAGCCTGGGGCAGTAACACAGGCCGATTATTCAAGGGGAGGGGGGGGGGGGGGGGGGGAGGGGGGGCAATTCAAGGATTTACAGTATCCCTATAAAGCTCTACAATCATTACCATCAAAAATATATTTATTCATCTGAAATAGAATTTTTTCGGAAAGCAAATGCACCGTCTCTTGCTAGTGATCTCACAGCACTTCAGATGCTAAAGGGAGAACAGGAGTAAGTTTGAGGGTGGGAATGGGCCATTTACGAGATGTCTTATGCCTCTGTTTCAAAGTAACTCTATGTGCTCAACCTTTCATATGAAAATGAGTTTTCATTCACATGAAGATATAACTCATTTCAATATGAAAGGTTAAGCACAGACTCGCTTTGGAACAGAGGCACAAGACATTTCGAAAATGGCCTATTGATAAGATTTGTCCCAATCTGTTGACCATTAAAATTACAGTATTAATCTAAATACAAGGAAAGGGTGTGATCGCATCATTCTTTAAACAGTCATAGAGGTGTTGTCGTATCCTGTAGATGTCAAAGTTAAAATTTTCTGGCTTGGAGCAATGGACCAGGCAACTGGCAAATGCAATGGCGAAAACACCGCAGTCATATCCATTTAGCTGCTGCTGTACTGGGATGCACTCAATGGTAACATTATCAGCCACTAGACTTTCCACTTGTGCCTGAACTTCGTCTGAGATAATATCATTAGAAAGACTATCATACAAACTGATGGTGCCAGGAACACAGTCTATCGAGCTTACGCACACCCAATGTGAATGACCTGTATGTAAAATTTGGACAAATTCACTTGTCATGACATCAAAATTCCTACATGGACCTAATGTTGGTCTTTGAAATCCTTCAATAAGCGGGTTGATCTTTCTTAGACAGACATGTGCAGCTTGAATTATATCACAATTTAACCATCCCGTTGGTGACAGAATAAGGTCATAGTCGCTGTTTGTAAGTTTGGCTAGTCTGTCTTGTTTATTTAAAGTTCCCGTAGTAATTTTGACTATTTCTGGTTTTTCTGAGTCAGAATCACTGTCCACATCATTGTCAATAACAAGATCATTGGCAGGTGAGTTGACAACAGGTGCTGCTGGGGTTGGGTGTATCTGAACAGGTTTTGCAAGCGGATTTGGAACTTGTTTTGATTTGCAATTCTTGCATTTCCAGCTTGTACTGTTGTTCGGTCTGCGTTTGTAGTTTAGACACTGAAGATGGAAAAACTTTCCATGGGGGCAGTCCATCCCTTTGCACTCTAACAGGCAGTCGGTTAAAGACGCTTTCTTGTTACAAATACAAATGCTGTCCAGAGCCATTGCTTTCGTATTATCAGCTCCCTTGGTTTTGGCTGGACCTTGCCGCTTTTTAGGGAAGAGAGTACGGCAAGTGGGGCAGTGCCAGGTTTTAGGTATGTCCTGTATGGAAATGGCAAGACAAGAGCAATGAAACACTTTGATGGGGCAGTCTTCGTTGGTGCAGGTGACTGTCGGTTCTCCCGACCTCTCTTGTCGGCAGTAACAAACCGAATCTGATGTGAGCAAGTGTGCCAAGGACAGGTGTCTCTTGCGAGTGTACCACCTACCTAAAATCTCAGGTAAGATACAATACCTCCAAAAGGTCACAAGTTTTGGGAGAATATTTTCCCAGTGTGCATGATCTGGAAAAATACGCTCAATAAATATTGCAGTGTTTCCTTTAGCGTCACATGCAAAAACAACAAAGTCGCAGTACTTTTTCTTTGAAGTATGTAGTTGTTGTTGCACTTGGTAATAGTAGTGATGAGTGCGTTTTAGCATGTACTTCCCATTGTGCAGTTCTAGACATGCAGCCTTTTTGTTTGAATATCCTTCAAAATCACATCCCTCGATAGAAACTGGGCACTTCGCCTCACCGCAGCCTTCGCCACAGCAATCACATTCAACAAGGAAATCAGGAGTTGCATGGAGACAGGGATTCTCCTTGTTGATCAAAACCCCACATCCTTTAACTTTGAAGTTGGAATGTTTCTGCTGCATGAGCTTTTCATAGGCTTGTACAGCATCTTTCTCATGCTTAATTCCATATTCAGTTGCTTTTGTTGAACAATTGAAAAGCTGGGGATAACAGATCTTCTTAATCAAAGACTGTGATGGCTGGGTGGGGTTGGTATGAGCTACTGCACCACTTACAGAGGCCCCAATACGCCCTGCTCTGTGTTTAAAGAAACTTTTCCCTTTTGATTGTTCCCTCGTTTCTCGTTCAATCACTTCCATTTGTTCTGTTGTGATGTCCAAGTCTGTCTGCTCACATTTTTTCAACAATTCTGGGTATGACAGATCTAAATTATCAGAAGAATATAAATCTGGCACAGTTGAAATAGATCTGCTTTCCAAAACAAATTGATTGGCATAGGGATGAACCAGACTCAGGCAAACCGGCTTCACTTTACATTTGTCTAACTCTCCCATCAAGTTGTTTATTTCAGCATCAGTAGGAGATATTCCAGGGACGTGAAGGTTATGTAATGTTGTCCTAGGGTTAGGACTACAATCATTGTTTCTCACAGGAGTATTTGCATCAATAGCCTCGTCCAGATCCTGCTTAAGCTTGCGTGCAGATTTAAAGTTTATTTCGCTGACAGGGGCATAAGGTACATGGCTTACATATGAGGGCATCAGCCACTCGCATTTAACTTGAGTGCAAGTGAGTTTACCATGCACTTTTGTCCAGCATTCAACATAATACAATGTGCTTGCAACATGAGAGCAGGTTTCTCCAAGCCCTGCTTTGCATCCCATGCAATGGGCTGACAAAATCGTGCCGTTGTCTGCGGTGATAATCCAGACAGGTAGAGGAGGATCGTTCATCCTTTGGCTGTGTCGAACCTTGCCGATTACAACATATTTATCAGAAACTTTGATCCCTTGTACGAAGGTCACAAATCCAGATACTAGCTGGTTGTAAGCCTCAAGGCTTTTAAAGTTTTTAAACTGATCATTCGTGTAATAACTTGTGTCTAAAACCAAGTAGCTTAGAAGATCCAAGGCCTCAATCGGTGGTAAACAATCCGAGTTCAGTTTCCCGTCAACTAGCGTTGCTGGGTCTAAACCCACAACAGATATTTTCTGCAAATAGCGCCGTTTTACGATGACATCTAATGTTTTATAGTACTCAGATAGAGGTAGAATATGTTTCTCTAAGTCCTCAAGGCTTTTGTCCGGAGCAGGGGCTGTAGAACTCATTTGAATTGGAAATTTGTTTCTCGCCACGAGGGATCACACAAGAGATTTACTGCGTCGATGCTCACGACCTGTACACCAACATGGCGGATGTCCAAATATGGCACAAGCCGTGACGTCACGTGCAACCGAAGAATAGAACGTTTCAGTTGGTTATTTCATTGTATATGACGTCATAATGACGTCACTGTTATTGTTAACAACACCAACAGTGTTAGTAAACGTAAGACTTTCATCAAATAGGTAGCTGTTAAAGTCTTGTTGCTATATGTTCAAAATTGAGAAAATATTGATGAAAGACTGTTTTAGCCAATAAAATAAACTATATGACGTCATAATGACGTCATGTTACGTCATTATGACACCAAAGTATCTGTAGTTACTAGAATTTATGACAACATTATCCTGTGTAAATTTGGTGGCCATAACATAAGCGGTTTCAAAGTTACATAGGGGGGGCTTCTGGAGCCACCCCCCCCCCCCCCCCCCCCCGGGCCCAGACGGTCAAAAAAAGCCCGGTCTGGATAGGGTTAACGTTTAATGATCATCGAGAAATCATTTAGTGTGCATCAAGCCAAATTTGTTTCACTTTGAGGTTACTCTGGGGTAGTTACAAAAAGTAAAGGAAAAGAAAGGAGATTTCACAAGAAGTAATCGTATCATACGTCTTCATTGAAGAGAGTGATCAAGTTTAAATGCAGCGGGAGGGAATGAGAGAGTGGAGGGTCACAGAAAGGTTACTACGAATCACATAACACCATTGAAATAGACAGGGATTCATGGAATAAAAATAAATAAATAAATAAAATAAGAGTCGCGGATGAATGAGCGGACAACACACGTAGGTGTGTCCGCTTTACATTGTATTTCCAGTGAGATCGGACGGCAGCTCATATAAAAGCGCCTCTGACTGCCGCTATCAGTCCATTATGTTCATGTTTTTGAAATATGAAGCTTTAACTAGTTTTTGCTGCTTCTATTAGTGGGAGCCTAACGCTGGATGCCATAATTGAGCGGTTTTCAATTGAGTGTCAAAAGTAATTTCACGATTGCGTTGCTTAAACGTTTGTGATTGGCTAAAAACTCTCTCACCATTTTTTTACTGATCAGAACCAATCAGAACTAAAATCGTAAAATTGAAATTTAGTTAAGATTGAGTGCTGAAAAAAACTGTTACAAGGACAGTCAGACGTTTCGGGGATAACCCGTTCATCAGTGTTTGTGTTCTCACGAGACCACCTTTTTGTGCTATTGAATTTATCTTCGCTGCGACTCAACATCAACAACAATGCCTTCGATAAAACGCGTCTACAACGACATCGGAGCTAAACTACAAGTGGTCTCGTAAGAACACAAACACTGATAAAGGGTCATCTCCAAAACGTCTGACTGTCTTTGTAACAGTTTTTTCAGCACTCAATCTTAAATAAATTTCAATGTTATCATTCAAGGTGTGTGCTACGCAGCAAAAAACAATTTTTAGAACTAAAATCGTAACTTGCTCGCGCGCATTTTCCTGCGCTTGGCGGCGGCTTCATGTTTTTGCTTTTGTTTTGATTGGTTCATTAGATTGTCTGTGTCTGTTGTGATTGGCCAGAGTAATTACTTTGGTTTTGGCTTTACGTCACTCATGTGAAAACCAGTCTAATAATAAATGGACTAACCCAATCCTTGTCCGGTTTCACGAATATGTTTTACGCGCCTTCCTCTGAAATACTTCAGCATCATGTAATTAGTAAAGAACAGAACAGCGAATCCGCACAAGCCAATCGCGGTTCCAATAAACACTGGAGATTTCTGATGGGTCATTTTGAGTAACTCTGCGTCTTTGTGGGCATGATCCATACCAGATTTCTATGGACGAAAAATAAAACAGTTTGGTTAATTTAGTGTTTAAAATTCTTTTTACCTGCAATCAATCATTCATTCAATCAATCAATCAATCATTCAATCAAGTAAGAGAGACAGATAGACTGATAGTGAGTAAGTTAATAAATCGATCAATTAATCAATAATTGACAAGAATATCGAGGATGCGTTACCAGGATTCATCATAGTAAAATGTAAAATGCGTTCTCTGATAAACATTTTTAAAAAAACTATGAGCTTTCGACAGTGAGTCTACTGTCTTCGACAGATAAAAATGTGTGATGAAATGAGATGTAATTAGAACCTTTAACACATTATTACAAAACAATGTGTTAAAGGTTCTAATGTTGCGAAACATGCATGGACTTTTGATCATGTCATTGACTTTGACAACTCTACGATTATTGACAAAGGAAACAATCGTACCAGAAAGCAACTGGAATCATGGCACACGGCCAAAACTGTTCAGGGTGACAACAACTCTTGCCCGCTCCCGAGACAAACATTAATTTTAGCACTTCTTAGCATTTTTCCGAACATTCTTTTTACATGTATTATTTATTCATGCGAATTACCCTCCATATTCAAAACATTTTACATTTCATTTCATCACAGATGGTTCAAGAAAGGTATTATTCATATCAACGAACTATTAAATGAAAATCATTATTTCCTTTCTTTGGTTGAACAAAAGAAAAATTCAATTAAATCACGCCTTTTACTAACGTATTATGACCTAATTAAAGCCATCCACACAAAACGGAAAATAATGATAAACAATTCATTATGCAATACAGATGCCGCAGCGATTTCAAGCCCCAGCAAAACCACACTTACCCCCCGCGCTGCTTACTCTTCTTTTCTTAACACGATAACTGTGCCTCCAACTTGTGAGAATAGGATTTTAAATTGTGGGTTTACTAAGGACAACATTCATGAAGTATACTTGCTTCCGTTCACAGTCACCAAACAGACAAAGTTAATTGCTTTCCAATATAAAATAATTCATAACGTCCTTCCAAACCAAATTAATCTTTTTCACGCCGGAAAAATTGAAAATGACACCTGCCCGCTTTGCAACAGTGAAAAACAAACAACCACACACATGTTATTCAATTGCATCAAATCCAACACATTTTGGGATTCTTTTGTATTCAAAATTCAAATTCAATCAAAATGTCAATTTAAATGAATACATAATTTTATGTGGTTGGCATCGAAACACACCATATAATTATTTATTCAACTATGCTCTTCTTATTGCAAAATATCATATTTTCGCTACCAGCATGTCCAACGGTTTTTTGGACTTTGACAGCTTTTTATTACGGTTGAAAAACGACATAATTATCATAAGAGAAATGTCGTTTCAAAATAAATGCGTCAAAAAATTCAATTCTACATGGGTACGCCTATTGCAATCCTTATGTTTTGTTCATTTTATATTTTCTTCTATGTAATTTTATGTAAAATAATATTTGTATGTAAAACGATTTGTGTAAAAGGTTGTTTGTATGGAAACAAACAACAATAATAATAATAATAATAATAATGATGACAATGAAAAAAAAAGAATTGTAAATTAAATAGCGTTAAGCAACATTTTGTAAGTAAGTTTTGTAAGTAATGTAACTAATTCAGTAGTGTATTGTTAGTACGTTTGTATAGTTTTTATCCAGTTTTTTTTCTTTTTGTAATTAATATTTTGTCACTGTTTTGTGTTAAATAAAATTTAGGGAAATGGTCATAACTATTGTACCCGGACAGGACCCACCATTTTACAAAAAGACTGGTGGTCTCTTTATGTATCCTCTCTCCCCCACCTAAAAAGATGGTGTCTTGTTGGCATAGCCCCCATTCTAACAGGAGTAGAAACTGAGGGAAAGATTTAAATCTTCCTGTGCCGTTTTACTAGCAATGCAAGCTTCATGCACACAGAATATTAAAGTCTCATCTCCAATTTTTAAGCCAAAAAATTTAGTCCATTACACTCATCAGATAGGTGGTATCTTGCATAACCCCCCTACCCCTACACAAGGTGGGTCCTCGTCGAGTATACTTGTCATGACCACTTCCCTTATCCAAAAAAAAAAGAGTCTATTGTCTTCGACAGATAAAAATGTGTGATGAAATGAGATGTAATTAGAACCTTTAACACATTATTACAAAACAATGTGTTAAAGGTTCTTTTGCGAAACATGCATGGACTTTTGATCATGTTATTGACTTTGACAACTCTACGATCATTGACAAAAGAAACAATCGTACCAGCAAGACACTGGAATCATGGCACACGGGGAAAAACTGTTGAGGCTGACAACAACTCTTGCCCGCTTCCGAGACAAACATTCTTTTAAACAAACATTAATTTTAGCACTTCTTAACATTTTTCCGAACATTCTTTTCACATGTATTATTTATTCATGCGAATTACCCTCCATATTCAAAACATTTTACAACTCTTATCAATAACGATTTGTTCAAGCATAAGCAAGCAAAAACAAACGATAAAAACTGACGTTCCGGTGTCATCATGACGCCATTGTCAAGGTAACTTGTGAATGAAATGTAAATGACAACAAGTATTTGAAGCAGTGTTGGCGCTAAAATTAACGTAACAGAAAGTGCGAAAATAAGAATTTATGTAAATACTTTCGCAGGAATGGAGTCCGATTGCACGTTTAGAATGGGTCTTTCTTGTTTGATAAACAACATTTCGTGCAATAAACAGTCAAACTTATTTGTACATTTCTTAAGTACCGAGAAGCGCCTCAGCAGGTCATCGAGGACCTTTTCGTCCTCATTTCATCAAAGATTTTTATCTGTCGAAGACAGTAGACTGACTGTCGAAAGCTTGTAGTTTTTAAAAAAAAATTAACCAGAGAACGCATTTTACATTTTACAATAATTGACAAATTAAACCGCATGGAAATTTTCAAATAAGACTATATTTGATTCCATTGATTCCATTCAAATGATGCCTGGTTGAAACATTAAATTCAAAATTTAGTTCACCATACCTGTCAAAATTACAGTTGCCATAGAAAATCTGTCCCATAAAAACGTTCCCAGATAAATTTCAAAAACGTTGAAATCAAGCGCGCGCATTAAATAGGGGAGTACCCAGGGGAGGGTCCAGGGGCGTACCCAGGGGGGGGGGGGGGGGGGGGGGGCGGTATCTGGGGTCCCCTAACTCTCCTTTTCGAGAAATATTTATGGGAATGAAAAATAGAATTACAAAAAAAATAATCGAGAAAGGAACATATTGTTTCATTGTGGTTGACACTTCACTTCAAGAACTTTTTCCTTCCAGAACGTGACATGCACGTGACATGCACATGCATTTGAATGCCTGTGTAACTAAACTGTCATGAGTGACTGATTTCGGACGGGATGGAATCCCCCTTGCAAAAATCGTCTGGGTGTGCCCCTGCTGTCTTACCGTGATGCTTCCACTGTATCGATGTGTGACAGAATATATGTCATCATCGGTGACGAATTGGACAACCCTCAACATGCATCCCCACGGCTCGTTCCATTTTTTTAATGCCACGCCATATCCATGTTTCTCTTCAAACAAATGGACAACAGATATCAGCGAATTGTCCCTTTGCTTCATGTATTCCATGGCTATGAACATCTCCTCCATCATCCCGTCTACTGACTGTTCATTCACCAAAGCGTTGTACACCTCGTCAAGGTCCTCGAAAGCTGTAGAGATGAAAAGCAGTACATCTTACATTGTGAATGATACTGTGTTCACACCAGTTTCACACCGCTTTCATTGTTCACATTAGCTGTTTTAACTTAAAAGTTTCAAAACACGTTACCTGGTTCTATAATTTATGCTGTTTTTAACGCAACAGCCATAAGCACGCGTAACATCTATACGATTACACATGAAACGAAACAAAATAGAGTTCAAACTCGCTATCAGTGCACGCGATTTTGTGGCTTTATCTCACTTGTCAATCCCTTCTGGAACAAAGGACGATGCAGTGTTCAGCAAGGGGCTAGACAACATTTGCGCTAAGGTGTTTCGTGTGGCTTAGTTCGAAACTACTTTGTGACTGAGGTAGTTTCAATCATGCTCAGAATAAACATGTTTCAATCAACATTCGCGCACTGCACCGCCTGATGTGAACACTTTTCATAGTAAATCATGTTTCATTCGTGATCAGACATAACATGTTTCGCCCTAGTATAAACACAGCATAGTAATCATGGTGTTTGCACCGTCACAATAGAGCGACACATACCTATTACGTTCGCACCAAGATTCACTGCTTTCTGTAGCGCAATGCTATCTCTTGCAGCACCAACCTATAGGAATAAGAGTATAAGATTGGAAGATTATTTTTAAGTTAATTATATTTGGAAATGAGACAGTAAGGTCTAAGGTAGATATTTAGTGACAGTTTTGGATGTTATATATATATCGTTTCAAGTTGGAAGAGTGCCTAAGTTTTGTTTGTATGTGAAGCGAGTGAACAGCAAATCCGGTCGGACAAAAATCTTCTATATCTAAGAGGTAATTTGTTTTAAAGTATTGCCATAGTTAAGTAATTAGTAGTTTAGGTACCGGTTGATGTAGAAGAGGGTAATGGGTTCCTGCTTCAGTATAGTCTGAGCTGGGTGCAAACCGTGAACTAGTCAGGGTTGGGTAGGGGGGAGGTAGGCGGGGCTAAGGTGTGTAGGGTGTCAGCTTGCGCAGTAGTCGCAGGCGTTTTTATGAAAGTCGCTGAGGACAAGGAAATTGACTCAAGAAGCTTCCGAAAAGAACTGCATCTTTGATAGATAGTGTCGTAAAAGATGAAATCCGTTTGAAGATATGTCAATGAGTTATGTAAATAAAGACCATGCGCGAATTCAGTACTGAAGCGGTTCACTTGCACTTGAAGATTTGCCGAAGATTAACGGAAACGCATGAAAATTACGCAATGTGCTTATCTTGCAAAACGATATCTCTTCAATTACTTCGGGGCAATTTGATACCCCTGGTTTAAAAGCAAGGAGAATGGTCAATACCATATATTTTTATGTAAACATATTGTTCATTACACCAACTGGAAAAACATTTCTCATTGTGTTTTATCACTATACCTTCATTCCTGCAACGACATCAAATTTCTCCACCGTGACGTTCGTCAAAACACTGGACAGTGTGGCTGTCAGTATTGAACAAATAGTGATACCAATCATTATCCACATCACTGAGAATAGGCGGGCCTTTATGGACTTTGGCGTCTTGTCGCCGTATCTAAATTTCAAAATATACTTTTTAATATGAATGATCTACCAGTTAAAGGAATAGCAAACGAACACCTCTTGCAAACATTCGGCGTAGGAAAGCATAAGAAAACGGTTTGCATTGGTTTATTTTTCTGTTTTTTTTTTTTAGAGAATAATAATTTCAGTGAAAGAAAAGGCCCTTTTCAGACGGCAGCTGGAAAATACAGGTCCTAGAGAGGGGAGGGAGGGGAGGGTCTGCATAACAGAGAGTATTAACAATTTAGGCCATGTGAGAGCTAGCAGTAACAATGTCGCCAGAGCCTGTAAATTTCTCTCTGGAATTGAAAAATAGCGAAATGTTATAAAATGGCAAACTTTTATCAAAAATGTCACTTTTGTAGTTTTAGTTTTCTATTTTTCTTGTTTTTTTTTGGTGTCCAGGATGCATTGCAGGCTCGTTGCCAGACCAAAATAATTACCGAGGCACAGTAGATCGTCCTAGAGTCGGAGAAAGAAAAAACATTGCGTAACGCGGTGAATTATTCAGTATTCTCAAGTGAAGTTAACCGAGGTGTTCACTCTTTAATTGTCGAGTTCGCGTGGTTGAGTTCTTGAAACATGTTATATCATTTTCCTATTTAACAAAAAATAAATTTTTTCCGAGGTAGCTGCCTTCGTTGCCTCAATACTAGCTACGGGCCCGCATTGTAACACTAAACTGTATTTCCTTATAATTAAAAACAGTTAAACATACAATTCGGGCTCTATATCACTTAACTTATCACTTATCGCACCCTTAACACTTAAAAGAGTAAAGCCCACCAGTAGGCCCTCTCATATTTCAGGGACCATCTATCACCTGTTACACAGTGTTTTTCCTATAGTGGAGTTAAATTAACTCCTTGCACTGGAGTTACTTTCCTCCCAAAAGCAGTTACCTTGCTGTATAGTAGAGTTAAATTGACTCCATTAGTGGTTGGAGTTATGTTAACCCCAGATTCCCCCAAAAAGGGATTATTTTGAACGTAAAACTAACTCTTTGGAAAATTGCAGTGTAGTTCTTTAATTAAAAAATTGAATTGATTTGCTTACCCAACCGTTGACATGGTAACAAAGGCCCACCAAAACCCGTCAAAAATTCCGCGATAACAAGGACTGCCAAACTCCTTGTTATTCTTCTTCTTTTCCTGTATGAGTTAAATAATAAAGAGTTGAATCAGTTGGCCGCTATATCGAGGCGATCTTTCTTAAGCATGCTCATTAGCATGCTTAAGGCGTTCAACTGAATTGTAGGGAACGAAGAAAATTCAACGGCCGCAGGGAATAGGCAGGACGTGGGCAGGTGTTCTTTATTGATGCACCACCTTTCTTCTAATTCAATCGCAGAATGAAACGTTTCCCGGCGAAACTCTCCCCTACCTTTCCATCTTTCCATTGGGGTAATTTTAATTAGTTAGAATAAACAGTGTTGTTGTTTACAGCTCAGTAGCATGCTTAAAGCGTTCAACTGAATTGTAGGGAACGAAGGAAGTTCAACGGCCGCAGGAAATAGGCAGGACGTGGGCAGGTGTTCGCCTTTCCATTTCAGTGTCTTTATTTATGCGCCACCTAATAAAATCGCAGAATAAAACGTTTTCTGGCGAAAACAGTCCCCTACCTTTCCATCTTTCCATTGGCAGAGTTTTAATAAGTATTAAAGTGAACGTGACTTAAATTACTCTTTATGTTTCAAGGCTGTTTGTAGAATGACCACAGAAATTAAAGAACGTTCTTGAAGAAAAAATTTTAATAAAAATTTATGACACTGTGGAACTTTCGTAATGTGCGACATACACTGTTCGGTAACGGATTCTGTTACATGTTCAATATGATTTTAAGATGTTGTTTAGTCATTCTAATCGTCGGCGGTTTGCGACGGTAAAACTTGAATCCAGTTGACATTATTACCGACTATGGAATCTTGAAAGGAACTAGCGATTAAAGGTTTAATTAACACAATATGTTTTTTAGCAACCGACGAGGAATAAGAGGAGTTTTTAATAAAAGACTTGGAATGGCGCTCTACTGTTTTTCCATGTTATTTTAGTGCCTTTTAAGGAGACTTGGTGCAAACTAATACAATTCCATCTTTTCGGATCTTTCAGCTGAATATTTTAGTGACAGAAAACCCTAGGAAACTGAATCTTATTCCCTGAATTTGTTAGCTGCAACTTTTTCCTTTTCGAAAATCCTAGCTACCCAAAACGACAATTTTATCCCTCCGAAAACAAGGGCGTTAAATTTTACACTGTTGCGAAAGTTTTAGGCGAATTTTAACTAAACAAAACTCTAGCTGTAGTCGAATTAATTAGAAATTTTAAAGGTGACTGAACCCTTCCGAACAGATATCATGACCACCAATACGATTCGATGGGTGCCCCTGAATATTGAAGTACACAGTACATTATCGCTTACCATCGCCCAGACAACGATCCCCGCAGCGAAGGACAGCAAAAGAGTTAACACAACAATGGGCCAGCAACTACTGATAGCATTCCACAGAAGAATGCTCTTGTCACTCCACCGCTGAATAGAATCAGACCTTTGGATGAGAACGATTCCCGGAGAATCCAAGATCTTAAGGTATGGCAGGTATCCTTTGTATTCCACCGAATTATCGCTTTGCACCGGGAGAATAAGATCCACTTCATCCTTCAGGATATCTTCATGAAGCATGGACCTGTTTGCTGCTTGTGTTGTGTAATTAATACGAGTGCTATTTCCTCCGCCAAATATGACGCAACACTTTTTCAAGGCAAGATCCAAAATGTCGTGAAAAATACCTCCTATTTGATGACCATTTCCACTAGAACTAGTTATAAACGGTGGTTTTAACAGCCATGATGAGGTAAGCTCCTTTTGGCATAGAGGAGGATACTCAAACGCCGGAGGATAGGTTCTAGTTAGCATTCGATCTAAGAAATTGCCCGAATCTGACGAAGAAACGAGCCAAGCCGTAGTTGGCAGAAAGAACAAAACGAGTTGGAACATTTCGTAATTCCCTTTCAAACTGTATAAAGCAGAAAATGTTGCATGACAGCAAGGTTAGCCAGCGACATTCCTTCCGTCGTGACCACGCGTATAAGTTTGCTTTGTTAAGCTACTAACAGGCTTCTTTTGAACGCTTCAGACATGAATTCGTTAAGGCTAACTAGTGACTGAATGACAAATTTCATAATAGCAACCTGTCACAGGTTCGTGTAATTATATATATGTCCACTTATCTGTTGACCAGTGCTAATTGGCTCAGCTTAAAGTTGTAGCGTAAAGCGAGTGGCTAATTAATATAAAATTAGTAATTGTCATACTCAACGCAGCTGGATGTTGTTTGAGCTTTTATGATAATGGAATTAACCGTCCTTTTGTGTTTTAAGGACATATATAAAATATCACATGTTTGTAGTCACATGCAATGCCAGATGAAAGTGACACTCCGCTTCGATATATTATGCTCAAGTCTTGTGAAGTGCTAACTTTCAGTTATAACAAGAAATCATACCCTACTCCAATGAAAGTGCAGTTACAGGTTTTGTTTTAGAACGTACTTCCCGGATAGTATTCCCACGCTTGATTTTGTGCCGGCGGACGACTGAAGAGATAAAAATATGCATATGAAGGCCAATGTTGGCATTACTGAAACACGAATTCAAATAAGTTTGTATAGGTAATCATACGGTTTCGAGTTCAATTTGGGATTAATTTGCACTTGTGAGTTTTTCAGAAAGCTCAAAATTGCACGAGCCGCTTCGGCGAGTGCAATTTGAGCTTTTTGAAAAACTCACAAGTGCAAATTAATCCCAAATTGAACGAGAAAACCGTATGATTACTTATTAATAATTATACATGAAAAAATTTGCATCCATTTTTGTTTGGAAATTTTTTTTTTGGCAAAAAATTTTTTTTTTTCGATTTGTAATTTGCACTGGTGTTACACTTTTTGCACTGGTGTTACACTTGAACTGCACTGCTCTTAGCCAATCAGAATCGAGTAATTTTTTCATGTATATTATTATTATTATTGAAATGGATCGGTCGGTACCGCAATTTAATTTTACTATCCTCTAATCTTTTTCGTGACTCTTCGTTGCCAGAAGCATTTCATCTCCATGAGAGGTTCTGTGAATTCACCGCTTGGAGGTGCCAGTCGTCGGACGTCTTCTTATCTTGTTTAAAGTATTAAAATATAAATTGCTTCTTTTCTTATGGTACATTAAATATATGACAAATGTTTCTTACGCATGCGCATGACATACGTTTTCCGTAATTTGGTCTTATTATATTTTGTGTCACGATTTTTCATGCAAATTTATGCACGCATATTTTAGTGTACGCGAACTCGCCCCTGCCTCCCCTAGAAAGTTATTTTTGTCCCCTAGTGTTATAAAAGGCTACAGGAAGGTTAAACCAATCAGAATCCGTCTACTACGCACATGTCTGGGTTTTAGGGGGGAGTAGAGAGAACCGGTTTGTCACTCGGAGAAGACTATCAGATTTCAAACAAATATGCCCGCTTTTGTACTCACATTCATTTTCCATTACCAAAATGTAAACACGCCTTTTAAGACTTCGAAATGGAAGGGAAAAGTCCTTAAGAATATTTGTATGCCTTTGAATTGGCGGTTAGAGAGCTGAAAGCTGTGGAATCTTCCTTTGAGGATCAGCATCCATTTATCACAAAGTAAGGACTTGTCTTCCTTCAAAATTCATACTCGAAGCGCGAAACGACATACTTTTCTAATAATTTTCAAGCATTCTTGTAAAACTACGGTAAAGAAAATAACCTTTTTGAATGTCCATTTAATTTGTAAGAAACATTTCATAGACTGTTTTCTTCGTGAAGCCAATAATCACGGTAAAGGCACGCTGGTAAATATAATTAAGTTAAATTAAACGCTTTCTGAAATAAAGTTTGCTTTTAAGATTTTTTGATTCGCGAAAACATTATGTGAATCATCTTTACGGATAAGAATAACATTCTATATACACAGGAAGTCGAAAAATTTTAGAAAACACTAGATATAATAAAGCAGGTTGCTGAATTTAAATATTATTTTGTGATGTTTATAATCGCGTTCGAAGAACGCAATCCTAATTTCGTGCTGGTTTTCCTGCGGTTTATGTGCAGTAAAATTTGAGATTTTTTGGTAGACGGTCTTCCAAATGGCCGCCCCTAATGTTTTTTTTTTTCAGCGGTTCATTTCCGCCGGAAATTCCTTCGAACGCGTCTCCATAATCTGTGATTACTGCTAGTATAATTCGCAGACGCTAGCGCTTCGCGCTGCAATTAGGATAAATAAATCGCCAAGCCTTCCGGAAGCAGAAAATCACTGAATTCTGATGAGCGTTTAACTCTTTTATTCAAGGGAAAGACATTTTCATTCAAGGAAATATGAGTTTCATTAAAAAGTTTTGACCTTTAGAACAAATATTGTGGATTCATGATCATGAAAAGACAGCGCGCGATCGAATTACATTTCACACGACATTTGCATGAAACGAAGTGTATTTGCGACAAAATCAAA
The DNA here is from genome assembly GCA_024195265.1 of Dendrophyllia cribrosa. Classification (NCBI taxonomy): domain Eukaryota; kingdom Metazoa; phylum Cnidaria; class Anthozoa; order Scleractinia; family Dendrophylliidae; genus Dendrophyllia; species Dendrophyllia cribrosa. Next base: position 15,747,857 of record JAJLRJ010000001.1, read on the forward strand.
GCAGTTATTTAAGGAACTAGCTTTATAGAAAAATTTCATTTCGATTTGGTCTTGAAATCACGGGTTTTTTTTTTCATGATGCGTCACGCAATATATATTTTAAAATGTTTACTAATTAATGTTTACTAAGACACCGCTACAAGCTAGTAGTTTATTACCGCTCCAGGTTGGCTGCAGAGGTCCTTAGCGGTAAGTGTTGGAATATTTTTACTTACAAAATAAAAGCAGATGCTTTATATAACATTTCTTCCTGAATTATCGTCAGTGAACACTCGTTGAGTCGAAAATCAACAATATTTTTGAAATTTTGGATCTGCTATACAGGTCTCAGTGTACAGCAGTACTGTACATCATATCCATGTGGTTAACCAGTTTGGTTAAATAGCTGTCTCCTTTGTAAAGCAAAAACTTATGTTAAGCTTAAAAAGTTTTGATTGTTTGGTTAACGATCCAGTCTCTGGTAACCATGAATATATTTAATACACATAGTCAGATAGACAGTGGGCCATTCCATTTTTTATCCACCCCTCCCCCCCTCCAATATGGATGAGGTTAGTTTTTTCAATTTAACTTTTAAGCTTTTTTTAGAATTTAAAAAAAAAAAGCTGACATGACATACATATATAGCCTATACTAGATTCAAAAGGATCCATGCATGTATATTATTATGTACATTATTAGGCCATTGTGTAAATCTGTTTTGTTACCATTTATTTATTTCATTTAAAAAGTTGCAAGCCACTGAAAACAGGTTATTAAAAATAGTTATGTTATGTTTCTTGCAGGGAACATCACCATCAGGTTGGGCAAACTTTATTGTTGTATTGTGAACATGTCACAGTGGATGGTGTTGTCTTCAGAATACCTCGGTGGGCATACGGATGGAGATCTTAAATATTTTTTAGTGTCCTGTGGTATATCAAAATATGGTGCAAAAGTAAACACAGTCAAACCCTGTTAATACGGACATGGAAGGGACGACGAATACTGTCCGTATTGAGCGGGGTGTCCATAAAGCGGGGTTCGACTGTGCATGTGATTTGCCTGTTATGTAGATAAGGTGGTTTTACAAACCATTTTGACCTGATCACCGTGCTCATTTATAAACCTTGATGGTTTAATTCAACCATTTTTGCACAAGGATAACTCATGGACAATACACCAAAGCAAAGAATCAAAAATAGGAAAAAACAGTGGCATTTCTGAACAGTGTCTGAGCTAGCATCAAAGTTTTCCCCAATATTGTTACAGAAATTACATATGAACCCACAAGGAATGAATATGGTAGGGCTGATATGGTCAACACAGCAGCAACAGTTACCAAGTAAAGAGGAGCAGAATGAAGCTCACTGTCCAGTACCAAATTATGGGTTGTGCCAAGGTTTAACAAAATGCCATGAGAAACAAAAAGGCATATTTTCCAATAGACTGGAAAAGAAAAAAACTTTGATGCTATACTCCAAAAGTACTGTACTAGTGAAAATTGATATTGTGGCTGTATGTTTAATTAATGTAACAAAATTTTGTAAACTGGATCAAGCAAAGATAAAAATATTCTCAAAATAATAACAGCAGGAAATAACAGTGTCTCCAGAAAAAAATTGTTTGTTGTTCTGTACTTAAACATTTGCTTTAAACAAATCCTTTACACAGAAAACAGAAAAATAAGTGTAATAACAATAGAAACATTCAAGGTTTGACAGGTTAATGTTTTGAAAAGCCATATTTTCAACTCTATTAAAAAAGGACAATAAAAGAGAGTACCATTTTTAGCACATCCAGATTTTGCATTGTTTGACATGTCATGTAATGCCCCAGGGGAGTGAGGCATTTGCTTCTCAAAAGATTTTGAAGGGTACATAAAGAGAACATGGGAGTTTTGAAAGCCTTGGGTAAGATAATGAAATGACTGCTAACACAACATGAGCAAACAGGATAGCCATCACATGCACAATATAATGAATGTGTGGGCTAAGCAAGTAATACAGCAACAAGGCTGTTACCAAATATACACAAACTATTTTTATTCATCATTGTTTTACACTAAATACTACATGTATATAAACGCTCAGACAGTCAACAGATTTAAACACAGGCAGTCAACAAGCTAACAAATTCAAACAGTATAGGCCGGGTAGCCTCTTGTTTAATATGTAAGCCTCTTACACGTTGTCTTACATTAGGGATGGCGAATGGTCTTTCAAACATCTCCACGTCTCCGAGTCTGATTTATGTCATGAAGCGTTCAAACATCTCTGGCTTGCCGAAAAGAAAATGATAGTCTCGCCATCTCGTAAAGTCTCGTATTTGCCATTCGTCAACCCTTACATTTAAATATTGCGCAGAACGCATATAATTTCGATAGATACATAGATAGATGGTTTATCCGGTGTTTATTATGGTTTCTATGGTTTTCAATAGCTGTTTAATGGAAAGCTAAATTATGTTTGAGTAAGTTGTTAGTTTCGGAAGTAATAACAGCAATCTTAAAAGCGGAAGTTTTCTGACTTAAACGTTGGTTCCTTCTCTCCATCTTGCAAAAGGTTCTGAAGCAAGCTCAGTTACTATAAATTCTAAACGTTTTCCATCCAGTAGTTTCTGTGAATTTTTGTGTGTGATTTCCACTGAAATAAAAAAGTACTTTCATTTAAGATGTGTACTAATTCACGCAAATTTGCTCGTTTTATTAATTTTCAATCACAGATTTCTAATACCTCATAAGCCTAATAAGGGTTATGCCTTTATTTTAAACCTCCTCGGCATTCATGATATTAATTAATTCTTTCACTGCTAGAAACAAACCTTGAGTCACGTAATGTGAGGTTGTTCTAACTTTTGAGTCTGTGAATAAACTCTACAGTGTGGCCATATGAATGAACGCCATTGAGCAGTACTGTCTTGTGGTACTGTTTATAATAATTATTGTCATGCTAGTTGAGGTGGTTCTAACCTTTGAGTTTGTGAATAAATTAACCCCACAGTTAGAGTCAGAGCGCGCCAAAAATGCTATCCACTGTTTCAGTATATACTAATGTGTTTTAGTATATACTGAAACAGTGGATAGCATTTTTGGCGCGCTCTGATTGGCTACTGAAACTCGGAATAGCAAGTGCTATTCACCTCCCTGCAATTTGCGCGCGAAAATTGTAATCGTTGACAGGAATAAATGAGTTAAAAAGCATCATTTTCGTTATATTATCTCAATGTTTCAGTATATACTAAAACAACTATTCACCTCAGTGTAGGTGGGTAGTGGTGGATATATATCCACCACTACTCACCTCCACTTCGGTGAATAGTTGTTAAATATACGAGGTTGTTCTAACTTTTGAGTCTCTGAATAAACCCTACAGTGGGCCATATGAATGGACTCCATTTAGCAGTACTGTCTTGTGGTACTGTTTATAATAATTATTGTTCTATTTGAGGTGGTTCTAACTTTTGAGTCTGTGAATAAATCCTACACTGTGGCCACTGAAATGAACGCCATTGAGTAGTACTGTTCTATTTTTTGCTATATAAGGTTGTTCTAACTTTAGAGTTTGTGGATAAAATCCCACCATGTGACCATTCAAACGGATGTATTACCCTTTGGCAGTACTTTCTTATGTTGTTTTATTTGAACGATTTTGAACGATTTTAGTCCATTTATCTTACCTTGTATAATATAATGGAAAGGAAGGAGAGTTCGGTAGCTTTCAGCGTTTGACACGTGTCCACAAATGGCTCATTTTTCACACAAAAATAGGTGCTGCTCCCATTCTGACTGGTCGTCCTCACAGTAGAATAACGTTAAATTGCATTTCTTCGAACAACTTGAACATCCCTTGTTATTATGACGAATAAGCTGCTCCACAAAATCACATACCACTGCAAAATGGGCGCCAGAAAGCGTGAAGAACAGGGGTCAATTTAATAAAACTTTTACAAGTGTAATTTACAAGTGTGGCTATTGTTTTCAACCTCTGAAACAATGGCTACACTTGTAAATTACACTTGTAAAAGTTTTATTGAATTGACCCCAGAATAGACCACGGATGCGCGGTCAACACTGGGTACCAGAGTAAAATCAAACCCCACAGGGAAGGGCACGTTCAATTTTGTCAACCTGTCATTTTTGTTGCGCCTACCACCCGGTGAGGACCAAGTTGTCACTCTGCTTGTCATGCTTTCGACATTAAAAGGCCTCTTGAAGAGGAGGAGACAAAGAAGAAAAGATGGAAAACGGATCGTGTATCTGTTTCCTTTTTTAGAAATTGGTAAGTAAAACATTTACCAACATTTACATTTACATTAAGCTCGGTTCAGCTCTTCTGCTTTTCCAAGACATTAATTTTTTTCTTTAGGTAATAAGGGCCTGGTCGCACTACAGTCAAAAACAAGAATTAGCCCGTGCAAAAATCGAGGAAAACAAAAGAAACCGCTCCGGTGGGACACGCTTTTTGTACAATGTGTTTGTTTTTATGTCATTTTGCACGGGCTAATTTTTTTTTTTTACTGTAGTGCGACCAGGCCCTATCACGCAAATATAATCTGCCAAATTAATTTCAGGCACCCAAGTGCAAATATTTTTTTTTTGTTTTACCGATATAGCATTTTAATTACCGATATAAATTCTAATTATGTTAAAATGCCATTAATTTTCGTAAAGAAAAAGCACGCTTTTACCTCGAATAGCGTATGGCGTGTTTCACAACAGTTACAAAGCACAATTCAGTTGCACTGTTTACGTTTTCACAAAAAAAGTAAAAACAGTAAAATGTCAATTATTGACATTTTACCGTTTTTACTTTTTTCGTCTTTTCTTCCTTGTCTCCTCCTCTTCAAGAGGCCTTTTAATGTCGAAAGCATGATAAGCAGAGTGACAACTTGGTCCTCACCGAGTGGTAGGCGCAACAAAAATGACAGGTTGACAAAATTGAACGTGCCCTTCCCTGTGGGGTTTGATTTTACTCTGGTACCCAGTGTTGACCGCGCATCCGTGGTCTATTCTGTTCTTCACGCTTTCTGGCGCCCATTTTGCAGTGGTATGTGATTTTGTGGAGCGGCTTATTCGTCATAATAACAAGGGATGTTCACGTTGTTCGAAGAAATGCAATTTAACGTTATTCTACTGTGAGGACGACCAGTCAGAATGGGAGCAGCACCTATTTTTGTGTGAAAAATGAGCCATTTGTGGACACGTGTCGAACGCTGAAAGCAACCGAACTCTCCTTCCTTCCCATTATATTATACAAGGTAAGATAAATGGACTAAAAATCGTTCAAATAGCGTAGAAGCACTGTATAAAGATAGAATGCAACACCAGTTAATGTTTCAACGATTTTATCCAGCAATTTTGATTTTATATATTGCTTAAAACGTTGAATTCGAAATTCCATACAATGTCTTATATTTTCAAATATCATTAATATGCAAACATTACGCTTGGGTTTCCTGTGGTTCCATGCGTTTTTCTTCGCCTGTTTACTTTTAAAGTCTTTACACGATTTATCGTAAATACAGCGATACTAGCGAATACAGTCCATCGGTGCATCATTATCGATTGTAATTTCAGAATTATTCTCGCTGTTTTCCTGGAAGCTCTCGCTCTCAATTTCGTTCGCCATGCTTTCAAAAATAAAATCTCAGAGAAATAATCAGCAATTTTTTAGCGCGGAAATGGCTACTATTTGATTGGACAGTTCTAATCATGTGTTGTCATAAAAACAATGCAACTCCCCCGGGATGTCGCCGATTCCCGCCGGTATGTGTTGCCAATAAAATCTTATCAAGCCTGCGGTGCCGTAAAGCCGGGAAAAGTTGAACTCAACTCAACTTTCCGGCACCGGGGACATCGTGCCGCCGGTCATCCCAGATGCCGGAACAGAATGTTTCCATTAAAAATAGAACTACCGCCGGTGTGCCCCAGTGCTCCCGCTGGTTCGGCTAACGGCAGTTACGGGGTAGTTACGGTTATATGGAAACCAGGCTCAATGTACAAAAATGTACAACGCACGTGCAGAGGCATTGTTTTCGCTCATGAAACCTATTATTTTGTACCGTTCTCGCTGCCGTCGCCGTCATAGTTGCTCGAGCTCCCTGTTGTTGTTTTGTTGAGAACGGCAAAGTAATATACCAAAATGTAAAACGCACGTGCAGAGGTACCGTTCTCGCTGCCGTCGGCGTCGTGGTTGCTCAAGAGAAGGTTGCATAGTCATTACGTGTCGCCAGCGTCCATGACCCGTTTATTCTGTGAGCTGTGCATGCAATCCTCGAATTTATATACACATCTCATTTGACTGCCCAAGTTGGAAGGTTTACACAATAACCAAGCGGTCACAAAATCCGACTGTTTCAATGGGAAAAGTAATTATTATCATTTTCTTTGTTGGAAAAGTCATTTTAAAACCTCTTCAGTTCGCGTTTCGTCGGGTTTTCAAGTTTCATAAGTTTCTCGGTTTTTAAAATCCGATGAAACTCTCACACTCGTTTTTTAAATTTTACCTATTTACTTCAAATAACAGTTTTGCTATTACCTTCATTCCTGCCGGGGCGTCATATCTCTCCACCGTAATGCTTGTCAAAGCACTGGACAGTGTGGCTGTCAGTATTGAACAAATAGTGATACCAATCATTCTCCACATCACTGAGAATAGGCGGGCCTTTATGGACTTTGGAGTTTTGTCGCCATATCTATAATTCCAATTTCTAAAGTAAGACAAATGGTCTAAACTACCTCTCCTAAGTTTACAAATTCCTCTGTTTTTTTTTTCGACGTGAAAAACAATATTAAGAGGTATACACGAAGTTCGGCGATTCCATGTGTTCGATTACAATCTATTTCTGCGTTTCAGCTACCCTTCCTTTTTTCGTGTTTCGATTAGTGACTCATGCAAAATTCTGGCGGGAAACACGACGTAGCGTATATACGCTACGCATTTCTTAAACGCAATGGAACGCGCTATTCTTTAAAGGAGTCTGTAAACAAACTAGTTGTCCCTCTTCCACGAACTAACTATTTGAAATATAGCTTTAGCTATAGCGGTGCAGCTCTCTGGAACAGCCTACCCTGTACTGTTAAGCCTGGTTTCCATATAATCGATCCATATAATCGATCGTTACGAATCGAATACGAATCGATCGTTTCTATCTCTGCGATCCTCGCGATTCTCGCGATCCTTGCGATCGAGAGTTTCTTATATGGAAACCACTCTTGCGATCCTTGCGATCCAAAATGTCCCAGAAAGCATTGCACACCAAAGCCTTGTATCCCATAATGCACTTAAACTTTATCGGATCCAGGCCTACTCGACGTTTCCTTGCGATCGCTGCGATCATATGGAAACCTGAGGTCTCTGCGATCGCAATTAAGGACCGCAAGAATCGCAGCGATCGTTGATAGTAACGATCGCTGCGATCGTTGCGATCGTTGCGATTATATGAAAACCAGGCTTTAGGGAGACAAAATCACTTAATCAATTTAAGAGATTAGTGAATCTTAATTTTATAAATTAGAGACACGGTTTTCATAGAAAACAGGTTTAGTTAATGATTATAGTAATATTTAGATAAGTATTTTATTTACCTGATGCATTTCTTTTTTAAACCGTGTATAAATAAATGTAAATAAATAAAATAAATAAATATAAATAAATAAATAAACCGTGTATAAATAAATGTAAATAGATAAAATAAATAAATATAAATAAATAAACCGTGTATAAATAAATGTAAATAAATAAAATAAATAAATAAAGATACAAACAGCACTGTTACTATAGGCGAATCTTTGCTAACGTCATTGTCTACATGTACATTTTGTTTCATTAGCATACGAATTTACGTAGCTATAGAGAAGGCACCGTCCAAAAAAAAAATTGACTTCAAAAGTTGAAAGAGCTTGTTAAACTTAGTAATCTATGCAATATTTAGCTTTTTCATGCAATATTAATTTAAGGAAACACCTGCTATCAAAAAATGCAAAATTGTTGGGTGGCAAAAGAGCTAATGATCCATACATTCTATGTAAAATTTTGAGTTTTTAAAACAGCATTGCATGAAGTGTATCTAGTATAGCGGACTCACATTTCCAGAGAAAGCTAATTGTGCTATGTTCTTAATTTCAATATTCAGAGTTGAGTTTTTTGTAGCTTCATGTAGGTTAAAGAATGAGGTGCATATGCTAATGAGGCAATACTGGCAAAAAAACGATTCTCCTATAAATTTACAGCATTTATCAATGAATTGCAATTCGCTGTTATTACATAGAAAAGTATTATATTTGCGGAATATCAATCTTAGCTCCCGCTTACTTGTTCTGCTTTTATTTACTTGTCTATGGGTAGTCACTTCTAAACTGAGCTATTGTAGGAGTCGACCTGGCTGTTGTTATCTGTGGAGTAGAATTTTAACCTTAGCGTGCGCTAACTTTTTCTGCTTTGCTTGGGTAGATTTCGAGCAGAATATTAATTGTGTACACTAGCTGTTGTTATCTGTGGCTATGGTTCGTAGAATCGTCAGTACTTTTTGAGATGTTATTATTTGCCACAGCTATTTTTTGCCTTTCTCACGTTGCTACAGACATTATCTCAATCATATTTAACTTGCGAACTCCGTTCTTTTGTTACACAAAAAAACAGAAGCCATTAGCCTAATTTGCATATTAAACGTTTTCCCGTCCAAAGCCCGTTAAAGTGAGTAGGAAGTACTGGACGCGCGCTGGTCGACAGTTTTTAAGAGAGGCAAATTTCTGTGGGCAACTATCAGATTTGGGGCATCTCCAAGACAAACATTCTATGTGCTTACCCAACCGTTGACATGGTAACAATGACCCACCAGAATCCGTAAAAAATTCCCCTATAAAAAGGACGGCCAAACTCCTGGGAATTTTTCTTTGTTTCCTGTGTATGAAGTAACAAAATACATATTCAATTCGATGGAAAACACTGTAAAGAAGGTAGTGCAGAGTAAACAGTACCAGAGAAAAGTTTAAATTTTGAATTCTGAATTGTAAATTATAAATTAAGGTTTTATCCATAGAAACAAATTAAAGTTAGAACTAATTGTTGTAGAGCATAACGGACAGCACAACCGTTAAGAACTGCTCTGCCAGTAGTTTTAAATAAGTGGTTAAACTCTAGAATTGTATCCAAAGGCATACTTAAAACCATGCAGTAAAGTTCAATTTCTGTGTGTTTCTAACTTTTGAGCCTATTGATCGTAAAGTGCAATCATTCAGTTCAAAGCTACTGCGCCATATGCTGGTCTGAGCTGTACTTTCCGTTTCTAAATTCATGTTCTTGCATACGCTATTTTAAGCGACCTTATTTTATTAGAACTGGGGCATAGTTTTCGAATAACTGCTTGTTCGGATATAGTACAAATTAATTCTCGTTTTAGCACGCAATATTTGTCCGGTATTTGCAATCTCATCTTACAATTTGAATTTAAATATAATTAAGACAAATTTTCAGCACATTCAGCAGCGTTTAGTACTCTGAAACAACAGTTATAGGGATGATATCTGTTTACCAACATTCTTTTTGTTATTCAAATTTGCCAGCCACTGGAACAAAAGAACCCTTTGTTTCGGCAGCCAATAAGGCTCTGGTTGGCACATTAATAACATTTGATGACGTCATTGATATCTTCCCTATATCTTATCACTTATATAAATACTGCTTACCATGGCCCAAACACACATCCCTGCAACAAAGGACAATAAAAGGGTCAAGAGAACGATTTGCCAGCAACTACTGACAGTATTCCACAATAAAATATTCCGCTTGGCACTCCAGAGCTGATAGCCATCTGTTCGTCGAATGAGAACGACTCCAGGAGAGTCCAAGATCTTGAGGAATGCCATATATCCTTTGTACTCATCCGTATCGCTTTGTACCGGGAAAACAACATGTGCTTCGTCCTTTAGGATATCTTCAAGAAGTATGGAACTGTTTGTTACAAATTCAGTTTTGCAGTTGATAAAAGTCTTGTTTCCTCCTTTTACTTTGCCACAACACTTATTAAGGGCAAAATCCAAGGCTTGGTAGATAATACCATCTATCTGATCACCGCTTCCATTAGAATTAGTCAACTTAACGAACGGTGGTCTTATTAGGCATGTGGCATTAAGGTCTTCTTGGCAGAAATGGCTAGGTCCACTAGGTGAACCTGGAGGAGCAAGAGATGAAGGTACACATGGAGATCCAGTTGGAGCAGGAGTTGAGGGTCCACTTCCAGTAGAGTTTGAAGGTGTACTTGGTAGCGCCGGGATCAGTTTGTTCCATGCCACCACTTTGTCGACTTGATCATCTACGTCTGGCGAAATAAAATAGCCCGGGATGCGCTCGCTATTGGCACAAAAAAAAAAAAAAAAGAAAGTATGAACATATTTTTCGGCTTTTTTCTGTAGCACAAAAGCTTTCGCACTCAAATGAGCGATTTTCCTCTCGTAACCGTGGTAGCTTTCTTCTTTTGTCGAACTCGATTGGCTCGATATCATTTGGTAACTCTTTACAGGGGACGGAAATTTACATCCGCGCGCTTCCCAGATACTGAGTGAAAAATAGTTAAATTTCGGGTTGGCATGCAAAACAATTGGTCAAGCTGTAAAATTAGAATGACGCAGATGTTTGTAGCTGTCATGCATGACTTATGTTTAGGTACCACGTTTGCAATAATTAGCGGCCATAGCCAATATTTTGCGACGTATTTGACTATCTTGCATAGTTACGGCACTCGATTCCATTTATGAAAGCATTTGCTTATAGCTGCCTGAACCCTAGCTAAATAAATTGAATTGGTGTGGCTAATTTGCAATTAAAAATGTCGACATAAGACCTACTTGCGTTTTTCTTTAAAATTACCATTATATTTTATAAGATGATCAAGAGAGCACTGAGCTCGTCCGTTAAATCAAGTAAACAAACATTGACAATTCAAACTTTATTTAAGCCTGCATAACAATCTTTCAAAACAGAAGCTTGTATGATGGTATAAATCTCTTGTGTATCCTCATAGTGAAAACCTCCTTCAATAAATATATACAAATTCCTGGGTGGAACGCAGAAAACAAGGTAAATTTCCTTCAATTTCAATTGGCGGATCCAGACTTCATGGGGGGAGGGGTGGGGATGGATGGGTCGGAGTGAAAATGTTAGAGACTGGAAAAATCCCCGGCCTTTCGGGATTTTTTGGCAAGATAAAGGGTAGGGGGAGGGGGGGGGGGGATCACCGGGCCCCCTAGATCCGCCGCTGCATGGACCCCCTCCAATAATTTTTCTGAAATCGTTACCACCTTTGCTTTCCATCTAAGAATATTATTACAACAGCAGTTTGCAATTTAGAAATAAGGAATTCATCCAAATGTTTTCTTTATTAAATTGCCTACTAGGCTCCGATTCCCACAAATTAAACTGAAATGTAAATCAAATGTGATTATGAAAAGTAGAAAAGAGTGAACTGAAATTTAAATTGCTTCCTACATAACTGCTGGTTTTAAGATTAGCACTAGTAAGTAACGTGACTTACTGTAATCAAACTATCTTCTTTTACTTTTTTAGTTTTGAAGAACTTTATTAAGGTTACAAGCCTGTACATTGACATTTACATACAAGCAAATTAACATACTGATCTTATCAATAACAAAATTCTCGATTGTGATTGGTCATCCGCGCGCCTATTTCTTACGTAATTGGCGCGCGGTCACGTGGGTGTCCAATTACAACTATCCAATTACAACTTTTTGTAATTGGATAGCTGTAATTGGACACCTACGTTGCGCGCGCGTCAATCAGGTGCACATAAATGGGTTCTTTTTCTCGCTCTTTCCTCCTGCTTTCAAACTGATAGAAAATATCTTAAACGTTTTGAGTACAATAAACTCCACATAGACTATTTAATCTCGAATTTTGTTATTGATTCGATTAATTAGTAATTGGACAGAGTGGAGTACAATTCAGGGGTAATCATGCTCGTAATTTCAAATCGTCCTAGCGCTACGCGCTCGGCCGATTTGAAATTACTCGCTCGATTACTCCCTGAATTGTACTCCACTCTGTCCAATTACTCTTACTTATGAAATTATAAAGTAAACGTCAAAGTAACAGCTAAAGACAAAAACAGTGAAGTAACCAAGTAAAGTATAATTACAGAAAATTGGACGCTGAACTAACACATAACAGAAAATAAGGGACATGCATACACCGTAGTGACCATCCAACGAAAAGGGGCTGAGAAATAGGGTTAACGAAAACCTCGGCATGGCTCGTTTATGTTTAAGACGTGACCCGCAAACTTAAGTATTACATGGAGAGGATTTAATCGTCTCGTGTCAATTCATTGCATTTGAACGTGAAATAAATTTTAATTAATCAACAATTCCTGTCCCGAGCTACAACCTTTGTCCGGTGATTGCCATCACATGAGCTCGTGCAAGAACCCTACACTCGCATTCTTGATAGGCGTGTGTTCCACATGCTAGATTCATTCTAGCATATTCTTTCGTGCTATCCTTCATCAGTCGACACCAGGGGAGACCCACTCCCTCCGATCAGAGAGAATATCCCTGGGTCGTACGTTTCGTTAACTTGACACCCCATGGGTGCGTCTGATAATACCAGGAAAACCCAGGTTAACCACCTACACGACCAACCCTCACTAACTGGACTACATCAAATACATAGACTTGTAAAATACTTTAAGTGCACATTAGATAGATCAACGCGCTGTATACGGTCCTTGTTCGTGAGGAATTACCAAGTAATGTAATATTATATGATAATTATGTTATTTTGCGATACTCAGCTTGTATTGATTTCTTTAGCAAAACTATAAATACTTACTGTTAATTTTTCTTTTCAAAGGGCCCATACAATTTGGTCATTTTTACCTTTTTGCTTGGTTTGTCCATCTACTTACTTTTAAAAGAATGCGTATTAGATTGCTTATGTACAGCCTTGGAAATACTTTTATGTTACAAATCGGTGTCGGACCACCCTTGACTGATGACCGGCGCAACCTTTTCCCGGAAAGTTCCAAAAAATACCAATTAAGTCAACGTCTAAACAGCTGGTCCCGGTTGTTCAAAAAGTAGATAGCGCTTTCCGCTGGATAAATAGCTAGTCAGTGGATAATGCAATTGGTTTTGTATATGTTTATCTGCTGGATGGCAATTTATCCGGTGGATGGCACTATCCCCTATCCACCTTTTAAACAACCGGGGCTTGAACACTATTCCAAAAGTAAGAAACCTGTTTACTTGCAATAAAGATAGGCAGTCTTAAATTAGCATCGATTATTTCGGAACTTTGCTATATATGGATTGCAGTAATTCATCTAAATTATAACTAAATCATGAAGAATAATGTGAAAAAACACACTCAACTGAAATTAAAATTATTCTTTAGCTTTTGTCAACCTTAAAAACTAGTTTTCAGGGAGCTATTTATTAGTCTTTGTTCTGGCAGTTTTCTAGCTTTGAAGTATACACCTGGTATAAAAAAGCCTGTTATATGCTCAAGTAGCTTTATTAGTACACAATAAATACAGTTTTCTCCGTGGTTGCTCTTCAAAATGTGTAGTATTATTCACGGAACTGGCTTGTTTCTTGTAATACTGTTGGCTTCGTTTCTTTCTTCTTTGTGAAGGAACATGTACTTCCATTAATCCTAGTTATTCCACATTCTAAACGTTTTTTAACCGTTGGCTTCTGTGAATTTTCAGAAGTACCTGAAATAAAACAAAAACTGTATAAGCACATATGCTTAGAAGCTTGGGTTAAGCAAATTTTGTTTCGTTCAATAAAGAAACTTAATTATTAACCTACTTATAAAAGTTTTAAGACTTTAAAACCTCAGTGCCTGAAAAAGACGTAATAATCGTTCAGTGTTTCTGTCTCACTACTCTTTTCTGCAATTTTAAACCTATTGCCTTGATAGGATAGAGCTGAACTCTCAGACGTACAAGGGAGGAGGAGGTGGGGAAGGGGGGGGGGGGGGGGGGGGTAGAGCGGGGTGTTGCAAAGTACGTATTTTTTATCATTGTTTGATGAAAAAAAAAAATATTAAATTATATCATATTTTATACTGAACCTTATCTTTTAAGGCACATCACAGGCTCAGTCTATAATTAAAGCTGCGGTAACATATTTTCAAATTAGTATAACACCGCAAACGTGAGGGACGTTTGCGCGTTCATCCGATAATTAAAGTGCCCCTGTGATCAAATTTTTGATTTTGATTTTTTTACATTTTCGTGTACTATTAGACTTTCTTACTCATCTTGCCAAATTTCAACCCATTACAAACATCAGAAGTCATTTTATTTTAACATTTATTTCCGAGAATTTACGGCCGCCATTAATCAACCTTGTTCCAAGGCTTGGTTGCGAATGGGAGAAAGTGCCGTCAAAGACTCAAACATACCTCACGGGTTGGAATTATAATAACAATCAGCATAGAAAATTGCACGAAGAACAAGTCCAAAGTTTTTGTTGCTTTTCGCGTGATATTCAATACTTATTGTTATTATAATTTCAACCCGTGAGGTATGTTTGAGTCTTTGACGTCACTTTCTCCCATTCGCAACCAAGCCTTGGAACAAGGTTGATTAATGGCGGCCGTAAATTCTCGGAAATAAATGTTAAAATAAAATGACTTCTGATGTTCGTAATGAAAAGGCCATTTGCACGATGGCGTCATTTGACTACAACTACCAGAAATTCATTTCGTTTTTCCTTTCTTATTTAAATTTTATAATCTCAGTGCGGTTTAAATAACAATCGCCCTAATTTGCACTACAAAACAAAAAACTGAAGGATTCTGGTAGTTGTAGTCATATGACGTCATCGTGCAAATTGCCTATTGAAATTTCGCAAGATGAGTAAGAAAGTCTAATTGTACACGAAAATGTAAAAAAATGAAAATCAAAAATTTGATCACAGGGGCACTTTAACAATCTACTGTTTTTGTTTTCAAATTTACCCTTTCCCCAGCTTGCACCTTGCACTTTTGGTGGCGACAAGAATATGAGCGAGTTAAGAATCTTGCCTATCATTATAAACAATCAGGATGACCAGAAAAGGTTTTGAAACGTAACGTTCACCATCCCACTCTAACGTGGTGTAAAATAAACAATACTAAAGATATATTTCAAAGTGACAACAACAAACACATCTTGTGGAAACACTAGACTGTTAATCTCTAGTAAATAATTTGATGGAGCAAACATTAGCAAATACAGTTAAGGTGACTCGACCCAGTTTTTTGGGGGGGTTACCATTCTACTTTGAATCTATCTGGTATCCACACCTTTACTTTTATCATAAGTCTATCACATAGAATGGATAACATATAGATCAATCTACAATATAATATAAAATATTTGGCGATCGGAGTAAATGTCACGTGGTTATAATGCCACGCCCCTTTGAGGTCTGAGTCGAAAATCTGCTGTTACCGGCATTTTTTCGTGGAAATCTCTCGGCTACACATAGTGCGCATTAATGCCTTGCGCTTAGCAGAATTTCACCAACATCGCAAAGACCCAATTCGAGAAATTCAGTGGTTTCCAAATTTAGGTCATAATTTAAGCGAAAATGATAAGCAAACTTTATACGATTATATCTAATAAACTATGAGACTTATCCCTTTATTTTGGGGATCGTTATAACAGATGAGTCCTTGCAAGTCAGCAAAAAGCTTTAGGGCCTTGTAAATGCGCGCGATTTCGAGCAAAGGAAATATATAGAAATTATAGTTTTAGCTATTTGTTGACGTTTGTCAGCGTTTAAGAGTCCTTCTCACGAAAAAAGCATTTTCTTAAAAATTCGTAGTTTTTTTTTCCTTCAAATTTTTCAGGGCCACAATTGATTAACTTACTGCCCGGATTCGGAATTTCATGGTCATTGAATGGTCATGGTCATTGACTTCCGAATGCTCACCGAGATATGGTAATTTTGGTACGGCCTGAGACAGGCGATCGCGTGATACATCATAGAGGTTTAACGCATGATTTTTAATCAATTCTCGGCATGATGTACACTCCTGGCTGCAGACGTTATGTGACGGGAATCCCTTCTATTTTTTCATACTAATTACCATATCTCGGTGAGCATTCGGAAGTCAGCCAAGCGTAGTCATTGCACGCGTGCTGAACAAGAATGCTGTATAATGACAGACTAGAAACAATAGACAACTCCCAGAGCACAAACTCAGCCAAAACGCTAAAAATCTTCAATGTTTACTCAACTTTGGGCTTATAGAAGATAATGTCACAGTTTTTCAATGACCATGAAATTCAGAATCCGGGCAGTTAGTTAATCAATTGTGGCCCTGAAAAATTTGAAGGAAAAAAAAAACTACGAATTTTTAAGAAAATGCTTTTTTCGTGAGAAGGACTCCTAAACGCTGACAAACGTCAACAAATAGCTAAAACTATAATTTCTATATGTTTCCTTTGCTCGAAATCGCGCGCATTTACAAGGCCCTAAAGCTTTTTGCTGACTTGCAAGGACTCATCTGTTATAACGATCCCCAAAATAAAGGGATAAGTCTCATAGTTTATTGGATATAATCGTGTAAAGTTTGCTTATCATTTTCGCTTAAATTATGACCTAAATTTGGAAACCACTGAATTTCTCGAATTGTGTCTTTGCGATGTTGGTGAAACTCTGCTCAGCGCAAGGCACTAATGCGCACTATGTGTAGCCGAGAGATTTCCACGAAAAAAATGCCGGTAACAGCAGATTTTCGACTCAGACCTCAAAGGGGCGTGGCATTATAACCACGTGACATTTACTCCGATCGCCAAATATTTTATATTATATTGTAGATTGATCTATATGTTATCCATTCTATGTGATAGACTTATGATAAAAGTAAACGTGGGGATACCAGAGAGCTTCAAAGTACGATGATACCCCCCCAAAAAAACTGGGTCGAGTCACCTTAAATCATCAGTTATAATTAAAACATGTTTTCTGACCCTGTTCTTGTCCGTTTTCAACGTCAAAGCAATGTTTGTCGAAGTGCTCTCCTCTGCAGCACTTCAACATCATGTAAATAGCAAAGAACGCAACAACGAATCCGCACAAGGCAACCACGATTCCAATAAAGACTGGAGATTTCTCATCGATTACGGTCTTGTAAAGCTGTGCGTCTTCGGATGCCTGATTATTGGTTGAGGCCTGGATTTTGGATTTCTGCAGTTGAAATCAGTAAAGGGATTTAGGGTGCTTATGGAATAGGAAATGAGGATCGGACGTTTAATAAAATTTAGAAATTTAGAAACGAATTCCATGCTTATAGCTAATGTATAGTAAAAAGTAATAATGCGTTTAAATAGTTCAAGTAATAAGTTATGAATAAGAGTATGTGCGATATGCGAAGCTAAATTGTGACCTTGAGGAAATGAATATATATTTATAAATGCTCTCATCAAGTACCAAAATACTTAGAAAAATTGTTTAGCGACCTCAGTAGGTCAGTGGAACACATTACCTTATTTGCTTTATTACTGTTTTGCCTATCATGCCCTAAAAATTATGTTTGATTTAGTCGAAAACCGTCTTATAAATCTTCTTGAAATTTCGTCTGCTGAGCTAGCGATAGGTGAGTACTATGAAGTGTCTGACTAGATTTTGAGAAAAACGACATCGTTTAAAACAACGGTTAGTAAGCTGGCGTCGCTGTATTAAGCACTGTTGCTTGGAAACTAGCGACAAATAACTCTTGGACCACATTTCATAAACTTAGTGAAGTATGAATCGATATGAAAGTAATCGAAGCATGTCTTTCCTCGGCGAAATTTTGATTTCAAAACATTCATCCCACGCCAAAACAACTGATTCGAGCCCCCTTAAAGACACCAGTAGGATGCTCCACCCTGTGCTATGAGGGACGTTTGATGAGCAATATATCTATTTCGTCGTACCAGGCATATTAAACCTGCATTATACCGCAGGGTATGTGTCACATAAACCTTGTTGTATGCTCTTAAGGCGTCTTTAAACGGTTCCAACATTTGGTTCAACATTTTGTCTGAAAAAAATGGGACCATTTGAACAGGTCGTTCAACATGTTGGAAGCGTTTTGGAAGCGTTTTGGAAGCGTTTTGGAAGCGTTTTGGAAGCGTTTTCCAACAAATTTTTAATTGGTTCAGACTTTCATCCAACATCGCTTCAACATTTCGTTTGTTCTCGAAAATGTTGGAACACGTCATCCAACATTTGCAGAAAAACGCATGGACACATCAGGCTGTAAAATTAATTCGCTTTGGCGGCCGTCAAGATGATTCTTGGACAGACTACAAGATGATTCTTGGACAGTCTACAAGATGATTCTTGGACAGACTACAAGATGATTCTTGGACAGACTACAAGATGATTCTTGGACAGACTACAAGATGATTCTTGGACAGACTACAAGATGATTCTCTTGAAAATAATGGCAGCCAAATTGAATCAAACAAGAAAAGAAGAATATATAAGATGACAAAGGTTGTAGATTGTCGAACGCAGCAAGTAAATGGGGTAGGGAAGAAAAGATGATCCGATCGACGAGTTTGAAAAGCATATAACTCGCATATAAAATTGGCGCATATTCCTAGTTCCTCGCAATGGATCGTTTCAATATATGTCAGCTTGATTGTCGCGCCAATTTTGGAACCGTTTAAACGAGCCTTTAGTTGATTTATTACGCGTTTCCCAGCATCTCACCAGTACAGGCTGGAAGGTCATGGTTTCAACACCCTTTTCTCTGAGTATCTGTTAGAGTATCACTAACACATTTCTCTAGAATTTCACTGAACATTTAATGCGGCCATCTTTTCTACCCTTACCTTCACTTCTTTAATTTTCTCGTTTGTGGCAACGTAGATGTCATCAGTGAAAAGTGTAACAACTTTTGACATGCAACTCAAGATCTCGTTCACAAAGTTCATTTTATCGTTTAACTTATCATTGAATGCAATTCCATATCCGTGCTTCTCTTCAAACAAATGGGTTACAGATAGCAGCGAATTGTCCTTTTGGTTCATGTATTCCATGGCTACGAACATCTCCTCCATCATTCCATCTACTGACTGATTTTTGACCAAAGCCTCGTACACCTCATCAAGGTCTTCGAAAACTGTAAACAAGTATAAATTAAGCCAATTTCTTTAAACGAGATCACGAAATTATTCCTTAGAACTTGAAACAGACTATACGACACAACATCATTTTGACTGATTTTTCATATTATTATATTTTCCCTTAGCCCTACATGTAAATATAGCGGATCAGATTTGGAAGTCCACTGCAGTTCTTGTGTTACGTAGAAGCGAAGGCGTTTTATTTTTAGAAGGAGCACTCAACGAAAATCTAGACCTAAAATGAAAAACAACTTATAAATTTCGACCTGGTCATATAATTGTTACACCGACGCTTCGGCAATGCTGCCTTCTTCAGGGTACAAAACAACCCTGAAGAACCCTGAAGAAGGCAGCACTGCTGAAACGTCGATCGGTAACACAATTATATGACCAGCGCCGAAATTTATCAATTTTTTTCATTTTAGCATTTAGTATCTACGCTGCGCAGGGAATTTCAATCTTTATCAACGAAAATCTAGACCTTTCAGAAGGCCTTAGTCATCTTACAAATTCGTAATTAATTAGACTAGTACAATAGTTAAGTGAAATGTCGCCTGAAACTTTCGTAACGCCTCTTGTTAACGGAGGGATAAAAACATGTCGTTTTGGGAAGGTCAGCTATAGGATTTTCGGAAAGAAGAAAGTAGATAAGGGTATAAGCTAAAATAACCGAGAAGATCAAACCGTATTAGAGCACATGCAACTACAACTTAAAGGCGAGTTTGGGTCGTTTGGAAGTATACTGGACCTTCATAATACGGACACCTCTCTGCACGGCGGGACCAAACGCCCCTAAAAACGGTCATTTAGGCTAATTTTGCTTTTTTGCACATTTCCTCACCAAACTTCGCACATTCACTTTGTTTGATGTCCAAATCGTGTTAATGGTAAAAAAAGTGTCAAAATGTCAAATTATGACGTCATAATTGATGATGTCACTTTGCTGTCGGTATTAGAGATCTTCAACTGTATTGGATTTTGAACACTTACCTGTTTCGTTCACACCAAGACTCGCTGCTTTCTTAAGTGCAATGCTGTCTCTTACGACACCGATCTGTTTGTTGCAAAATATAATTTGTTAGGGGTGAACCTTAACTACAGTTTCAGAGTCGTTGCTAGGGACATTATTTCATGGTTAACATTTCTCACGTGTCATAAACTGCTAATATGGTCAGGGAACTATGAAACTGGACACAAGGCATCACTAAATCGAAATTGCACATGGTGCCAGTCCCCAACCGCCCGTAAGATGAATAAAAAAGCATCTGATCTTTTTGGTGAATCATAAGCAATTCAACTTTTTTTTTAATCCAAAGCATGGAATTACTGTTTAGACCAAAAAAAGGAAAGCTATTAAAGAAAATGTATTAAAATACACCTTTATAACGTCATAGCTTTTTTAATAACGTGAATTTTGAAAAATCCATGCTACAGATTTTTTATTAGGATGTTCTTAAGTCGTTGACATTGGTTTTATTGGGAAAAATTGTAAGATGTTTGAGTTTTAAGGGTTTTTATGTTCTGGTCACGTGGCTTACCAAATATGGTTGTAATCATAAAATTTGATGGAATCATAAACAGAACGAACGTGACCAAACATCATAGCCGAGGAAGTAAAGAAACTCATTTTATGACGTTTGGAACTCTTCCATAGCAACCACCTTGTAGTTAAGTTTCTCCCCCCTAACCGGGAAACATATCTAACACATGGCATTTGTTTTGTAAGCTGAGTTTTTAAAAGTGTCGAAGTATAAGCTGTATTGCTTTAATCGGAAACATTGAAAGAAACTGATTACGTCACTGTGTCACATTTACGGTGTTTTCACCTTCTTCCCCACAATGACGTCATATTTCTCTACCGTGATGCTCGTCAAAGCACTGGACAGTGTAGCTGTTAATATTGAACAAATGGTGATACCGATTATTATCCACAATATTGAGAAGAGCCGGCCAATTATGGACTTTGGAGTCTTGTCACCATATCTAAAATGGAAAATTCTTAAGTTAGAAACATTTGCAGGGTTATATAATGACATAATATTTGATAACATGAACAACATAATCAATTTTGGCTGAACATGCTTGTCAAAATATGGTTGCCATAGAAACTCCACATGTTATGAACAAGATATGTCATATCAAAATGTTCCCCTAGAATACATGATTTATAAAGATAAAGATTTATTTTATTATTTATTATTATTTTATTTCAGTTTAAAAACTAAGAAAATTGCAATGACAAAAATATAAATAAATGTTACACAATAGTGAAAAGAAAAGTGTGCTTGTAAGCTTTTAAGTTTTGTATTTAATGATATGATCAGTTCTCGACGTTTGGTCTCTCGCAAAAGTGTTTCCTCACATAAATATTTCATGATTCACTTGTGAAATTGTCGACCTTTCATTCAATTGATCCCTCACACTATCCGCTATTTAATTTTTCAGGATTAGCTACTTTTGGTCAGTGTTATAAAGTTAGGTTCTTAGCCTTCAATCCTCCTCAGCATAGTTAATAAAACAAACTGGTTATGAAGCTCAACAAATTTCAAAAAGAGTGTACAAAGCTGCTTTGTTTTATGTTGAACGAACCGTGACCCTGCACATTGTTTTGTTTAACGTGTGAGCCCAAATGTTTCTACTGGTCAGTTGCTCATATGCATTTCAATACCTTTTGTGTTTTGTGCATGCGGCACCGCGGCAGAACGTTTGCGCATGCGTAAACTTCAAGCACTTCCGGTCCGTTAAACTACCAGTCAACATCGATGCGAACAGCATAAAACAACACTTCTGCATGAACCAACAGACCTAGATTTTCTAGATGCAATGATGAAAGGACCAAAACCGAAGAAAATTATGGTACGTACACGATCGGTTCTTGCATGAATACATTTCGAGATGGAGTGAAGACTTGTTTTTTGTGAAAAAATGCGATGCAAAAATTACTTGTTCATATTTCGTTGTTGGTGCAAACACCAAACCTGTTGGTGCAAACGCTTGAAACTTAAACGATGAAAAAACTTTTCAACGAAACAAACTTTTTCTCTACCTTTGTTTTATAACTCTTACTTTTTGTTTTCAAACTTCGCGGTACGGGAGTTTTATGTTGTAGTTCATTTTTTATTTCAGGTAATTTTTGTTTTTCCTTTGTTTCAAATTCATTAGCGTATATTACCATACCCATAAACAATGAAAAAATAAAAATTACCTGAGATAAAAAAATTAACTACAACATTTACATGGGATTACAGTATGTCACCGGAAATGCGTAATTCACCGGATGCTCAGTTTTCTACTCATGCGCAGTGCGTTCTGCCGCGGTGCCTGTGCATGCATGGTCAACGCAAACGAACAAAAGAAATGGAGAACAAAAACATATAACAAAGGACTGACTGAGTTTCATAACCAGTTTGTTCTATTAACTATGTCCTCAGACATGTCTTTTTTGTTTGTTTTCTTGACGACCAACCACGATAAGCACCCGACCAGCACAAGCATCTATTATGACGCGTTAGGTAAACATGACCTGGGATACGACATATAAATAGCTATGACAAAATTATAGCCTGCGTGCGGAATGCTCTTTAACCCTATTTTGCCTGGGGGGGGGGCGGGGGCACTAACTTTCAACACTCATAACTTCCTTAATATGTATTCAAGCGCCATCAAACTTTGTGACTTTTCCTAAAATTTATCTGGCAACAATTTTGACATGACATTTTATTGATCACGTAACTCGACGTTTCCATAGCAACAAGATTTTGACAGCCATGTTTTTTGCAATTTGCATATTTTTACCTTTCAATGGAGAAAAACAATGTTTGTATAACTTTTACATTTTTACGTCATTTAGCGTTTATTTATTGGTTTTGATTAATTTTGAGTCAATTTGTACGATTTTTAGAGGTTCTGAAAAATTTCATAAATCCAAGATGGCGGATCCAAGATGGCGGTCGTATAACTAATTACCTAATAACTACGTCATATGACGCCATCGTTCCATTGTGCGGACCCTCTAGGTTTCATTGTCATAGCCTTGATATTCTTGAAGTTACGAGGGGGGGGGGTGCATATTGTGCCCTCCCCCCCCCCCCTTCAGGCCCAGGAACTCAAAAAGAGGGATGCGTGGAAAGAATCGATTGATAAGTGAATTCTGCTATAATGTTTCCTTGAGAGTTATAGTCAAAAAGGAAAGGTACAAGATCAGTATTTCTGCGAAGTTCGCGATCGTGCGCACGTGCGCCCGAAAATGTTTCGGACCCGATACTGGATACGTTATGCGCAGAGTGATTGCCGACAAAGATCCAATTTGATGGGTGTTTCTTGGTGTTGCGGAAGCCATTGTTGGTTAGCTTTCGCGTTGTGGTGTGGGTATTGTTCAGTGTCTTTTGAATCTTTTGTTTTACGTCATTTGGTGATCACATCATCCGCAACACCAAGAAACTACCAATTTGTTCCTTTAAAAGCTTTTGTAAGCAATACAGCTATTTCAATTAACGTTGTCGGATGAAAGCTCAAAGCTACAAGCCAAGATAGTTGGGAGCGGCGCAAAATAAACGTTTTTCCCGCTCGTCGCATCGCTCATTCGCGCCGTTTCTTTTCGTTTCGCCAGTCCCAACTATCTGCATGCCTGGAACAGGCGCTCGGTTTACTCGTTCGGTCTTGCCTTGTAGGATTTGAGCTTTGAGCTTTGAGCTTTCACCTGACAACGTTAATTGAAATAGCTGTATAATCCTAGGCTGAAACTACATTGTCGTCCGATAAAAACTAAGTTTTTAAAAAATAGCTCTCGTTCTCGAGAGAAGCTACCCCTGTTTACCTCACAATTATGTCACCACATTTGTTGTGATATTTGTTTATGTTTCCTTGTAGGTTTACCGTCTATCGCAGCTGAGAATGTATATGCGTCTGTCGTAATATTGGCCGTTGGTCCTAAAAGCAATTTTCCGTAGTTTGCGACGCATTTTTATTATCACATTATTTAATGCATTTTTGTTAGTACAGGAATAATTTTAAGTGGCAAAAAAGAAAATAATGTAATTTCTGTATTAATGTATCAAAGTTTTGAGTCAACAGTTGAAACAGTCGTGCTCACTAATCGTGTATAAGAAAACAATTTATGTAGGTGACTATCAGACGTTTTTACCCCTGACAAAAACACGCTATTGTCACAAGTTTGTCGTATTGTCATGTGCGCTTACCCGACGGTTGACATGGTAACAAAAGCCCACCAGAAACCGTCCAATACTCCACGATAAAGAGGACTGCCAAACTCCTTTGTATTTTTTCTGGTTTCCTGAATATGAATTTACAAAGCAAAACATAAACACATTACGGATTAACGGGCAAAAATGAATCGCACAAGCATGCAAAATGTGAATAAAATCCGAACACTGTTTTTCTATGAAATCAGGGAATTAAGTGTAGTGATGTAAGTGGAGCTGATTATTATACTGATTATTATAGAGTTTTAGAAGGTTCAGTTAGGGACGGACCATTAGATTTTTGAGGGGGGGGGGGGGGGGGGGGGGTTGGGCAAATACCAAAAAAAAATTCGAGCACGGCCTTGAACTGCAAAAAAAATATCGTGCAAAACAAAAACCCCAGAAAAAAAATTCCTGCAAAGCTTTATATTTTCAGAACAATATTTTATATCCAGGAACAGATGGTCAGAACACAAATAAATCACACTGACGTTGTAGAATGTTAGCGACTTATGAGCGCTTGGGGAGGATCAAATGTTCTATCTTTTCATTGGCTTGTTTAGTTTAGCCAATAACAATGGTTTATTTTTGACCCGACGTAAGTTGTGTTTCTTTTTAGGCTTTTTAGCTGATTTCATAAGCATGTAAGATATTTTCTGACACAAGGAATGGCTCTTTTCTTTTGTAGGTACATGTATATCTCAATGGATGAGAAATACTTTGTTTATGTGTTGTACAACAAGCTTGTAATTGCAAGGGCGGCGCTACCGGTGGCGCAGGTGGGGCATTTTCCCCACCAACTTTCGACAGCTCAAAATGGCGGCGGGCGGAGATGAATAGTGTAGCAACATCCTTTGACCAGATCTGATGGCGGGGCGCTTTAATGCATTAGAGTTTGCAAAATAAATATTCCGTTAATTAATCAAAAGCCTACAATTTTAGCATCGGAGATATTGTGACTGACTTTAGACTGGAGATTGGATATTGTTAACCAAGCATTTCAATACCCCTTGAGTTACTCGGACGTCAGCTATCGGACTCCAGCTACCGACAAATCCATCAAACAAATCCATCAATGCTGTGAGTTAGCGCTCGGCCTCTGCCCTAAGAAGGCTCAAGACATATCTACGAACAAACTATGTCACAAGAAAGATTAAATCATTGCGTCATCCAGGCATTGCATTAACTGACAAATTGAACATGGCTGATATTGGAAATCAGTTTCTTTCTGCCTCCAATGACAGAGAAAATCGCTTTGGGAAATTCGTTTCCAAAGCCTTCCCATACTGAAAAGAATTGACAAAGAATATTCGAGTGACAGTCGAATTTACTTTGAACAAACAACCAAAATGGAGTTACACCCAAGTTTCAGAAAGTGTTTCGTGTACATGTACTTTTCATGAGAATAAAACTGAATTCAAAGCTGGCTTTGGAAACTGTTTCTCCGGTCTCAGGAACGCTGGAAATAGCATTTCAGAGAGTTTCATTTCAAAAATTTCCCGGGGGAGCATGCCCCCGGTCCCCCCTAGAAGCTCGCGTCTTCGACGCTCGGCACAGGAAATTCGCCCCACCAACATTATATTTCCGGCGCCGCCCCTGTAATTGTAAGATGGTTGGGTGTACTACGATGGGCTGTGGAAGCGAAACAACAGGGGGCTGGTGTAAAGAAAATTGTAGGAGCAGTTACAACACCGCGGCCAGGCTTCATGCTATCAAGTTGCTGTTACATCAGATCTGACTTGCTGTAGTATTCCTGCGGCTCTAGTATGGCCTTTCTAGTATTCCGAACATGTATGTGTCAGGCATTAAAACATATAGACTCGCAAAAAAAATATCATGCAAGCAAATCATGCCAAAAAGAAAAATCCTGCACAGTCTCGAGCGTAGAAAAAAATATCCTGCACCAAAAAATTGCCCAACCCCCCCCCCCCCGTCCCTTAGTACTATCAAGACTATGGATGAAATTCTAAAGGTCGACTATTCAAATGAAAGCTGTTGAGAAGTACTTTGTGTTGCATAACTTTCAATTCTTCAGATGAAACTGGGACATTTAAATAAACTCTATAATAATTCAACACATTGATACACTGCCCAATTATGGTCATAAAGCTCTCGATATCCGAAAGTCGACATGACCGTATATCCAGCGATGGTGTAAATTTCGCATTTTAAGAGGATCTCAATGAGGTTAACGTTAGCCGTAAAACGGCCCAAAATTTAGTCGTTAGGCGTAAAACTTAAACAATTTTAACCGTTAGGCGTAACAAATGTTAACTGTAAAAAACTTTCTAGCCACGATTGGTCATTTGCCATCTCTTGTTAAAACTGTTTTGTTGTGAATCAATTTTTAAGATTTCTGTTAATCGCAACGGGAAGAAATTAACCGTTAGCCGTAAAAAGGCCAAAAAATTAACCGTTAACCGTAAAAGATACCACCGAAATTTTCGCGTTATTACGTTGTGTCGCAGTGTTTGTTGGCGAAGCTGAATGAAAGCTGACAAAGCTAGTTCAAAGTTTCAACCACTCGACACGAAGTGGATGAAGGAGCACAATTTACGGAAAATTCTTTACAGTCATCACCTTTGGAATATGATATAGACTTGACTCTTCCTCAGAAAAGGTTTTGATCTTTGTTTTCAGCGGATTGAAGTTAAATGTTCTCGCCATTACGGACGGCTACAGATAACGAACGCTATCATGTTGAAACGTATATCTGTCAGCTGTGAATTTTTGTAAAAACATACTGTCCCCGCGGCAATTCTTTCAGACGTTTCACCGATCTGTTTAGGTAGCCGCGTGTTTGTTCAATTTCGTTTAATTCTGAATTTATTAAACTTTTAAGACACGAAACGCTTGCCACTAATAAATTTTATGCCATTTTAAGCTATTTTACTGTGTTTTAATTCATGTAGTCACTACTCTGTCCTGGTTTTACGCAAACGAAAGCTCTTTAAACTTGAAATTTGTTTACAGTTTTTTTTAAACTGAATAGAATGAATTCATACTTCGAATTTACGGTTTAGGGGATCTTCAAATTTACACGAGTTTACTATTATAAACGTGAGGAACGTTTAATATTGCAGGACAAAACTGCACAGTTTTGCTGTATATACAAATTATTACCTACCATCGCCCAGACACAAACTCCCGCTGCAAGAGACAGTAGAACGGTCAGCACAATGATGGGCCAACAATTGCTGATAGCACTCCACAAATTTGCACTCGAGCGCTGAATGGAATCCGTTCTTTGAATGAGAACGACTCCAGGTGAATCCAAGATCTTAAGGTATGGCAGATAGCCTTTGTACTCATTTTTCATATCGCTCTGCACAGGAAAAATAAGATCCGCCTCGTCTTCTCGGATATCTCGATGAAGCATCGATGTATTGGCTGCAGCATAAGTTTTGCAGCTGATAAAAGTCTTTTTTCTTCCGTATAATTTGCCACAACACCGGTTGAAGGCGTACTCCAAGGCACTGTAGAAAATGCCATTTTTTTGATCGCCGCTTCCACTGATATTAGTTAACTTCGTGAACGGCGGCTTAAACAGCCATGAGGCATTAAGCTTTTCCGGGCACTGACTTTGACGCGTATTATTTTCAGGGGGCAAAGGGGGTGCCAATCTGTCCAGCATTTGCTCAACCGTATGAACAGTGTCTTGTGAAAAAATGGAAGCGCATGACATCGGCAAGAACAACGAGACCATGAAAATGAACATATTTTCACTCTTCCGTTAAAGCGGACGAGTTTCCAAATTTAGAAGAGCGAATTTCCTCTCGTGACCGCGGTTGTTGGCCTAGTTACAATTATATTCATCGATTGAACAGTGTTTCAAACACGCTGAATAAATGTTAATGCTCGGACGAAATCATTCCCCGTCTACTTATCTGACGTTGAAGAATGCAAATTTGTTCAGTTTGATAGAACTGGAATGACGCAGATGTTTTACCGGGGGAGTCTCTATGTAGTCTATATTGGGAGGTTCCGCTCGAGGGGGTCGATGCCGAAGTATACCAACTGTAGTCAATAGTTTTAAGGGTCGCTGAAATAGAAGGTTTGATACATCTTTTGGTTTATCTTGGAGTTATATATAATAAAAGGAACAAATTGTGTTTGTGGTGTTCAAAACATTATCAGGTAAGTACCCCCTGCCCCCTGCCCCCTGTCCCCCCTCCCTCATCCTCGTGGGATGTTGATAGCCTTTTCAAAAGTTTTGATGTATTTTTAGGAACAACGTCTTCGATCATTTAGAGACCAAGAAAACAAGATGCTAATTTTAAATATCGCCATTATCGAGCATTAGGTTGAAGCTGTCAAAATTATACAGATCCTCTGCCTCTACAAATACAAGAAATCAAATGACGATCCTTTATTACATGTTCATATTTTACTGTGTGGATAGTAAAAGATTCGACACCGCCTTCAATATACAGCCTGCGCTTATAGACGTGTGTATGGTGGTAAATGCGTTAATTTTCTTGCGCTTCCGGTGTGCGGTCATACAATTGCGTATGTAAACATTTAGAAATTCACTGATCAATATCTTGCTAAGGACTCTTTATTCTCAAAAGAACAAGTTTTGCTTATTATAAGGTGACACTTTACAGCAGAATCGGCAGTTTCTCCGATAAGGTCCAGCACATGAAACCAAAAAATTTAAATATCAAATACATTTTGAAAGAAATATGAAGAAAAATAAGAGAAATGTTTAAACATTAAAGGTAATGATGCCAGCTTGTTGTAAAATTGCAGGTGACCTTAAACTTTAGCATATTTAAGCCTAGTTCGCGCTGCACGCTTTTGATCATTTTTAAAAATCGTCTGCTTTAGTGTTTTTCGCTCATCTTGCGTAATTAAATCAAGTAAAAACAGATAATAGTGGTAAGTTGATGTGCTGCAAACACCTTGGATTATCAAAAGAAAAAACAAATTCTAAATACGTTTTCAAAAAAAATCCGAATTAGCATTTGAACTGAGCCTCAAAACCTGACATGACAAAGCATTTTGCGTCTATAACAGTTAATTATAACCATTATCGGAGACTGAGGCATATTTTAGTCTACGTCTGGTTTTCACTAGCCGCATAAGCAGAGGATAAGCATAAGAATTTGCTTCAAGTGAAAACGAACATTGACATAAGATTGATCCTTATGCTTATGCTTGGGTTTATGCTTATGCTGTCGCGGGGTATATGCGCTGTTATGGTTTATTCGCTTATGCTTATACTCATGTTTATGTTGCTAGTGAATTCAAAACCAGGCTTTATTCATTTTCAGACGAACTATTTTTATTCAGCTAGTTTTATACTGGGCTCAGTTGTGTGACGATTAAAATCAAGTAACAAATAATTCCAATGGCCGGTAAAAGTGTTGCAAACAACTTTGGCGGTAAAAAGGAAACGATTTTAAATACCATCTCAGAAGAAATTCTAATTTTGAATATATAATAGTGAATTTTTACCCCAAATTAGCGTCTGAAAAGCCTCAAAATCTCTCATGACAAAATGTTCGCAGTTCATAAAAGTATAATAAGCCATTATTAGAGATTTAGTTAGGACAGGAAAAATAGGCGCCGTTCTCTTTTTCTACAACACTTGAAGTTAATGTTAAGTACCTGCTGGCCTTGAAATTTTTAGTGACTCGCGAGCATACTCATTATTCTCGATGATTGCTGGGTCGTGACTAGAATGGATATTACTTCAAAGACAGATGTGAGGGCGCCCTGTCAAGAACTATCAAGATCCCAAATTGTTGTCCTTCTCTTTCTTTTTTCGTCAACACAGAGAAATTAGAAAACAGCACAGGGATCCCTCTCGTCTGCTTTTGTCCGTGCTAATCACGATCATTGTTGCTGGGATTAGAAAGGACTGGCATAAGCGGTTTTGCTCTCACTAATGCAGCGTTCACATCAGCACCGAAATATGTTTCGAATAAACACGTTTCAAGTAACACGTTCAATTCCCGTAAACACGTTTGAAATTTCATTGTTCACAGTTAGCCTATCTTTGACCACTCAATAACACTCATTGATAAAACAAACTAAGATGGTTGAAATTATGACGATAAACTAAGAGATATTTCATTAATAAAAATCCAAATCAGTTTCGAAAAACATGGCTGTCAAAATATTGTTACCACGGAAACATCAAGTCAAGTGAAGAATGACATGTCATATCAAATTGTTAGATGAATTTACGAAAAGTCACGAAATTTCGTGGTAAAGAAAAACAATGGCCGTAATTATGCATAAAAAAATCTATCCAAATTATAGAGAACAGTAAACTTTTCAAATGAAACGAAAGGATTGGGAATTAATCGGTCCAACACTCACTTTTCTCCCATAAGCTAAAATAAATAAAAAAGAGAGACTACTTTGGTTCCATCCCGGTGCTTTCATATTACACGATTTTCACAATAATTACAACTGTAATTTTGGTATTCTTATGTTTGCAGTTGTTTTTACGAGTAAATTACCCTTTAATTATAGTTTGTGTTTTTCCGCCACTTTTGTCCACACACTTTCTTTGCCAAGTTGCTTTTAGCAAAGATTGTTTTCCTGGAAAAGTCGCCTTGACTTTCGCTGGCTACAGCAGATGCAGCTTATTAGGATGACAAGTTGACAGCTTTACATATGGATCCCTTCTCGATTCGTCAACACGCCAAAAATCATACCATTCTTTGACATTTCCGTTGTCTCCATCACAGTTCGGTGCCTTTGCTCCAATAACTTCAGGACTCAGGACATGATCCCACATGTTGAATGATGTCGTCTCGGTTCCTTTCCGACAATGTAACCACTCCGTTCAGACCCTCGTGCCCAGTGCCGGACGCGGTCGAAATGGCCATGTTTGTAGCCTCATGCACAAATGGCGCCGATTTTTGAATTGTTGTTCGATGTTTTTGATGGGCTACTACTGCAAAGACCCAAGGTATGCTCAATTGGACAACAGAAAGTGGATCTGAAAGCTTCACTTCGTGAGCTCCACGAGGAAAAATGTAAGTGCATGCTTTATTCGCTTGAAAATTAGAGCTATTTTGACAGCGGGTTCGATGGCCGAAATGCAAGTCAGCCTCCTTCCTAGTCTCTCTTTCATACGCCGTGGGGTGAAGGATTTAAAATCACTGAAATTGCGGCAAAAAAAACACCATAAAAAGACAACAGACAACACCATGTAACGTTTTAGGAAGTTTTATTTAGCGACTTAACCTATTTACTCGTTTAATTTTTGATTATAATTATCAGTTCGTATTCTCCATACAAACTCTTATAGTAAGCTTGGGATTCCTGTGGTGAAAATATGAGGAGAGCGAGAACATGTTTTTTTTGTTTTTCGAAAGCCCAAAACTTGCCATATAATTCGCCGACTGTAAAATCATCACTTAAAAGGGAAAGGCATGATTCTCAAAAAGAGAAACTACATACAGGATGTCCTTTGCACTATGAAAGGAATGTTTCTCGCTTTCCCTGCATTTTCACAAGTTTAACGGTTCTGTACTGGCCGGTACACAGGGACGAAAACAAAAGACAAAACAATAAACTACGCAGACGCAATACAAGGGAATACATTGTGGAATCCCTTGTGAAGCCGTACACCATGACGATGACTGGTGTGTTATGCATGCACACGTACACACGTGT
Organism: Dendrophyllia cribrosa; assembly: GCA_024195265.1. NCBI lineage: Eukaryota > Metazoa > Cnidaria > Anthozoa > Scleractinia > Dendrophylliidae > Dendrophyllia > Dendrophyllia cribrosa. The sequence goes on from JAJLRJ010000001.1 coordinate 15,779,809, forward strand.
ATGTAAACAAAAGGTGTATCTATTTATATTCTATTCTGTATGAAAACGTTTTTCAAAATGGGTGTATATATAAATCAATATACGAACTACTCAATTTATAAATAAATTTAAACCGTCAATCCAGTTTCCTTTACATTTCTAAGTTAAAACTGAACTACCAGCCAGCTCAGGGGTCTTTACACCTTGGTCAACTTTCATATACTTTTATATGCTTACCAGCAATAGATTGATAAAGAAGACGTGTGGTATAACCGATATAATCTGTATTACACATGCAGATCACATTTAAAGTTATATAGAGCAGTTTTCAATTGAGTGTCGTAAAACCAAAACCAAAGTAATTACTCTGACCAATCACAACAGTCGTAAACAATCCAATGAACCAATCAGAGCTCGAAGCAATTACATGTCGCGGGCGCCAAGCGCGGGAAAACGCGTGCGAGCAAGTCACGATTGGTTTTGGTTTTACTTCTGATTGGTCGAGAAAGTGGCGCGAGATTTTTTAGCCAATCACAAAGCGTAGCAATGCAAAACCAAAGCAATTGTGTAATTACTTTCGACAGTCAATTGAAAACTGCTCTATTATGTACAATGCATTGACGGTTCACAAATTGAACTTGAAGTATGCTTTAGTGATCAGAACTTACAGCTTGAGCTTGTCTCCTACTTTGGGGCTGACTTTTACTGTGTTGGAATCAACGAAATGAATAAATAGGTGACTCTTGAATTTGATTGAATTGGTGTTGTTGTTGTTGTTGTTGTCTTTTTTGGGGGGTGGTTGTAGCAACATAACTTTTACATTCACTGTAGATGTATACCCGGCATACTCAGTTTTTACTGTTATATTTACTTTTAACTGAAGTGACCCCACTGTAGTATTCACCCTATGTTAGTTACATTGAAAAAAACCTCTTCGCAGTCGATTTGACTCCTTGACGAATTTGTCGGCTCTTCCAAATGCAGATCAATGGGTTTGTGCAAGAATTCAAAAAAGCTAGCGTTTCTGACCAACTATAGTGATTGTATGTCTTAATGTCCTGCTTTAAAATCAGTTCATAGCTGGTTACAAATAAAACGGGCGTGCTAAAAAGCAAGTAGACGCCAACAATGAAATAAATACTTCTTGCAAGCCTTTCTTCTCTACGTCTTCGGATCTGCTCAGTAATCGGATGTAGGGAGGGTTGCAGTTGACGACCGTGTCGACGCAAAATCAAAACAATTCCAATATTTGCTGCTACAGAAACAAGAAGAGAGGCCAACCACACCATCAAATGTATTTTTGTCGACACGAGGTGTATTCCTGCCCATTGCAGAGATGTTAGTAAGATATTACAGATCCAGATTGCCACCATATACTTCAGGACACGTTTCGATGTGAACACGTCATTGTACCTTGCCTGTAAACGGACTGCCACGAGTCGTTCATAGCTTATAGCCGAGAGGGTCATAAAAGATACCCCAACACAAACAAAGAAGGCATTGGTGTATACAATTCGGACAAAGCACGGAACTAAACGAAGCTGGTTCTCCAAGAGTCTGTATGTAATGTAACTCGGTTGAACTGCAAGGCCAACCAAAACATCGGAGAACGCCAAGCATCCTATCAAAAGATTTGACGGCGTTCGAAGACGGAGGTTGTTGAAAATCGCAGCGACAATCAAAACATTGAAAATGACGGCGAAAGGAGCAGACAAAATATTGATGATGGCCGTTATAAGATTTGCGAGGAAACGTGGAGAGACCGATTGTTCACCGCGAAGATAAAAGCAAGATGGCAGAGCCAACAAAACTTGAGCTGACGAGTTGTTAGCCATTTGGTCATATGTCTCGTGTACAGGAAACACCAATCCTACAAGACAAAGCAAATTTTATTGATTGGATTCGACACAAAAAAGGCAAATTAAATTGTGTACATGCCTAAGAAAACGTGAAAGCAAAAATGGGTGCAACCAATACCTGTTACTGAAAATCACTCCTTCACTGAACACAAACGTTCAACTAAACATATCTCCGGTGACTATTTCGCAGGGAATTTTCGACTTACAAACGTCATCTGTTAATTATCCATGCTTAACTAATTTCAAAATATTCATATATATATATATAAGTTTTATTTTCCTTTTCGTAGTCGTACAAATTCCAAGTACACAACACAGCAGTCAAGCGCAAAAAGTCGGCGCCACTTCCGGAAACTTAATTGTTAATTTAGAACTAGCCTCTAATGTCAAATTATTTTTATAAGTACTACTAACTGTAATTTTCCTCTCTTAGCGTGTTTTAAAATATATTTAGGTATCTATATAATCAGGGAAAGCGGTGACGTCTTCATCGGCTATTGAGAGTGTTCAACTGGATTCGTACACTTTTATATGTATCTATATAGTTATGAGTGAAATCGAGTGGAATTGAATTTAGCTCTGTTTCGTTTTCCTTGAAAGCTGTATACGTAAGTGTTTACGAACCTATGGAACTTAAATAAAGAAAAGAAAAATGTAGTGACATACCGAATTACAAGCGGATATAAAACTTTATGTGAAAAACAGTTACTTACTGTTGCACAGGAAGCCGCCATAAAAAGCTTTTAAGCTTTTTTCGAAAACTCTCAAGTTTTCGGAAGCAGCCTTAAGTTTTGCTTTTAAGTGGACCTTTTCAGTATTATATATAAGTTACCGTGTTTGCACAATTTTGGTGAGAACTCAGCACTCGCGTCACGTTTGACGCTATGAACATGCATGATGTCCAAAAAACAATATCGCTGGTTTTAATAACAGCAATGACAATCTTTTTAATCTGCATCAATTTCATTCATACTTAGCCGCGTTGAAGAAAGTAATTTGGAATTTTAATGGCAAAACGTGACATACATGTAAACATCAAGCGTGTTTAAACGCGCTGAAGAAACTATAATTAAAAGTGAACGTAGTATCAGCCTTGCTTACTTTGTTTTTATTTCTAATTTTGGCTGATTAGATCTTCTCTAGATCCTACGTACACCAGCAGCATTTTCGTTCGCGGTCCTTTGCCACTTGTTCACTAGCTTGTTTTTATTGGGACAGTAAATCCTCTCAGATCCGATATGCTGTTTATATCCATGTAAATTGGAAAGCATTATATACCATCCGCCTAAACCACCTTGGACACCTTATTGAGACTTATATAACGGATTAACTGGTTAGCTTTCAGTTGAGGTTGGGGGTAGCAGTTTGTATAGTTAAATTTAGGACTAAGCAACCCGAGAAGCTAGGTGGTACAGTGGTACGGTAGACTATGTAACCCTAAGGTAAAAAGGTTTAAATCTTTTAAAAAAGTGTCAATGTCATTTACAACACAAACGTTTCGGGCTGAGCCCTTCTTCAGTGTGATTTTTTTATGTAAGCCTAAGCCTAGCTGAGGTCACAGGTTCAATCCTGGGTAGGGATTTTAGATTTTCTTTTTTACACTTAAAAATTATTGAAAATAAAATTCTAAGTGTCGACATTACGTTATATAATTCTCAATAAGTGTCCGAGGTGGTTTAGGCGGATGGTATATAATGCTTTCCATGTAAATTAGCCCTCTTTGCCTCGTCAGCATGTGCAAAATACAAAAGAATTTTCAAGCGAAAATGAGGCAAAGATGGCTAATTAACATGCATATAAAAGAATAATAAATTGACCACCACTTTCTTTATCGCGACAGCGGCATGATATTTCAAATTCTTTGCCTATTGCTCGGCAAACATTTGAATTTGAGCTCATCTTAGGTCATTACCACGTACAATTTGGTAGACAATTTGCGTTCGCGCTGGTTGTTCTATCATTCTGCTGCTACACCGTGTTGACGAGACCCAACCAGGTCGAAACAGCTGTCTAAGTTATTATTTTTTAAGTTCAAGTTTCCTTATTCCCTAAAAAACCTTCCGCCTTTTTCTACTGAGGCAAAAATGGAACATTTTCTCCGAGTCTATATTCAGAGAGTTTCATATATTGCAAATAACGTGTTTAAGCATAGTTAATAGAATAAACTGGTTATGAAACTCAGTCAGTCCTTTGTTATATGTTTTTGTTCTCCATTTCTTTTGTTCGTTTGCCTTGACCCTGCACAAAACACAAAAGGTATTGAAATGCATATGAGCAACTGACCAGTAGAAACATTTGGGCTAACACGTTAAACAAAACAATGTGCAGGGTCACGGTTCGTTCAACATAAAACAAAGCAGCTTTGTACACTCTTTTTGAAATTTATTGAGCTTCATAACCAGTTTGTTCTATTAACTATGGTTTAAGGTGGCTCCAAGTAGTTTTTTTGGGGTCACACTTCTTAAACATAATCTTACTTTAGCTCAATGAATCTGAATTTAATACCAGATGCTAGGCTTGGATGAAAGTTTTGAGCGATGCTCTTTTTATGCTAATCAGCGCGTTTCCATAGCAACGGTAAACAAACATGGCGAAAAACAGTTTTTCCTAATTATCTTTCGATTTTTGAGCTACCCGCGACAAGCGAATAAATGCGCTATAATCTACAGTCTAGCAAACTAAATGTGAAAATTTCAAACAAATTAAACTGTTCAATTTTGAATAAATCGATGAAACATTTTTAAGACGTGTTTTTTCATGTTTGAAATATAAGCGGTCAAAAACTTCCATAGGTCTCATAAATTATCATTAAATTACCACAGAAAGTTTCCTCAGACTTAAATTTTTACTCCCTGCAAATAATAATAATAATAATAATAATAATAATACATTTCTATAGCGCCTTTTCTCAGTGATTCAAAGGCGCTAATTACATTCAAAACACACTAAACATATAATCTAAAATCTACAATGTTAAGTTAAAAAAGTCGCTTAAAAAGAAAAAACAAATTATTTACAAGTAAGATGTTCTAAAAAGCTAAAAACGTTACAAATAAAAATCTACAAAGTTAAGTTTAAAAAGTTCGTTTAAAAAGTTAGGTTTTAAGTTAACGTTTAAAAATGTCAATAGTTTCGGAATTCTTAATATGTTCGGGTAAGGTGTTCCATAGATAAGGTGCCGCAAAGGAAAAAGCACGCCGGCCATATAGGATTTGAGATTGACATTTGAAGTAACAAGAAGATTTTTTTTAGTCAATCTAAGGTTGCGCACTGGTTGATATCGTTGAATTAAATCGTTCAGGTATAGAGGAGCAAGGTCATGAAGGGCTTTGTAGGTGATGAGGAGGATCTTGTATTCAATACGTAGATGGATGGGCAACCAGTGCAGTTCAACAAGAATGGGTGTAATATGTGCAGATCTTGGTGAGAAAGATATTAGGCGGGCAGCAGCATTTTGTATATGTTGAAGCCTTTTTTGAAGGTAGGTAGGTAAGCCATACATAAGCGAGTTACAATTCCTCGGCAATAAAGAGGTCGAGCTTTTCATTCAAATGCAGTTTAAAAAGAGTGAAAACGTCAAGCAAAACTGCATTTGAATGAAAAGCTCGATGTGTGCTACACTGTGTAGATTACAGCGCATTTATTCGCTTGTCGCGGGTAGCCCCAAAATCGAAAGATATTTAGGAAAAACTGTTTTTCGCCATATTTGTTTACCGTTGCTATTGAAACGCTGATTAGCATAAAAAGAACATCATCCAAAACTTTCATCAAAGCCTAACATCTGGTATCAAATTCAGGTTCATGGAGCTAAAGTAAGATTATGTATAAGCGCATTCAAAAAGGAAAGTGTGACCCCAAAAAAAACAACTTGGAGCCACCTTAACTGATGGTTAAAGCCGCCATTAGTTGCCAGCCTCAGGCAACCCAACCCTCCCGTGTGGGCTTATGGCTGCCATTCTCCCTTGTCCAGCTCCCTGGGACTCTCAAGCTTCCCCCTCCATTCTGGGGCCAACGGATATGTTGTAGTTCTTTTTTTCCTTGGTTCAGTTTTTATTTTTCATTGTTCTTTACTCTGCTAATATATGATAATCAATAAAAAACAAAGGAAAATAAAAATTGAACTACAACAGCTACACAGCACAGTCACTGGCCAACATACATCGGGGTAACAGAAGGTTAAATACGGACAACCGAAGGTTAATGGGCATGTCTTTTTTTTCAAATTCGCTCAGATGTACTGTGGCGTACATTGATCGAAAACATACATCAAAATTAGCTTCCGTTATTGAGGGTGGGATATATACCTAATTCAATAAAGGTTTCTTTGGCAATTGGTTCATTGGTAATTGGGCATTGGCATTTGGGCATACGAAGCACATGCAATGCAAAGCTTTGCTTGAGTGACCGCCAAACAATAGCTTCCTAAAGCCCAATTACCAATGACCAAAGCAACCTTTATTAAATTAGGAATATATTTTGTCTTCACTAGAGGACAAATATAACCACACAGAGCTCTACTCCAAGTAAATTTATTCTGGGAGGGTCTGGCGAGAACCAACCCGAACAAAACTTAACAAAACTTAACAAAATACAGCAACTTCGCACATGAACAATAATTCCCTAAACAATATATAACAATCTATAACTGGTTTCAAAGTAACTGTCGCTAACGTTAGTTTGCGATCTACGTTCCTGTTATTAAGAGGGCTTTATGCTAGTTAAGCTGGACAGTGGGCTCACATTCTGACGTCACAGATCACTTTGTCTTACATCTCCAATTAGGTCAGTACAAACAGACTAAAATCTACGCTAGCTGGGTGACTTACAAAAAAGCGACATTCCGGGCCACTCTTCGCTGTGTAAGAACGAGGACTAAGAGCCTGTTAGGTTGAAAAACTTGCAACTCTGCCATTCCATATCACTGGGGAGGGGGCGGGGGGGGGGGGAGGTTCGGGGGGGGGGATGAAATGGTAATTTTGCTCGTTTTGGTCCGAAAACGTTACAGTCAAATTTATCGCTTGGTTCCTTGAGTTAGGGAAACGTACAACACCATCATTAAGCGCGAGCTTGTATAGTACCTTGCTTGTATAGTACCTCTAATGAGGCCCAAAACGAGGTTTCCGAACCTACTTGTAGAAGTAAACGTGTAAAGTATACAGTAACCTTAACTGTATACAGTAAAAAGGCTAAACTAGCAAAGCGGGGCGACCGCTCACAAGACAAATTCGGCTAGAAGGGAGGCCCAAAAAACAGGCCCTAACAGAAACTAAAGCCGTGGGAAATGCAAATTGCAGGAAATCTGGGTAGAAACCATGACTAGGAGCTTTTTTAAGCTCCTAGTAGTTAGAAGCCCATCCTACGGGGCTTTGCAGAAGGCAAAAACAGCCGACCCTACGGATTAATGGATTTTGAAAAACTAAACGGAGAAAAAATTAAGCGAGATCAGAACAGAATGAAGTTGGTTCTGAGGCCTTAGATGGCCCAACGTTACCCATAATGTCCGCGTCCTGCATTGTATGTACATCGCGAAGGAAGATGGAAGGGTCTCTGCTAGCAGAGTGTGTCTGATCTAACCCTTATTTCATATATTTTATTTTAGTGCAAAGGTGTTAGCAATAGAACGTGCGTTAAAGAAATGCTACAACTGTTACACTGCTCAGGCAAATACTTACTGTTTGTTTTGTTTCGGTTTCCTTTCACGATTGAATAACATTTCGTGGTTTAACCGTCAATCCAGTTTCCTTAACATTTCTAGGGTGAACTACCAGCCTGCAGCTCACCCTTTGGTCTCCTTTCATATACTTGTCAACAATAAACGATTTGTCTTGTTCTGCATTACACAGATCGCATTTAAAATTATAAAATATATACAATGCATTGACGGTTCTCTAAAGTTAAACGGCATGCTTTAGTCATTAGATCTCATAGCTTGAACTTGTCTCCTGATTTGGGGATTACTTTTACTTTTTGAAAGCACGTCTAAACTATAATTGTTTGTGTTTGAATCAGCGAAATGGATAAATAGGCGACTCTTTTGAGTTCGAATGACACAAGGTTTGTTGGAAACGTTTAGTAAAAACACAAAAATCATTGCGATACGACGTTTCGATGTACCTAACATCATTATCAAGTAGAAAGTGACAGAAGGAAAAAGGTGAATATAAAAAGGAGTGAAAACAGATAGTCAGCATTCTTTGGTTTGGGTTCTAACTAGTATGTGAATAACTTAGCGTGGATAGAGTCTGATTGCAAGTTTAAACATTGGTTTGAGTTCTTTGATGAGAAGCATCTCGTGCATGAGGCAGTCAAATTTATTTCGGAACTTTTAAAGTACCGAAACGTTTTAGATAAATTTTGTTTCAGCATTCCATGCTCCTCGTACATGAGTTTTCCTACGGCTAAACTCCGGGAGCTGTGTTTAGCAACGCGTTGATGTAGCTATAGGTGTCGGGTGTAACCAACATAGTCCATATCACAAAGACCACGTTGAAAAATGTAGACCACGCATCTTGGGTTTAGGTTTTCTTACTCCCGATTCTTCGGCTTGAGAAGACAGGTTGTAAGCGCATACCAATTTTGCTGCTGAGGCATTTTAGTTGTTTCTTGGTGGTATCAGCCTATTTTTTATCCTTAAATGGAATTGCGGTAATGATAGTATCCTCGTTTTCACTGCAATTTGGTTTTGGCTCTCTGAGTGTAACGTTTTTGGCTTGATCGTTTATGAAACCCCTGCATGTAGAGTCAATTAAGTTGGCTGGCTGGGTGGTGGGTGGAGGTTTGCAAACGTAATCTTAAGGGTTTCGCAACCTTTGATAAAAGCTTATCATGACGATGACAGCCGATTAACTCTATTAAGCCTTTTTTTTTTAAAGGTCAATTTTGTAGCGCTGATCAACGTGGCTATCAAAGTTAAGAAAAAGTCCAGTTTCATTCAAGTTTTGGACCATTCTTCGTGGTGTTCATATATCCAGGACAAGAAGCGTGTTGTTCGTGGCTGTTTCCATTGTACACTTTAGTGAGGGATGTTTAGAGGTTAGAACATCAAGAAAGGCATCACCCGCAGGATGATCAGGCATGATAGCGAGAGTATCATCGACATACCGTTTTTGTTAGTTTGGTATTTCTCCGTTTTCTTGTAGTTTCTCCTCTAAGGAACACATGAATGTGTTTGTTAAAAGAGGTCCCAGAGGGAAACCGGCATGGCCAGGCCGTTAATTTATTCATACAGTTCACCGTTGAAGTGGAACAGTTTTTCCTTTACGGCTATTTTCTGAGGAGTTCTACCAGTTGGTCTTTCTCTAGGTGTAGGCCGTGTATCTTATTGAACCATTAATGAATAAAGGCTTTGTTTGCTAGGAACTGAATAGCTTCATCAACTGGTACATTTGTGAATAGCGCAGTGCCATCATAGGAGACTAGGATGATCTTCGTTGATAGAAATTTGAGTTTGAGTTAATTGTTTAATTTTTACCACTGCGGTTTTTCAGGGCTTTAGCGACATAAATTTTACAGAAAGTGTACATGCGGCATACTCGGTTTTTCCTCCTATATCTTCTCTTTTAACCGATGTGACCCCACTGTCTATTTACCGTGTGTTAGTTACACTGAAAACAACCTCTTCGCTGTTGATTTAACTCCTTGACGAATTTGTCGGCTCTTCCTAATGCAGATCAGTGGGTTTGTGCAAGAATTAAAAAAGGCAAGCGTTTCTGACCAACTATAGTGGTTGGTAGTCTTGATGTCCTGCTTTAAAATCTGGTCATATACTGTTACAAATAAAACGGGCGTGCTAAAAAGCAAGTAGACGCCAACAATGAAATAAATACTTCTTGCAAGCCTTTCTTCTCTACGTCGTCGGATCTGCTCAGTAATCGGATGTAGGAAGGGTTGCAGTTGACGACCGTGTCGACGCAAAATCAAAACAATTCTAACATTTGCTGCTACACAAACAAGAAGAGAAACAAACCACACCATCAAATGTATACCTCTTGAGACGTGGTTTATTCCTGCCCATTGAAGAGCTGTTAATAAGATATTAAAGATTCAGATTGCTACCATATACCTCACGACACGTTCTGATGTGAACACATTATTGTACCTTGCCTGTAAACGGACTGCCACGAGTCGTTCATAGCTTACAGCCGAGAGGGTCATAAAAGATACCCCAACACAAACAAAGAAGGCATTGGCGTATACAATTCGAACAAAGCACGGAACTAAACGAAGTTGTTTCTCCAAGAGTCTATATGTAATGTAACTCGGTTGAACTGCAAGGCCAACCAAAATATCGGAGAGTGCCAAGCATCCTATCAGAAGATTTGACGGCGTTCGAAGACGGAAGTTGTTGAAAATTACAACGACAATCAAAAGATTGGAAACGACGGCGACGGGAGCAGAAATAATATTGATGATCGCTGTTACGAGATGTGCGAGGAAATGTTCGCGAGTGGCGACCACTTGCTTAGAAAGATAAAAGCAAGATAGCAGTTGAGATGACGAATTGTTAGCCATTTGGTCCTCTGTCTCGTGTACTGGCAATCCTACAAGACAACGCAAATTTTATTGAAGCAAATTTTGTTGTGTGCATGTCCAAGAAATCATAAAAGCAAAAATAGGTTGAAAGCTGTAAGTGTTTACGAAACTACTGACTATGGACCTGAAATTTGCAATATATTTAGATAGATAGATAGATAGATAGGCTGAGCCTAACAGCGTCGCTCTCTGATCAGAAAGCCGATGATAAACTTAACTGCTGTACATGCCCAAGAAATCATGAAAGCAAAAATAGGTGTAACCAACACCGATACCTGTTACTGAAAATCACCCTGTCGTTGATTACATTAAACGTTCAACTAAACTTATATCCGGTAACAATTCCGCAAGAAACTTTCGTATCAGCTGTTAATTAAAGTGCATATGAAGTAAAAAAAAATTCCATGGTTTGATAGTGCTTTACTGTCTTTATCTAAATTTGTGGGTTTCATCGAAAAGATCCTTCCCATTGTGAAATTATTCGGCTTAAAAGTTTTGAATTTTCCGCCAGAAAGTGTCTCTATCGAGCGCGCGGCCAAAGCTATTGTATTACAAGGCTGTAACGTAGAAAATACTTCAACTCACGAGTATCATGGCGGCAAAGGAGAAGTCTTCGACCTCAGCGACTTTCTGTCTGTCTGACAGAGACTCTGTAGAAGACATAATTTCATCACAGTCTGACATTCTTTTGAAGAAATGGAACAAAACACACTGTGAGCATACAAAAGAACGAATCTCAAGTATTTTCTACGTCATCAACACAATAGATATCGACAACTCGTTCCCAGTCTCCGGGACACTGATTTCTGCAAATTGTGCTACTTTGGACGGCAAAAAAGAGGCCTTAAATTTTTTTCTGACAAATTTCTTTTATCGTTTCGAAATAAAGACATAATAGCCTCCAAAAAAAGACAAATAAAAAATTACTTCATATGCACTTTAACCAAGCTAAACTTGTTTCAAAACATTCATTCATTTGAATTGAATTGAATTGAATTGAGTTCAGTTTGGTTTGGTTTTCCTTGAAAGCTGTAAGTGTTTACGAAACTACTGACTATGGACCTGAAATTTGTAATATTATATATATATATATATATATATATAACCGTAGAACTTGTGAGGGGTCTCGCAAACAATGCAGATCCTTAACCAACGTAAAATGCTTGCTGGAGGATCACTAAAGCGATCGTGGACACTTAAAATGACGTAAATAAAAACGAAAATGTAAGGGTCAAGAGTCCAACTCCAATGTAGCTTTGCTGGTTTATTCGCTCGACGTTGCGACCATAACGGTCTTCATCAGGAGCATCTGAGGTATATATTAACTGTTACAACATTCGAAATTTAAAAAGCTCAACTGAAATAACACACGTGACATGCTGACGTAACAATCAGATATGAAGTTATAAAGCTAAATTAAACTAAACAATATATCACGTGAATTCAACTAGGCTATTAATAGTAGGCTTGAATTTAGAAATCCAATAACTTTCTCTTGCTTTTCTAATGTCTTGATTAGGATTTCTAAGTTTTTCAATGACTGTTAATTTTAAATGTTTAACCCCACAGTTTTTGAAGTGTCTGACAGTGGGAATGTTCTTATGATCCGCGTTTATGTCGCTGCGATGTTGGTTTGTACGGCGGTGAACAGGGTTTTTTGTTTCTCCTATATACTGACTGTCGCATTTTGTGCGACAATCAGTATATATACACACTCGTTTGCAAAAAAAAAAGACATTTTTAAAAAATAGAAATATATATATATATAGCTGTTGTGTTCGCATCACAAATGTGTTGACAGGCGGTAGATACCTTTTCACAGTAACTACAATATCCTTCGCCAAGTGTTCATTACAGGGCGTCTGTTAATCAGCACCTTTGTTCACGGAAAACATTATTGAATAATTTTACAGATTAAATTATTCAATGCCTGAATATAAATAAATGAGCCGCAGGTAATTTATCGACTCGAGCCCATGCTTCTTTTGAGGCATTGCGGATAGCAACGATCTTCGTTGGAGACTGCAGCAAAAAAAGTAGTGGAAAATATACGTCCCAGCTGGATACAAATATCACAACAGTTTAAAAAGCATAGTACAAAAATGACAACGTAATCACACTCGGTAAACCCATTTGAGATGTAGACGGCAAAGAGTGCCGACCCATTACAAATCCTTTGATTACAATTAAAAAAGGGGGAATCAAAGTTGGCAAATTTAGCGACCTTTCATGTAAAAATTTTTCCTCTGTTCGACGAACTTGCCGCTAAATTGGCGGCTTTTGATGTTTTTTTTTTTAATTCATTATATCAAGGTGGCAGTACAACAACCTGAATGTTATGAACAAATCCTTTAATCTTGGTTAAAAAGAAACATGAAAAACCGACAATAAAGCGGTAAAGGCTATAATAAGCCTCCAATAGGTGCTAAAAAAGAGAACAAAATAATATATCATTTTTCAATATTTCAAGTTCATTCTTGCTTTCAGAAGAGCGGTTCTCGACATCCGTTTTTTTTGTACTACACAGTCAGCCAAAATATCTTTAGAGACATCGATAATCGCGTTAATTTTCTTCATTTTTAAAATTTGCCCCCTCTCTTGCGTTAATTTCCTTTACTCGAAAGAAATTCTCGTTAATTTCCAAGACCTTAATTTACAGGAGCGTTAATTTTCAATAATAAGGTATTGCATGCAGAAACATTGGCATATAGAGCGCTTACCATTTGTCAGAACTGGCCGGCCAGACTGGTCAATTCGGAATTAGCATGCACCCTTTTGATGGAATTGTAGAAACTGGTCTTGGCCACATTCTAGAGACTGCTAAATTACGCTTACCTTAGGATGGTCAGAAGATGTCGTTCTTGAATAACACTTAGAACATATCTTAGGAAGCTCCTAAATTTTCTCTTAAGTTATATCTTAAGATATCTTAGGTAGGATTTCGTGAATACGGCACCCGGATTGCTTTGCCTGATGGATGTGTTGTCTTTAGATATAATGTTCTTCAAACATACGGACTGCAAACAAGTATATTTATTACATTTCTCTAAATCTAGACAAAAACGTTGTTCTATTGAACGAGCCCGGTTGGGGTAAACACATATAAGATTTTGTCGCGTACCAAATTTTTCGCGTAGAAGGGCCCGGGGGAAGCGTTTGTCCCACGCGAATTCAAATTTTAACGGAAAATGCATTCTTCGAATTCCTTTGAGTCGGCTAAGCTTGCAGATCATAGGAAGAAAGCAAATTAACGTTCGTATTTTTTAGTTTGGGCTTGAATTTAAGGCGAATCCGTGATCAAAACGAAATCAAATTTTGCCCGAAAGCAGTTCAAAGACTGTTTTATCGGAGGCCAGGAAATTTTGGCGTGAGCGAATTGGGCAAATACGATTTTTTTTTTGGCAAAATGCTCGACCGGGTGGGAGGATTCGTGGGTTACCAAGTTGAAAGCTTTGTTATCTTTCACTATTTTTGAGTGAGACGAACCGTTATTTTGAAAATAGACCTTTCGCGAGCCACATATCGTCAAAATAAACATAGAAAAACAAAGTTAAACAACATGGCAGTGCTTTTGAGAGTTTTTATTTTAACCGCAGTTTTTATCAGTTTTAAGAGCCCTAAATTTCGCCTTTAGTGGGTCTAGTTTTATAAACCGATACAGCCATTATAGATGCACAGCACACCACACAAACAGAGGATGGTGAGCCTGTGGTTGAATATTTTTATAGCAGAGCTCTGCGGGCCGAAGGCCCGCGCGGAGCCCCATACTCATAGAACCCATGCTCGTCATTTTTCATGGTCATGGCCAGCGGAATGTTTCACGGGCGGCGTCTTTACATGTGTGTCCAAGCGTTGGGCAGGACTAATTCGCGGGCGCGTATGATGTTGCAAAACATGCGCGTATGACGCCACACAACATCCGGGATCTTAGCAATTTTGTTTTTCGTGCGGCTACACAGCCGAATGTCAAGTCAGCTGTACGCTCAACACTCTTGTTGAGTTTGTTAGCCGAGAAAACCATTTGCAAAGTCGTTTTTTCCGGCATTTATCCGAGGTTTGCTTCTCAAGACAGGTTTCACATTTCTCAAACAGTGGTCGAGACCGCATTTGAGGCTGCGTATCTCTGCAAGTCAAGCATTTTTGGAGGAATATAGAGCTAAGTGCTTATTTTTAAACCTGATTTCGTCTTAAATAGCGTTCCGCCCAGGTGACGTCATATTTGGCAGCATTGCATTGTGGGATCGAAATGCGGACAAATATTTCAAAATGGCTGCCTCGGAAACACCAGTTTTTGCGATTCCTGTACATGTTGAGGATAATTGTCGAGTTGTACCTAAGAACAGTGCTTCGTAGCACCTGTTTTTTTTGTAGCTTCCTGCATAGTTCTTGAATGTTTGTACGCATTTCAATCCCATGATGCTGCGCGAGTTTTCTATTTTTAGAATCTGGGCGGAACGCTATAGAGCGTTTTCACTTGACGTCATAGCCGCCATATTGGTGTTCCCGTACAAAAGAATTTTAATTAACTTCTTTTGTTAGGAACACCAACATGGCTGCCATGGCCTTTGTCATTTGAGTCCCACGGGACTGAAGGTCACGTGAGTGAAAACGCTCTATTGAAGTTAGTAGATCGTCGAAGCATTTGTTTACAGCTAAACTCTTTTGAGTTTAATTCTTGTGCTTCCGACCTTTTCACCTTAGTTAAGCTTTATTTCATTACTTTACTGGTCTATATTGTGCAATTTTGGCTTGCATTTAAAAAGGTTTCAATTTTGAATAATTAGGTTATATGAAACGTGCTTAAATTAAGTCGTTTCATGATTTCTTTCATCGAAGACAATCAGCTCGGACTCGATGCGTTATAAATGGTTCGCGTTTTACGTTTAAACAGAAACTTATGGAGATTTGAATAAATTTTTTCGAAAGAAAATTGTGTTGTCCATTTTTATGTCTTTGTTCATTCATTATATAGGTTGAAAAGCGATTTTATGTAAACAAAACAAGACGAATTTTATATAAGCTTAGTTCTAACTTCACTCGCGTGGCCTTATGCAAATATGTTTGTGTATTTTTTGCAATTTTGATTTCCAAATCAGTTTCTCAGGCAATTTTTGACAAGCAACAACTGTATTTTATTTGGAAAGTAGTCGTACTAGTTATTCCAGACGCAGAAAAAGTTGTTTTTGTGAACTTTCGTACGGTCTAAATGTACTGTGCAGACGGTCGCGTAATACTGTTTTTGAGCTTGTTTAGAGAGCGACGCTGTTAGGCTTGAGCAGCCTATCTATATATATATTATGATAAACTGAACAAGCAGAATTACCCGTTCAAAAAAATAACATTTATTACCTGGATATTCGTATAGCTTCGATGCTATGGTCTTAAAATTCAATCTATCAACGGAATAGCAAATATTGTTTTCTTTAGGTGGGTAAATATAAAGGGAAGAAAGGTTAAATCGAGATGAAGATAATATAGAATGAAAGCAACTCCACGGAACGATGTATAACAAATTGTGAAAACATGAATTCAAGACAAGTATTCTGCGTTTTTTGAAAATGCACTAATTGCATAATTTCTACTGGACCTTCAGGCACGTTTAGACCGATTTCGAAATTTCCTATTTATTTTTGGCCAAGGCTAGATAAAAACTCTCCTGAGCTTTTCAATATTATTTGTTTAAATAGTTCCCCAAACGAAAAGAAATTCAAATTTTCGCTACAGTCGCCGTGTGTTATCGAAGTTACTGACAACGGCTCTTAAAACCTTGGAAGGTTTTAATGCAAATTTGATGGTAAAACGTGACATAACATCAAGAGTTAAACCCCGCTAAAAAAACTAATAGGTTTTAATGAAAGTTTGGTTGTAAAACTTGACATAAAACATATCCAGCTGCATAACAAGCGTGACGTGTTCGTGTAGGACATGTTTTTGGAAAGTATAATTTGTACTGCTTTGCATGCTTTCAAAGCATCGTTGATTTCAAAGCACCGTTGATTGCAAATCATGCGAAAGGAGCGACATAAAACAACCTACAAACCGAATCACGCCAGAAGTTGAATGTGCTCGGTGGCCAGTGGGTCAAACGACCCATTGTGGTCGCAGAAAAACGAACTAAGCCAATGCGCTCGGTGGCCAATATGCCAAATGTGCCAAACAAACATATATGTTGTGGTGCAATTTTGTCCTTGGTGCAAATTTTATTTTCCTTTGTTTAAAACTCATTATCATAAATTATCATACATTACCATACCCCAAAACAAAGGAAAATAAAATTTGCACCAAGGATAAAATTGCACAACAACATATATATTAAAAGACATGTATTCACGCTTAGTTTTGTTGTCATTGTTCTCAATCTTTTTCTTGTACGCTTTTGTTTATTTGGTCTACATATTTTGACTCCTAATACCTAAATCAAAAGACACCGAAGCTACCCTATTCGGCCTGGGGGGGGGGGGGGGGGGGGGGGGGGGGGGGCACAACTTGCCCGCGCTAACTTTCAACATTCATAACATCTTTAATATGTATTCAAACGCCATCAAACTTTGTGACTTCTCCTAAAATTTATCTGGCAACAATCTCATATGACAATTTTTTGATCACGTGACGTTTCCATGGCAACAAGAGTTTGACAGCCATGTTTTTGGAAATTTGCATATTGACCTTTGAATGAAGAAAAACAATGTTTATTGGTATAACTTTTGTATTTTTACGTCATTTAGCGTTTGTTTATTGGTTTTAACTAATTTTACGTCAATTTGGACGGTTTTTAATAGGTTTTAAAAAAATTCAGAAATCCAAGATGGCGGATCCAAGATGGCGGCCGTATAACTACCTACCTAATAACTACGTCATATGACGTCATCGTTCCATTGTGCGGACCACAAAGGAGACAGTTTTGGACGTGCTATGTACCCTCTAGGTTTCATTGTCATAGCCTTAATGTTCTTGAAGTTACAAAGGGGGGGCACAATGTGTCCCCCCCCCCCCCCCCCCCCCCCCCCCCCCAGGCTCAGGAACTCAAAAAAAGCCCAGGCGAATAGGGTTAATGCATCTGCTAATGAACACATTCGTTCTTCTTTACTACAATCAATTTTGGACATTACTACCGAATACCTCCCAATATTTTTTGGTGCAATTAAGAAATATGATGCTTTATAACTAGACCATCTACTCGCAGCACTTAACCTTCCATTTGGAACCACTAGTTTAATTACGCTTTTACATACCATGCTGGTTATACTTATTAAAAACGTGGACTGTTTATTCCGACTGGTGACATCAGTCTGTCAGTGACATAATTATACAGCGTTTATATTAATTAAACGTTTTATTTGTTTAACTATTGTTAGAAAGTTACAGGCCAACTCATAATTAGTTGTTCCTGTTTAATATATTATTATATTTTACTGAGTTCAACTTTTTTTTCCTAGATAAATTTCCGCCTTGTTCTACGGGGGCGAAAATGAAGCATTTTCTCTGAGTCTAAATTGAGAACGTTTCGTAAGTATATTGCAGAGGTGTTTACGTGGTTAAATCAAAGAATAACCCCTTAAACTGGTTTGAAGCGAACATCAATTCCAAATGTGACGTTAACAGCCTTTTTCATAAAAACAAAACCGAATTCGTTAACCACAAATCCCGCTTTACGTTTTTAAAGTGTTGGTCGCAATAAAAACAGATAAACAAACTTTAAAATAGAATAAAAGTTTTTCTAAAAAATGGTACCTAAAATATAGTTTTGGATAATTTCTAGGGAAGTTCCAATATACAATCAGCTTCTTTTCTCACACCAAGGGAAGTTTGAGCGGAGCGATCCGAGCTTCAACAGCAAGCATAAAAGGCGCAGATTAGCTGGTAGTTTTGTTGGAAGCCTAAACAGTTACTTCTTAAAAGACCGACTGTGTTCTATCCTTAGAACATAGGGTGCCAATGGCTTTACGATGAACTAACGCCGTTGTGACCTCTTCTGATTCTGTCTATTATTATAATTATTATTGTCTTGAGCATCGTTGGCAAGAATTTTTTGCTACTCCGGACTTGTTTTATATTTTTAAGAACAGCGTTATATACTTTATATTGGATTAGTCTTTTTTTAAGACGTTGTTGAAAACACAACTACGCACTATGAAGGAACAACATCGGCGAAGTTGAGAATTCTGGTATTTGTCGTAAAGACACATTTACCGGTCATTACTGATCTGTCTTTGACTTCTTTATCCGCGGCATTATATAAAAGTTAATGTCGGCGTGTGCTAAGAGAATCTTTCAATCGTATTCACCGATTCTGATACTTAAACTCGAGTTAATGTTCGATTTAAACTGAACAATCTAGAAAGAATACCGTAGATATCGACATTTCGCTTTCATAATTTCAATGGTTCCAAATGTCACCAAATTTATAACGTTATTGAATAAAACGATTCTACAGAACAAAACAAAACAAGTCAATCGTTCGGTAAAATAGTGCAGATCACAAGAATTGAAGTGGATTACAGTTCATGAATTTGACTTCGCTGTATATGTGTGTGTGTGTTGAATGATCATCGGGCACTAAGATTTGAACCCACTAGATAGTCCATTCGCAAAGTTCAATGTCTTTAGAGAATACAAAAATATGAGCATGAATGATGCAACAACATCTCAGTTTGGGTGGCCATTTGTATAAGCACTTGAAACGAAATGTTTGTGTGTATTTTAATCTTAGAGAGGGGGAGAATCATTCTATTTGTTTCCTGAAAATGCATGAATTGTGTCATGCTGGTTTTTTTTGTTGTTGTTTAAATTTGGCTGTTTAAGGTGAACAGGTTATGATATAAATTCATACTCACAAGAATAAAATGTTTCATATTTTTTTATTGATAATGTAAACCGACGTGGTCTACTGTTACAATTGGCATTATAAGACTTACCTCAGTGTAGCAATGATAACTTTGAGTAGCTTCAAACCAGCTCAAACGTTTCTTCAATATGAAGCATTCAGCACTTCGACTTACGTTTACCCGTGTTGAAGACACTAATGAATACCTTGGAAAATTGAAATGGAAATTTGTGGCCAAAGTTCACCTGTTATGTCAAGCGTCAATTTCGTTTAATTTTGCAATTGCTTAGTCATATTAATTCGTTGTACGTGCTACCCTACACATCAAGCTGAAACAACTTATTAGAAGCGTATTAGGAATCCCTTGATATCACAGTTTCTCCACGATTCCAATTTTAAAACAGAGTTTAATTATAATGCTAAAACATTTCATGACAACGCACAATTCCAAATCATTTGCTAATTTGTCCGTCCGACACCACACATGCATTCATGATTAAGTGGTTAAGATTTACCCCATATAGTCTCCTATGGCGTTCCGTTGCGGACAAAATGTCCAAATCGTAAAATGAGAAGTCTAGAATCGTAAAGATAATCCAAAACCAGAAAATGAGTCGAGATGTACAAAATATGAAGTCGAAAAAAAAAATCAAAGTCGAAAAAAAGAAAATCGAAGTCAAAAAACAAAAAATCGAAGTCGAAAAAAAGAAAATCAAAGTTAAAAAAAACAAATCGAAGTCGAAAAAAAATTCGAAGTCGGAAAAAAAAAGCGAAGTCAAAACTAAAAGTCGACGCTGACCAGCCGTATCTTCAGTTTGTGGTCTTATTCTTCGCAGCCTTTTGCGGGTTATGGCGGAACGGGCCCCGGCGGAACGTTGGTTTAATACCCAACGCATCGGAGTGTTTTTCCTCACTTGTTAAACTTCTAGAGGACGTCGGTGCAGCCTCGTTGACAACACATAATTCCTATTTCGCCGCCTTGATGAATATGAGAGGACGCTGTCAACTTTATTATTCTTTATTCTTTTTTCGACCTCGAATTTTTTTTTTGACTTCGATTTTCTTTTTTTCGACTTCGATTTTTTTATCGACTTCATATTTTGTACATCTCGACTCATTTTCTGGTTTTGGATTATCTTTTCGATTCTGGACTTCTCATTTTACGATTTGGACATTTTGTCCGCAACGGAACGCCATAGTCTCCTAGATCATATATTAACTAGTTGGAACTCTGACATTACAAGGCTAGCGAGCTTTCAAAACAAAACATATTTATTTATTTTTTACAACGAGAACCAAAAAACAACGATCTAGTGTTATGTATAAAGTTCAGTGTCCAAGACGTTAAAACGAACAGAACAGAGGACTGTCTCGCGTCTTAATTTGCGTTGTTGTGTAGAGCGCCATGACATTAAAAACTTTGCAATTTACCAGCTGCAGAAGCCCTTATTCTCAATCATAACACACACACACACTCCTGATCGGCACTGGAGAAAAGTTTCGTCCACAAAAAATACGTTTTGTAGATGGCTTTCGCAACCTTAACGCGATCGATAATGAAAAAAAAATTACAGCTGCAAACCAACTATTAGAGAGTGACAGAAGGAAGAGGTGAATCGAATTGAATTAGTGACAAGGAGAGAAAACGAATTTTAATTAACTTTTTTCACTAATTTATATTCATCTTTTTCATTTTGTCACTCTCTAGGTGATCAGGATGCTTGAAATATCGAAACGTCGTATTATCATCATTTTTGTATTTTTACAAACCAACTGAAACTAAATAATCAGTGCAGCAATCAGCAGTTTGTGCGTTATAGACCTCGCTGATGATATCAATCCACAATGCTGTTGTATTGTTGTTATCGTCGTTGCCGAGCCTGTAACATCAAAAGAACCGGATTCTCATCTTGCAAATTGGCGGGAAAAAAGAGCGCGCTTTACAGTTAATCTAGTTTACGTCATTTCACATATACGTCAATCCGCATAGTCATTATTCTTTTTACCCCTACCATTTTTCAGTCTATTTCAACTTGAAAAACATTGAATATTTCCATGAAATTGTTAATCGTTCGGTAGAATATGACACTTAAGGGAGGACGGTGTACACACCAAAACGATTAAGTAATGGTCCTAGTAAGAAGTAGGCAATCTAACGGCAGGGAATGCAGAAAGGTGTTAATTGTGATATTGTTGAAACCGTCCACCTCATTGGCTAAAACGTGAAAATCTACCATAACTTAAACAGGTAGTGCATTTATTTCTCTCTAGTTTACTGATTGATTCCCTTTTAGTGAAAACTATTCTGAGTTTTAATGCAAACAAAATTCTATGTGGGAAACATGTAAAATTAGAAGCCTTTCTTGGCCATTGTTTTGGAGTTTCACGATTGGATGAAATCTTGTAGCACAAAAGAAACATCACTTTAAAATAAAGTTCCAATGCATTTTATTTAAAAAACATGTTGTCTATAGGTTAATGCATCCTAAACGATCTTATGTGGGGAAAGCGAAATGCCGCGAAACAATAGAGCATTGCCCACTTCTTACACGTGATTGTTACTTAAAGTTTTTTTGTGCGCGTTTAGAGCTAAACTTTTTAATGACTTTGTCTTTTTTATTCTCAATTTTTTAGTTACCAACTCGCTCTGAAGCTGCGGCTTAGAGTTGTTGGTTAAAGACAGTGTTCGCATTTTTGAGAGTCTCGCAAACGTCTATAGAAAATTCTAATCAGGGCAATTATCAGCGAGATCAGAGAGTTTCGATCTTCTCTATGATTTGACGCCTATCGGGAAACTTCTTTTATTTTCATTCAAAAAAGCAAACAAGCAATTTTTCTTTCAAAAATCAACAAAATGTTGCCCGAGTTTCGATCGTTAATCTTGTAATCTCTGAAGAGGGAGGACCCTGGAAACAAACTTGCGAGTCTCTGACGTCACTTAATTCGCTGGCTATCTTTTGAAACTTTCGGAACATGCAAATTTAATGGCGGTCGTAGAAATGCGAAAACTACGCCAAAAAAAACTTCTTTCCATGATCGGATTGAACAGCGGTTTGGACAGGTAACTGAATGCATTTATTTATTTCCTTTTGACAAATGCAAATAAAATCAAATTTAAAAATTGGATCGAACTGGTACCTTTTTTAAAAGGGAAGCAATGCGGTGCTGGTGAATGTAAATCCCAATTAAAATACTGTTTACTTAACTACTAATCCACTCAGACACACACAAAAAAGATATTTAACAAAGAAGTACTGTACGTTATTTACCTGGGTATCACTAAAAAAGGAGTTTAGAACTGTTTGAAGCCTTATTTTATATTATTTTTAGCATGCACAAAATTTGTCTCTCCTTACATTTCACTATGAATATGAATATTTGAAAATCATAAAAAAATATCGAACCGTGTCAGTGTGAAAACATAAGCTTACCGCAATATTGCGTTAGCATTTCTTATTCACGGGTTGGCTCTTAGGAGCCTTTGATATAAATCGGGCAGGCATGGCACCAAGCCAGCCCGATTAAATATATGAATATAGGAAAATCATATATATGTAGACTGCGGATGAAATTCGCAGTGTGTTACATTTTACTACACCGAATAACAACGACAATCAGTTTTAACTGATTGTCGTTGTTATTCGGTGTAGTAAATTCGAATTCTGAAAAGAAGTTTCACACGGGAGATGGTATTTCTGACAATGTGGCATCGCAAAACGGGCAGAAATAGCTGTTTTGCCGGCACGGACCTGAGGACTGGGTGAGATATGTATAGTTGTTCGTTACGAATTTGAATCATTCTAGGTCAACACTTGCTCAAACATCAAAATTTTTATCATATAAATTTTGAGATATCTATTTGTAGTAATTATTAGCCAGAGTTGGCGGCACTGCAGCTGATTTCAGCATGTCGGGGTACAGAGGTTTTGCACGGCAGCCATGTTGCATGGCAGGAACAATGAAAATGTTTTGCATTGCATTTGCATTTGTTTTGCATTGCACTTCTTCCTATAGAGAAAAGAATCTATTGTTCCTGCCATGCAACATGGCTGCCGTGCAAAACCTCTATACGTTCCCTTTTTTCCACAAAGTGGTTTTGGGTTTTCGTATCTTGCGGTGTCGTACTTAGGAACTTTTATGAATATCTTTTATGATAACGAGTATTGAAATTAAGTGTACGTTGATAAGTTGATGGCAGTCTTGCAATAAACTGGCTATGAGGTCCTTGCTGACCTACTGGCCCCTGTATCTACACAGTTGTGTGTATCTTTCTGGGTAGTGTAGGCAAAATGCTAAATTCATATCCACTCGATAATCCGTTCGTTTGATAGGAATAATCCACTTACTACTCAGAGCCATGTCACCCTCAGTCCGAGTTATATACCCCAGAAATCGGTCCGCGTTTTAAACTGCTTCCGTACGTGTTTTAT
Source organism: Dendrophyllia cribrosa (assembly GCA_024195265.1). Lineage (NCBI taxonomy): Eukaryota > Metazoa > Cnidaria > Anthozoa > Scleractinia > Dendrophylliidae > Dendrophyllia > Dendrophyllia cribrosa. The sequence goes on from JAJLRJ010000001.1 coordinate 15,803,433, forward strand.
ATCCAGTTCGCATCACCTGGTCCGTAGTCCGCATGCATGTCGTGTGTTATTCTGACCGGTTTCTTCACCATGTGGATCAGTGGGGTCAGATAACACGTGATAAAATCGACTGCAAAGTACTTGAGCCTTCATACACTTTGAAAGTCAACAGCATAACGTCTTCGAATCTTCGATGCCTCAACTTTCATTTTTTATATAGATTAATTTTCTTAATAGACGTATTATTTTTAGTAAAAAAAAAAAAAAATGATCGCGATACGATGTTTCGATGTAACAAAATGTAATTTGTGATAATCTTGATTGGCATAAATTAATATTTTGCCGGCACGGTACAGAGAACCGGGTACTAGTGTAGTGCGCAGGGGCTCAAGGTTCGTGAGATTGAAAAGTGTCTGTTGATAGATTTGTGTTATTCTACGGTCAGCCTCGCCGCCTCTAGTACTGTTCAAACAAGTTGACTTTCCTCTTAGTTGTTTATTGTAATATCTAAGACTTATTATCGGCAGTTTTAGCCGCATATTTTAGTCGTTTATTTCTCAGTTAAAACACCTTATAACCCTAAAGGTAGCACCACTGCATAGGTCGGGGGTACACGGTCCCTATTTTTTCCAACAGTTGGTTTTTTGGGGTTTACGTGTCCGGCTCTGGTGCGCTTAGAGTTATTGAAATATTATAGTATAGTATATTATAGTAATATTATAATGTTATAGTCCTTTGTCAATAATAAAATGTATCGTGGGCCTGGCTGACCAACGCCCCACGCCTCTTAGCCTTGTGTGTTTGTTCGGGTGTGTAGTGGAGGCAAAATCGTCATTTTCAAGTAGAAAGTGACAGAAGGAAAAAGGTGAAAATAAATGAGTGAAAACAGATAATTAAGTAAACTTTTTTTTTGTTTTAGTTCTAAGTTATGTGAATAACTTAGCGAGGATATAATCTGATTGCACGTTTAAAGTTGGTTTGAGTTCTTTGATACGAAGCATCTCGTGAATAAGGCAATCAAATTGATTTTGGCACTTCTTAAGTACCGAAACGTTCTTAGATAAATTTGGTTCAGCATTCCATGCTCCTCGTACATGTGTTTTTCTACGGCTGAATTCCGTGAGCTGTGTCAAGCAAAGCGTTGATGTAGGTGTCGGTTGGTGTAACCAACATACTCCATTTCACATAGACCACATTAAAAACATATAGACCACGCATTGCTCATTTGTGATCTTAGGTTAAGGCTTTTCGACTCCCGATTTTACTGCTTAAGAAGATACGTTGGAAGCGTATACCAGTTTTGCTGCTTAGGTATTTTAGTTGATTCTTGGTGTTATCAGCAGATTTTTGTTCCTTAAATGGAATTGTGATCATGATGGTATCCGGCTTATTTTCACTGCAATTTGGTTTTGGTTCTCTGGTTCTATTATTTTTGCCTTTTTTATTTGTTCATTTATTATTAGTTTTAATACTTTTTTATGTTCGATTACGGAATGTTCCATGTTCCAGATTTTGCCGACACCCAAATTCAAATATCAACATATAATAACGAAGTCTTGCAGATTTCTTTATCTTAAATTATACTTTTTAATATATAGACTCAAATGATTATGGGCGATCTAATTTGAGTTACACTGCGACGCGCCTTACCGTGTAGCTAACTTTACACTCCTGTGATAAACACGTAGTACAAACGATCAAATGTAATGTCCTTCGTGTTTATCACAGGAGCTAGTGTAAGTAATATATCAAACATGAGACACAATTTTCATCAGATTTCCAAACACCGCGAAGTGGATTGAAAAACAAGGCGCAGCCGAGTTTTTGTTTTTAACCCACTTCAAGGTGTTTGGAAATCTGATGAAATACTGTGTCGAATGTTTGATATTACTTCTCAAACAAAATGATTTTAGGAGAAATTAGGGATGCAAAAATGAGGAGTGTTTCAACTGATTTCCAAACACTCATTAAGGTGGTTCGATACAGTTTTCTGGAGACCATACCAACATTTTTCAATCGGCTTTAAGCGGCCTTCTCCAAGTCAGATCAACGTGAAATTTTCACCACTAACTGGTTTTGAATTGAAGTTTGGCAAGATATATTTTCTGGTAAAATCGATATTACCATGACAACGATAAACAAGAAACTTAGAAATCTTTAAAAGTGAAATTTAGCGCGTTTAAGATTTCGCATTGAAAATCCCACATAGGCATCTTAAAATATGGTATATGGCATATATATTTTGCAAGAATAAAAAAATTCTGTATGTTTGAATTAAAATAAATCGCAATAACATTTCAAACCTTACTATTTGTGTACTGGTATTAAATTGATCGAGAGATTAACACTGGTTTTGTGAAATTACTTAATGATAATGTCAAAAAGTAGCTTGATGTTATGTTTGTAAACCCTGAAAGTTTTGTTTACTTTCTCTTTTGCGATCTTAAGAACTACCTGTTTTCCTAACATCACTTCATGTGCAATTTTTGGGTAATTTTCGATTTTAATGACTTTTGCAAAAATCTGAGAAACGGCTCGATGGATTTTTTTAAAACATTCACTGTGCATGCTTACCGATGTGCAAAATATTATCTGAAAGTTTCATTGCCATTGATTCACTGGAACGCCTTTAAATTTAAAGATGAAAACGACGTTCGAACCGGCCGAAAAAATGGCGTTACAAATTTACTTTTTTAAGTTAGGCTTAATAATGATTTCAAATCAATGCACACTGCATTCCTCCGTGATTTATACTTTCGTTGTGATCTACTGTGCATCTATTATTATCTATATTCGAACATGATTGTACCTTATTACTCTCCTTGCTACTTTCCTGGTTCCCTTAAGTCTCTTTTTAGGATTATTTTGAGCAATAAATGCCCTTTTGCGTTTTGAAAACGTTTTTACAGCAGGCGTTTTGAACGCAAAAGAAAACAGATGCAAAGAAATTTGCATCAAAGAGCGTACATTGCAATGTTTCAATCACGGAAGAATGTAGTGCGCATTGATTTGAAATCATTACTGAGAATAACTTAAAAAAGTAAATTTGTAACGCCATTTTTTCGGCCGGTTCGTACGTCGTCTTCATCTTTAAATTTAAAGGCGTTCCAGTGAATCAATGCTAATGAAACTTTCAGATAATATTTTGCACATCGGTAAGCATGCACAGTGAATGTTTTAAAAAAATCCATCGAGCCGTTTCTCAAATTTTTGCAAAAGCCTTTAAAATCGAAAATTACCCAAAAATTGCACATGATGCGATGTTAGGAAAAAAGGTAGTTCTCAAGATCGCAAAAGAGAAAGTAAACAAAACTTTCAGGGTTTACAAACATAACATCAAGCTACTTTTTGACATTATCATTAAGTAATTTCACAAAACCAGTGTTAATCTCTCGATCAATTTAATACCAGTACACAAATAGTAAGGTTTGAAATGTTATTGCGATTTATTTTAATTCAAACATACAGAATTTTTTTATTCTTGCAAAATATATATGCCATATACCATATTTTAAGATGCCTATGTGGGATTTTCAATGCGAAATCTTAAACGGGCTAAATTTCACTTTTACTGATTTCTAAGTTTCTTGTTTATCGTTGTCATGGTAATATCGATTTTACCAGAAAATATATCTTGCCAAACTTCAATTCAAAACCAGTTAGTGGTGAAAATTTCACGTTGATCTGACTTGGAGAAGACCGCTTAAAAGCCGATTGAAAAATGTTGGTACGGTCTCCAGAAAACTGTATCGAACCACCTTAAACATTAATTTCGTTTGTATTTTCTTCATGAATTATTATGAGTTTGAGAAAGTTAGTTACAAACTTGCAAAAAAATTTGGGTTCTTTCTATGTGTACCGGAGCACAGATGACGAAAAACAAAAGGAACAAAGAACGACAATAATACAAATGCAATACCTCACAAACAATAGAAGACAATGAGTACCGGTACATGCGCAGAAAGACCAAAAATTTGTTGGGTGCACTCGGTAAGGCGCGTCGCACTGTAAGCAAAACAAACTGAATGAATACAACAATAACTGGGTCGCTTTGAAGTATATTGGAGCCTTATCCATGCCTTTCATAATACGGACACCTCTCTAATAAGGGCACTACTTAGAGAGGTTCGACTGTACAGTTAAATATAACGGTGATCCCACAGGCACTAGAGTCCGTTATAGCGAGAGTTGGCTGTACGTGTCTCCGTATTACTATGCCATTGGGATTTGGACGTTTTTGGGTCAAAATTGTTCTAAATTAAAACTAAGTACCTTTGTGATAGAGCAGTTTTCAATTGAGTGTCGTAAAACCAAAACCAAAGTAATTACTCTGACCAATCAGAGCAGTCGTAAACAATCCAATGAACCAATCAGAGCTCGAAGCAATTACATGTTGCCGGCGCCAAGCGCGGGAAAACGCGTCCGAGCAAGCCACGAGTGGTTTTCGTTTCACTTCTGATTGGTCGAGAAAGTGGCGCGAGATTTTTTAGCCAATCACAAAGCGTAGCAATGCAAAACCAAACTAATAGACCAATTCCGATATATTAAAATTCATACTTGGCTCCGAGGCTTAGGGGAATAAAACAAAAGAAATCACATCGAGGTTCAGGTATGAATAATTTATTTCTTTTGTTTTATTCCCCTAAGTCTCGGAGCCAAGTATGAATTTTAATATATCGGAATTGGTCTATTGTGTAATTACTTTTGACACTCAATTGAAAACTGCTCTATACGGAATGCTTATATAACGCTAAGAGGAAGAAATCAAGTGAATTTTCGAAGAGAGATAGACCATAATCAGAGGGTTTTTTTTCAAGACACAAGATAATATATATGAATGATCATTCATATATACTGTATTTCATTGTTAAAGTGACTGCGCGATGTAGATATTCATATATACAAGAAGATAAACTTCAAAACATCGGCCTCAACTTGCAATCCATTTCAACCCTGGCCATCTGCAGCCCAAGACACTTACTTTTACTATTAGAGCACTAGTAGAATAATTTCAAACAAAACCGGGCCATTATTTTTGGGTTCCCACTGATATAAACATGTTTTAGGGCTATTTAAAGTAACACTCAAAATGTTGATATCGCTCCTTTAAAAATGGTAAAAAATATTCCTGCACAAGGACGTCGTTCATTAAAATTTATTTTTCCAACCCTATCTACTTATCTCTCCAGCTACAAAATGCGCCAAGTCAGTGTTATTCTTCTCAATGGTGCGGCATTTCGTAAAGGATAAATTGACACTAGGTTTGGTAACCGATCAAATCGCCAAAATGCAAATTACCCAGACCAATCTCGCCCACAGCAAGTTACCTCGCCCATACTATTGGATAAAACGAGTATAAAACCACTGAGAATCGAACTGACAGGGTTTCACCTGCCACTGCAGCTGTTTAGTTGAGCGGGAGAAACTCTCGTTTTTCAATGTGTGTAGGGTGTGACGGAGTTAACTACTCCGTGGACGAGGTTGTCGAGTGCAAGTTCCCATATGGACGAATTGACTAGCATTTCTAGGCTTTACAGACACTAGCGACCAGTGCGCTTATAAGATGGCCGTTGCTTTCAAAGACAACTGGCTGTATTTATTTTCCTGCCCGACCTCAATGTCCTTTCCAAGGGCTCGGGCGTGAGCGTGTAACTTTCACAACGGTCTAAAACGACGGCAACTGAACTGCAGCATTAATGCCACTGAAAAACCATTCTGTACCTACAGAGGGTAAAATTGGATTTATCTAATAATCAACGACTTCCGCCTGCGCTAGGAGTCTTTGTCTTCCTCTTCTGTTTCCAGTGATATAAACTCCATATCTTGAACAGTAATGTCCTGTTCTATTACGTTACAGTCCTGTGCTTCAGCCGCCCCAATGCCGTGGATCCCGGTGCTATCCTGTAAAGTTAGGCTTGCAAATTCGTCCGAAGGCTCCGTCACCGAAGAGATTGGCCGGGATCTTCGTCTGAACGCCGCTGATCCGAGAGTGGACAGAATAAGATCCTGTACAAACAGACTTCTGTCTACACGTTCCCGTTCAAGAGTTTCCTGGTCGGCTTCTGACAAAGAGGGTTCATTGGCCCTAAAATGTACGATTAGTATTGAACATTAGGAGACAATTCGACAAAGGTATACATAAATGATGGTTTTCTTTGTAGGCAAAATTCACAGAAGAGTGTTTGGTCACAAAGAAGCGATTTTGTTTTGGATAAAATGTAAAAAATCGCCCATGAAAGAAAAACATTAAGTAATGATGCGCATAAGAAGGAAAGTGCCAACGGCAACGCACGATGGAATGTCGACTTTTTTCATTGTTACAACTAGTGATCTCATTGGCCTAGACTCAAAGACCGCTAAAAAGTTAGGTTTCAAGGTGCATTTTGTTTGATGTTTTAAAGGTTTCATGTAATTTAAGACCCAATCGCAAAATATGCAAATTTTTAAAGAAATTGTATTTGAGGAACTTCATCAAAGAAGCAAAATTATTAGCTATTGGTTAAGCACGAACATTTCCTAAAATTCTTCCTCACTGACTCGCTCGTGTCTTCCTCACTCATGTCTCACTCGATGTTCCTAGGGACCAAATCTTTTCGATGCGACAATTCTTTTGCTCCCTTTCGCAGTCTAAGCTTTTTTACTCGGCTCTCTTCACAGAGTAACCTAAGGTTCTACCTTTTGTGTTACCGTTCAAATGAAAGCTACTGAGCAGTACTTTCCAGTGATGCTGTTAGATTTGCGATAGTTTAAAAAACGAAATTTTGACTTTTTTCAGATTTAAAGAGTCTTTAAAGCGTTAGAAGACTAGGCGCTGTTGTACAGCTGCAGGCAGCCAGGGGCTAAGGGTGCTGTACGTTATGTACCAACCTCGCTAGAAGAAAAGACGAAGATGCTGAACTGCTGCTTTCTTGAGCACTAATTGTCGATGTAGTTGGAGCGCTACTACTAGCTGCAGCTGCTGCAGCGGCCATTTGCCGTCGTGCTGGAAGTCTTTCCAATCGCTCCCTTGTCTGTTGCACTTGCTGTCTCTCCAACTGTAACTGTTGCTGTAGCAACTGAAGCTGTGACTGCATGGGAGGCTGGGATTGCTGCGCTGCTCGTCGGACACCCGAGAGCTGGGACAGAAGCTCTGCTATAGGATCCATGCTCTCACGACCGGACGTGGAAGAGGAGGACGAGGCAAGACCACTACCCCCAGATCCTCCAAAATGCATATTTGCTGCTCGTGGCCGTGGAGGTCTGGGTCGACTCCCACTTACCGCTGGATGAAATAAACGTCTTACATGACGAGCAGCTCCGGGCTCATCGTAGTAAGTCAGTTAAAGATAGAAGATACAACAAATGTACATAAATATATGTACAGGGCTGGAAATATCATTTTGTTTCTTCTAGTTTAAAACATATTTAACATATTTCCTTTCAGTCCTTTATTAGAACATCTCACAAGATTGGTCGGACTCTTGGACTTTTTACCTGAGGCACAATACATCAGCTAATATGACGTACATGTACTAAAACAGGGTCTACAATGCACTACTTGCGCAATTTCAGAAAATCATGGCCTTTCCCCCTCAAAACAGGAGGGCTTTTAGAATGAAATAAATGATTTAACAGTAAAAATAGTATTGTTATTTGTGATGTCTTTGGAAACAAATGTGATGGCTTAACAAGAGCTTTCAAAACTAAAACTAAGTCGCTTTTGGGCTCAGACGCAATGTCTGAGTGGATTGTAAAAAAAAAGCAACCCTGAATACCAACAAAATAACGCGACATGTAGGTACATAACACTTATTCAAAGATGGTCTGTTATGCCCCTTGCCTTTAAATTTCAGGGTATTCTGTAAGTTAATCCCACAGAAAAATGACTGTATACAGAATAATGAAAAGGATATTAGAATATCTCTACTGGGTGCCCTGTGCTCTAACGTCAAATGAGCAGCAAAGTCATCTGTTACATGATTAGGGTCTCCACCTGGTAAGGCTGCGCACACTGGACAAACCTACAGAAAATACAATAAACACACTTTAAAATCAATATCACCAAAATAGAGACTCAGTTGGATGATGATGAAGAGTTCCCAGGTAAGAGAGGGGGAGGGAAGGGAAGGAGGGGTGGGGGAGAGGAGTGGGGGGAGGGGGAGGGGGAGGGGAAGAGGAGTGGGGGGAGGGGGAGGGGGAGGGGAAGAGGGGATGGGGGAGGGGGGAGGGGGGACACATGACCACCTAACATGCACATCATATTCTGCAAAAAGTTCACTAAGGTATGGCCAATCAAGTGCAAGAAAAATAACCTGCCATAAGGCACATTACATTGTATCTCCTCTCTGCAGGCAATTTTTGCACGTGCTTATTCACTTGACCATACCTACATTTAAGAGAAATAGTGGTATATACATGTGGATAATTTTATTACATTACATTACAAATAAATTAACTTATGATAAATTTATACAGTGTAACAACATTAATGATTGAAAGTGCAGCTTATACATGTACACGAGTGTTTACAGTACACAAGGAACTTTTAAGAAGACTCTTTAATTATGTGCAGGATGCTCTCCAGACTCCAGAGACTTTCCCCTTAACAACTGACAGTTACATGTTCACTGGTGCAGTGGCACTCTTTTCACCCTTAAACTGACCCAAGAGTGAAAAAGATCAAAATTCAAGAAAAATATCCCACATTTTGTTTTGTAAAATAATTATTAAAAAACAAATTAATAGTACCAAGCAAAAGTAAAGTACTGCCAAAGAGGTTTCATTTTAATGGTCACACCATGGGATTTCATCCACAGACTCAAAAGTTAGAACAAATGGTACCATGCAAAAGTACTGCTAAAGAGGTTTCGTTTGAATGGTCACAGCACCATAGGATTTCATCCATGGACTCAAAAGTTAGAACAAATGGTACCATGCAAAAGTACTGCTGAAGAGGTTTCATTTGAATGGTCACACCATAGGATTTCATCCATGGACTCAAAAGTTAGGACAAATGGTACCATGCAAAAGTACTGCTGAAGAGGTTTCACTTGAATGGTCACACCATAGGATTTCATCAACAGACTCAAAAGTTAGAACAAATGGTACCATGCAAAAGTACTGCTGAAGAGGTTTCATTTGAATGGTCACACCATAGGATTTCATCAACAGACTCAAAAGTTAGAACAAATGGTACCAAGCAAAAGTACTGCTGAAGAGGTTTCATTTGAATGGTCACACCATAGGATTTCATCCACAGACTCAAAAGTTAGAACAAATGGTACCATGCAATAGTACTGCCAAAGAGGTTTCATTTGAATGGTCACACCATAGGATTTCATCCACAGACTCAAAAGTTAGAACAAATGGTACCATGCAATAGTACTGCCAAAGAGGTTTCATTTGAATGGTCACACCATAGGATTCATCCACAGACTCAAAAGTTAGAACAAATGGTACCATGCAAAAGTACTGCTGAAGAGGTTTCATTTGAATGGTCACACCATAGGATTCATCCACAGACTCAAAAGTTAGGACAAATGGTACCATGCAAAAGTACTGCTGAATAGGTTTCATTTGAATGGTCACACCATAGGATTTCATCGACAGACTCAAAAGTTAGAACAAATGGTACCATGCAAAAGTACTGCTGAAGAGGTTTCATTTGAATGGTCACACCATAGGATTTCATCCACAGACTCAAAAGTTAGAACAAATGGTACCATGCAAAAGTACTGCTGAAGAGGTTTCATTTGAATGGTCACACCATAGGATTCATCCACAGACTCAAAAGTTAGGACTACATGTACATGACATGTCTCCATAATTGACTCTAGGATTGAAAGGGTTAAAACTAAGACTCACCACTTCAATGGAAGCATCACTGTGTTCTGATGCCACATGTTCCTGCAGTGCTGATTCTGTAAAACCCATTTTTCCACAGTAAGGACAAGTAAAGGACTGAGGCTGGTCTGATGTAAATGCTTCACCTCCATAATAAAGTTCTGTTAATCAAGACAATACTCAGAAATTATCTTCAAAAGATTTCTTGCACTTGCACTTTCTATTTTCTTTGTTTGTATGTTTCTTTCTTTCTTTCAATTTAATGGGAAAAAAACTAAAATTGTATAAATACAAATGAATAACAAATAAAAACCATTTGATGGGGTTAAGGGGTTTCAATAGAACCCGGCTACCGGCGGTGTACTGCCGCCTACTTCGCCTCTTACCGCTGGTTACCAGACCACCTTAGTGGGATGGAGCCTTACGGCCCCTTATCTGTTACAGCCGCCTATTATACCTTGGCCAGCCGCCTACTTCAATTCTTATTGAAACCCTTGGGGGTTGTCATCAAGCTCTGAGGTTGTTGGCTACATTAGGAAAATAAAAAGGCTCCTATGAGCCAACTCGTAAATGCGAAATGTTCTGACCCTCCCCTCTCCTACCACCCCACCCCGTCCATCGAACTCCCCAACGTACCTTCCCTCCAATGCTGTCCCTATTGTTAAGGATGGTGACCATGAACAGGGATATTGCTAAGATATCCAACAGGTGAAATTTTTTTCATCATAGGCAGAAAATTTTGATAAAAAAGGGAAAGAGTAAAGCAGACACTGGTCATTTTCCTAGCCTGCGTGGCAGGCGTAAACGGGGAGAGGGGAGGGGGCGTGAAAAAGGAGAAGGGAAGGAACGCCTGCTCTAAGAACCGGGCTATTCGCATTACACTGTACGCCCACCAATTTCCTTGTAATCAAATTACGTCAACTGTCAATACGTTCACTAAGCAGAAACTGGCACGCACCATTTATGCATGGATGACATGCTTGACAGGTTTTAACTCATGTAAGGAAAGTAATGGGATATGTACATGTAATACTAATGACAACAGAAAATATTAATGAATGACAAATTAAACAAGGACCCTGACTATAAAACTAAAGTTTCTCGCCGCACAATTGCTGCTTCACTAATTCAATCAAACCTGACTGACATTGCTAGTAAGAAGGAGCAAAAGAAGTAGTCTAGATGCATTTAAACATGTAATCATGCCTTTGCCAATTAAATATTGCATAGGATATTACACCCTTTCATGCAAATAAGCCTTGAACTGATGTGTGAAATTGACTTTAATGGATGATGATGATGATGATGATGATGATGATGAATAACTACTGAAACCCTTACCAAAGTCAGTTCTGGTCAGAATACACTGCATGGGATGATCGGCTGTGTGTCTTGTTGTTGTCGCTCCATTCTCATAACAGGTTGCACACAGATCATAGTCATAACATATTAAACATTTAAAGCGTTTACCGCGGAAATTTCCTTTACTACATGAATCACAACTGACACCTGTCAAAAGCAAAAGAAGAAGACTGTGAATGTTTATGCCATCCAATACATACAACATGTATCATTAGATCTGCACAAAATTCCCTTTGCAGGATGACGGAATGGGAAAAAATGTCTGTGTTTCTTGTTGTGTTAAAAAATCACTTGCCTTTTTATCATGTAAGATTTTGTTGCTGTAGCCAATTGCATTTGCTTTTAAAATCATTTATAATAAAATTATAAGAGGGCACCCAGCCCTACAGCTGTATGTTTAATTTGTTCTTCTGTAAAATCCTTATTATTTTGACTTGAGTAGCCTTAAAAACAGCTGCAAACATGTACATGTACATGTATGGTTTAACAATGTGCTTTCAGTAATGCAATGTGGGTCTTACATTAGGCAAAACATTCAAAATATTATTGTAGCTGGTCAGCTCATGTTTTGCTAAGATACTGCAGATCATTCTGTTAAAATCATCAGAACATTTTTTCTTCTTATGTGTATGCCATGAAAATTAATTTTGGTCTCACAACATTTTAAAGCATGTTTAGTTCATAACATGCTCCCGAGTGCACTATTGGGAAATTCACTACAGCAGCCACCTTACAGGTGTATAATGTACATGTATACTGTAATTCAAAACTTATTGAAAGCCCTGAAAAGAAAATGAGCCAAGTGGAAAATAAGTCAAGTTTATCTAGAAAAGAAAAAGTCAATATTTTTGGGCAAGGAAGTGGTTTGCACTTTGTTGGAGTGATTAACTGAAATTGTGCTTTAAGAAGCTTTAAGGGTCTTGTAAGTGCTCCTAAGGTACGAGAATTAATTTAATATATTGTTATGATTTGTTTTACATGTACAGTCGCTATTCTGGTCACACTAGGTGATTGGTCACAAACGTTACTACACTGTACGTCATTTGAAACCTTTAATCAGTCTTTTGCAATCACTCGTGCATAAAAGAACATTTTAACTTTTATTTTAATACAGTCAGGGTTTGCACATTTTTTTTGATGGTGAAGTCAATGTGACTTCTGCTTCACAAATTTTGGAGTCATTTTTGAAAATTTGGAGTCAAGTGACAAAATGAAAAAAAAAACAATGTAATATTCCTTAGAGAAGAGTAAAAAAACCTTTGACAGATTTTGACAACTTTATTTCTGGACAAAATTGTCGTTTTGTTACTTGTTTTGGTGGCTCTTCTCTTGCCCTTTTCAACGAGGACGCCATTTTTAGCACATGGTCCTGGGACAATTGTGAAAGTCCGCTGACTTCAAAAGGCTCAAATCCAAGATGGCGGGCATAGAGAAAAAAAACGTTATTTACACTCTGCATACACATGCATGAAACTCTTCAAATTAGATGGTTTAAATAAGCTTAAAAATGATTACAGTTAATGTACATGTAGATTGTATTTGTTTCGAAAAAGGTAAGGAAAGAACGCTTTTTGCTGTCGAAAATGTTTGGAGTCAAAGTGACCTTCTCCGTTACCTCATTGGAGTCATCTGAAATTTTGTCGTATTTGCGAACCCTGAATACAGCGGAATCCTGATTTTTCGAATACTCGATTTTTCAAAACTCCCGATTATTCAAACCAAAACTTGTTTCCCTTGGATTTGATGTCAGTCAATGGAGCGTTTTCACTGACATCATATCAAAATTCAGAAGCCGTTTTCGATTCCAAAATGTTTATGGAATTGTAGAGAGTGTAAAACTACACATCTGGGCCAAATTTTGAAGCGCAAGAGCATTTAGTTCAAGAGTTATAGGCAAACGAGTGTTAGACATTTTTAGTAAGAAATGTATGGAGCGGCCATCTTGGTGTACCACTTTGGTACACTAACATGGCAGCCAAAAATTCAAAGCCTTAATTACACCAAAAATCTCATCACAAAATATTGTATTCACTGTAAGTGCCATTAAATCGGCTCATAAGCATCTATAATTCAAAAATAACTTTCAACTGGTTCGATTTTGTTGATTTTCACGGCTTATTTGAAATAGCGTGACGGATTGCGTGACACATTTAAAACCTTTATAAATCGGAAGCAAAACATAAACCTGAAACTTTTTGTGAAAGATTACAACACTGGTATCCATATACCATGTTAGAAACAGCTTTGTAGGATGTATACTTAAGATTTTTGAATTTTTATGACGTCATGTGAAAACGCTCTATACCACCTTCGATTTTGCGAACCTCCCAATTTTTCGAACCAATTTCCGTTTCCCTTGGAGGTTTGAAAAATCGGGATTCCACTGTACTTCCATTTATCTGTTACTCGAAAAGAAAGAAAATTAAATCGTTTTCAAATGAAACTCTCGCCAAACCCGGCAATAATGTAAGTTCCTTTTACTTGATATGTTTCGTTTCGTCATTAATTTTCCTTTTTCTTATGTTGCAAATAAATCCAATCATCCATGAGCTTGAACTTGCTATATCAACTGATATGGCGACACTTACACTTTGCCTCAGGCTATAAACCACTTGAAAAAAGTGACCTTATTTACTTTTTGGAGCCCATTTTATAAGTCACGCGGCTTGGCTTGTAGCCAAGGCACGACTAATTATCTTGTTGTCAAAACACCCACAACAAACTTGAAAACAACAGCAATTACCAAGCCCCATGTTAATACTTTTAGCCCAGCACATTCTCTTAAAAGCTATATGCAGTGTTCTCACCAGGATTTTGCCTTGGGGAGTCGCAGGGCCCCCTCTGCTGTTACATGGTGTACATGTACCTACCTGATCCAACATGGCGGACAAGATGTTTACGATTTGATAGCGATGCTTATGCAAACCTTCACCATACTAATGTTTTTATTCATTTGAACAAGCAAAATGCTGGGGTGTTTGATTGACCATTAAACTACTCAAACATTCAAAAGTCCGTTTGACTCGAAGCTTGCTCCTGCGCCCTAACGGGCGCATCTTCTTGGCTTTTGGTGCGCCATCTTAATTTTTTTTTGTGGGAATCGCTCAAGGCCACAGCCTGGTGAGAACGCTGTATATGTACACATGTACATATTTTTTTATGTACATGTAGCACCTTTACAAATTGTTTGGTTTAAAATACTCCAAAATGTTAAAATGAAATAGATTCATGTACTTTCTATTTTTTTCAAGTTACAGTACAGGTCAAATGTTAGTTGACAGTCTCGACTTGATCCCCGAAACTCGAGTCACTCGAATTTCGAGGATCAAGGATCAAAGATCGAGTTTCGAGGATGAAGGATCAAGAATCTAGAAATCGAGTAAACGATCAAGTAAACGATTCCTCAAAGAAAGAATAGCCGTTCGCACGTCAAGTGTATGCACTTATTGATACATGTAAGATAGACAAAAAATGATATGTAATAGATTTTAAATTGAGTTCGCTTTTTGCTTGCAAGTGCCGGACAGAAATCCATCTTCAGAAGAGGGTGACCGACAATGGGAAAGAACTGCGCACATACATGTTTTCCTTTGTGAAATTATTAAATCATGACCATCGAGTTTCGAAATTACTGTAAACACGCGGCGCCCACTGTCATCAACACATGCAATTATACACGGCGCTTTGATCAATACAAGGACATCACAAATGAATCTCGAGTGTTCCTAACTTACAAGTCATGTTTACCTATATATTATTTACTTGCGAAAATCCATCTTTAGTAGTGGGTGATCGAAACGTTTCGGAGTGAATGCAAATCTACAAGAATAGCTGCGAAGCCCTTTTAAAACTTGATTAGAATCTTTTGCAGAATGAATTTACATGTATTTATTAATACATGTATTTACAATGTATAGGCAGAATTTGCCGTAAAAACAAACAAAACAGAAAGTCAGGAGTGAGAATGATGTTAAATAACAAAGTTCTTGTCATGTCTTCAGCGACAGATTAGAAGAGATTCATTTCATTATTGTATGAAGTTGCATAAACTTTAAAGGCAAAATTTGAAACCTTTAGTTGGGGATGTGGACGGCAGATCAGGACGGCGGATGTGGACGGTGGAAAATAATAAATAAATATAAATAAAATAATTGAGATAAATAAAAAAAATAAGAAAAAATCTTACAACAAATAAAAAAAAATAAAAATAAAATCACTATTGGTTGAGACATCTTCGGATCACTGTCGGAAATCTTCAAAGAGGAGACAGACAGAGTGGCCAGACACGTGGCTAGCTTGGATTTCACTTCCAATTTGTGTGAAGAGAAGATCTGTTGTGTTGGTTTGCAAAACTTTGGTGGTTTGTTGTTTTGGTTTGCAAAATGGACAAGAGAAGCTATGCTGATGTAGTATTTGGAAGTGGTACATGTAAGTTCATCTAAATTGCGGAATCTGTATTATTTGGTGTTTGGTGTTTGCTGCAATTCCACTGCTTTATCTCTTTCAGGGTCATTGGATTCCAAGTCAGAGTTGCTGTACAGGTAAGTATAAACCTTTTCACCCCATTTTTCTTGTGGCCTTATGTGTCTAGACCACAACAATCAATCTGGTATAACCATTAGCCGAACCATCAAATGACTTTTCATCGGTGTCACTATGTGTCACTGCCTGCCAAAACATGTCTAATAGAATTTTACTGAGTTTGCATGGGAATCCAATATCAAAAAAATTTCAGAAAATGTATGTTCTGGGGTAGCTACAGTAAGCAGAAATCAAGCTAAATCATTGGTATAAGCTGGCATCAACTTATCAACTATATAAGGAGCATTCAGCAATCAAATTTTGATTCAAACATTTCAAAAATGAATGTATTATTTGAAACGACTAACAGATTCAATAGCCCTTTTCACAGTTGATTTTTCTCATTTGCATTACAATGTTATCCAACGTGGATGCGAGGCAATTTCGGGCTAAAACTACAAAATAGCCCGAAATTGCCTCACATACATGCTAGATTTCATTGTAATGCAAATGAGCAGAGTTAACCGTGAAAAGGGCTATTTTCAAATAACCAACTCATTAATATAATCTAGCGGGGTACGCTTGACCTGGCTCGACTTTAAACTCAATGAGAGACTCTATTTCCAGATTCGGGGCCTAAATTGTGGAACTCTCTTATCACCTCCACTTGGTCCAACTCTCTTGGAAAAAAAAATAAAAAATAAAATTCACAGGACTATTTTAAATAGTAACATGGCGGCTGAGGATGATTATGTTGATTTGCCTACGCTCCTTAAAAAAATATTGCTATTTTAGAACTTAACTTTTTTGTCTTCTTTCTATAATTATTATATACATGTATTCCCTTATTATAACTTTTTTCCTTCTTTTGTCATAACTATTACCTTTTGTAAAATATTTATTTTTGTATATACATTGTAAATTTGAATCTTGAGCTGTAACTTGTAAATAATAATTTTGATGTCACCACCCACCACGATCAGCCTGTGCTATTTGCAGGTGGTGTCAATTCTGTACATATTTGAGAATCAATAAAATTGTTGTTGTTGTTGTTGTGACATATTGGATTCAGTTTGTCCAGTCGCTATTTTTCCTTTGACCCTTCCCATGACACCCCACGCACCTCAATTTACTCTCGTATCCAATCTTCTCTCACCTCCAAAACAAAGTGATAGCGACTGGGTATGAGTCTACACATGTACCTTGTCTGATAAACAAGCCAGAAAAACAAACTGCTTGCACAGAAGAAAACTATCTATACAGGGGTACACTCACTTACATAAATGAAAGAATGAATGACTTTCTTTACAATGTATATGTCAAATCATCCAGCGAATAGAAAACCCTATGCTAATTAGGAACACCTAATTTTATCTACACTTGTAATTTTATACAATACAATACAATAAAAAAGTAACTAAATTACTAGTAATACTAGTATTTACATGTACATTTGTACATTGTATGAGCTAAAATAAGGAGTTTTTTATACACACATCTGCTTCAATGTACATGTATATGCCTAAAATTGATCAGTACATGTAAAATCTATCTAGTGTCATAAATTATACATCTAATTAATAAATTAACAAAACAAAAACACAAACAGCCGGGGTTAGAAACTTGTTTTGAATGCACTTGCCAGTCGGGAAACTGACTTGCCAAGATTAGTTTTACTTGCCCAAAAACAAAATCCCCTTTAACCCCCACTACACAAAATTCTGTCTGTAAGGAAATAAGAATACTATTAACTAATTTTGATTTTAAGACAGCAATACTGCATTATATTGATGGCTAGTTGGAAGAAAACGTATTTTGTATAGTTTTGTATCACGATTCAACAGTTGTTTGAAAGCAAAACTGAAGAAAACTTGGCTGATCAAAACTGAAATTCTGACTAGTCACTAGTTGTCATAGACGACGTTTTGTATGTACATGTATAATCACATTTTAGTTTTGCAAAAATTAGTTTCGAAAACACAGACTTTTCAGACTTTTCACACCATAAAATGCGAAAACATAAGAATTCTGTAGAACATCTTAAAATGAGCAAATAGCGCAAATTTTTAGCCCAAACCTTTGTGCAAAATCATGATTGTGCGATTAGCATGAGCACATCACAACTTGATGTAAACAAACCGTTCAAACATTCAAGCAAAAACAACATCAAACTCATCTCATCGTTAACTTTTGATAAAAAGGATCATTGCACTGAATACAGCATTGTTTTATCTGCCAAACCTGACAAAGTAATCAACATTTTTGCCTTTCCTTTCACAGTAATTTTAAATTTTGCTTTTGTATGCGAGCAACCCAATAAATTGCTGCGGGAAATTTTCAACCAATCCCAGGCTGGTTTTTGAGATGTCAATATGACTTTATATTAAGTTACGTCTCAAAAGCAAGCAAAGTATCTGAGAATCTTGATACAGTGTATGATACTACATCGGAGAAAAAAAAATGCATTAATGTATCTATTCATGTTACAGGAAATATTTTTTGGGAAAACATCTACGTAAATTAAATGTAGGCTTTCCTTACAGTCAGCAGGAGGTTTTAAGCAGAAATACCTTTGTCAATACACTGTAGCAAGTTATGGTACATGAACAATAAGAATTATAGACCCAAAAGTGAAAATCTTTCTCGCCATTGAACTGGACAATGTAAAAACAAGCTCACTTTCAATTTTAACAATGCTAGTCTCCACATGTACATTTCGAATTTCTTTACACACCTCAGGTTACATCATATAACTAACAAAGTACAATTGAAGGGCTCCCTGCAACAACGTCCTGAGTGTGTTTTTGGTAACTTTCACTAAAATTGTATGTTTTAGGCCTTTGAAAGCACAGTTTTGTCAAATTAATGATTTATTATTGTTAAGGTACTTAAAACAGCTCCAAAATGGGGAAGAAAATCCACATCTTTGAGAAAATGTTTTGGGCCCCTATGACACCCTATGGCTCCCAGGACACCCTATGTATCTTTTCAAAATAAAAAATTATTCTGTTCAAAGATAGATGTTGAAGATAGATGTTGACCTGGATTAAATCCTTTCAGTCATATGTACATGATCCAGTCATAATTTTGGCAAGTGAGTCCCTTTGGAGGCCAAAAATCCAGGATTTCTGTGAAAATTTTCCAAAAACGCACTGAGGACGTTATTGCAGGGAGCCCTTCAATTGTAGGTTTCAATGTTAGACTATAGAGTACAAATAAAGTTGTTGTTGTTGTTGTTGTTTATACAATAGTCTTCACATGCACAATTCACTTTTTGTATATAATTTCTCATACATTGTATATGAAACCAGGTACCTGTTACTGCCAAATCGATCAGCCTCCACTATGGAACAATTTTGTTCGCACATCAGAGGCGCCAAATTTACTAGGTGTCAGTGTAAAAAGTGTCTCTAACACCTTGATTTTTAGTTGTTTTTTATCTTCTTTTATTTAATTTTTTTATATTGTAATACTACTCCGCTGCTACATTGTTTACATTGCATTCACATTTTTATACCTGTTTAACATAGTTATAGGATTTTTCTTCTTTCTTCTTTTAAATTTGTATTTACAGTACATGTATATCGAAATTTTTGGCAGATTGGGTAACTACTCCAACATTATCGACGGTAAATGAATTATTACTATTACTATAACTGAAAGTTGTTGTAATGCAATGTTTATGCAGCAAGGACAATAAGTCCTGAGGCATGATGAACGAAACTGCAGTACAAATCAATAAAAAAGACAACAAGTCATGATAATGTTATACACTCTAACAGGCTTATCTTGTGTACTTTCTTAAGCATCAAGGGTCAGAGAAACACCATTTTAAATGGATACAGTATATGAACAACAATAGCAAATCTTTAAATCGGGAAATAGCTGCTGACAAAGCAACTATAAGCTAAGATACATGTAGCCTACTTCATGTCCTTTCTCACGCCCAAGAGATCCGAGACAAATCGATCCGGATCGACATAATTCTTAAATCAACGCTGACAGTAAGTTGAGTGAAATCTGACTGAGTGATAATTTCGCTCACTTTCGGTCACAAAGTAACCTTAAAGGCAAGTGTTATGGAAGGAAGCTTCTCCACACTGCATGCACTTGAAACTGTGCCCATCTTACTTAACGGAACTAAAAACAACCTCAGCTATAACACGAGTATTATCTACTTATGGCCGGCATAAATACAGCTGGGTATACTTAAGTTTCATAATGGACGCAAGATGTTATAGACTGAGTGTACCAAGAAGATGAAGCCACAATTTCTAAACAGAAAATAAACTCTTACCCTCATGCCGAGACATAGCAACTTTCCCGATATAAGCTTACTCTGTCTGTCGAGTCGAATTTGCGCTGATGGGATGGCCTGAAAACGCAAAATGTTTCCACAGCAGCAAAGAACATTGGACAGCCCTTTTATGATCACTATAAACACTGGTTACAGTCCCTAAAAGAACCGAAATTTAAGCCAGTAAGCATTTCCACCATCAGAAAGCATCGAGGATCTTGAGGCCGTCTCCCGGTTTCACTGGGCATGAGCAGTTCTCACTATCCCAGCATTCTTTGTATTTTGTGAACCGAGGAAAACTGGGTCTCACAATAGACTCTTACCCAGGTTCCGGTTTCCTGTCAACTTTTTCTTTCCATTCTTTCTTTGTATAAACTTGTACGATATTTAGGGCTTTTTGAACAAGTTAAAATGAAATAAAAGCGCTCAAAAATATCAATAAGATGTTGAAAGTTTCTTGTTATGTGTTTCAAAGTTTTGTT
The DNA here is from genome assembly GCA_024195265.1 of Dendrophyllia cribrosa. Taxonomy (NCBI): domain Eukaryota; kingdom Metazoa; phylum Cnidaria; class Anthozoa; order Scleractinia; family Dendrophylliidae; genus Dendrophyllia; species Dendrophyllia cribrosa. The sequence continues at coordinate 15,823,896 of JAJLRJ010000001.1, forward strand.
GATTTAAAGCTAGCGAGCGGCAGTTTTATAAACTTCACGTTATTTTATTCTCCGTGAATCAAACTTCAATGTAAAACCGCTCTCGCACGCTCGCGCATCTTTTTTAAAAGCTAGGTTAAAAACGGACGCAGCCATTTTAAGGCTTAAGGCACTTCGGCGCCACACAAACAGAGGATCAAGCCTGTGGCTTATCAATGCGGAATTACACATTCTTGATAGATTTGTATCTTTTAAAAATTATGAGAATGGATTCTTTCAAACTGTAACTAAACTTAGCGATGAGCCCGTGGGGGGGAGGGGAGGGGGATACTGGAGCATGTTTTGGGTGGGTATGTGTCGCCCAGGTCTCCCGTTATCGAAATCGACAATTTTTAATACCTCGTTCAATAAATTTAGTAAATTTTAGTAGCCCGTTTTACTGATTATTATCTACTGATAATTTCCTGCGTTCGAAGCTCCTGCCCGTTATATATCATGATCAGTAGTCAGTCAAAATCATAACCCCCCCCCCCCCCCCCCCCCTCCCCCCTCCCACTCCCTTTTCCGGATGACGAGAAAGCTTTCAATGTCCAATTACAAAATGTTTCGTAATTTAATCTCAAACAACTAATTTTAAGAACAGACGTATGGAGGCTTAGCGCGAGGGTGGTTTAAACAGCGTCAGAGTTTCGATCGATCCCGCGAAGTTCCGCTTTGTCGCATCGATCAATCCTGACCTCAAAGATAGATAGACTGATATTACCTTTATTTATACACGATAAAAAATAAAAGCTTTCCAACTTGTGCTGTCGTGTTGTAGTTAAAAATAATAGTAGATTTAAATATGGAGTCAGATATAGTTTAACTATAATCAAAATCATTATTTGTAAAATTTAGAGGCTGAAATAATTCACAAAGAACTTTAAAATCCCTAAAAATATTAAATTTACAACATTTATGTGCGATATAGTCAGAAATTCCGTGTAGAAAACGTCAGGGTAAATTTAATGGACTCATTGAATGTTTCTACTCTGTTCTGCTGTTCTCCGAGGACTGCATTTGCAATTTATTATTTACGGACACAAAATAAAAGCTTCAAGTTTTTTTTAATTATCAAATCTGCTTTTATTGAGACCAAATTCTATATTTCTCGCATATACCAAAATTGTTGACTTCTAAAATATTTCTCATACTTATTGATCATGCAGCTACATACTTTCTTTTGCCATCGCGTGAAAAAAAAAAAAAGCGCTGGCAAACATATAACTCTGTAACTCGATTTGTATTGAGTAACACGGAACTCAAAATACTGTGGTTCCGATTAAAAAAAAATAAAAAGCCAGTTGGTCGCTTCCTACTTTAATTGTCAAGCCTATTTGGTTTCAGTATGCATCGGTCGATTCCAGCAGTGACTATCGGACCTCCCTTCCCCTCCCCTCTCCGCCCGGGGTCAACCCCCGAACATTAGCAAACATCGGCAAATGCCCACAGTTGGGGACACACGAGCTGTTTAAATGCCACGCGGAAACTAAGCCAGGATTCGATCTGTGAAACACGAGGATTTTAAATGCCGCGGAGTAGGCTAGTGTCCGTATCCGTCGGGAATCATTACTTTATAGATTGTCGCCCCGATTAGTCGGGTTAGCTGTGCCCAGCTAATAAGATTTTGAGACTCAAACAAATTTATCATAATCATCATCACACGAGCAAACTTGGGCACTGCTGGAATTTATTAGTACATCACTGATACAGCTGGTTTTCATTCGAGTGTAGTAAAACCAAAACCAAAGTAATTATTCCTGCCAATCACAACAGACGCAGACAAACCAACCAACCAATCAGAGCTGGAAGCAAATACAGGTAGCCAGCGACAAGCGCGGGAAAACACGTGCACGCAAGTCACGATTGGTTTTGGTTTTTCCTTTGATTGGTTGATAAGGTGGCGCGAGAGTTTTTTTTTTTTTTAAGCCAAACACAAAGCGTAGCAATGCAAAGCCAAAGCAATCAAGAAATTACTTTCGACACTCAATAGAAAACCGCTCTAAGATCACTAGAAGTAATCAAAATCGAATTGAACTTATTCAGCAACAACTCTCATAATATTTGCTGCTTTGATCTCAATGAGATCAACGGTGAACCCATTTGGGAGAGCTCAATGCTATGAAATGTTGAATTCATGCAACGTTATAAACAGAGAGAGTTGTCCGGCTTAGCTAGGTCTATCACCATTTGAAACACTAAAACACTCTTGAGTAGAGGTCTGGTAACAGTAACCCAAAGTTATACAGTGCATTATACTGTTTTATACTGCTAATTAACAACTATTCACCCAAGTGGAGGTGACTATACTAGTGGTGGATATTTACCGAGCCGCGGCGAGGTGAATATCCACCACTGGCCACCGACACTGAGGTGAATATTAGTTGTTTAGTATATACTAAAACAGTGAGATAATATAGCACGAAAATGATGATTTTTTAACTCATTTATTTCTGTCAACGATTACAATTTTCGCGCCCAAAATTGCTCGGAGGTGAATAGCACTTGCTATCCTGAGCTTCAGTAGCCAATCAGAGCGCGCCAACAACGCTATCCACTGTTTTAGTACATGTATATACTAAATGAAGATAATTACTATAACTCTTCACAGTGACACTCAGTAATTTTTTTTCCTAAATTCACATAAAAATTTCGTTGTAGAAAGCTTGCGCTGAGCTTGTCTTGAAAATATCTCTCCCCAAATGCACAAGTTTAGTATTCAAAGTCTTTGAGACAAAATATATAGTAATATATGAGACAAAATATATAGTATTAAATTACTTTATAATATTATCTTCATAGTAAAAAAGCGTTATGATTCGAGTTATACCGAGCTTACATTCAACTCCAAATGCTACAACTATATGTGTCTGTATAAAAGTTCTAGCAATACCTTTGAAAACACCAATAAACTGAATATTTCATGAGAGGCACTGGACTTAGGTTTAAACATCCAGTTTAGTTATTGCTAGCCTTAGCAAGTTCCAGGTGTTCTGCAGTGGGAAGCGAAGGGGGGTAAAAGAGCGGGGCCTTCTCTCCCCAATCTCCTCGCCTTTTTCTTCACTTGCAATTTTCCTTCGTGTCACTTCCACTGTCTGAACGCCATGGAACAGGTTATGCTAGCCTGTGCGCAAATGCCTCCTATTTCACTCCAACGAAGGAAGGAAATAGGAGACATCTGCGCACAGAATAGTTCATTACTACATATGCATCCATCAAAGTCAAAACTCTGACTGGCAATTTGTAACACAGTGCCAAACTATTTCATGTGGGAGGAGTTAATCAGTGCTACAGCATGAAGTGCAACAGCTGGGTGACCACTTTTAACTTACAGTCGGCAATCGGCAATGTGAAATGCAGACTTGAGAACATTGCAGACTAATCTGGACACAAAATCATTTCAACTTCTGCTGCATGCACATGCTGACTTCCCAGCCAAGTAGCAAGGTCATTCATGACGGCATTTTCTGTCGACCTTGTGCGAGTGTCAATGTCAACATCTCACATTGTCATTGCTTAATTTGCCTACTACTTTCAAAATAATCCACTAACCAATGGGAATTCAAGGATGGCTTCAAAGAAACCAACTCAATTGAAATAAAAAATAGTTAAACTGCCCTTGAGTTCAGTAAATTGGTTTCTGGTACACTGTAGCTGTCCGTGAATTCATACTGCATAGTTGAATTCTACGAAAACAATGGAATAAATTAAATCCTGCAGATGAATTAATTTAGAAAATAGAAAATACTCATTGTCGCTTTTATATTAATAGATATTTTTCTATAGCTGTGTCACCAGTATGACCAAGGAGGCTGTCTGGTGTACAGATGTGGGTTGGTCGTGACATTCAGAGGTATAGATATGACCGCTCCTTCCATTCCAGCTTCCTCAATTCCACGTTTAATGTGATACCTAAAAGTAGCAAATGAACATAATGTGAAGAATGATCCTCGCAGTTGTGAACGCAATTTAAGCAATTACGAAAAGAAGCCTGAAAAAAATTCAGGACTTCAACGGGGTTCGAACCCGTGACCTCGCGATACCGGTGCGATGCTCTACCAACTGAGCTATGAAGCCACTGACGTTGGGAGCAGGTCAATTGTAGGTTCATATGTTCCCGTGAAAGGAGTGAGTGTATTATGTGATTAAAGTGTATTATGAGGGTATTATGAGTGTATTATGTGAAGTCTTCTCTATCAGATTGGACCACTAACTTGAAAAGGCTTATTACCACTTATCTCTGGTATCTGTAGCATAAAACAATACACTGAGGTGCCTTTACATGGTACATGACAAAATAATGTAGGCCATATAAAAAAAGTTGACAATCTCAATGTTTTTACAAAAGACAGTTAATACGACCACACACCTCAAACTCATTCTGAGGCTTCCCTCTTTTTGAGAGAGAGATGAGCCAGTGATAAATTAGGTCGCACAAACAGAAGTTGAGCAAATGTTCACCCTTCAAAAGCAAGTGTGCTTTAATACTCACAAAAGAAAGTAAAAAATTAAGTTGACTAGAATAGAAATACCACTATGTTATATTTGTTGCCAACAGTTTGCACCAAGTTTGCCAACTTTATTCTGCTTTCCCCTAGATAGAGTGCTAACCATTAATCCCATAGCCTGTTCGACAGTTGTTCTATGTGATCATCGCACACCCCACCCCTGTGAATGGTATGTTGGCTTATCACAGCCCTACATAATACATTAGGGACTTTACACAGCCTCAGCAGCAACACCATTGAAAGCATCTGAGTTCCATTCTTTTAAAATAGTCAATGATTATTCCATTTCATTCACCTTGTCTTGTAAGCAGCCTTGATGTAACCAAACCACCCAGGAGCTAAATTCATAAGATGGTGTTTCAGAGAAAGGAAAATTCTCTGTGATGTGTCCAAGTTCCTCATAAAACCTCAAGCTTAGCTGTTTCACGTTGGGGTTCAGTACAGAGAATGACAAAGAAATGTACCAAAGTGTGTACAGCATGTGCAGGGTCATTGTTTTCACTCATTAACACCATTTTTTTAATGTTCTTGTTGCCATGGCCGTTACTTGTAAAATGCCACTTATAAGCCCCGGGCTTATACAAATTTGAAAGGTTTTCTTTGGCTGGCAAGCAAAACATATTGTGATTTAAAGAACCGTTGTTTTAGTTAATTGAGTGTATATTTTTGTAAATTAAGTGTGTAAATTTTTGTAATTGCTGTTTAAAAGCTGTGGCATGCTTATATTGTATGTAGGAGGGGGTATAACCAGATTTTAATGTTTTGTTACTAAACTGGTGGGCCTATATTAGGTGGGCTTATAAGAGAGGGGGGAGGGGGGCTCATAAGCAGCCTTTACAATATCGCAGTGCCACCACACAGACATCTCACCCATCAGATCCTAGCATAAATCCTGCAGGAATGTGCACATCTCTTTTGGTGTCATCATGAGCCATGTCCACTAGTGCTTCTGCATTGTCAGGATGGTTGTCTGATATAAATACAGCAATGGCTCCATGAACTTCCACTGTCTTAACTTTGGAAACAAAAGAACAACCTCTGCAGAAAGAAAAGAACCATAACTTATTAAATAGAAATTACTGTGTGGCATGAAATGTTCAGGGTAGAGTTTAATTTTGTGGATTGACATTTTTTTGCATTTTGCGGGTCGGAACAAATACATTTCAGACTTTACTGTTGGGAACAAATTTTCATCAATCTCAGCCAAGTTCCTGTCCAATATTTCTGATCATGTACATACCTCAAGATGGCTGCTCGATTTCTACTACATGCTGTAAATGAACAGCAACCCTTCTATTATTATCTTGAGAATGGTGTTCCTTAGGACAAGTCATTAATTTTTATATTAAAAAAAAACAGTTCCACAGTATACTGCATCTTTGTTTTAATATAGACAGCTAAGAAGTCAGGTCTCTTTGTCTATTAAGTTATCAAGTTTACCCATAGACTGCACCGACTCTTTGTTATCAGCTGAAGTTGTAAAGACCTCAGTTTGTAATCAATTTTATTAAAATTCATTGATCTGAATAAATGGAATAAGGTTTGTTGGAGAACCTGTGAAAATTAGATCCTGCTAAAATTTCATGCCACACTTGTAATATTAGTAACTAATATAAAAATAACTTCTCAATAGGACCTGCCGGACAGCATCGCAGATGTAACACAACAAGTTTAAATTTGTTTTTTTTTTTTTTTTTTTTCTTTTTTTTTTTTTTTCTTTTTTTTTTTTTTTTTTTTTTTAAATAAGGTTTTATTACTACATATACTACTTACAATACGATACTTAAACTACTTACAATATGATACTTACACTACTTACAATACGATACTTACACTACTTACAATACGATACTTACACTACTTACAATATGATACTTACACTACTTACAATACGATACTTACACTACTTACAATACGATATTTACACTACTTACAATACGATACTTACACTACTTACAATATGATACTTACACTACTTACAATACGATATTTACACTACTTACAATACGATACTTGCGCTACTTACAATACTTCTCAATAGGACCTGCCGGACAGCATCGCAGATGTAACACAACAAGTTTAAATTTGTTATGTGATGAAAGATAGACATCTTGGCAAAATCAGTTAAAGTTCACACAAGAAACACTGGAAAAGCACCTACAATAATGTTACATGTATTTGGGATCACCTAGTTGATCACTCACCCTCTTTCAACCAAGGCTATTGATCTTCTCAATGATTCACCATTAGTAACAGAATGGCATGCATCTGGAGGTTCAGCTGCAACCAGATTTACGGTGTCTGATTTGAAATCCTTTCAAACAAAACAAAGACAAAATTAAATACTCTATAGAAGAGTGTCATGAATGTACCTAACTTATCAAAATACATGTATGAAATATATTTTGAAACAAACTGCAAGATTGTGCTCTATGAGTTATCACAGTGAGCACCAAGGGAGTCCAGCTATAAAATTTATAGTGCCCAGCAGTTAAAAGGGGTATGTCGTGAGGATGGCGGGTGAGTACTGGGTACTAACAACTTGAAAAACGTCCCGTGGCTTTTTATCAAGTTGGCGGCCATTACTGTCGAATTCGCTGCAATCCGTTCCATCCCGTCGTATTGCGTGGAAGGATAAATCTCAAGTTTACAAATTAGTTAGAGTATTTACTTGGCTAGATTTTTGTTAAATTATTTAGACTGCGATTTGTTAGTCGTACCTTCGAAAAATTCGATGTCTTCCAGTAGTGGTGGAAGTTGGGGAGGAATTTAAAAGCGAAATCGATCGTGTGTTTGTTTACCTCACGTGGTTCGACACGAGTGCAAACGCGAAAAAACTTGCCGCGATCCGGTAGGGAACAATAGAAATTTGACATGTGTGACGTCAGATGATGTCACATGACAGGAACTCGTTGCACAGACTCACCTTGCGACTTAGCCCCTTTAATGTATACATGTGTAAAACCTAGGATTCTGACTCCACTAACACATGACAGTTTATAAAGAATGTGTCAGTCTGAGTCATCTGATGATCCTAATAACATGTCTGTCTATTAGATCCATAGATTCCTTGTAAATTATATTTCATTTTAATTAATAGATTATAATTTTCAAAAGTTCAGAAAATTATGTCACACCAGATACAAAAAATTACTCAAAACCACCCTTAAGATGTGGCCAAAAAAAAATGTGGAAACATATATGAAGTCCCCCTTATATAACTGTAGTGGCACTGGACCTTGAGGAAAAGGTACAAAAACTGATAAACATTACTCAGTTGATACTTTTTATAACATTTCATTTCCCAACATATTTAAAATAAAAACTTCAACGGAAAAAAGGCATTGTTTGTGAAGACTGACCAACATATTTAATAATAAATTTATCCTGCCAAACCATCAAATAGTCCCGAGATGTCCTATGACGACACTGCCTGAGCCTTTATATCGTGCATCAGAATAATAATTTCTTTTTTTTTTTTTTTCTTTTCTTTTTTGCAAAATAACATTTATTTTATTTCACAATACAAAGCTTACACTACTTACAAATCAATACATATACTTCTTACAGTACGGTACTTACACTACTTACAATACGATACTTACGCTACTTACAAAACAATACATACCGGTATACTTCTTACAGTACAATACTTACACTACTTACAATATAATACTTACGCTAATTACAAAACAATACTTACAGAATGATACTTAGACTGAGATATTTTTAACATACTTAAACCCTTGTAACTTGTACACCAAAAGAAAGTTATAGCTATTGTTTCAAAAGAGGGAGGAGGGGCTCCCATTTTTTGTTGTGGAGAAAAAGCTTTTTGTTCCTTCTCACAATAAAAAGTTCGATTTGATACGTTCTCTTACATTTTTCTAAAAACAGACTAACGGAGAGAGAAGATTTATTAAGCTTAGAACGAAAGATAAAGTATTTACCCTCGAGAATGAGTAGTTAATAAGAACATTGTTGTTGACCGCACAGACAATTCCAAAGAAAATATCCTTGATTTCGAAAGAGGCGGAAATAAGCTTTTGCGATTTTAGGATGTTATTTACTTCATTCCAAAAAAGAGACACAATTTCACACTGGAAGAAAAAATGTTCTATTGTCTCTAACTCTGCCTTGCAGAAGTAGCATAGCGGTGAATCAACTATGCTAAATTTAAAAAGCATTTTGTTGTGTATAACAAATTTTATGAGGTATCTTGTATTGAAATTCTCTTAATTTAGTGTCTAGCGTTATTTGGAAGGATAGCGAGTAAATTTTTTCCCAGTCTAGCTGATAGTTCGCTGTATTGTACATTTCATTGTATTTTATCATAGCTGTCGGCATTGTCGACATTTTAGAAATGAGATGATCATAGACTGATCTAGCTTGGACCTTTTCTATATCTACTTTCTTCCCTTCAAGAAATAATGAAAATCTAGTGAGATCAACGAATTCTTCATTTGAAGGATCAGGAGTCTCATACGTTTTTAACACTCTGCGCCATTCTTTCGGAAGGGCATTAGCTATATATATAGACTAAAAAGCAGAAAATGGTCGACAGGTGAAAGAGTTGAGCGTAGTGGTTCCCTGATTTCTCTTAGAGCGCCATTCGAGTCAACGAGGTCACGAATCGTTTTGAATCCGGACTTGATCAGCTTTTGGTTAAAGACTGAACGAGATTCGATACAAATATATTTGTTGTTCCACAAAACTTGATTAGATATCTCAGTATACGAGGAAGGAATGTTGTGACTAAATGACAACCATGTCAAAATACATTCCCTGTAGAAGTCTGGAAGAATTAAAGATAATTTTGAATAATCAAAATTACATTGAAACAAGAATTTTCCTCCCACATTCTTTAAATAAGATTCCAAAATAAACTTTCAGCTAGCTATGGTAAAATTTTACAAATCGTAAAAGACACGTCATGGCACGTATATTGAGCTTATTAAATAATTTAATCTGTACACTACTTTAGTATTCCTGTCAGCGAATTATTCCGAATCAAACGAAAGTATAAAGATACATGTAAAACTATAAATATTCAGCTCATTTCCCTATGGCACTATCGATTATATTAAACGTATTAAGGGTAAGGCATTTACCGGAAGTACGCGTATCAACGTTGTGTCTGTTTATAAGCTGAGAACCTATTTTACCACGATAAAATCGAATTAATAAAAGCACTTTGAACAAAGAATATTGAAAAATGCAAGTGTATTTTTTCAATAATTTTCTAACCGCATGATTTATACAGCCTCCACCTGTTACTGCTGTGTAAATCAGTTTTTGTGAGTAATACATATTCTGAGCTAGAATCAACAACGAACTTTATACAGTCGAATGATGATTCATACTACAAATTTATAATACTTACAAATTTGCCGCCAAAGTCTTTCGCCGGTCTAACTTTGTAGATGTAGCTAATATTTTTCGGTCGTAAAACCTCAAAATAAAGGAGGTCGTTGGTGTCAAAAAGCATAAAGTCTGTTGCTGTGAAGACGTGAACTTTCGCTTGTCCTGCAGAACAAGGAAACAGGAAATTTGCAATATAATTTGTATGACGCCATTTTCGGAAGTGGAACTCGCAATGCTGCACTGCACTTATAGACTCACTTACCTTGTGAATACTGCAAAAATAAAAACAATAAAACAAGAATAAGCCATGAAATTATTCTGTGGAGCATAGAAACTTCCATAGCTATCACGACACCGCGAACAAAAGCAACCATTGCGTTGCTCAGCGCAGCGCGACATAATCATACGACCGTGAGGAGCTTTGGGAAATTAGTGACGAAATGGCGTTACATAAAAACCGTCACGCAAAGGTGTGACCCAGTGCACAGTATAGGCGCGGTACCGGGAACAAAGGGCGGATTTGGGGCGCGCGCGTGCTACTGGTAAACTTTACCTTTTTTAATTTTTATTTCGATCTTTCATTTGGTCTGTACATCTTATAGAAGTAGGTCGGTAGGAGATAAGTGCGCGGCATAAAATTCGGTAGACTGCAGGGCTGATCTGACTACGTAAAAAAAAAATAGAATAAAGTAGGATCGCAACCGTGGACAGCCGTTTCGTTGTTATAGCAACTCATCAGCACGGTGTAGCAACGAAACGGCTGTCCACGGTTGCGATCCTACTTTATCGGTCTCTGTCGTGATGGTGTCTCGCAAATTCTATTTTTTACGTAGTCAGATCAGCCCTGCAGTTTATCGTACATGTATGTTTGTTCATTTTTTGGCTGGTTAGGTCTCTCGCAGATCCTACGTATACCTTTAGCAGCATTATCGTTTGCGGTCCTTTGCAGATTTCACTTTTATAAAATTCGGAGCCAGTGAAGCATAGCCCAGTCCGTGCCTCCTTGCTCCCTCCACTGAACACTGGTGACCCTAGATGAGGTAGACCAGCTGCAGGCAATTCATCAAAAGCCGGTAGACAACTGCGAGTCAAAAGTGTTATAGTAGTAAAACTTAATGAAATTTTATTCATAGTATCTGTAGAAACCCTACGAAAGAGTTTGGACATAAGTTTCCTTCTGCTGTATCTAATATATCCAATACTATAATTTATTTTCATTTCCATCCCAATTCTGTTCTGAGACTCGATCTGCGATTTCTTGTGTGGAAAGATGTTTGTTAGCAGTACCTATGTCAGCAGTACCCACTGATGTAACCATGTTAGCAGTACCCATGTAACCATGTTAGCAGAACCTGATGCGCGAATGTAAGCACGATGCTGTGCTGGATTACCAAGAAATTGAAAGAAAAAGTCCTTAAGAAGATTTACTCCGGTCAGTGTTATTTTTATTTTAAGTTGTATCCTCTTATTCCCCTTGCCTCTTCACTCTGTGTTTGTCTTGATTGAGGAAACAGAAGGGATCAAGATCACACTTTCTAGAATCCCGATATTAGGTTCAGTCTGCAGTGATCGTAGCAATTATAGTACCCAAATTTGCTTTAATTATCTCGTTTACTGGAAGTATAATCACTTCGTTTTGTGCTTACATTTTCCCATCAGCTGTTCACCTGAAGTTAAAGTTTAATCAGCTGAAAAGACATCAAGTATGCATCGACGTGTTGATGATATTGATTGGCTTCTTTGTTTTAATATTTGGTGTCATATTTTCAGGAAAGGCTTTAATTTTGGGCTAAGTACTTTGAAGCTAATGTGTCATCATGATCTCGAAATAGTGTATGATCTCAAAATTGCATGCATGGTATATTTAACAAATAGATTCCATTTGGCCGTGTGTCTGTTCAGTTATACATCACAGATGACGTCAAAATGTGGTAAGAACAAAAAAGTAGCACACAGTTTTGAAACAGTTTTGAACGCAGTAAGAAGCTCGCACCCAAACAATCTGTTTCATTTTTTCTAGCCGACATCACTGTTACATTTAACTCTCGGACGTACACGCAAACTTATACCCCAACCGTGGTACAAGGGGGAGTTGCAACCCCCGGCCCCCTTCCCCCCCCCCCCCCCCTTGGTTTTTTGCGATGTTGCAATATTTCGGAAATATTTTATATCTAATAGATAGCCCGCGATGTGCTCTACAAGATAATTTAAATATTATGGGCTGGGGCGCTGCTGGAGTCCGTAACGTCATCCAAAATGACCGCCAAGATAGCCGCCATCTTGGATTTTACTAAAAATTCACTTTAATTTATTGGAAAAATGAGGAAATTGCAAATATTGTTTGCTAGAGTTGCAAAATAACATATAAATAAACATTTTGATGCTTTTGGTAGCATTTTATACGTTTTTTCGCTGAAAAAAAGGTGAAAAACACGCATTTTTCTTCAAAAATGGGTTGACCACATGTTACTGACTTATGACGTCATATCCCGTTACCATAACAACCGGTTGTCGCCAAACTTTACCAAAATGTGTCTCAAGGTGAAATGAACTGCTACTAAAAACGGCATGTGCTAATCTTAAATGGTCTTGAAAATATCGGAGAAAAACCTTCATGGGGAACCCCCCCCCCCCCCCCCCTGTACGTCCGAGGGTTAATGAGCTTTCTGTCATCACTGTTCAAAATCCAATTAATTCAAAACCAAATAATTGCGTTACTAAAAACCGGGAACATATCTTAATAAGGAACTCATATAGCGGTATTTACATATTTTTAAGAAATTATGTTGCAAGTCGTCTAGTAACAATACGTATGCGACATAAAAGCTGATGACACTTACCTAACACTGGCTAATATCTATGCCCCAAACGAGGACAGCCCAGCTTTCTTTCATGATTTCTTTTATCATTTATCGGACTTCAAATGTGATGATATTACCATAGGAGGTGACTACAACCTTGTGCTTGATTTAGAGACAGACAAAAGAGGGGGCCGTCTCAAAACACATCAAAACAGTGCGAAAGTTGTGAAGAAAATATTAAAAGTCTAGATTTAGTGGATATATGGAGGGTTCTCAACCCTGAAATCACACACGATTTACATGGCGACGACGAAATCCAAAGATAGAATGTAGACTAGATTTCTTCTTAGTAAGCCAAAGCATAGCCAATAACACGAACCGCGCTGACATCTGTCCGGGCTATAAGACTGACCATTCTATGATAACGCTTAGTATTTCATTGCATTCTAACCCTCGAGGACCGCGTTTTTGGAAACTAAACACATCCTTCCTAACTGAAATGGACTATGTTAACCAAATCAAAAGTACGATTCAAGAAACACAAGACGAGTACAAGGATGATGATTCGGTCAACCCGTCACTCCTCTGGGAAATGATAAAACTGAAAGTGCGCGAGAAATCGCTACATTACTCTGCGATAAGAAATAAGCAAAGGAAACAACGACGAACAAAACTTGAACAAACGCTCGCCAAATTGGAGGAGCAAATTGATAAGGGCACAGATACACAAAGCTCTCGCCTGGAAGAACGACTGTATCAACAAAAGAAGGAACTTGAAAAAATAATTCAATTTCGCACAAAAGGTGCTATTTTAAGATCTAAAACTAGATGGTACAATGAAGGAGAGAAAAACACAAAGTACTTTCTTAATATGGAAAAGCGGCATTATAAGCAAGGCACAATCAGTCAAATTAAAATCGATGATAACAATTTTGTTACCTCAGACAAAGAAATCTTAACCGAATGCGTATCGTTTTATAAACATCTCTATACGTCTAAGGATGCTACCACCAGTCGCCAAGCTGCAACATATTTTTTTGAAACTGAAAACGATACAGTCTTACAAGAACATGAACAGAAATCTTGCGAGGGTTTATTAACTAAAAAAGAATGCCTAGAAGCTATTAAAAGCATGGAATCAGAAAAAAACCGTGGCACCGATGGTTTACCGGCGGAATTTTATAAGATGTTTTGGACAGATATATCGACTCCCCTTGTTAACGCCTTAAATTACGCTTACGAAACAGACAAACTTTCAATAACTCAGAAGAGAGGTATCATCAAACTTGTTCCCAAAAAAAAAAGGACCGTATTTTATTAAGAATTGGAGACCTTTAACCCTCCTAAATTGTGACGTGATAACAAAATAGCAGCAAAGGCTATTGCTAACCGATTGAAAAATGTTCTACCTATCCTTATCAATTATGACCAGACAGGTTTTTTTGAAAGTCAGATTTATAGGGGAAAACATTCGACTTATAGATAGTATAATTTGCTATGCAAGAGAAAATAATATACCTGGCCATGGCTTACTATTGTTCCTGGATTTCGAAAAAGCCTTTGATACAATAGAATGGTCTTTCATACGAGACACGCTTAAATATTTCGGTTTCGGCACCGGAATAATGAAATGGATGAACCTATTTTATGGCTCCCCAGAAAGTTGTGTTTTGAATAACGGATGGGCCAGTGATTTTTTCGGCATCCAAAGAGGTGTTAGACAAGGCTGCCCTCTCTCGCTTTATCTCTTTGTCTTAGCGGCGGAAGTGCTTGCTAAATCTTTCCGGAAAAACAAAGATATCCGGGGTATCCACGTTAATAAAAGGGAAATCAAGCTCAGTCAGTTTGCAGACGATACAACCCTCATACTAGATGGATCAAAGAAATCTGTGCTGTCCTCCCTGAGATTATTAGATGATTTTCATGAAGCATCCGGCCTCAGACTAAGCGACAAAAAGACCGAAGCACTCTATATTGGAACAAACTGCGGGAAGGAAGGAATCGTACTTCCTGGAAGAAATTTTTAATGGCCTAAATTTAAGGTTAAAGCTTTAGGTGTTTTGTGCTCATTTGACCCAGAAACAGCCACAGATCTAAACTATCACGAAAAATTGAACAATGTTCGGAACATATTAAACGCCTGGAAATATCGCAGGCTAACGTTGGTTGGGAAAATTGCTGTTATAAAGAGTCTAGTCGCCTCTTAGCTTGTAAATGTGCTATCTCCTCTATGCACAAATGAAAAAGTTATCAAAGAAGTCAACAATATCTTTTACTCTTTCCTCTGGAATAAAAAGGAGACAAAATTAAACGCAATGTAATGATTAACGATTACTCAAATGGAAGCCTTAAAATGATAGATATTTCAACAAATCCTTGAAAGCCATGTGGATCAAAAAGTAACTAGACTCTGAAAACCAGGGAAAGTGGAAATTTTTTTTCGATCTTGAAATAGAGAAAGGTGGGAGAAAAATTGCACTTACTAGTAATCTCAGCCAAAAGGACATCACAAAGACTATAGCGACCAAGAACTGCTTCATTAGAGAGGTACTTACAATCTGGGCAGAGATAAACTTTGAGAAACAAATTACATCCGAAATGCAATTTCTTACTCAAAGCATATGGCATAACTCTCTTATAATAGGCCATTTCCGAGTTGCCTTTAGCCTCTCTATCAAAGCGAGGCTAGGTGCGAAACCTCAGTCATGTCCAATATACACCAACTGATTCGGGTCGTCCCCCCTTTGAGACGACCCGTCTTACCGGAAGTTGGGTCGTGAAGTTCGAAACGGAAGTTAACTACACTTACCGGAAGTCAGCATTGCAGATGGAGTGGGGGTGAAATAAGTTGACGGATCGTGACGACCCGACCAGGTCGTGACGACTCGTCGCAACAACAGTCGGCCCGTCTCACGGAAAAGTCAGTTCGTGAGAGACTGAAAAAATAAACAACACGAAACAAACGAGCGTGCTGGGACAAACAAGACAAATATGCATGTTTACCTCGTTCTAAAAGTGTGAGGCCACAAACACGCTTTTCCACAGGAAAGCAGGCGAAAACGTGACGCCGAACGAATAAACAAGCGCGCCAAAGTGGACCGAAAGTGTGGTTGCGTAAGACAACAACACAACATGAACCTTCCTCGTTCTTAAAGCGTGTGCACGAGAAAGGAAACATATTAAGCGTGTGCTCGGTTCTACACGACCTGTCGTCGTGAAAGTCTACCGGACTCACCGGAATTGCGGTCGCATGAGACAATAGCGACCTTCAGATTTGACTACGAGTACGAAATCGAGTACGAGCACGACTTTGGAATTTCGAGATAATTGTATCCACCGAACTGTAACTCCTTCCTGTTGCTGACTAACACGTAAATAAACGTTAGGGATAAGATTGGTGTGATAAGAAATTATATGAGGCACACGAATTTGGTTTGAAAACTCGTACTCGTACTCAATCTCGTACTCGTAGTCCAATCTGAAGGTCGCTAATAACACATGAACAACAACACAACATGAACCTTCCTCGTTCTTAAAGCGTGTGCACGAGAAAGGAAATATATTTAACAAGAGGCTACACTGGTAGCCTGTACTTATGCGCTTGCATAAGAAAGTTATACAGTTTATTTTAAATGGGTCACGCATCCCTCCCCCCTCAACGAATTTTGCGTGACACACTAAAGAACACGCTAAAACACGTTTTCTGTACTCGCTTTGAATATTTAATTTATTGATTCCCGATCAAATACACACTCGTCTTTTATTTCCCAAACCGTGACTTCTTTCTGTTACATTTGAAAAGACTACTTTTAAAAGCAATGAAATCAGCAAACGACCGGGCTATTTTTTCAATTTTAGTGAATCTCAATAACAGAATTACGCGACCGTGCACAAAAACTTTTACTCGGTCTAGACTAAAAGTATGACTAATTTTCAAATAAAATACACCAGTTGTATCGGAAATTGCCCTAGAAACTGATTTGGAAATGAAAATTGCAAAACATACACAGACATCTTTGCGTATTAGGCGACGCGTGTGAAGTTAGAACTACAGGTATAAAATTAAGTCTTGTTTTGTTTACATAATAGTCAGATGTCATTACGATTGAATTTTAACATGTTTAATAAATATTTCTCCAAAACTAACCAGAACACAAAGAAAAAGTGAATCACAAATTGATATCAACATAAATTCTCACCAAAATTTGTAATTTCTTTTACGGTAAAGTCCCTCGTCTGTTTGAAAATTCTTTAAAACTCTGCTTCTTCGGTTTTGATCGCCCCACACTGATAAAAGCGTATGAATTTCCTTGAAGCAAGATTAGTTGCTAAAAGGTCTCCTTTTTCTCCACTATAGCGGCTTTGGGTATTCCTTAAAGCTTTCTCTTTCCATTTTGAATATTTTAAATGTGAGTTATTAATCCGATGACACGAAACTACGGGTTTAAAAACCAAGCACATGCCGAGCGCGGCAGCCATTTTTGTAGAATGTTGGTGACCCGAGGACCCGGTCACTAAAATATGCGTGCATAAATTTGCATGCAAAATCTTGACACAAAAAATAAAAATAATAATAATAATAATAACAAGAAAAACGAAGCCGGAACCTTACCTTATGCGCGCTATGCGCATAAGTAATAAGCGTGTGCTTCCACAGGGAAGCAGGCGAAAACGTGACGCCGATCGAATAAACGAGCGTGCGCGGCCAAAGTGGACCGAAAGTGTGCCTCCCGCTTTCGGTCACGTGATAGAGTTGTGTTGTGAGTTCGAGTTTTGTAAAGCGTGCACTTGTCATCAAATCTGTTTTGTTCGAACCATCGAGTTGTGTTTGGTTCTTTATGCGCCGGATATCCAGTGAGTTCAAGCGTCAAGCGAGAAAATTATTGAACCGCCGAGCGGTAAGCGTGTTCATCAACAACAACATCAACTGTGAATTTCATACGAAAGACTCGTCCAAATCTACATCGAAATGAGTGACAACGGACGGAGAAACCAAACACTGCCACTTTTTACGTCTAATATGTCCACAACTTCATCTAAGTCGAGCAAGAGTTCAATTTTGCGAAAGAAACTGCAAGCCGAGAAGCTTGCCCTGGAGCTAAAAATGGCCGAGCGAGAGTGCGAAGAAGAAATCAAACTCTTACGCGACGAAGCACAGCAACGTGCAAAGCTTCTGGAACTTAAGAAAAGAGCCGAAGAATCAAGATTAGAGTATCAGTACGAAGATGCAATGGCCCGAGAGGAACGTTTGTCTAACAATGGAGATATTGATGATGAAGAGCTGAGCGAATTGCCGATTGATAGAATACACGATCGTGTCTCGCGCTTAGAGTTGAATTCGGCTCCTAACACTCAGAATATTACTGGTGACAAACGACCTGGCGAACAAGGAAAGCATTTTAATTCAGGGGAAGCAGCAGAAAGGGAAATTAATCCGAGTAAACGAGAAACTTAACAAGCGAATCATGTGGTAAAAAGGAACCAGCTTGGCGGGAAAACTGTGCCACAGGGAGCCCAAGTGTGTCAAACTTACATGTGGATGAACTGAGAAAATGCTTCCAGCTTTCATTAAAATAGTCAAACCGAACATCATGAAATTCAGCGGAAATCCACTGGAGTACTCCAAATTCAAAGCAGCGTTTAAAGTGGAAATTGACAAAAGGGGAGTTTACATGGAACAGAGAAATTTAGCATTTTAGCATCATTTTCACCTGTCCACACTAAAACGGTGGAAAACGATGAAAACGACTGGGCCCGGGGATTGTGCATGTGTTAAAGGTGATAGATGCTGCGATTTACATCATGGTTTTCAAAAGTCTCCATTTTCACCTGTCCACACTAGAGAATTTACGTCACTGTTTTCATATTGAAGTCTCCGTTTTCACCTGTCCACACTAGAAACGAAGCGTTTTCAAAAGTCTCCGTTTTCATCAGCATTTTCGGGTGTTTTAGTGTGGGCGATAGGCGAAAACGCATCAAAACGTATGCATTTTCAAACGAAGATGCATTAGTGTGGTCGGGGCCTAACAGATATCTGTTAAACGGCTTTAAAAAACGGATACGAAACGGATAGCAAACGGCCATCAAAAGCGTTTAAACGGTTTCTCAAACCGTTCGAATGGATGAGCAAATTTATCAGACGGATTGGCAATAGCATTAAAATGGTTTCACAAACCGTTGGAACGGCAAGGTAAAAATTCAAAATGGATAGGCATCAACATTACAGTGCAAACACTCGAACCAGGCCAGTTGGAAGAAAATTCGCCAATCAGAACGTGTTTTGAGAAGAAAGGATGCTAAAGTTTTTGGAAAACAGACCAATACCTTTGCAGCATTTAGACAATACATCTGAAAATAAATTTGAAACTACTTGAACTTGTGGACCTCTCAGGAAACTGTCTGATTTTTAGTTTCGATCCTAAATTATGAAACAAATTTGGTGTTGTAAAAACCCGCAGTTTTTTATTTTTCTCAGAAAAATTCCCATGTAAAAAAACATCACAGAGGATGACATTGAATCTGTAGTATAGGGAAGAATACAACTACACAATTTCAAGTTTAAAGAAAACAAAAAACAATTTTATTAACCTCTTCTTTACATGTATAGTGCCAGACATCTGCAGAACTTTGGCCGTGGAGTGTTTGGAGGATCCAAACTAGCAGCCAACGATATTGACAGTTTAATTGTATACTGACGGTGGTTCAAGGTTATCCAATTTATTTTTGGCACGAGTAAAACTTACCGGATAAATCATAACAAAAAGGGTATTCAATATGATGAACCAATAAAAACAGAGGTTCAGAAAAGGGTAGTGACATCCCTGAATCGATTACCACGTTCGTGTTCGAGTGGTATATAGTTTGGCTGCGGTTTGCTAACAGCTCAGACTGAAGTTGTAAAGACAGCTACAACACCAGTTATTCAAAGGTAAGTTGTGCTACTCGAAAGGTATGCGAAATTGAGAAGCTACAGTGAAGAGTATTTAGATATTACCCGAAGGGGATCAAAAGAACCTGCTAATCGATTCTAGCATGTTTCCGCTATACCGTCTACTACCCGTGATGTGCCTGTAGCAGACTTAAAAGTTTTAGGTACGTAGTTGTATAATTAACAGATGCCTTTCCACAATCTGAAAGAAAGACCACTCGTTCTCTGATCAACTTGTACCATTTCAAGAGATATATCGAACAAAAGCAAATTAAAAATTGAAACCCGAGTCTCGCTCCCGAGGAGAATTAACTGGGTTAATACGTTACGTTTAATACTCGCTCCCGGGGAGAATGAATGGTTAATACCAGCTAGACTCGTGTTTTACGGGCGATTACATTTTAAAACCGCACGGACAAACCGTGTTCGCTTTGATGCAAATCCCTACCAAAAACGACTAAAGAAAGACACGCACACACAGGTAAATCGTTTTCTTTTTTTATTACAAATTACATTTGTATTATTACCTATCACGATAAAGCGCAAAATATACAGCGTATATAGCTATACAGCGCTCGGGTTCCCTGTGATATGTGCGATGCCAACGATATTAAGGTATATGAAGGTATACGCAGAAAACGAGACTACATGATTACTAGAAGATGATAAAACTTTCGGTAGCCCGACATATTTAATGAGATTAAATCACCATCTGTAAGAGTAAACGGTACTTAAAGTGAAAGTTTTTGCGTCTTCTCAAGCTGTAAGTTATTTCAATCAAGAAAAGTTTCACATTTTGGCTATACCCGGCCTAAATTCGCTAAAATCACTTGTCTCTGTCGCAAAAAATTAAAGATATTAATTGCCTTAAGGCATGATCAATTTTAATGGGTAAAAGGCCTATGTCGATTTCATGACTAAAATTTTTACTTAGTCCGAGGTTTAGAGGAATGAAACAAAAGATAGGCTACGAGCAGTACCTCTTTCCCAGCTTAGTCCGTCGAGCGAGAAACGAAAAAACATTGGCGAGCGGAAAATGGCCGCACGAAAGTCTCGCCCCCAGTTTCACGCGGCCATTGTTTTTTTCGTTTCTCGCTCGACGGACTTAGCTGGAAAGAGGGACTTGCTCGTAGTCTAAACAAACAAAAATCACAGTGAAGTTCTGGGATGAACAACTAATTTATTTTGTTTTATTCCTCTAAGCCTGGGAGTCAAGTTAGAATTTTAATATATCGAAATTAGCCTATTCATAGTGTTTTGCATGTGATTTGATGCGGGAACTTGTCCAATTTCATTACACTCTTTGATTAATAATGTGTCACATTAGAACTTCTGTCAATGAATATTGCACGCGCTAATATGCAAACGCTTCTTTAAAAATGATCTCGTTGTTAGAGCGATTTTCGTATGAACTTAAAAAACGGTTTCTTTATGTGTTACCATATTTACACCAGCAAACTCCACTCTATAAAGCAATAACTCTTCATGAATTCAAAGATAAAATGTCCTTATAAAATGTATCGAACCTCGAATTTACCTTAGGTCTATGTCATGTCTTTACCCTGAAATCGTATATCTGCCCAAATACGTTACCTCCCCCTAAAACTATCTTTTATTCCACGCTCATGACATGATATTTTGGAATAATAATGTAATAATGCCCTGAAAGATTTCAAAATAGCCTTCGGCTCGTGTTTGTCTGGCTATTTGTCGTTCTCTCAAACTTCCTCTTGTTACCATAGCTGCAAACAAGGAAAACTGTTTCCATTTCACTGTATTTTGCTCGAAGCAATATACATACAGCTATTTCAATTTAGGTTGTCGGATGAGAGCTTCAAGCATACGCAACGAGACCGCAAGGTACTTTGGGATTTTTATGTACGTTGTCATAGAGAAATCAAAAATGTAAAAACGAAAAATGAAAAAGGCCAATAGGAATAGCGAAGCGCGCAATTACTATTTATAGAACTAAAACTCAGACAAACAAACCAAAAGTGACTCTCAGGGGATTCCTAATAACGAATTTCTATTTTCAGTAATGCAAGAATAAACAAGAATAAATTATAAACTCAGACAAACATGAGTACTGACGTCATTTGTGCGCTTTGCTATTAGTTAGACAAAGAAATAACAATAGCCGCTGCACGCTTAATTTAAATTCATAATAGCCGCTGCACGCTCAATCGTGCCGCGTGTCGCTGTGAATGATGATTAAGGCCCAAATCGCACTTGGGACAATTTTGTACATTTTTATCGAATTTCAATTTATTTAAGTGTCTGACTTGGCAAAGACAAGTGCGACCTACACTTTTCAGAGAAACGAACTGGGCAGACAAATAAAACTTTAAAAACACCGCCCCCGCTGATTGGTCCACGTTGCACGTGCAATTCGTTCGTCATTATAACGGAAAATCACCGCAAAGACAAGTGCGACCTACTTTTGCCAAGTCGAAAAAGTTTCGACAAAACAGCCGAATTTTCAAAGGAGCCGAAGTCCTGCCTCCTGGCAGGACAACACGCTTGTCCGATACATTCCAACGCACCCGCGAATCCAAATAACAATGCCTTCTTGATTAACCATTGTGCTCTTCCTTGAGAAAAACAAATCAATATGCAGCACGTTTCTTTTTATTCAAATTTATCACGGCAAATCGCAATGTGCAAAAACAATTTAATCACTAAAAGTCCTAAAAGTAGAAAAACCCTTGAAAAGGCTTAGAAATAAAAAAAAATACTTTGCGTTATTTTTTAATCGAATCATGTGTCCACGAGAAGGACCTATATTCAATGACTGTCAAGCAACACCGAAAACTATGTCTATATTCGAAACTATATCCAAAAACTATCCGAAGATTATTCACCGAAAACGAATTTTGTCCCTCTGTCCACGTTGGTTTTTATGCTAAAACTGACTAGAAAAACCTAAATGCTTTTCTTTTAACACTAGAGAGTTGGCACCTTCGACTGGACAATCTTTTTATAAGCAAAATGTCAACGCTAGTTCATTAGTCCTTTTGTCCATTTCTCTCCCCTTGATATGACGCAGCATATCAACTTGTCTACACGAAAGAAGGGGAGAATGTCTCTAAGCCCTAAAAGGTCCTCTAAATCGACGTCGATGACATTGTCACCAAAGTTCGTTAACAAGCGCCTCGCCGTCTCATGTTGTCATCGTCCTGCTTTTGTTCCATTTTCTCCAGACGTTTCCTCACTGTAACTCCAGCGGACATAGCTTCGAAATGGGTCTGGTTAACTGGCTTTTCCCCACTTGGACTTTCGCGACTCTTACATGACGATCTTTTCCTTGATATACCTCGACGACCCTTCCTAGAGGCCAATGCCCGCGTGGTGTGTTGGGCCATATGACTAACACGACATCTCCTGTTTGAAGGTCTCGTTCCTCTTTCAGCCATTTTTTTCTGTTGCTGAGACTTGGGATCCATTCTCTGAGCCAACGATGCCAGAAATGTCTAACTAGCTCCTGGACTCTTCTCCATCTTTTCTTGAGACTATAGTTAGTCTCGTCTACGGACTCTGGGGCGAATTGGCCTCCAATTTGACCAATCAGAAAATGGTTTGGTGTCAGTGGTATATCATCTTCAGGGTTTGCTGATTGGTACGTGAGGGGTCTTGAATTCAATAAAGCTTCTGCCCCTGTGAATGCTGTTGTCAATTCTTCATCTGTTATATCTGCATTGCCCAGTACTGCATTCACAGCCCGCTTTGCAGCTTTAATCATCGTCTCGTGTACGCCCCCGAAGTGTGGGGCTAGTGGCGGATTGAAGTGCCATACGACTCCCTTGTTTGCTGTTGACTGGACAATTTTGTTTGGATCCAGCGCCTCAACCAATTCTTGCAATTCTCTCTCGACCGCGACAAAGTTCGTGCCATTGTCAGATAACATCTCTCTAGGTAGTCCTCTTCGATTAACCATCCTATAGAAGGCGTTTAGGAACGAGTCGGTGTCAAGTCCAAAGGCCATCTCAAGGTGAACCGCCCTTGTGGCTAAGCAGGTAAATAAGCACAAATATCGCTTTTGTCTTCGAGTTCGTCTTCCTTGAATTGTGACGAAAGGTCCCCCAAAATCCACAGCTGTTTGCGCAAAAGGTCGGAGGGATAACCGAAGTCTGATCTGTGGAAGGGGTGCCATAATTTGTTTCGCAGCTTTGGCCTTCCGCCTGCGGCACTCGTTGCACTCCTTCTCCCATTCTCGAATTTCTTCTCGTCCTGACACTAACCAGAATCGAGTCGATAGAACTGCTAGCGTCTGATTCGTTCCACTTGCATGATTTCCCTCTTCGTGAAAGTACTTAACGATCAACTTTGTGACTTGATGCTTGCGAGGAAGAATTATCGGGAAACGAACATCATGAGATAGGAACTCTGCATACTTTAGTCGACTGTCACACCTCATCTGACCCTCTTCGTCCAATCGTGGCCGTAAAGCAAGTATTTTACTGTTCTTCGGTAACTCCTTTTGGCGTTGAAGGGCCAAATACTCTTCAGGAAAGGCTTCTCGTTGGGCACTTCTAATGACATGAACCTCTGTGTCCTCGATTTCACTTGGCTTTAATTCTCCATTTTGTCTCGCGCGACATCTACAGTTATCCACGAAACGATGGACCCACGCGTGAACTCTCGTAAATCTTTTCCAATCTGAGAAACGTTTGGGGTTTAAACGCCAAGATTGGTCCTCTTGGTTAATAGTAATCATTGCTCGCTCTTCATAACGATCATTGACTTGTTCTGGTAATTCTGAATTTGACTTCTTTACTTCTACTTTCGCAGCTTCTTGTTCTATGGCTACTTTGTTAACTGGCCACTCCGGTTCCTCTTGCACCAGGAAATCCGGTCCAGTCCACCATTTCTCGTTTTTGACCAGTTCTGACAGTTTTAGTCCCCTCGTCAGTAAGTCTGCTGGGTTCTTGTCGGTTGGGACGTATCGCCACTGTTTTGGGTCTGTTGCAGTCTGGATCTCCCCAACACGGTTTGCTACGAAAGGTTTGAAAGAGCGGCTTCTTCCTCTAATCCACCAAAGTACATTCATGCTATCCGACCAGAAAGTTGCTTGATCCAAACTGGCGTTCAAAACTCTTGAAATGGACTCTGCCATTCTTAATCCTAGAACTGCGGCCATCAACTCCAGTCGTGGAATGCTTGTAGCTGCAAGGGGTGCTACTCTTGACTTTGCGACCACAAACCTTTTAGATATTGCTCCGCTCTTGTAGGTTGCTCTTGAGTAGACAACCGCTCCATAGGCGTCTTGTGATGCGTCCACGAAAGTATGTAATGTTTGCGACAACATTTCTTCCTCTTGTCCTAAACGTAGACATCGAGGAACTTTGATAATAGGCAGGTCTTCCAATTCTTTGAACCATTTACGCGCTTTACTGGCTAGATCTCCCAGGAATAAGTCGTCCCAGTCCATCCCAGCGGTCCACATTTCTTGAAGTAAGATTTTGGCGCGAATACTAAATGGTGCTAAAAAGCCAACCGGATCAAATAACTTGGCGATCTTCTTGAGGAAGTTCCGTTTAGTAAACGGAAAGTCTTTCTCCGGAGGGTTGGCGTTGAACGTGAAAACGTCTTCTCCAGGCAACCACGTGACTCCAAGTGTTTTCACCATCGGTAGTCCATCGCTCGCTAGGTGGACTTCTAATGATCTGCTCTCTGCAGGTATTCTTTCGAGCACCTTGGTCGAATTTGATAGCCACTTATGAGCTTGCATCCCTGCCTTGGACCAGAGCTGATTTAATTCTTCGTAGAGCTTGATGCCTTGACTCTCGTCTGCGACTGAGTCCATACTGTCGTCCATATAGGTTGATTTCAGCACTGTCTCTGCGGCCATTGGGAACTCGTCTTTGTGTTTTTCTGCATGCGTCTGAGCAACAAATTGGGCTTGAAACGGTGAGGAGTTAATTCCAAAAACGACTCGATTGAACTCGTATTCGTCCGGTGCTCTCTCTTGATTCAATGTTCTCCACAAGAAACGCTGATATGGTCGATCTTTGGGGGTGACTTCAATCCTCAAATACATTTCAGCGATATCACACATCAATGCCACGGGGTTTTTTCGGAAATGAAGTAGAACATCTGTTAATTCTCTCTGTAACTTTGGACCTTGGTAGATGGCGTCGTTTAGGGAGACTCCTTTAAACTTAGCAGAAGCATCAAATACGATGCGAGTCTTTGTCGTTGTTCGGTCTGGCCTTACAACCGGAAGTGAGGCAAGTACCACGTCCCTGGGGGGCTCCTCTCTGTGCGGTCCACTCTGCGGATGTATCCCTTCTCAAGGTACTGGTTGATGTTGTTGGTATAGGCCTCGCCTATTTCTGGATTGTTCAGCAACCGCTTTTCAGTGCTTAATAGTCGGCGCAGTGCCATTTCGTAATTGTTTGGTAATGCAGGTTCGTCATCCTTCCAGGGAATTGCAACTTGATATCTGCCATCAACATGTCTAATTGATTCTTCCAGTTTCTTTAGAGAAGCTTGCTCGTCTATGGTCAACGGGTGGAACTCTGTTGATGTCCCATAATTTTCGATTTCCCAGAATCTTCGAAGCAAGCCGCTTATCTCGTCTGAGTTTTCTTGCCGCTCTCTGACAAAGTAAGTGTGTGTGAAATTGGTCTGCAGGTCTCCGCTTCTCTGGGTGTTGGCAGGTCCCACGCACGTCCATCCTAGGGGGGTTAATCTGGCTACTGGCTCGCCTAGTCTTCCTTTGACATCCTTGAAAGAATAGTGCAGATCGACGTGATCAACTCCTATTAAAATATCCACCAGGGGTTGTGGTCCAGGTTTCGGGAACTGGATTCCTCTCAGGTGTGGCCACTTGTTAGCATGCTTTCTCCAATCGATTGCCTCTAAGTTTCCTGTGACCTTTTCGGTAGTGAATGCACTGAGAGTTTTGTTCACGCTGCCGTCCAAACTCTCGAGTTCAACATCAACGGGCATAGTCTCAAACGTTTCAGTTTGACCGTTCAGAACGTTCACAGTCACTCTCCGCGAATCTCCTTGAAGTCCGAGTTCACTTGCCACGTCAGCATTTATGTATGTCTTGGTTGAAGCTTCGTCAAGTAAGGCATTCACTTTGATTGCACGATTACGATTTTTAAGAATCACAGGAACTGTTCGCAGAGCAAGAAAGCTTGATTGTGTTTCCTCTACTGTTGTAGTTGTGTGTGATCTCTCTGCTTGTTTGTCACCAGGTTCCCGAGGGGGTAACACAACCAATGGCACTTTTTCGTTTTCAGGTTCCGTTTCACTTTTAGTGCTTGATATTCCATGAGCTGCCTCGTTTGTGCCTGTTGTTGGTCCAGTCCCAACCGGAAGTCTTTGATCTGCTTGAACTTTTTCTTTGCTTACGTGCAAGAGTCTATTGTGATTGTCTTTGCAGTCGTTTATTCCACACTCTCTACTTCTGATACACGCTTGACCGCGGTGGTCTCCTCCTAGGCAGCGAAAACACAGCTTCAAGCGTTTTGCGGTATCCCATCTTTCTTGAACTGGCAATTCTTTCAATCTGTCACAACGCCAAACTCCGTGATGTCCTTTGCACACTCTGCAAGGGCGAAATTTCTGAGTTTCCGAATCCTGAGCATTCCCGAAGAACGCCTTCTCACTCCGATTACGTCTTGAATCAACGCTCTTGTTCGACGAAGTTACTCCTCGAATGGTCTCCGATGCTACTGTTTGAAATTCCGCTTCCTGTACGACGAATTCCTTAAGGGTCTCAACTGACTCCCAGCGGCGGTTCTCAAAAATCCAACGATGGTATTGGGCAAGCATCGCTTCGTTCAGTTTCTTGCATAGCGTAATATACAATGTTCCTTTTCCGAGTTCGTCGTGACGATTAGCCTCTTTAAGGTTTACGATAGTTACGTCCAATAAATCTGCAAATCTTTCGATGTCTCCCGCGTTTCCCGGACGAAGGGATTTGATGTTTTCCAGCTCCTCGAGACGCAATGCTAATTTTCGCCTTTCTCCGCCGAATTTGCGTTCCAGTAGAGCTACTGCTGCGTCGTAAGCGGCAGCTGAATGTCCTAAAGGTTCCACCAACTTAAGGGCTTCTCCTGATAAATGCTGTCGGAGTTGAAGCAATTTGTACTCGGGTGTGGCCGGTGCTTGATCAACGCACGCCATGAACGCTGCTTTCCATCCTTCGTAAGCTCTCTTGTTGCCGTTAAATACTGGAATGGAAACTCGCTTAAGTTGATTCCACATATCCCGACCAAGCGTTCGCTCTTCGTACGGTTCTTTCCTAGATTCACGACCTCCTGAGTCGAATGCCTCTTTGTAATGACGATTTAATTCCCGTAATGTCTCTTTGTACTCATCAACTTCTTCTTTACGCTTTGTTTCGTCCCTTTGAATTTGTTCCGCGCTTTTCTTTGCCACGCTTTCTATAATTCGACGACGACGGGTGTTCTCTGACGCTTCGGTCGCCAGACTCGACAACTCATCTTTACGGGCATCTAAATACTCTTGTGCTTTCTCGTTCGCTTCCGAAAATTCTAGCTCCAATTTATCCATCTCCTCGCCGACCTTTTTCCTTTTCTCCCTGTCCTTAAGGAGCGCGTATTCCGTTGAAAGACGATTCATAGTTTCCATGGCACGTTCCTGGGCATCGCTGAGTTGCTGACACATTTCTTTTATCTCTCTTCGGCTTGGATAATCTTGTTCATCTACCATGCGAAGCAGTTTGTTCTTTATTCGAGTAAAGGCTGATTTCTCTCTAGCTTTGACCTGCTTAAAGTCCTCTATTCGCTCATCGATTTCGCCGCTAGTTGCCTCTTCATCGCCGTCGTTCGCTACTTCGCCGTTCATCACTGACATGACCGCTAAAACCTCGCTCTGCTACCAAGAAAATGTCCACGAGAAGGACCTATATTCAATGACTGTCAAGCAACACCGAAAACTATGTCTATATTCGAAACTATATCCAAAAACTATCCGAAGATTATTCACCGAAAACGAATTTTGTCCCTCTGTCCACGTTGGTTTTTATGCTAAAACTGACTAGAAAAACCTAAATGCTTTTCTTTTAACACTAGAGAGTTGGCACCTTCGACTGGACAATCTTTTTATAAGCAAAATGTCAACGCTAGTTCATTAGTCCTTTTGTCCATCATGTTTAGCGGTGTTCAATGACGGTGTTCAATGACAAGCCAGTTACATACTGCATAAAATACATACTAATGAGATTTAAAGCCACGTGCGCTTTGAAAAGGCTTGATGCTCAGATTGAAAGTCGAAGTACTCCACACCTTTAAAATTGTTTCCATACCGTAATGTGCAATTTTCGTATTGTCTTGCAAATTTAAGCTCCGAAATTGACAAGTTGTCTCGGACAATTTTGTTTACCAATTTCTGTCCAAATTGTCGCGGACAATTCAAAAGTTGTCCGCAAGTGCGATTTGGGCCTAAGCTAATTAATTCCTATTTGGCTTTTTTTCATTTTTCTATGACAACGTTACTGCAATTAGGTGTATACGATAAATTGACCAAAGCAATTTAAAATTCCTCGTCCATACAGCGAAGGCAAACATTTATGGTGCTAACATCTTCCTTACTCATTGCACTAACAAACGCAAAAACCGCGAACTAAGCTAAGACCAATTTACAACTACCCATAGTTACTTGCGGTCTCGTTGCGTACGCTTGAAGCTCTCATCCGACAACCTAAATTGAAATAGCTGTATACAGCATGACATGATTTCAAAACGTGACTACAAAAAAAAATAAGTAACGGTTACAAACTGAATAAGTTCATTTATTTTCTTGAAGAAAAGGACTAGAAAAGACGAGTGCCTATCAAGTAAATCAAATTTTTGAGACGCAGTATCAGAAACGTTCTGAAAACCACTCTAGCGACGAACGCACCCTGATTAAAAATATTATAAGTAAAACGACACATATGATGCCCGATTTAGGGTGTTAGCTCTATTGTACATTGTACACATTCATTGTATTAGGTAAAATTATGTATTCTAATATATTCTATGGTATTGTATTCTATTGTATTGTCGTTCTTTTGTGCTCTAATATTCTATTGTTTTAACAAAAGAATAAGTGTTACCCCTAAATCGCGCATGGTATAAAACGACAGTGTTCAAAGTAATATTTCAAAAATGAGTGCGAGGGTTTATCATAGGTTCCAAACACCGAGAAACGTATGAAAACACGAGGCCGAAGGCCGAGTGCTTTTATTGTTTCGAGGTGTTTGAAACCTATGATGAAACCCGACGCACGAATTTTTGAAATGACTTCTCCAATGAAACAATACTAAATCAGTACGCCGCGGTGTTACATTTTTTTCATTTTTTCTTAAAATGCCATTGCATGTATGATCCGTTGTATTCAGTGGGTATTCATTGTATTTGTAAGCTTTTCTTTTAACTATCCAATAGTTTCGCGTTGCGCCAAATTTGTATTCCAAGAGTGTTGTAAACAAGAGGTGATTTACATATCGGGCAAGATTTCCGTATAACCCCATACATTAATTATGCATACGCGCTATTATAAAAGAGAACAATAGAGAAAACAATAGACTGCCTTTGGGAATAGCATACATTATACAGGTAGTGTTGAGTCGAGCAGTGAGTCCGTGTCAAGGGAGGTAGAAAAAGTTTCTCTCAACGTAGATATGAATGCTTTGCCAGTTTCCTTTGGCGACTTGAATAATTGTACTGTAAACTTCAATTTCAAATGACAAGTTAGCCTGTACGTAATTTGAAATGTATTTGCCTTCCCACTGTTTATTTGAGACAATTAAAGTTATCGATTCTTGTTAAACCGCATTTGAGTTGTTTCTATGAATATGCAGATTAAGAACAATTTTATCACTAGTGATGAAAACGTGATGAAACACAAGTGATTTTCAACTGGTGTTTCATTGAGTTTCAAACTCACCACCTAACCTGAATGGGGCGCTCTGGTTGGCTTGTAACGTCATGAATTATTAATGAGTTTGAGAAGTGTTTTGAAATTAGTAGCCGTTTATTCGTCTATTTTTTATTCGTAAAGTAGTTTGAACGATTAGGTCATAGTTTAGATTAAGCGACCGTATTCGTCAGTGGATATCACTTTAATTTTAGAAAAATACAATGTACAATAAATAGAGCAGTTTTCAATTGAGTATCGAAAGTAATTACACAATTGCTTTGGTTTTGCATTGCTACGCTTTGTGATTGGCTAAAAAATCTCGTGCCACTTTCTCGACCAATCAGAAGTAAAACCAAAACCAATCGTGACTTGCTCGCACGCGTTTTCCCGCCCTTGGCGCGGCCGACATGTAATTGCTTCGAGCTCTGATTGCTTCATTGGATTGTTTACGACTGCTGTGATTGGTCAGAGTAATGACTTTGGTTTTGGTTTTACGACACTCAATTGAAAACTGCTCTATTGCACGTTACTTTTTTCAGTACAGGGAATTGAACACGTTTAAGTAAACACATATGAAGATTTAATAAAGATTTAGGCGTGTATATTGTTGTTAGACAAATGATTTGTAACATTATTTCTTCAACCGCTGTGTTTGTTCGTTTTTAAAAAGTTGTAAATACCGTTATTTTACACTGAATTCCTTATCAAGATATGCTTCCGGTTTTCAGTAACGCAATTACTCGGCTTAGAATTAATTGGATTTTGAACTAAGATGAAACATTAAATATAATATTGATGACAGCTACAAAACATGTTTCGATCTCTTTTGATGGAATATCCCTGTTCATTCGAAACAAAAGGATTCACACATAGCGCGCCAATAATCCCCCACAAATGTTTGAAGAACGCGACGTTAACCCGGCGTTACCAATCGATGAAATCGATGATCGGAAATTCAATCGATGAAATTAGTTAATTGATATCGATTGGTATCGGCCAATCGATAGTCACAAAAAAAAGTTCATCGATTGATATCGATTGGCAAGTACTTTTATGACAGATGTTCCAAGTGAAATTGAGCCGCAAAACGAGTCGCGAAACAGCGAGTTTTCGCCGCTTCGTGCGTGTCTCACTTTTCGCCGCTTTGCGACTCCCTTTCACTTGAGTTTAGAAGCAAGAAGAAACTGAGAAAACCTCTATGGCGAGTAAATCGCTTATGCATTGTAATTTCTATCTGACCAAATGACGTGTATGTTGTTTGTTAATTTGCTGTCCATCCTCTATTACCGTGACACCCGGGCGTGACAGCAGCTACAGTGGTTTCGCTCTCGTTTGGGCTGAAACTCTCATGCACTCTCGGCGATTCCTGTGCGCTCTCATCGAATTTGGCCCACGCTTGCTGAGATTGAATAAAGCTCTCGTGCAACTGATCTCTCATCCTTCAACTCTCGGTGACTCTCATTCTCGTTTGGCTAAAAGTCATGTTTTCAAAATAAATGTGTCGAATTTTCATATTTAAAGAGTAAAAAAACTGCATTGTGATAATCCGGCGATAACAATCGATGCCAATCGATAAGGTCACAAAAATCTTCTTCATCGATTGGTCATCGATTATCAATATCAATCGATTAATTGATATCGATTGCCATCGATTGATATCGATTTTAATCGATCATCGATTTCATCAATTGGTAACGCCGGGCGTTAAACGTCGCCTTCGTCCTAAAATCGGGGCTCTGGCTTGTTATGCTAATCTGCGAAAATGGCGTCATGAACGCTCATGACATTTTGGCGGGAATTCTCGGATATTTGGCGGGCTTTCATTTGACTCTAAGGATCTTGTCGTGTTTTTCTTTTTTATAAAACATCGAATACAGTCAACTCCCGTTATAGCGGACACCCTCGGGACTGCGATTTGGTGTCCGTAATAGCGAGAGTCCGTAATAGCGGGATGCGAGAATTTTTTTATTTTAAACCATATTTACAGTAGGGGGTCACATGTGTGTTCATTTTCATTAACTCCAGTACCTTTTTCAGACCCGTTGTCGCACGTAAAGAGGGTCAGAACTTTATTTACAAGCAGAACAGAATTTAACAGAACAGAAGTTACGTTGAACCCTTTGTGTACAGTAGTTCTTCTAAGTACGTAAACAACAATCATCGTATGCTAGATCAATCGAGGAGCTGGCTTGGGAACTGGAAATTCCAGTTATTTATAAGATTTACGGCGGAAGGAAATATTTGGACATACTGGACGAACTTATTCATGGCAGCGAGACTGCAAAGAGGGCCTTAAGAGGAAAAGATGAAGGAATTTTGATTGATGGACAGAAGAAGCGGAAATCGACCAAAAAAGACAAAGACAATTTCAAAAAGCAGAAAAAATAGACTTGATGTATGTGTGCAAATATTCCAAGATACTGCTCGGTGTCCGCTATAACGAGAGAGAAAACAATAAAATTGTGACGTTGGGACCGAATAAAGTGTCCGTAAGTCCGTAATAACGAGAGTCCGTAATAGCGGGAGTTTGTTTCAGTCAAACGTCTGTTACTTTCGCCGGGGATTTAGCTGCTGTCCGTAATAGCGGGGTGTCCGTAATAGCGAGGTGTCCGCAAGGCGGGAGTTGACTGTACTAAGAACTTGTAGGATTTCGCTCCACTTATTCGCAAACTTGAAGCATCATTGCAATGATGCAAATATGTTTGTGCGAATTTTTATAAAGCTTACACGTATTCTAACGTAATATTTATCTGTCGTTCGACCGCATGGCAGAATTAGTTGTTCCTGATATAAAATTCCCTGCGGCAGAGTTTTCGTCTTCAATCTGCTCAAATTGCCGACTATTACTAAATAAAGCATGATCTAAATACCTTCCCTTGAAGCCTCGGTTTTATTTCTCAGTCGGTCACTTACCACTGCGGTCCGCCGTTTTCCTCGTTTACATCGCTAACCATTACCCATTGAGTTTCTTTGCGAAACATAGCAAAGACACTTTGATCGGATGGATCGACGCACAAGTGACCAATAAGAGCAAATCAAGTCAATTGGAACCCAAGAATGGCGATAAAACGCGACAAACATCGACAAACCCATTGCTAAGCAGGACTAAAGATACGCAGCAAAATATTATTACCCATGGTTTCGAAATTTATGTCTTGTCCGCCGCAAAGAGATCAAATTTATTTTTGCTGAATATTAACTACAATACCTATAAATAGTGTTTTAAGTCTGTTTTTGTGCACAGGAAACGATAACTTTAGACAGATGGGGATTATTGGGTGCGAAAAGAAATGTGTGAAAAGTAACACAGATTTGTTCAAATGCGTGAATTTCCAGGGCGAATTTGGCGGACCCCTAATGCGTGCAATAAAATCGACCCTCTGGCTTGTGATGTGACGTCCTCTGTGATCCTTAAATGAACAAACACACGCCCAAATGGAATCTATTTGTTTTATCAGAAACCCATAAGTGGGTTGAAACGTGCAACTGTCTCTTGTACGCTTCAAAACAAGCTTCCAATTATTCAATTTTCTAAGACGTTGTTACAGCCATATTTGGAAAATCAAGATAAATATTTTAACCAATCAATTCGCTAGAACAACTTGCTTTCAATCTCGAGGGACCGAGGGGTTTCCAAATATGGTGCTAAGAAAAATATGAATATTCGGAAGCTGTGAACGCGCGTTACACGTTTCAACCCACTTATGGGTTTCTGGTTTTATACAATAAACAGAAAAGTAAAAAGAGTAAAATTACGAACTTGCCTCGTAGCGCTCTCCTGGCTCGACTGTTGTAAGATTTGTTCCAGTTTAAGTATTTTTCAAGTCGCCAAGAACACTTTTCGTCTTGGTTTCTTTTTTCTTGCTCGTAAATAGCTCCTGCTAAACATTTTTCGAGGCTTTCACTTGCTCAATCCAGAATAATCTCGCAAACATTTTC
Source organism: Dendrophyllia cribrosa (assembly GCA_024195265.1). NCBI lineage: Eukaryota > Metazoa > Cnidaria > Anthozoa > Scleractinia > Dendrophylliidae > Dendrophyllia > Dendrophyllia cribrosa. The sequence goes on from JAJLRJ010000001.1 coordinate 15,858,335, forward strand.
AAAACTGTGTGCCATGTTGGACAAAACAAAGCAAACAATTTGTTTATGACGTCAGCCGTTCGTCTGTACTCTGATAGATCATAGGCAACGACCAATCACAGAGCGCGTAGTATTCAGTTCATTGTATAAATACTGATATACACCTCTAGTGTATAGTTTACACTACCTTTTTTTATATGTACAGTCAACTCTCTCTTAATGGACACCTCTATAAGGCGGACACTTCTATAAGATGCACACCTGTTGTTGGTCCCTGCCGTTTTTCAGTCATTTTACTGTAACAAAACTCTCTAAAAGACGGACACCTCTCTAATACGGACAACGGACACTTGAGAAGTGCTTTTTTAGTGAAAAATACTTCAAAACGGAAATGTAGGTGCTGAATATGAACAAATGAGTCCACTTTTCTAATGTTATTGTTGTTTCAGTTTGTAGGTTTTGCTTAAGTGACGGAACGACTTTAAACAGACTTAAAACAGACGTGTATTCATTGTACATAGGTCAATTTAGGGTAATAGGTCCATGATAACCGTCACGTCACCAAATGAAGAAAACATAACGTGGGAAAATGTTTCATTTAGCTTGATTATCTCATGGTTACTGGTGTCACATTACCTCGACTCTCTATAAGCCGGACACCTCTCTAAGACGGACAGTTCGGGCCGGTCCCGACGGTGTCCGTCTTAGAGAGAGTTGACTGTAATTTGTCAATTTTTTAGCCTTAGGCTGAGCTGGGACTGCACACGTTCTTAATTTTGTGGCGATTTGAGCTTGAAAACGTTCCGAGCGCTTTCTTAGTTATATAAATCGGTACAGTATTTCAGTCAATCATAGATATCGGTAAGGATAAAGAAATAATAGCGAAGTTATACAAATTTAATTTGCCAATAATTAGACATGCTTGCTATTATGAATAGAAAAAGACTTGTATATGTTTTTTAGCTCATTGTTAACATGGTAAATAGAGACGTTCTTTACTAAATTTTAGCCGGGTACGTTGTCGGTGGCACGTTCTTAAAATTCTAGCTCATCTCATCCTCAACGTTATTATAAAAAAGTTCTTAGGGATGGACCATTATTTTTTTGACAGGGGGTGGGGGGGCGGAAATTTCCACAAGCAACCATTTTTTTTTAAGGATTCATCATCATCATCATCATCATCATCATCTTTATTTAAAAACAAGGTAAATACATCAGGCATTAACAATTTAATATAAAACTACACCTTCATATGAAACTATGTATATAAATTAATCTATCCTACAATTTGAACACAACCGAGCAATTTGTTAAATTGAACACAGACGATGATCGTTCCGAAATACTGGATTCTACTTACTGCTGCGATATCTTGACATTGCTCGGCATCTTCGAGCAACCCCTCAGTCACTTCTGCAACGCTAAACTGCGCGTTATCATAAGCACCTCGAGGCTGTTCAGTCGCGAGCTCCTCGTCTAGCTTACTGCTTACATTTAACGAACCACTGAAACTGTTCTGAGTAAGAAACAAGTCGTCTGCTGCTAAAAACTCCTTTATCCATATGGCCAACCATTTAAGATCATCACTGTACGGACGAGGCATTGCGGATTTGATGTATTAATTTGACTTATTAACATTTAGTGATCATATCCCAAATTAATTTTCGGGATTATCGCGTGCACGTTTGCCCTTTTTCCGACAACCTTTCTCGAAACAGCTGTATGCATTGCACAAAAGCGTCTGTTTGTCATTGGAGAGTCAACCTCGCCAAACCTCGCCCATGTGGAATATAAGCCGGTTATTTTTAGGCACCTCGTGGATACGTGATTTATTCACAGAGGGCGACCCTTACTTATTAACTTCCTATGATCATATTTCTTATTTTTAAAATCTATCCCTTAAAAGTCTTAAAAACGTCCAAATCTTAACTCATGCCGCTCTGCGCACGAGGTTAAGTCCACGATTGCATGGATGAACGCAGAGTTTCGATTAAACCGTGGGCGAATCTCGGCTGAAATCAAAACGTCTACATCATCTAGTTTTTTTTTTCTGTTATTCTTAAACAATGCGCATTTGTGTCACGCCAAGACCGTGTTTTTTTTAAAAAAACAAATTCAGATATAACAAATACAAACACTTACTTTTTAGAAATGAAAGACGGTTGGGGTATCACACTGCAGCATCCATCAAACACATCTGGACATTCTACAAAATTGCATGTAAATGCCAACAGCCACCCGAGGCACTATAACTTTGTATAAGATTGTTTTGCGGTCCCTGATTTGGCAACGCATCTTATCGAAAAAGGCAGCCGTCGTGATTCAGGTAACTGTTCAATACATCGAAAAAGGCAGCCGTCGTGATTCAGGTAACTGTTCAATACATATGGGTGCGTTTTTTTGGGAAAATCTAAATCCGGATTTCTGAATCCAAAAACGGATTTTGCGTTTTTTTGGGCAAATCCAAAAACGGATCATGAATCCATAAAATCCACACTCAGGGTGGATTCTTCGGATCAAATCCAAATCCGGATTTTTAGATTCGTGATCTGAGCGTTTTTTTGGGAATGGATTCGAAAAAAGTACATCTGGCAAGCGGTCTTTCGTGCAAATTTACTCGTTCCGTTCGCTGTTTTGTTTCTTTCACGATTTCATATCATGGGCAATTCAGGTAAGATCTTATTGCTTATATTTTGAAAACTATTTGTCGAGCAGGCTGATAAACACAAGCGAGTCAAAATAGCTTCATTTGCATACCAACGGTTTTTTTACGTTAAATAATCCGTTTTAGGATTTTTCGTTTTTTTGGTCTGAAAAATCCATATGATCCGAGATCACAAATCCAATTTCGGATTCTCCCAAAAAAACGCAGCCATAAATGTTTCGATATGTTGCGTGGGATTTCTGATAGATAAAGTTTACACATTCCTGTCATTCCTAAATCAAATCACTGAACCTTGCCCTTCTTATTGACAAATTCGGCTAACGCATTTATTGTACCCAATTCAAACCTTTTGGGATTAGAATTCTTTGTTCGTCATATTTCCCATATCAATGAAGCATATGGGAATATTGTGAACAAAGAATCTTATTCCCAGAAGGTTTGAATTGGGTACAACTGTTACTGCGTTAATTAGCCGAATTTGTCTATTCACGATAGCACTCGTAATTTGTTTTTTGCTAGTCGATGCATGTCGAATGACACAACCGCAGTAACTCGAAATGGTGAAATGCAAAAGGCAAATAATCTTCAAAACAGAAATTCACTTAATTAAGTTTGGTAAGCTATTGTAGCTTTAATTTTGTAATGACACCGAACCCAGAAAGGGAGCCATCGTGTTCAAAATATTTGCATGAACGCGATGTGGTCCGGGGATGTGGTATGTTGCGTGGAAATGAGACATCTTTTTTTAATTATTCCTATTGAATCGGCTCTGTTTGATTATAAACAAACCGGGCTATTATTTACGAGAAACAGACCGTGTAAGGCTGATCATTTTATTCGCTTCAGCTTGCAGTTGTGATATAAAGGTAAGTCTATTCTTGCTTCGAATTTGCACCGTGCCTAATCTAGGTGGACTGATTCGTTCACGTTTGACTCGACTCATCCCCTCGGCCACGCTTACCCAGCCGGGGTAAATAATGAACCTTTATTGGTTTGATTTATTTCACGCTGATTTTACCCTATTTTACTCGTTATTCAGTTTGCGAGGAAATCTTCTGGCTCACAGACAATTGCGCGCCAACAATTATTTGTCAGCGAGTCAGATCTGTTTTCTCAGGCTATCAATTTGGCAAGGCATTATTATGTCCCGCGTTGAACTTAACCTGCGTTTCTAGATTCTGTATTGTAATTTATGTCTTTGGGTATTCTCGGATATATATCGAGTGATAAACGCATAGTACTTGTGAAGTGTGTAATATAACATGGACCTGTTTCGCTATAATACTCGAATATAAAGAAACTCGGTAAAATAATACCGACTTAGTGCGTTGTTGTAATGGGAATCTATCGTAGGATAGAATATAAAGGACTGTACGTTGAGTCCTCCAAACTACTGGCACACGGATTTTTCTATTTTATTTAAATTTACTTAATCAAGAATATTAAAATCTCCGGTCAGCATTTAATTCATTCGCTGCAAGCGTCAAACTTTGAGCCACGCAAAATGGTTCAAGCTCTTGCGTCCGTGGGCTAAATTCCAAGGTGTTACGCACCATCAAGTGAAAGCAAATGTTTTAAGCAGTACGTTCCTGTGATGTTTAAAGTGGTTCGACTTAATTAACTTTTGAGTCTGTGAACGAGATCCTGCGAAGAATGAGCAGTACTTTTCTGTGGCACTGTTACTTTGTGACTAGTTTTCAAAACGAATTTTCGATACGTACTTCGAACATTTTAAGCGTTAACTATAAGTGCACAGGCACTTCCCCGTGAAAAATCCATCTCTTGCACAATACGGTGCGTGGGAAGTTTACTTTCGTTCAGGTAATGAACTCACTTTACGTAAACATGCCAGCTCTAATCAAGTCTCGCTATAATAGCTAAATATAAAGAAACCCGCTTGGCGGTCGAAATGAAAACGAAAATATAAAATGCTATTTCGATCTATTTAATTGATTCCCCATCATTCGAGAAATTTCATAGTCTAGTGCGTTCAGTACTGTTAGCTAGCTGACGTGGATTTGCACTGTCGCGTTTTTGGCTACGCACGTAGATTTTAAGTTGTCTAATTTCCACTGCAGCGTTTTTTGATGGGCGTAAACGCACGTTTTACGCACGTGTTGATCGCAAGCGTCTACGGCAAAGTTGAACAGGGGTCAATTCAATAACAACAACAACAATTTATTCAACAACAAACAATCACAACAATGTATTCTTAGTATAATAATGGAAGAGTTGAATGATTTGTTTGCCCTGCAAATAGCTGGAACGCTAATCGGGGCGGGGCAAAACAAGTACAATAAAACTTTTACAAGTGTAATTTACAAGTGAAGCCATTGTTTTAGAGGTTGAAACCAATAGCTACACTTGTAAAAGTTTTATTGAATTGACCCCAGGTTTCAACTTTTACGCGATCATATTGCGTTTACGCAAGATTCAACCAGTTATATGTCCGGATTTTATCAGGTGATAGCTCGGCCATTTGCATAAGCGCCATGTTTAAAAAAATGGGGAAGTATTCAGACGTCTAATCCTTGTTGATAGACGCAGTCAGAAAATATCCTTCCCTTTGGAAAACTTCGGATCCAAACTATAAAAATTGTACGGTTAAAGAAAACGCCTGGAAAGCAGTGGCTGAGGAAGTCAGTAACGAAAGTGGTAAAACGTACTCAGGTAAGCTTATCAGCTTATGAACAAAAAGGCAAATAACTTTGGTCGATGTCACTTTGTAGTTCTTCTAAACAAAGGTAGAACTGGTTGTATGTCTTCATCATCCAAGGCTTAAGAGGGAATGCGTCATCTGTAAACAAATACGGACATCTTGCGTCTGTGGTGTTTGGAAGTAATTCCGGATCAGGGAGGCTCATTTGATTCAGCTCTAAAGCCTGTCCAAAATTTGAGTGGCTCAAAACTCCGCCATCACTATTACGGCCAGAAGCTCCAATGTCAACCATAGTAAATCGCTATCGGGCCTTACAGTAAGCAAAACAATGCTATGGGTGCCTTAATTACAGAAATAAAAACAATAAATAATTGCATGATACTGTTCTAACACATTTTTGCTAAATATCTATGAAAAGTAAACCTGCCTCCATTTCCACCCTCTCCAAACAAGAAAAAAAACCTTTGCCTATTTCGTAGGCAAATGAGAGTACATCTACCTTTGTAATAAAAATACGTCGAGCCAGCGCCTGGGGGACACAGCATGACCAGGTGTTTCCATTTATGGCCCCACAGCACAATGGGAAATTCCAAACACTCCAGCCTTCGTCTGCAATTTTTTTCCATTCTTCAGGTGTGGAAGGACTTTGAATGTGGTCTTGCAGTGCAGCTGTGCAAACCACAGTGCATCACATGTTTTAGCAATAATGTTGCTCACGGTTGTAAGCCCAAGACGGAAACTGAACGATATGGTCTGCTAAGAGTCACCAGTGGCCAAGTAGCGCAGTGTCACAGCTGGACGCTCACCAGCACTTATTATATAGGCTCACGAGGGAAAGAGGGTGGTCGAACCGTTTCGGGGTCATTCTAAAGTACGTGTAAAAGGACTCAGGATCATTTTCTTTCATCTCTTGTACAAGCGTGTGATACTCGCCAGGAAATAATCGAGTTTTAAAAATTTCACGTATCCAGTACTCTTTGATATTTTTGCCTTCTCTTCCTTCTTTGCCACAGGTAGAGGAGAAGAAGAAAATGATTCTTGACTGCCGCTGCCATTTTGTTTTCTTGGCTGGGCGGTCAAGTTAAAAATTTCCCGCCATCAGTTTCTCTTAAACCCAGGCCCCAAGAAGCTTGAAGCGTGAAAGCGCACGTTAACGCACGTTAAAAGCCAACGCAACGTATTCGATTTCACACGGCAGTGGAAACTGTTTACGCACGTTAAAATTTACGCGTCAGTGTAAGAAATCGAGCCTTGAATGCTATTTTCGGAAACATACAATTAACTATTATAGCGCGAAAGCGCGCGTAATATCGCCTAACTCTTAGCCGACGAGGCCGTAGGCCGAGTCGGCTAAAATTAGGCGATATCACGCAAGCTTGAGCGATATAATAGTTTTATAATTCAACACATTGATAACAAAGCACAGTTTGAAGAAAAAATATCGAGGCCGGTCCGTCGTTTTTGCATTCTCTTGTCAAAATGCGAAATTTACATCGGCCATCGTTGGATATACGTCATGACGTCATATACGTCTTTTTGACCATATTTGGGCAGTGTATCAATGTGTTGAATTATAAAAGTTGTTAGCGGTAGATGTTATCAGAGTGATTCTCCAAAGGTCACACTGTGGTTCATTTGTCGAAAATTGAAGTTTTCCACCTTGTGTGGCTAAAAACTGATTATGGTTGAACTTCTCTTGGAAAAGGCACTTGAATTGATATCTTTCTCTTGGTGTTCTATAATATCTGAATAGTCATTTCGTGTTTTGAGCCAGAAACATCACTATCCCCATGACATAGCTTTAAGGTTAGGTGCGGTAAATAAGTTTCTGTGTGAAAGCGTATTTTAAGAATTGTCATGAGCTCTCGATGAGCTCACTTATAGATCTGTTTGGTTCTGTTCCATAATGCAATCACGTAGGAAAATCATACCTTTTGAGATTACTTAAACCTCCGGGGGGTGCTCCCTTATATACGCTATATAGGTATGTACTGCCCGATAGGGTTTAGGGTTTTTTAATCCTTTTTGGTATTTTTGGTATTGTGATCCTTAGATATTCCTATAGATGGGGTCACTAAATTGCAGTATCCACCCCAACGTGCAAAACGAAAAAGATATGGTCTGTGAAAACTGTACTACACGCCTTGGTTTTGGGCCTTAAAAAGGGTATTAAATCTCGACTTTCTACCCTTAAATAGGGTCAGGGTTTGAGAACCTTGGCGGCACACACCTATCCTAAATTGTCGGGCCTCCCCTCGGCAAACGCTAAACCATTCGAAATACAAAGCCAGTCGAATTTTCAAAAGCATGGCTAAATCACGCGGCCAAAGCAAGGCTAAGGCATAACTAAATTATTTCAAATAGCGCATTGAAATCAAAGTAATAAAGTCTTAAATATAGGCAAGTTTGCGCAAATGTGCTTCAATCTACAGTTCTGTATAAATTCCTAGTATTAGACTAATGTTATTTTTTTCTTTACAGATGTACTTGTAAATACATAGGTTATTTCGAAAAACGTCCAAGGAAACAAAAGCTATGATAAATACGAAAAACATTCAACTGTGTTTTGGGCCGGTGATCGTTTATTATGGATAAAAGCGACTTCTCTGATGAAGAATTCGAACGTTTAGCCATCTTAGAGCTACAATCCAGCGACGCTGAAAGTTCTACAGACGACGACGTCCCCATCTCAGACCCTTTCCCTGAAAAAGCGGCGGTATGGAAGACAGTTGTTAACATCGTAAACTACATCGAGGGTGTGGGTTTTCTTGCTCTGCCTTATGCCGTCAAACTGGGAGGAATTGTCACCATCGTCGCCTTTTTTATAATACCAGTTTGCTTATGGTATACAGGGACAGTTGTCGTCGACTGCCTTTATGACACGGACAATAAGCAAAAAAAGGTCAAGGTGAGGTCAACGTTTAAAGACCTAGGAGAAGTTCTGTTACCCAAATACGGAGCCATCTTGTGACAACTCTTGTGCAAGTGGATTTATATGTGGTACAGTTTCATATCTCATTCTCTGCGGATCTCTTATGAACCACGCCCTCCCATCAGTCCCCATCACAGTGACGGCGTAGACATGCCTGGCAGGAGTCGTGGTTCTTCCGACAACTTTCCTGACGTCCCTGTCAAAACTTGCCTGGTTAAGTACTCTCAGTGTTGTTGCGTTAATCTCCATTTTGATTTCCGTTCTTTGGTACGGTACCGAGCACATAAACGAGTGGAATCCAGAAACTCTTTTTTTCTGGGACACAGAAGGCGTTAGCATCGCTTTCCCGATATTAATTTATGGTTATGGGGCTGTAAATATCATACCTTCCGTTGAAGACAGCATGCAAGAAAAACAGAAGTTCCCCAGGGCACTTTTTCTAGCAAATATCGTAAACATGGTGATAAAAGTTTCTTTTTCGCTCTTCGGATTCTTCTCATTTGGATCCAGCACAGATCAAGTCATCCTTAACAATCTTCCCGCAGGTCCCTTTCAAATCAGTATCAGTGTTATTTTTATTTTAAGTTGTATCCTCTCATTTCCCTTGCCTCTTCACCCTGTGTTTGTCTTGATTGAGGAAACAGAAGTAATCAAGATCACACTATCTAGAATCCCGATATTAGGTTCAATACGGATGCGCGTCATAGTGGTTATGTCTTCAGTGATCGTAGCAATTATAGTACCCAAATTTGCTTTAATTATCTCGTTTACTGGAAGTATAATCACTTCGTTTTGTGCTTACATTTTCCCATCAGCTGTTCACCTGAAGTTGAAGTTAAATCAGCTGAAAAGACATCAAGTATGCATTGACGTGTTGATGATATTGATTGGCTTTTTTGCTTTAATATTTGGGGTCATATTTTCGGGAAAGGCTCTAATTTTGGGCTAATGTACTTTGAAGCTAATGTGTCATCATGATCTCGAAATAAATATTTGATCTGAAAACTGCATAGTAAATATACTGATATACCCCTCTAGTGTATACTTTACACTACCTTTTTTATGTATACAGTCAACTCTCTCTTAATGGACACCTCTATAAGACGGGCACTTCTGTAAGATGCACACCTGTTGTTGGTCCTGCCGTTTTTCAGTCATTTTACTGTAACAAAACTCTCTAAAAGACGGACACCTCTCTAATACGGACAACGGACACTTGAGAAGTGCTTTTTTAGTGAAAAATACTTCAAAACGGAAATGTAAAAAAAAAAGTAAAGTCGCACACGAGCCAATGGCCCACACGGCCAGAGCTTAACCCGGTTTCTGTAGCATGAAGCGACTAGGAATATTGCTACTCCCCCCTGGATGGGATGCTAGTCCATCGCAGGGTTACCCCCAGCATTTTGTCGCCGGTACCCATTTATACACCTGGGTGGAGAGAGACAGTGTGGAGTAAAGTTTCTTGTCTAAGGAAACAACACGACGGCAGAGACCAGGCTTCGAACCACCGACCTTCAGGTTGAAAGTCCGACGCGCTAACCACTAGACTACCGTGGCTCCACAAAACGGAAATGTAGGTGCTGAATATGAACAAACGAGTCCACTTTTCTAATATTATTGTTGTTTCAGTTCGTAGGTTTTGCTTAAGTGACGGAACGACTTTAAACAGACTTTTAAAAGCAGACGTGTATTCATTGTACATACAGGTCATTTTAGCTTGATTATCTCATGGTTACTGGTGTGTTATTACCTCGACTCTCTATAAGCCGGACACCTCTCTAAGACGGACAGTTCGGGCCGGTGGAATGACTCCGGACTAAACAGTGTCCCAACCGTCACAGTAAGACAACTCGAACATAGGATGGTAAACCTGTGGTTTTACAAGACACGGAGTGAACGGGTGAATACAGAAAATCGTACGCCCTCACCAACTATTACTATACTATTATTACTATGAAGTTATCTATATGTTTCTGTCTTTTTCACAGTGAAGATAGATTTAAAATCCTTACGCCAACTTCCTTTTTTTTTTCTTAAATGACAAATTTACATGTCTTAAATAGTTAGCTAGAAAATAATTACACTTCTTTTTATATAAGAACTTTTTTATAATAATGTTGAGGATGAGATGAGCTGAATTTTAAGAACGTGCCACTGACAACGTATCCGGATGAGATTTACCTCGACTCTCTATAAGCCGGACACTTCTCTAAGACGGACAGTTAGGGCCGGTCCCGACGGTGTCCGTATTAGAGAGAGTTGACTGTTATTTGTCAATTTTTTAGCCTTAGGCTGAGCCCTGGGGGGGGGGGGGGGGGTACTGAACAAAATTTTGTACGGGGATGCTCCGCCCCGAGGTCAAACCCTTACCCTTTCATATACCGTTTTTGACAGAAAAGGTACCCCTTTCATATACCTTTTATTGAAAATGGTACCGCTTTCATATAGCCTTTACGTGCGTCTGTTCGATATATTTTGAAAGGCGCTTTTTATAATACTAATAGATGGCGGTTTTCCCTAGTACGTTTTTTATACTTCAACTCGTGTTTTCGCTTCCCTTTCCTATTATTCGTGAAATCCCTACCCTTTCACATACTTCAACTCATGAAATCCGGACCCTTTCATATACCTCCAGCCTCAAAAAGGTACCCCTTTCGGGCGGAGCATCCCCGTATAGCCCATTATAGGGAGAACCCCCACCCCCCCCCTCCCCTCCCGGGGGGCGGAGCTGGGACTACACGTTCTTATTTTTGTGGCAATTTGAACCTGAAAACGTTCCGAGCGCTTTCTTAGTTATATAATTTGGTACAGTATTTCAGTCAATCATAGATATTGGTAAGAATAAAGAAATAATAGCGAAGTTATACAAATTTAATTTGCCAGTAATTAGACATGCTTGCTAGTATGAATAGAAAAAGACTTGTATATGTTTTTTAGCTCATTGTTAACATGGTAAATAGAGACGTTCTTTACTAAATCTCAGCCGGGTACGTTGTCAGTGGCACGTGCTTAAAATTCTAGCCCATCTCATCCTCAACGTTATTATGAAAAAGTTCTTATATAAAAAGGAGTGTATTTATTTTCTAGTTAAGCAATTAAGATATGTAAATTTGTCATTTAAGAAAAAAAAAGATGTGAACAGTTGGCGTAAGACTTTTAAATCTATCTTCACTGTGAAGAAGAAAGATAAATATAGATAACTTCATAGTAATAATAGTATAGTAATAGTTGGCGAGGGCGTACGATTTTCTGTATTCACCCGTTCACTTCGTGTCTTGTAAAACCAGTAAATAAGAAACAAAGAACCGCGAACGAAAATGCTGCCGGTGTACGACATGATAGAGCCCAAACTGAAAGCAAAAATGCAACCGTGGACAGCTGTTTCGACCTGGTTGGGTCTCGTCAGCACGGTGTAGCAGCAAAAAGATAGCCTAGCGCGAACGCCAATTCTCTACCAAATCGCACGTGGTAATGGCAACAGATGAGAGCTCGAATTCAATTCAATCTTTGCCTATTTTTAATACTTATGGTCACGCGCCGCTGTGACGTGGGTCAATTGGCAAACATTTGAATTCGAGCTCTCATCTGTTGCCATTACCACGTGCGATTTGGTAGAGAATTGGCCTTTGCGCTAGTTTTTCTATCTTTTTGCTGCTACACCGTGCTGACGAGACCCAACCAGGTCGAAACAACTGTCCATGGTTGCATTTTGGCTTTCAGTTTGGGCTCTATCATGTCGTTGTCGCGTTAAAGGGGCAGTATCACGAGGTCGAAACTTGAAAACGTCGGCCCAGTTTTCAAGTTTGATTCCGCAGATTCAAAAAGGCCGTCGAGAAGTGGAGGTATTTGTTGAATCAAAAAATCCGTTTTGACAGCCGGAAGAAAGAAAAAATCACTTTTAACAGTGATATGTCCAAAATTCCGGTGCAAGAATAGTGAACAGTGCCGCGCGTGGAACCTCGTGATACTGCCCCTTTAAATGTTCTACGTAGTATCAGCCTTGTAAAACCACAGGCTAACCATCCTATGTTCAAGTGGTCTTACTGTGACGGTTGGGACATTTAGTCCGGAGTCAGTCCACTAGTGCAGTTATTATATATCTTAATCTGTATGGATCAATAAAGTTTAAAATAAAACGTTTATTGAGTCATGTGCCTAAAACAGCCCGGGAAGACCAAAAACCATGCACACTAAAACTCAGGCATGGGGTGATCTCCCTGTGGTAAACAATCCAAATATTACGAGGGAGCTTGCGAGCACGTGACTTTGTGATGCTCACAAGACCCAACTGGGGAATAAAAATCGTACAACCAACCATGAAGTAATTCGTTTATTTTATAAAATAAAATTAAACCATAAAATTAAACCAGGAAGTGAGGTTTACAGGAAGAAAATTATATCCATAAATGACTGAACCATGTCATTAACACGAGACAAAAAAGCTGAATGCTGTATATAGATCAATTAAGATACAGTGGAACCTCGCTTTACGGACACCCGCTTAATACGGACACCCGCTTATTGCGGACAGTTTTGTATGTCCCGACGAAACGCTCATATATTTTTTCTTAAATTAGCCCTCTTAATACGGACAACGGACACTTTTCTGTGACCCGAGTAACACGCTCTCATATATACAAAGTTAACCTCGCATTACGGACACTGGTTATCTGTGCACTATATAACTGTATACTTTAATTTGTCGCGATTATGTGTTAATTGTACCCTGTCAGAAGATAAAAGCTTTCTACAGGTCAATGCGATTTTATTACATGCAATACGGTACTGTAGCATAATAAGGGGACATGTTTGAAACTGCTTTGTCTTTTTTCCAGTGTTTGACCCTCACACAAAAGTTTCACTTTCTTGGCGTTTTGGAAGTTTTCTAACGCGAAAGCGGCCAACAGTCTTTCAAAGGTTTTGTCTAATGTTAAGTCAGTCTGGCTGAACCCAAAACTAAAAATGGGAGTACAGACCAAAGTCATGCATTGACTACTGATTATACATGTAAATGATAATGTTGTTACGTTTGGGACAACATAAATTGCATTTTGACTATAACTGTGTATTTGAATGAGCGTAGGATTTCTTCAATTTGGACTTAGTCACAATTATTTGGACATTAAACATCGTTCTGTTGCTTTAAATTGTATGATTTAGCCTTTGTGGCGATAAAACACGTGTCCCTGACGTTTTTACTGGGAGCGCGCTTAATACGGACACCCGGATAATACGGACACTTTGGCGTGTCCCTTCGGTGTTCGGGCTCCACTGTACAGTTAAAAGACGCCGGGTGGGGGCCTGTTTTTAGTCACTAAACACTGAAAACTGTCAGTGAAGTCTTAAAAGTGACGTCATCGTGGTGACCTCTCTGATACGGACACTTTGCTCTGTCCCTTCGGTGTTCGTATTAGAGAGGTTCAACTGTACGTATTGTTTGAAATACGAGAGAACTGGATGACGCAATGTTTTAAATTTGTTTACTCGTCAATTCTTTGACTGCTCATAAAAAGCTAAGACCGAGTTTTGCAAACGTTAACAGTCTTAGGTATTTAAGGCGTCTACGCCGTCATAATTAATTCGTAGCCGGTTGTGGAAATTTAGTGGAAAAGTGGCTACGCGTCTACGCCGTCATAATTAATTCATAGCCGGCTGTGGAAATTTAGTGGAAAAGTGGTTAAGCGTCTACGCCGTCATAATTAACTCACAGCTGTGGAAATCCAGTGGAAAAGTGACTACGCGTCTACGCGTCTATACGCCGTCATAATTACTATCTTCATAGCTCTCGAAGTTCAGTGGTAAAGTGGTTACCAGAGTTCTATCTAGGGTATTTGAGGGGTAGAAGCTCCCCCCCACCAAAAAAAAAAAGAATGCCCAGCTTCCCCCAAAAAAATATTGTTATCATTACAGTATATAAGTAGCTATATTGGAAAAATCATCCAGACGCGACGAGGTCAGTGCACATGAAGTAAGTATTCCCATACTACAGCTGACACTATAGAAAATTATTATTATTAGTATTATTATTATTATTCAACTTTTGGAGAAGGAAAATTCATTTAGATCCTCAAGTTGATCAGGGAGATTTTCCAAAGATCAATTGCCATAAATTGTTTACCAGTATTTGTTTTCACACGCGATTAGACACGTTGTCAGTTAACAGTCGCACCTACCGCGTCAGTTATTATTTACACGGTTTACAGTTACGTTGTTATCTAGAATTTTGCAGTTGTTACGACCATTGGTAAGAAATGGAAAAGTGCCGTTGTTGAGTTTATTTATGTTGTTCACTTTCTAACAACGAGTATGTATAAATATTTGCGCAATTAGATGTCGGGTAACTCTTCTGTTCACGTTTACAAAATATCAGAGCTAATTGTAACATTGTCAGAACGTGATCACGAACAAACAATAAAATACGTCTCCCCCAAACGATAAATCCTAGAAAGAACCCTGGTTACGCGTCTACACCGTCCCAATTAATTATCGCGGAACAATCTGGGAAACCGTTTTTCAAGGTTGATACGAAAATCGCTCATCCCTAATGGTTTTAGTGTGTAACAACAGGCTTAGCGCAGGCTTGCCTATCTTTGGTGTCCGAAAATATGTATTCTGGATATTTGGCAAAATTTCTTTGGCAGTATGGGCATAAAGACGATGATCTGTTTGAAGTTTTCCTTGCAGATATCAAGAAAATTTACATGTGGTAATTTTTCAGCCGAGCTGATCCAAAATTTTAGTGACCTTCCGTTTTTCGATTGATGGTAATCTGCGATCAGACGCTTTTTTTTTGTACGCGAGAGCACGAAACCGCGAAAGTTGGCGGACGAGTGCGGTAGAAAAGAGCGCCCGGATCGCAGGTTAGATTGATGCCTCGTGCTTGGGTTTTTAGAACGAGGCATAAACATAATAATATTATTTTTTTTTGTTTTCTTTGATTTTTTATTCTGTGCAAAGCAGTAGAGAACGAGCATATGTATGCTCCATATATTGTTGAAAGAATAAAGAACGCGTAGACGCGTAGCCACGAGAAAATCATTCGTCTCCAGTCCTTTTAACCTGTAGGCAATTTTCATTCCCAGTGCCTGCTGTGACGTCATTATTTACTAAATAATAATAATAATTCATACAATTACTTTAAATAATTTACAAATATAAAATTTAAAATGGGCTAAGATTACATAGAGCTACTTAAATAGATAAGATATTAAAAATTCCATACAATTACAACGGCTTCCCGTTCCCAGCTTCACTTGCGGGGTATTCTGCAATTTCGCCAAACTTTGTTTGCATGATAGAATTTAAAATATAAGGCGAGTTGCTGCTTTCAAGCGATGAAATGAGTGAAAACAGACCTTCCGGCCGCAAAAAAAACATAAAAGATTATATATGTAAAAACGTCTTGCCGCTATACATTTTTTGGTGAAGAATCTTTAATTTTAGAGCGTTTCATATTCGAGTTGGCATTTCCGTCTTACAAACTCAAGTGAGAAAACAGTGAGAAAATGACGTCACGGCACTAAACAATAGGCTAGTAGATGGAGGACTCGAAAAACACTATTATTCTAAGCTTGGTATTTTTCATTTGCGGAGGCCAAACTTCATTTCAGTCATCCAGATGGGTATCTCCACCTCTGATAATATAAGCTGAAAGGAATGTAATTTTGATCATAGTAGCACTTTAAAAAGACAACCTCGTTATTACGGCCAAACATAGTTGATGCACTCATTTTGTTAACAATTCACTACGTTCTCTAGACCATTAGTCTACTTGACTGTGTCGTTTCAACGTGTTACCAGTTAACGCGCAGGCTGTAGGGGTAGATCCAAGAATTTCTGAAAGCGGGGTGGGGGGGGGGGGGGGGGGGGGGGGGGGGGGGGGGGTGGTGGTTGTACACCTTAATAACTTTCCACGACATGGGCGTGGGGGATCCGGGGTCATGCCCCCCACCCGGAACATTTTTAATTCTCAACCAGAAAATCTTTTTTAAACAAAGATGCTGCTTAAAAGGGGGATTGCAATCTCCTCAACCCCTCCCCTGGAACCCCCCTGTTAGTAGTATACTTGACTGTGTCGTTACAACGTGTTACCGGTTAACGCCCAGGCTGAACCTAAAATTAAGAACTCGACTGGTTGAATTGAGACTGGTTATCATAGATAGCAGCCATCCTTAGTAGTTTTATAGCTAAATAACAATTTATCAATAAATGGATAGATAGATATTTTAAAGTGTCCTAACGGTCTACTAATGGGGACCCAGTATAAGATGCTTAAGTTATATTAGGGACGGACCATTAGAAAAGTGATGGGGGGGGGGGGGGGGGGGGGGTGGGGGATTTTCAGCTTGCACGAATTTTTGCTTGTGCAGGATATTTTTTTGCAGGTGAAACCCTCTGCACGAATTTTTTTTTAGACAAATATTGCTTTGTTTTTCATTTATTTATTAAAAAAAAGGTGTAATACTTAAAAACCATTTTTGACCATTACGTATATTTGAAAAAAATATATATTAGGAATAGTCCGCTACGTTGCACAAGACTATATCCTATTATGGAACGCATGAAGCAAACACAACTTGACACCAGAATTACACGCCTGTTGTAGAAAAAATATGCAGTGTATCTTGAATTCATTGAGACATACACGAGACCTCCTCTCTACAACACTAAAAGAACTGTTCTTTGTGCCAGAAAATATCATACATGCCATGAAATTAAGAATAAAGCCTCAGAAAAAAACACAACTTAACGTCGAATCGAAACTGCACCAATGCTATTGGTTCAATTAAACGAGCCAATGAGAAAACGGAACATTCGATCCTTCCCAAGAGTACAAAAGCGGAAAACATTTCATGTACAACGGAATAATTTCATATTATTCCGCGAGACAGTTACTTATGGGAGCAACTGATGAGGTTCACCTAAGAACCGAAACTCGAGTCTTGCTTAATCCACTAGCGTCCGTGAGATTTTCAATACAGATCACCATATCTGTTCAAGCCATGTCGGGATGCAATAACGCCATGATGAAACAACGGAGGTTCTTCAAGCTCCAAGAAACACTTCTCAGAAACAGAACTATATATAAAACAAGGAGCTAAAACAGAGGCGGATCCAG
Organism: Dendrophyllia cribrosa; assembly: GCA_024195265.1. Lineage (NCBI taxonomy): Eukaryota > Metazoa > Cnidaria > Anthozoa > Scleractinia > Dendrophylliidae > Dendrophyllia > Dendrophyllia cribrosa. The sequence goes on from JAJLRJ010000001.1 coordinate 15,875,688, forward strand.
GGATTTCTGAAAGGGGGTTCCGGGTTCATGCCTGCCCGGAAATTTTTCCAATTTTACCCTCTGAAACGCCATTTCCGGTACTCCTGAAACTCGAAAAGCGTTTGTTAAGTCAAAAATTGACAATCAGTCAATTGGTGGAGGTGAAACAACTACGTATAAAACAATTTTATTCTATTATTTTTATGGACCACAAGGGAGACACAGGTCTGAAAGTGGGGTCCGGTTGCACAGACAAAAACTTGCACGGTTCCACCTTGCGTTTACACGGGACCGGCGGAACTGGACGAATTTTTGAACGGCTAAGTGTGCAAGTTTCCGTGTAAACACCACTGCAATCTGTAACAGAATTTGCACGGATCCATGTAAACACGTGGTCTAGGAACAAAATTCGTCCGTGCATAAATTTGTCCGGACCAGTGTAAACGGGGCCTAAATCACGGCAGGGGCGTAGCCAGGAATTTTTCAGAGGTACGCACAATCAATTTCCAAACACTCCCCCTACCTCCTTCCCCACCCTCAAGTCCCAAATCTTTCTTTTTTCCCGACTTTTTCAGGTACGCACGTGCGTACGTGCGCACAGGTAGCTACGCCCCTGCACGGGCTGAGAGATTGACTGATCCTAGCATATTCATAACAATAACAAAAACTGCAGCCGATCACTACATATCTTGCAACAAAAGTTAGCCAAAGAAGCCCTAACATATGCCAAGAGAGCTAGCATAATGAAGGCATAGAGAAACAATAATTCCATAAATGGCTACACAGCATGAAAATCGCCTGTCACTTAAGAGATTTTTATCCCAAAGATCATCAAAGAGTCATACAATACATATCGAGCATGCAAAACTGAGACAGACCAATATAGAATAGTGACTAGTCACAATTCTATATTGGTGATCTAAAAAGAACAAATATCTCGTAGACCTTCTTGGGAAAGCATTTCTAAAGGCTTCTTTATACATTTTGCGACTAGCGGGAGTCGTGTTTGGCCTGTCACCTTTATAATACTATTTATAAATAATAGTATAGGAAGGCCCCAAGAATGTTTTGAATTTTTGAAACGCCAAGAGCGCTATTTTCAATAGGCACTTTGGCAGCTTTTATATATTAAATAACAACCACAATAGGAATTCTCCTTCTGTATGAATTTTTTTTTCTTTGCCTTGAACTTTGCACGAATTTGAATTTTTTTTTTCCCACCCCCAACCCCCCCCCCCCCCCCCCCCCCCCCCCGTCACTTTTCTAATGGTTCGTCCCTTACAATTACAAAATCCAATATAAATTATTTACTTCTTCACATAGAACACGCGGAAAACAGCACTCTTTAGCCGTTCCACGAAAACCTTTTTGAGCCGCTTGCATTGTAAATGGGGATTAAACCAATTATTTTCATCATTTGTTCTTATACAGTCATGATGTTAACCCGTTAACTCCCAAGAGTGCCAAAACTCAAAATACAAGAAAACTCCCAAGTTTCATTTTGTAAAATATCGAAAAACAAATATAATGGTGCCATGCAAAAGGTAGATTCTGCATGTACCGCCGGGCACACATTACGTAAAACAAAAGGAACAAAGAACGACAACAATACAAATGCAAAACAAGACCAAAAATACAATACCTCATAAACAATAAAAGACAATGAGTGGTTCATGGGTACCGGTACATGCAGAAAGACCCATGCAAAAGTACTGCTGAAGAGGTTTCATTTCAATGGTCACACCATAGGATTTCGTCCACAGACTCAAAAGTTTGAACTTCCTAACATGTCTCCATTATTGACTCTGGGAGTGAAACGGTTAATTAACGCTGTGTTTTTTCCTTGTTTATTAAGTTCGATTACTTCAGTTGTTCGAACGTTTGCATTTTCAGATGTTTGGTGTCCTCCCAAATTTGAGGATCCGAAACACTGCGAGATTAAGACAAATAGGTTGCCCCAAATAGCTTTGTACTCTTGCCTGAACTGCTTATTCGCAACACCATATATGAAGGGGTTGATGGAACTGCTCAGGTAAGCCAAAAACCCGTATGTTAAGTACGCCTGTCTCGGTAGAGTGGGTTCCCCGCGTGCGGCATCAATGTAATCCATGATGCAAATGGGAAGCCAGCAAAACGCGAAGCCAGCCACCACCGCGACTAACGTCTTTGTTACTTTGGCTTCTTCCACGTTTGCTCTGAGCTGCTGGGGGTTCTTTTCATTCGAGAAAACTCGATTTGATAGGAAAACTTTGTAAGACACTTTGGCATAGCAGATTGTGATGAGCGTTAAGGGTGTTGCAACGTACACGCATTCAATGAAGGCGGTGTAAGCAATGTTTGTGTAGAATGTGTATATGCACATTGCTTTTCCTGGCTGGAACTTGTATCCGCCTTTTTCAAAAAGAAACGGAGGCACAGAGCCAACGAGAGCCAAACACCACACAACAGCAACGTACATCAAAATTCTTTGTTTGTTAAATAAAACAATGTACTTTACTGGTTTTACCACGCAGAAATATCGGCTGACTGCGATTACTCCCATGGTTAGAAGAGACGCTAGTGCTAACGTAAACATTGCGAAACCTTGGAATCGACAAACATTCGCGCCAAAAATCCACCGGCCACGGAACAGTGTTGCAACTGAAAATGGCACACTGCAGACAGATATTAGAATATCGCTCACAGCCAGTGCTACTACAAACATGTTGGTAAGCGTGCGAAGCCTCTGGTTTCTGTACACAGCGTAACAAACGGAGAGATTTCCAAAGAAGGCCGCCACGTTGATGACAGCAAGTAAAACTGTTTCAGTCCAGACTAGATACTCGGCCCGTTTGGAAAGTTCACGAGAAAGTGATTCTTCCATGACTTGTATCTGTCTGAGTTATAAACTTAATTAGCAAAGGCCTTGCCGCGAATAAAAACCTCGAAGAAAAATGATTTTTTTTACTATAAATTCCACCTGTCTGATATCTAAATTTATATTTTATTCTTTTTGCGTTTGCGGCGCTTTGGCACAGGGGGGGGGGGGGGGGGGGGGGGGGGGGAGGGGGGATTTATGCGATCGTGATGTTAATTAAGTAAGGGAAATGGTCAAAACTATTGTACTCGGACAGGACCAACCATTTTACAAAAAAACTGGTGGTCTCTTTATGTACCCCTTCTCCTCCACCTAAAAAGATGGTGTCTTGTTGGTATAGCCCCCATTGTATCAGGAGTAGAAACTGAGAAAAAGATTGAAATCTTCCTGTGCCGTTTTACTAGCAATGCAAGCTTCATGCACACAGAATATTTAAGTCTCATCTCTAATTTTTAGGCCAAAAAATTATGTCCATTACACTCATCAGATGGGTGGTATCTTGCATAACCCCTGTACCCCAACACAGGGTGGGTCCTCGTCGAGTATACTTGTTATGACTACTTCCCTAAATTGCAAAGAATGGTGTTATGATTCTTGCGCGAAGATAAGTCTTTGTCATAAATATTGACAGCGACCGAGATGTGGAAAAACTGGAGAAGGCTTCGAACATTTATTACAGTGAAGATGGCATGACATTTGAAGACGTTTGATGAAGAACCAAAGTAAAACGAAGAGCGTAAGGTAATATTTTGAGACCGAACTGAGAAGGTGAAATACGATCTTCTTAATCTGGCATATTATGAAAGTGTCTTCACTGTCACTTTGAAATACCGAATTGCTGTCAAATGGATTATTGCAAGCCGAGGAAGAAATTACTATTAGGGACGGACGGACCATTTCATTTTTGTAGGGGGGTTGGGCAATTACCAAAAAAAAAATTCCTGCAGAAGAAAAAACTGAAATCGTGCACAAGAAAGCACGTGAAAAAAAAAATCAAGCATTTTGGTAGAAGAAATTCCCCCCTCCTCACAAAAATTGAATGGTCCGTCCCTTAACGACAAAGCCACGCACCTTTTGGGTGTCCCTATTTCACTCTCTCATTTCTTCCCAATGACACGGTATCGTTTATAGACAGCGCATAACATGCTAAAACGTTTGTGCATGTCATCTTTAATATTTCAAGTTTCTCTTGTTTTGCCCCCGTAATGATAAATGTTTGTTGAGTTGCTTAATTTGCCAATAACCTGCTGCGGCTGTTGGATCACTGTCTTGTGACAATTAAATTAAATCCTTCAACTTCCCGACTTAAATCATGTGCCAAGTCAAATGAGAAAAAATTGGCAAAACTGAGTGGTTCGTTATTTTTAAAAAATCTGTATAGTTCTTGGAAATTCTACTTATAACGGAAACGTTATTTAATAGCGGTCGTTTTTTAATGCCATATCGCACCAGTATTCAGCCCGCTGGTCTGTTTTTGTGTGTGTGTTCAAATAGGAATATTTATTTGTTTTCACATCTTGCTAGTAATTTAACACACGGCACAAGCAAATAATCAATGATATGTCAAGTGCAAGCAAATTAAACGTGGTAAAACAACCCTTATTTTATTCTTCTAATCAAGCATACTAATAAGTCTAATAATTATTCCACATAGGCATTGGCTCAATTTATACCACGGATATCCGTCTAGATATAAATCCGAAGACGAATTTTGACATATGCATGAGACGGATGGCGACGTATGTTTTGTTATGTTTAGACCGAGTGTCTGGATACCATATACCGTTTTTATAAATGGCGGCCGATTAATTGTTCTTTTATATTCATGCTAATCAGCCTGAGTAGCCTCGTTAGCACGCGCAAAATTCAAAAGAATTTTTACTATAAAATGAGGCTAGTCAGGGTGATTAGCATGAATATAAAGGATTAATAAATTGGTCGTCATTTATGAAAAAGGTCTATGACATGTTATCAAATATGGCGGTAAACATTTTTTTTATATGCGGCACCGGCTGCAAACAATTTTTTTTGTGTGTCTCCGCCCAACTGCCATACTTTCAGCAAACAAAAAAATAATGGTCCGTCTAAATGTTTGACGCAGCGCATTTATTTTGACAAATTGTCCACCCCTTAAATTATCCAAATTTTCCTCACTGACTTTTTAGTTTTGTAACTTCAAGAGCTTTAAAGCTGTGACAGTGCATAACGAGCCAGACGCTCTTAGCAACCAAAAAATATAGATAGACCTCCCTCTGAGATATAGGGCAATTTGCCCTATATCTCAGAGGGAGGTCGAGTAATTTCCAGCATGCCAATGTAATCTAATCCCTTCTGATGACCATTTCTGTTCCACGTAAGGCGTTATAATCTTTAGGCGTGAAAATTCATTTCATGCACGTTTTTAATTAAGATTCTATTTTTATGAGGGTTTTAGAGGTCTTGCTGCGGTTTGACAGGAAATTGCTTGTGAGATGTAGTTTTTGAACATGAAAACTCTTTATGGTTTTTATGAAGGATCTTATGGGCTCAATAAATTTAAAGAAGGGTCCAAGTATTAGAAACAGCACAATAACAGAAAACGTCAGCCGCTTAGATATCTGCAAAACACGAAATTTAGATTTTTGTTGGTTTTGTACGACTGAATATTAAACAGCGCGGTACGAGTAAGGGCTTTTACTTCGGGTGGAAGTCAACTCTGTCCGGAAATTTTCACGGTGTATTCAAGCTAACGAAATGTAGCGATTCGGAACGGAAACACCACAACCTAGGTACAAATAAACATCGTTCTGCAGTAAACAAGACAACCATGTCGGCTTTCTATAATTATTGAACTCGAAGTTCGGTGTAAGACGTAGTTCGTATTAAAGACGGCCGGCTATAATTGCTAAATGTGGATTCCCTCTGTTACGGTCGGCACAAAGAAAGGGAAGCGAAATTATTGTTGATAGCTATAGCATTTTTGGAACTACATTTATATTTCTGTGTTAAAACTTTTGTAACTTGAATAACAACTGTAATAATTTTGTTGTAATGCTTGCTTTGTTACACACAAAAAAAGACTCCAACCGGGTGAACCAGAGAGAATATACAACATTTGCCTAAATTTCATGTGCGTCTCAAAATATTGATCAATGTTATATATCTCTTAAGCGCTCAGGCATACGGCGATGCCAGGACTCAAACCTGGGTGAACCAGAGAGGATATATAACATTTGCCTAGATTTCATGTGCGTCTCAAAATATTAATTAATGTATCCCTTAAGCGCTCAGGCATACGGCGATGCCAGGACTCAAACCTGGGTAAACCAGAAAGGATATGTAACATTCGTCTAGTAGATTTCATGTGCGTCTCAAAATATTGATTAATGTTATAAATCCCTTAAGCGCTCAGGCATACGGTGATGCCAGGACTCAAACCTGGGTGAACCAGAGAGGATATATAACATTTGCCTAGATTTCATGTGCGTCTCAAAATATTAATTAATGTTATATATCCCTTAAGCGCTCAGGCATACGGCGATGCCAGGACTCAAACCTGGGTAAACCAGGAAGGATATATAACATTTGCCTAGATTTCATTTGCGTCTCAAAATATTAATTAATGTTATATATCCCTTAAGCGCTCAGGCATACGGCGATGCCAGGCCTCAAACCTGGGTGAACCAGAGAGGATATATAACATTTGCCTAGATTTCATTTGCGTCTCAAAATATTGATTAATGTTATAAATCCCTTAAGCGTTCAGGCATACGGTGATGCCAGGACTCAAACCTGGGTGAACCAGAGAGCCTATAACATTTACCTAGATTTCATGTGCGTCTCAAAATATTAATTAATGTTATATACCCCTTAAGCGCTCAGGCATACGGCGATGCCAGGACTCAAACCTGGGTGAACCAGAGAGGATATATAACATTTGCCTAGATTTCATGTGCGTCTCAAAATATTAATTAATGTTATATATCCCTTAAGCGCTCAGGCATACGGCGATGCCAGGACTCAAACCTGGGTAAACCAGGAAGGATATATAACATTTGCCTAGATTTCATTTGCGTCTCAAAATATTAATTAATGTTATATATCCCTTAAGCGCTCAGGCATACGGCGATGCCAGGCCTCAAACCTGGGTGAACCAGAGAGGATATATAACATTTGCCTAGATTTCATATGCGCCTCAAAATATTGATTAATGTAATAAATCCCTTAAGCGCTCACTCATACGGTGATGCCAGGACTCAAACCTGGGTGAACCAGAGAGGATATATAACATTTACCTAGATTTCATGTGCGTCTCAAAATATTAATTAATGTTATATATCCCTAAGTGCTCAGGCATACGGCGATGCCAGGACTCAAACCTGGGTGAACCAGAGAGGATATATAACATTTGCCTAGATTTCATGTGCGTCTCAAAATATTAATTAATGTTATATATCCCTTAAGCGCTCAGGCATACGGCGATGCCAGGACTCAAACCTGGGTAAACCAGAAAGGATATATAACATTTGCCTAGATTTCATTTGCGTCTCAAAATATTAATTAATGTTATATATCCCTTAAGCGCTCAGGCATACGGCGATGCCAGGACTCAAACCTGGGTGAACCAGAAAGGATATATAACATTTGCCTAGATTTCATGTGCGTCTCAAAATATTGATTAATGTTATAAATCCCTTAAGCGTTCAGGCATACGGTGATGCCAGGACTCAAACCTGGGTGAACCAGAGAGCCTATAACATTTACCTAGATTTCATGTGCGTCTCAAAATATTAATTAATGTTATGTATCCCTTAAGCGCTCAGGCATACGGCGATGCCAGGACAGAGGATATATAACATTTGCCTAGATTTCATTTGCGTCTCAAAATATTGATTAATGTTATGTCATACGGCGATGCCAGAACTCAAACCTGGGTGAACCAGAGGGGATATATAACATTTGCCTAGATTTCATGTGCCAAATTAATTGTCATCATATTCCTGGGTGACACAGAAAGGAAATAGAACGTTACCTGAATGGTGGAAACAACGCCGAATTAAGCCGAGCAACAGGACAGCAACATCCAGATCGTCCTTGTAAACTCTCCGATCATAAAGCCCGCCATTGTTTTACGCTGCAAGCTGAACCGTGGCAGAAACGCCGCATTTCTTCGAATTTAGAACAAACCAGTCTCTTAAATCGCTTACCGTAGGCAGTTCAAATCGTCGAAAGTCAAAGCAATCCATCGATGCACTCGCGGGAAGAATGATCCAATTTTCCCGCTCTTCTCATTGCGTCGACGAAGGAGACGCTTCCTAATCTTGTCGGCTAGGCGGAACGAATCGAGAAAAGTGTCGGTACCAAATCTGCGCCATCTTGAAACGTCACAACAGTATCCAGCATTCTTAGCGCGTCGTCTAGGCTAAGCGGAACGAATCGAGAAAAGTGTCGGTACCAAATCGGCGCCATCTTGAAACGTCACAATAGTATCCAGCATTCCCAGCGCGTGGAAATCAGGCATCATCCTGGGGAGCTGGGGTTCCGAAATGTCACATGTGAATAATCTATTTGTCTTGATTTAGTTTCGGATATTTTCCCGATTTTGGAATCGTACGGCTCAATATTTCAATGCCTGGTAAAAGTACGCAGTGGAAAAATTGGACGAAGGTTCTTCTCCGGGCCAAGTAAGTTGTTGGGTCTCTTTGGAATCAAGCAAGAAGTTACAGATTTTCCATGCTACCGTTCTGGTATGTTTTGAATGTTCTATCTTGATTTTGCTGTGGTTCTCTGCCTGATTTGGGAAGCTTTCACCTAAATACCGACGTCGTTCTTCGCGATGTTCTACGGTACGGTGCAATTCGCTTATGTCTTGTAGCAATAATTCACTGACCGGCCGCGCCAGGCGAACGCAGATTAACTTTACAGTGCTCGAAATTGCGCCTGTATCGGGCGCATTTGCGACTAAAGATTTCGCAATTTTGTGACTAAAATTTGTCTAGCTAATAAAGGAATTATATTCAACAGTCTTGTGTCTTACTTGCAACTGGTAGTTGTAATTTTATCCGAAAAATCCTGCGAAATTCACGTTGAATGTTGTGTGACTTAATCGTCGGTGTCCAAGAAGTTTATCACGGGAGCACTTTTTCAGGCTTTTCTCAGAAATTTCTCATTTCCGGTTCCGGTATTAGTACATGTACTGAGGAGTATGATTTCAGAATCGGAGAAATAACCGAAATGAAATCAAGACAAATATACCATTTATATGTCGTAAAAATCTGAGACCCTTCGGAGTACACAGCACGGCAGGATTTTGCCCGATCCCACGGCGATATCGTGAATTTGTTTGATGTCGGCCCGACGTTTATCTCGCGACAAATCCCTTTTAAACAGTGGCTGAATGAATTCATGAAACTAAGGTACTAGGTCAAGACGAGGTGCCACGGGATAAGGAGACGCACTATAATCTATGATTACTACTAGTATTATTTTTTATTGAAATCCAACCTCCTATAATGTCAAAAAGGCAATTGAACCCCTCCAAAATGACAGGATGAGCTCCACAGGAGTTTGTACACAATCTGATAACGTACAAGCATTAATTATCAAACGCTGCAGCTATGAAACCGCAAATCAAATACGATGACGGCTGCTAAGCAGGCCTGTGATGTCACTTCATAGCAAGCAGACCTTACGTTTTTTTGAACTTCCGGATCGCTCTGGCTCGCAGGTGACGTCATATTTGGCAGCATTGCATTGTGGGATCGAAATGCGGACAAATATTTCAAAATGACTGCCTCGGAAACACCAGTTTTTGCGATTCCTGTACATGTTGAGGATAATTGTCGAGTTGTACCCAAGAACAGTGCTTCGTAGCACCTGCTTTTTTCGTAGCTTCCTGCATAGTTCTTGAATGTTTGTACGTATTTCAATCCCATGATGCTGCGCGAGTTTTCTATTTTTAGGATCTGGGCGGAACGCTAATTTGATGATACGTCCAAAACTGTTTCCTTTGCGGTCCGCAAATTGAATGATGACGTTATATGACGTGGTATAACGTCATTAGTTCTGCACATTAGTTCTTGGATCCGCCATCTTGGATTTCTGAATATCTCGATCCGTCCAAAACCTTAGAAAACCGTCCAGATTGACATAAAAGTAATCATAACCAGTAGAGAAAAGCTAAAATGGTGCAAAAATGTAAAAGATTTGACGATAAACCACAGGAAGCCCAAGCTCAGCATGTGATTGTTCTTTGATATTACGTAACGAACGATTTATAGACTTTGTATGGGAAATTCACTTTAATCTAATAAATGCTAAAATAAAGATATTAATGTAGAAATAACTTCACTTACCTCAACAAGCGCTTTATGAGTGGAAACAACGACCAACGACATCGCAAAAACTCGTAAGCCACAAAACCGTCTAAGATGGATACAATGTGCGTCCAAATTGCATAAAAGACACAACGAAAACCCAATGTTGAGGTAAGTGATTTTTATTTCTACATTAATATCTTTATTTTAGCATTTATTAGATTAAAGTGAATTTCCCATACAAAGTCTATAAATCGTTCGTTGCGTAATATCAAAGAACCATCACATACTGAGCTTGGGCTGCCTGTGGACAAACTTAAATTATTCTTTTTTTGTTTTAAACATCAAGTGGGGTGCACAATAAAATGTCATTTTAAAAAACGCCACGAAACGTTATGAACGTTAAAAATCAGCGTGGGCACCACCCAAGCTAAATAGGGTTAAGGTGGCCAGAATATATTTAACATCTCTAGCTTTGCTGTCGCATTCCTCACGGGCAGTCTGCCACTTGGGAATAACGAGTCTTGTTATACGGAAATCTATTTTCTATTATTAAAACGATAATTCATTCTTTTAATTCGTTATTTTAATACCTTGAAGTAATTTTTGTTTTCCGATGCTTTCCAGACGCAAAATGCAGGAAGCTTTTCTCTTGTTTTCTATTACGAAATAAAGATCAGTTTCGAAAAAAAATTGTTATACATTATTGACATAATAAAATATATGAAGACCCGTTATCCCCAAGTGGAAAACTGCCCCTGAGGAATGTGACAGCAAAGCCAGAGATCTTGAATATGTTATCAAGCACAAGGGTTTTCATTGCAGCTCAAAAACGGCGTTAAAGAAGTACTAGATTGGTGGCCTAATTTCTCGTCAGAAATGGAACCTACGGTGCTGAAAACTGGGAAAGATTTCCGTATAACCCCATACATTAGTTATGCATACTTTTCTCAAAACTAAAACAAAAGCTAAAACAATAAAACGCCTGAAGAAAAACAATAGCGCATACATGTATAATTAATGTATGGGGTTGTACGGAAATCTTACCCTGAATTCGTTTGCCGTATGTTTCCGATTACTCAGATGGGAGATAGTCTGGCTGCACTCTTCGATCCGCTGTTAGTGCGATAACTACCACAAACGCGTTAGCATATCATTTTCAGAGTAAATTTTACCAGCATTTTGTGCAGCGAGTTGCATGGTCATGATTGTCTTGAAATTCGCAGATACAAAACCTGAGAGCTCGAAGGCTTTCGGGCTTATTTGACGAAGTCAGGAAAAAATCTGTAGTCGCATTTAATATTACGGGCATTTTGTGTAAAAATGAGGTTTTAAAAATATGCTGATTTCGGAAAGCTTTTTACTCCCACAAACAAATACATGAAATTTTCTTAAAATTCCAACATTCTTCAAATTGTAGAAGTCGGTTAAATCTTTGCTACCAAAAAGCGCGATTCAAACTGAAATGTAACCAAGGCACCAATAAATAGGTTCGGGCCACCTTAAATTTCTTTTTATTTTTTCAACTCAACACAAAATTTACAAGATGTCACATTTCATCGATCTACAAACATATGACGGTATTTTTTAATTAGTCGTAAAACCATAAACTAAACGAACATCGCGCCTTTTTTCTCAGCTCTTACTGCATGGTCAAGCTTTGAAATTCGTGCCATTGTGCCCCTTTCAATCTCTTACGAATAAGGAAAACAAGAAAGCAAACCAAACTACAACCTTTTGTAGCTGTTGTGGTGCAATTTTGTCCTTGGTGCAAATGTTATTTTCCTTTGTTTCAAACTCATTATCATACATTATCATACATTTCCATACCCAGGAATAAAATTTGCACCACAACATAGCCAACATGTGGCTGGTGCAATCGTTGTATAATACAAGCTAGTTACGATGGGTCGACCAAAATACTCATTTTGAAAGCGTTAATTTGGTTCTACTCCCAGGTTCTACCCTGCAGTAAATGTTTTGACCCGCTAACGCTGGATAACTCTTAGGCCTAGTTTATACGTCGAATTTAATTCAGACGGATTTAATTCGCATTAACTTCGTCTGTGAGACGTCGATATTATTATATAGCTTCGATTTAGACGACGAATTAAATTCAGACGAATTTAAAAACTAGTGAGCCGTGACTGCCATCGAACAGCGAGAAAAAAACATGGCGCGCATCAGGAAATGAATTGTTGTTTCCATGATTTATATGAGGGAAAGATTGAAAAGGCTTCAACTTCTTCATCAAATGATATCATTAGCTGTGATCAGGAAACGATTATTGTTGCAAGGCTCGATAATAATAATAATAATAATAATAATAAACTTTATCTAAGTGTCAAAGTATTTAGCTTACTAGCTAATTGTGGACACTAAAAAAAAGTAAAAATAAATATGAATTATGCTAAGATAAGTTAAAATTTACAATTCTTCACTGTATAAAATATTTACATTAAAACGTGATATAAAATAATCGATCAATACACAAGGTCATTAAAAAGATGAATTAACTACGCTAAAATAAGTTTACAATTTACATACTTTAAGTAATGCAAATATTACAATTAACACACCCGTCCTCAATCAAAGTAGCTAGGTCTTTCTTTCTTATATATTTTCGAAAACTGTCCAATGTCCTATGCTGCCGATCACTTGTTTTTAGTTTTGACCAGAGATATGGACCAAGGTATCTTATGGAATGCATTCTTGTGACACTGTCCAGAATTCAAATATTCGCAGTTGTCGTCGCTTTCACAGAAATCGGGGATGGTGGAATTTGGTCTTTGCCTTACTGCGCAGGCGAATTGAAAGGGTATGTCATCAAGTCACGTATTCCTCAGTTTCCTGCCACTTGAATTACGTCACACAACAGATACTACATTACATTAATGTAATTGAAATGTATGCATTAGGTTCGATGCGTCTGAAATTCGACGTCTAAATTCACATGCTTTCCAGACGTTGTATCCGTTTGGTGCAGACGGATACAACGTCTGGACGAATTTAATTATGGGAGACGGTTTTAAACGTCGCTCTTCAGACGAATTTAATTCCTTGCATTAAATTCGTCTGAATTATTTTCGTCTGAAATTCGACGTATAAACTAGGCCTTACAGTGCGACGCGCCTTACGTAAAGACCCAACAATCTTCTTTACAAGTTAATAGCCAATCAGAGAGCGCGAATTCAATTGACGAGCACGCCTCCTCGCAAAGTTGAGCACGATGGAATGTAATCTTGTTGCTTTGTGTTTATTACAGGAGTGTAAAGTTAGTTACAAAATACGACGATTTTATTCATTTTATTGCTTCAAGTGTATCCGCAGTTATGAAAATGATTATAAGAAATATCTGGTGATATCGTGGAAACTTGTCAAAAGTTTGTTGGGTACTAACTGTAAGGCTCGTCGCACTGTAACTATTTTGACTAACCTATAATTATAATAACCCGAAAGCAATAACACACAAGCTTTGCTTCTGAACTCTTCTACTCAACCCTACATAGACTACATCAGGCCTCAAATAATAGTACACGAAATGCTTATAGAACACTACAAGGAAGGTATCAAGTGAATTTTAAAAGAGAAAATAAACCATAATCGGAGTTTTAGCGAGTTTTCCAAGACACAAGCGATAAGCTTTAAAAAAATAGCCCAATTTTTTCAAGGTGCAATCCAGTTCTATCCTGGCCATCTGCAGCCCAAGACACTTATTTTTACTCTTAGAGCACTAGTAGAATAATTTGAAACAAAACTGGCCCATTATTTTTTGGATCTTCACTGATATAAAGATGTCTCTTGCCTTTTTAGCCCTTCAACTAAAAAAAGTATCATAGCCTACAATTTAGGGCCTCAAATAAGTGAATACTCAGCCTCATGCTAACGATTATGATGAGGATAGGGACGTTGATAATGATGACGATAACGATGACATTGATGATGGTGATAATGCACGACGACTATGCCCGCGACTGTGACGATTGTGATGATGATGGTGATTGTGAACATGATCATGTGATCGGACGATACTGGTGATCATGACGATGACGTTGGCGATAATGACGATTGTATTGATGGTGATGGTGATAATGTCGATGATAGTGATGAACATCATGTTGATGGTAGTGATGACGATTGATGACGAGGGAACAGGGATGGCGCAGTGGCGAGAGCGCTCACCTCCCACCAATGTGGCCCGGTTTCGATTCCCGGACTCGGCGTCATATGTGGGTTGAGTTTGTTGTTATTTCTCAACCTTGCTCCGAGGGTTTTTTCTTCGGGTTCTCCGGTTTTTCCTCCCTCCTCAAAAACTTACATTTCTAAATTCCAATTCGACCTGGAATTCGAGGGCCACAGGTTTGTCAATCTCATGACTGTTAAGTGGCACCCTCGTTAAACAAAGTTGATTTTTGCGTCGACGAAGGAGACGCTTCCAATTCTTGTCGGCTAGGCGGAACGAATCGAGAAAAGTGTCGGTACTAAATCTGCGCCATCTTGAAACGTCACAATAGTATCCAGCATGCTTAGCGCGTCGTCTAACCTAAGCGAAACGAATCGAGAAAAGTGTCGGTACCAAATCTGCGCCATCTTGAAACGTCACAATAGTATCCAGTATTCCCAGCGCGTGGAAATCAGGCATCATCCTGGGGAGCTGGGGTTCCGAAATGTCACATGTGAATAATCTATTTGTCTTGATTTAGTTTCGGATATTTTCCCGATTTTGGAATCGTACGGCTCAATATTTCAATAGTTGCTGTAGTCCCTGATGAAGAGATAGTAATCTCGAAACGTTGGACGACTGTTATTCGTTTTTTGGTGCTATTTTTGTGATATTTGACATTTCTGTTTTTACCATATTAGTACATAGCACTACACAGTTACCCTTTTATTCAATATTTCAATGCCTAGTAAAAGAACGCAGTGGAAAAATTGGACGAAGGTTCTTCTCCGGACCAAGTAAGTTGTTGGGTCTCTTTGGAATTAAGCAAGAAGTTACAGATTTTCCTCGCTACCGTTCTGGTATGTTTTGAATGTTCTATCTTGATTTTGCTGTGGTTCTCTGCCTGATTTGGGAAGCTTTCACCTAAATACCGACGTCGTTCTTCGCGATGTTCTACGGTACGGTGCAATTCGCTTATGTCTTGTAGCAATAATTCACTGACCGGCCGCGCCAGGCGAACGCAGATTAACTTTACAGTGCTCGAAATTGCGCCTGTATATGTCGGGCGCATTTGCGACTAAAGATTTCGCAGTTTGGTGACTAAAATTTGTCTAGCTAATAAAGAAATTATATTCAACAGTCTTGTGTCTTACTTGCAACTGGTAGTTGTAATTTTATCCTTAAAATCCTGCGAAATTCACGTTGAATGTTGCGTGACTTTAATAAACGTCGATTTCATGCTCCATTAACGCCGTATCCAAGAACAGGCTTTCTCAGAAATTTCTCATTTCCGGTTCCGGTATTAGTACATGTACTGAGGAGTATGATTTCAGAATCGGAGAAATAACCGAAATGAAATCAAGACAAATATACTATTTATATGTCAGCACGGCAGGATTTTGCCCGATTCCACGGCAATAGCGTGAATTTGTTTGTTGACGGCCCGACGTTTTTGCCTGCGTGACATATCTCGCGACATAGCCCTTTTAAACAGTGGCTGAATTAATTCATGAAACTGAGGTACTAGGTCAAGACGAGGTGCCACGGGATAAGGAGACGCACTATAATCTATGATTACTACTAGTATTTAAATTAATGGTGTTGATACTGTCAATGATGGTGATGGTGGTGATAACGATTGTGATATTAATGTTGTTGATACTGTCAATGATGGTGATGGTGGCGATAACGATTGTGATATTAATGTTGTTGATACTGTCAATGATGGTGATGACGATGGTGGTGATAACGATTGTGATATTAATGGTGTTGATACTGTCAATGATGGTGATGATGATGGTGGTGGTGGTGATAACGATTCCGAGTGATGAGGCAGGTTTTTATTCGCGGCAAGGACTTAAGAGGGTCTGGATGGGGTTAACTGACAACTGACAAATGGCCAAAATTCTAACTGACAACTGACAAATAGCCTAAAATTTAACTGACAACTGACATTTGTAGAGGGTTTTACTGACAACTGACAAAAGATCTTAAACCCCGTTGTAAATAACAATGTTTTACTCTTTTCGTCAAACAAATGCACGTTTTATATTAAATCTTAGCAGCAGGACGATTGAGTGTCATATTTCGTTAATAATTTACTGTATGACCCATGTACATCAGGGTCATTTCACCTAGAGTCCACCTATGACGTCACCTATGATCTCACCCTAACCAGTCCCGAGCACGCGCCAGCTTACATGATGCATGGCTGCTAATGCTGGCGTTATTAAAGCGATTGTAAGCTTTTATCGCGCTAATTCGGATACGGCATTCGAAAGACATAGAAGCCGTATTCCGATAAATGACTTAAATACGGTACATGCTCTCAAAAAGCACCTTATTCAATTCCTTGGCCTGAAGGAACTAACAATTAAATACGGCCTTGGAGATTTCAATATAAAGCTTTATCGGATGGCACCGAAACCGGGCGGGAAAAGTGATAACTTCGCCATCACAACGGACGACCAGTAGAAGCTGAAACTTCCAAGTATGCTGTATGACTAAGGAAGCGAAATGAACGGTATGTATTCTTAGTGCTTGTGTATTTGTTACATGTATTGGTATAAATATAAGCATGCCAGTTAGTCCGGAAAACCTTCTGGGTATTGCTACGCTTTCAGAATATTTTCGTTGTTGTTTTCACGTAATGCACCATGTAATATTTATTTTTCTTGAAATTATTATTGTTATAATTACAGTAGCCTAGTATATAACTACATTTTGTAGCTTTGCGGCAGCGGTGCGAACTACCGCGTGTGTGCATGCTTCTCAACACCTTTCCTGGAGCGATCGTTACAAGTCAGATTTTAGTGGTGTCGGTTGATCATATGTAAATTCATGCATTAAAACACGCAGTAAATCAGCTAAAAATCAAAATATTATAGAAACGAAACACTTCACCCCTTCAAATGAAATACTAATTCATGCAGGGCAGACCGAGCAAGTCACTGGGCTTATTTCCTGCTAGTCTGTCCACAGACCCTCTATTTTGTCTAGGGTTCGTCGAGATCGCAAGCAAAATAGAAACCGCGGGGGATTTGAAAGCGCGCGAACGCAAGGGAGTGGCCCTGGGGAAAGACAAATATATTCTTTTTTGCGCCCGCTTCGCGGCCACTGTCGCGCTCTGCGCTCCGAGCTCGCTCTCGCGCGCTCGAAGAAAAATAACTCTTTGCAAAAAATAAATATCTGTGGACAGACTAATGTCCTGCGATTTTGCTCACACAAGGTATTAAATCTTATTAAAAGTTTACTATATATACTCATACAAATTACCGGTTCAATTTTCAATCTCTTTTTTTTAATTCTGAGCTTTTTTTCTTGCGCCTGTTACCGTTTCAAGATCTGGGCGGCCAATACGTGCCCATTTCCGCCTTGATTTGTAAAAGGTACGCTTATAGTAGATATGTTTCATGTTTCACAGGAGAAAACATATTTTGTTACTTTGTTACTCTTTTCACAACGCGCCTGTTTGCGCGAGTGCAATATTCCCTGATCACTTCATCCCAGCCAATCACAATGAGCCACTGACAAACAAAACCCAATCAAATCAAACGAACAAAGAACAGAAAGAACTCTTCCGATATTTGTTTGTCTTTCTCACGATATACTTCAAATATTTTGAAGGTGAATTTTGATGAGATAAGGGTCTAAGGGTTAGAGAGGAATGTTATGCTCGGGCAAACAGGAGAGTAACGATAAAAAGCCACTTGTAATGTTTTTAACTCCAAATTTGAAAAAAAAGTTATTAGTGGAGCAATTTTCGAATTAGTGATACAATTTACATTTTTTGTGCCTTTTTAGCTAAATTTTGGATAAAAAAATAAATAATTAAATTACTTAATTAATTATTAACAGTCAATTAACTGACAACTGACAAATGGCCTTAAATTTAACTGACAACTGACATATGGCCAAAATTTTAACTGACAACTGACATTTGTACCCCCCCCCCCCCCCCCCCCCCCCCCATCCAGACCCTCACTTAAATATAACTCAGGCAGATTCAAGTCATGGAAGAATCACTTTCTCGTGAACATTCTAAACGGGCCGAGTATCTAGTCTGGACTGAAACAGTTTTACTTGCTGTCATCAACGTGGCGACCTTCTTTGAAAATCTCTCCGTTTGTTACGCTGTGACAGAAACCAGAGTCTTCGCACGCTTAACAACATGTTTGTAGTAGCACTGGCTGTGAGCGATATTCTAATATCTGTCTGCAGTGTGCCATTTTCAGTTGAAGAACGCGGATGTAGATTACGATGGCGACAATAATGATTTTGACGACTCGAGGCTTTAGTTCAAAATGAAAAATTAAATTAACCCATAACTAATGCCTTGCCTGAAAATATGACTCCAAATATTGACGTAAGAATGCCAATTAATATCAGCAGCAAGTTTATGCAAACCTCGTGTGTTTTAAGCTGATTAAACTTCAGCTTCAGGTAAAGGGCACAAGGAAAAATTAAAGTAAAAAATGCTATGTCGATGCTTCCAGCAAACGAGAGAATTAAAGCAAATTTAGGAAATAGAATTGCTACAAGAACTACAGACAGAACCACGGTGACGCGAATCAGTATTGAACCCAGTAACGGGATTCTACAAAATGCGTTCTTGATCACATTCCTTTCTTCAAACAAGACAAACACAGGATGAAGAGGCAAGGCGAAAGAAAGTACAAGACTTACAACAAAAAGAAAACTTATGCTCATACGAAAGGGGCCGGCGGGGAGATTGTTAAGGATCACTTCCTCTGTTTTAGATCCAAAGGAAAGGAATGCAAACACAGAAAAAGATAATTTTACCAGGGTGGCTATAAAATACGACAAAGCAAGAGCTCTGGTGAATTTGTGTTTTTCACGCATGCTGTCTTCCACTGATGGTAAAATTGGAATAGCACCATAGCCGAAAATTACAATAGGAATAGCAATACTAACACCTTCAGTGTCCCAAAACATGATAGTGTTCAGATTCCACTCGTCCACGTGCTCGGCGCCGTACCAGAGAACAGAGATCACAACTGAGATTAACGCGATAATACTAAAGGCACTTAACCAGGCGATTTCTGACAACGATTTCAGAAACGTTGTTGGAAGAACCACGACTCCTGCCAAGCATGTCCACGCGATCACTGTGAGGGGTACTGATGGGAGGGCGTGACTCATCAGAGTTCCGCAAAGAATAAGATATGAAACTGATGCCACGTACAAACCCACTTGCACAAAAGCTGTTATAATATGTCCTCCGTATTTTGGCCAAAGAACTTCTCCCAGATCTTTGAATGTTGACCTCACCCTAACTCTCCTGTTCATTTCGTCCGTGTCATAAAAACACTCGATGAGAATCTTTCCCGTATACCACAAGCAAACCGGTATTATAATAAAAGCCATGATGGCAAGAATTCCACCTTGTTTGACAGCATAAGGCAGAGCAAGAAAGCCAATACCTTCTATAAAGTTTACGATGTTAGCCACTGATTTCCAAACTGGCGCACCGTCAGGGTAGGGGAAGGGATAGCCTTTGCTCGCTGGGGTGGTGACGTCATCGTCTGTAGAACTTTCAGCGTCGCTGGATGGTAGCTCTAAGATGGCTAAACGTTCGAATTCTTCAGCAGAAAGGCGACTTTCATCCATCATGAAATTCATTCGTTCAGGCACGAACTGGTAAGGATTGCTAAATTTAAAGGGATAATAAGGTGGTTAGTTTCTGTAGAAATTGCGGTGCTAAGTCACTCAAAACTCGATATGTTGTTACAGCGTGAAATTGTATATGTATTCTTGGTTTTCACATGACGTCACAAAAATTAAAAAATCTAAAGTATAAATCCTATAAAGCTGTTTCTAACATGGTATATGGATACCAATGTATTTATAATCTTTCACAAAAAGTTTCCGGTTTTAACGGTGCTTTGCTTCCGTTTTACAACGGTTTTAAATGTGTCACGCAATTCGTCACGCTATTTCAGATAAGCCGTGAAAATAAACAAAATTGAATCAGCTGATAGTTATTGTTTGCATTATAAGTGCTTATAAGCCGAGTAAATGAAGCTTGTAGCAAATACAATATTTTTTTATTTGATGTTTGGCGTAATTAAGACTTTTTGGCCGCCATGTTTGTGCCCCTGAGTGTTTTTACTTTCGCCTCTAGCTCTTAGACTAAATGCTTTTGCGCTTCAAAATTTGGCCAAGATGTGTAGTTTTAAACTATCTACAATTCCATACACATTTTGGAAACGAAATTTATTGTTTTAGTAATGATCCGCATAAGAAGGATAGCGCTGAACGGCAATGGAATGTCAAACACGATGGAATGTCAAGTTTTTCATTGTTACAACTAGTGATCTCATTGGCCTAGACTCAAAAACGCTAAAAAGTTAAAGTTCAAGGTGCATTTTGTCTATTTTTTTTAAGGTTTCAAGTAATTTGAGACCCAATCGCACAACATACAATTTTTAAAAGAAATTGTATTTGGGGAACTTAATCAAAGAAGCAAAATTATTAGCTATTGTCTTCTGCTATTCTGATTGGTTAAGCACGAACATTTCCTAAAATTTATTTGACGAAAATGGATTTTCTTTATTTTTATAATGAAATATAACTATTAACCATCAGCTCCTCCTCTATTCTTGAAATCAAAGATATTCTATGTGGGAAAGAGCTAATGCCGCAGAACAATGAAGTTTGCTATCGTTCTTATGTGGAACAATACTTAATGCTTCTGAATTTTGATATGACGTAAGTGAATAGGTAATTATCGATTTGGAAACGACGTCATTTTGAAATAATCTGTAATGGGGGTTCTCCAGTAAACCCAGATATCAAATTAAAGCTTATAGAGCTGGCTATCTAAATATGGAAACCATTTGGTAATAAAATGAATTGTCGAATTTTTTACGACGTCTAAATTCGAACGTCCGAATCAGCTTTAAAACGCTATAACTCAAAGCGATTATTGTATTTTGCTAATTTGATTTGTTCTCGGGTTTCCGGACACGAAGCGCTAATAAAACGTGTCGGCGATTTCCCATATTCAATTGCAGTGAAAAGTTACAGAATATTTTCGAAAAAGGGAGAAAAAAAACTTCGAGTGATCGCACGGAAATGGCTCTTGACGAAAAAGTTTTCGTAAATAAGAAATTCGCCGATAAATGTTTGTTGATTATATGTTAGCCTACCTTCTGTCCAAATTTGAGGAAAATCGAACAAATTCCCTTTGAGTTGTAGCTCTTTAAAGTGTCTCCTACAAGCGAAAAATTAACTTTGAGAAAACAGCGCCGCTAGATCAATCAAAAGAAAAACTTTTACTTTCGTTCAAAACGCTATACCGTCATTTCTCCGTCAATTTTCACTATTTTTCGATAATTTTTTTTGGATGAAAGTTCATTCTTTTAACTTTATTTTGACGCCCAAAAAAAAATTTCAATAAAATGGTCGATCTGAAGGTACACGGTAACCTTAAAAGCGGCGAAAAGCGATCGTAAAACAACATGGGCTGCATGGTTCTAACTTGTCTGGGAGCGAAACAACTGGAAACTGTCGTGGGCTGATCATAGGCAAACTGCTTCCATAAAGAATAAGCGATAAAACGAACATACTGCAGTAAACATACAACATGACAAAATGGTATGCAAACATATAGATAAGAATTCGACTTAATAGTATGATTTCATAACGAAAAATTGTATGCTAATGCATCAGATATGATAACGATCCAAATGTCAGATACGCCGTTGAAAAAACAATTACCCGTGAATTTAATTAATCATGGCCATTATTTATTTATTCATTTATTTGTTCACCATGTTGTGAATTTCTTTTTCCATCAAGTGACAAAAGATAATATTGTATGGGGAACTGAAAGTAGGCGGACACTACTGCAGCACCATTCTTTTAAAAAAAGTATAATGTCTTTGTATCCGGCCTGGACAAGGAGAGAAAAGCCGAGAGCAAACTTTAAAACTCTCTTCAATTCAGTACGAAAATTTGCAACATGTTAACATCTTGTGAATCTGTGATATCAGCCATAACTTTGTGCCAAATAGAAAAAGTACTGTGAAAGGTGCATTTTCAGGCACAAAAACAAAGACATTCCGCAGTAGTTTCGCTCGTCCCTGTGACTGTATGAGTATGATGGGGATAAAGCTACGATTGCACATGCAGATTAGTGGTATATGTCAATTTCAGCAATTTGCATATTCTCGTTCAAATTAGCATCAAATTTTTCGTTAAGCTTATGTGAAATCATACTAATAACAAAATTTCGCGTTTATACGTGATGAAGGATTGTTGTTTCACAACACTGCAAGAAAACACGATCACGTTCGGATACACTCTAGAAACGGGAATCTCTGCTACATTAAAGCACTATGCACTTTATATCTGTTGACGGTTCTTAACAAAATGCAATGAACACGGTGATCAAGAAATATTGTTTGCACGCTTGGTCTGTTCAGTGATTTACGATTACAAACACGCAACGCTGACGTACAATTTCGTGCTATAACAGATGTGAATTTCGGTTTGTTTATTTCTTTGATCAGAAGACTTTATCAAGTACAGAACGTTTCGTCGACAAAAGAACGCACTGGTTCGATTTAATTTCTTTAGATCGAGAAGTGATCGTGAACACGCTGTCAAACGCTGGTTCAGAAATTAACACAATGCAATCCCTTCAGTTAACACTATTCCTTCATCAGTGGCTTACAATCCACTTTACAAATGGAAATGCAGTGACTAAAAGCCCATTCAAACGTACTCACCTTAAACTGTGTAACAGTCGTTTTCTTTTCCTTGAGCCACAGAAACACGCGCGTAAAGTAACGGCGAAAAGGAGCAAAAACAATGTGATGGGGGAGGGGCGGGGAGAGGAAGGAAACCACGTTTCCTCCCCTCCCCTCCCCGACTCCCTCTTTTTTTGCTCCTTTTCTGACGGTCCTTTTCTCGCACGTCTCTGTGGCTTTAGGAACAAGAAACGACTCTATTCACCACCACGGCGTCCGAAGAAAATGAATTTTTCAACCAAATACAAGCGAGGATAACGTCAGAAAAGAAGTTACACGCTGTCCAAATATGCATGGGGTATTACTTACACCCAAATATGAAGAACGAAAGTCAGTTACGCGGAAGATGAGATTTTTCTCCCCTGTTCTCGTGTACACGCGCGCTATACTCTGCCGCCTCGTCGGCCTCGCATTTGGGCTGGCAATTGAACCCTATATGCGCAATTTTCAACCCATTTGTTACACAGTACAGCACATACCAACATAAAGTTTATTTTTGAACACTTTTGTCACACTTGGCGTTCCATACTGCGTCGCCATAGTACGACGACAATGAATCTTGATCCAATCTAAAAACGGCTAATCTGAGACGACAAGGCTCGAAATAGAGCAGCTCTTTTGCATTCAGTTTATATATATATATATATATATATATATATATATATATATATATATATATAAACAGTTTTAAAATAATGAGCGACGAGAGGAAAAAACCTGAGGTATGCACTCTCTGGTAAGCTAAAACGAACAAGAAGCGTGATAACTATAAAAATACTCAAGCAACAGTAAGGATGGTTATGGAGCTCACCTTTGGCCATCTCTACCCCATTTCTAGCTACTTACATTTAGTGAAACAAAAGAAACGGCAAACTGATCCTTACGGCAAAAAACACAGAAGCAGAAGCAGAAGAAAATAAAATAAAAGTGGAATATAATAGTGCCCAATATTTCGCTTTGCAAAACAAAGCTTCTTCAGGGGCTAGCACTATAAATGATTACAACTGTAAAACCGTTATACAAGTGGTTTTGAAACAAATAAAGAATAACAAAAACAATGAATATGATTGGTGAAGGGTTTGACGGGTGATAAACTAAACTGACTAGTGATGAGAAAGTTAATGAAGTTCGTCGCTTCTGTTGTATAACGGTTTTACAGTTGTAATCATTTATAGTGCTAGCCCCTGAAGAACCTTTGTTTTGCAAAGCGAAATATTGGGCACTATTATATTCCACTTTTATTTTATTTTCTTCTGCTTCTGCTTCTGTTTTTTTTTCTTGCCGTAAGGATCAGTTTGCCGTTTCTTTTGTTTCACTTCAAGTATTAATACCGATCTAGGTCTGGGAACCCAGATCCGGCCACTCTCAACGGTTTGTCGCAGTGATCGTGCATTCTATTTTTCTTTTTACTTACCTTTACCCGTGTAAAACGCAAGATTTTAGGGTGAAATCCGACGAAAAACAAAAACATCGTTCATTTCCGGTAAATATCGAGGCAGCTAGAAATAATCTCTTAGTTGCGGAAAAATACTGTTCCTGCGTGATACGCAATTCAATTGCAAAGTCATGAAACGTTTTAAAAAAAGTCAGTAACATATAGATTACTTCATGGGCAATGCGGGCGTACGGTATTTACGCACGAGTTGGTTCGTATCAGAAATCGAACGAGCGAGGCTTTGCGAGCGAGTGAACAATTATGAACAAGCCTTGGGCGTTTTGGAACTACGCAGCATCTGACTCGTCCCCAGTCGTCTGTCTAGACAAGACGCGTGAGACGCGCGTGGGGGATGGGATAGACGAGACGCGGAACGAGAGAAGCGCACCACGCGCTCCTCTCGTTAATTGAGAGACGACTGGGGACGAGTCAGACGCAGCATGGTCCATTTCTTATTCTTAAGCCACTACAGGTTGGAAATGTTTCTAAATATAATTACTTTCTACCATGATTATACATTTATTATCATACTCCTTGTCCTTTTTTCCCCGAAAACACCACATGTTACTCACTCAGATCCCACCGGCTATATGAGGTAGCTCGGAACCCCGGTTATGATGACCTAGCTTAGTATACAGCCTCCCCTTTCTTCTTTACGTCTCTTCCGATAACCGTTGTCCGGAGCAACAGTTATGTTTTTCAATAAACTGACCTTATCTATAAGTTATACGTCAATCTTTTCTCCTTGCGTTTGCGAGAACGGTTGCAGCAATTCAAAAAAATTCATAAAGAACGTTGTTGCTTCCTGTATAACATCGAAAGCAAAGAAGCTTGCGGTCAAGCACACGCATGATTTCTTTAATAAACAAGAAGCTGTACAGAGCTTTTACGGAGAAACATAAAGTTATATCTGAAAAGTGAGACTACATACAGTAGCCGGCACTTGAAACCGCGATCGCTAAATGAAATGCAAAGTCATATAAAACACAAAACGTGCCGGAACAAAAATCCCACGGTTGCCTGCTTTTAAGGCAACCCCTCCCCTGACGGTGCATCAGTTTGGAAATCAGTGGCTAACATCGTAAACTTTATAGAAGGTATTGGCTTTCTTGCTCTGCCTTCAGTATGCTGTCAAACATGGAGGGATTCTTGCCATCGTGGCTTTTATTGTAATACCGGTTTGCTTATGGTATACAGGTAAGATTCTCATCGAGTGTTTTTTATGACACGGACGAAATGCAAAGGAGAGTTAGGGTGAGGTCAACATTCAAACATCTGGGAGAAGTTATTTGGCCAAAATACGGAGGACATATCATAACAGCTCTTGTGCGAGTGAGTTTGTATATGACATCAGTTTCATATCTTATTCTTTGCGGAACTCTGATGAGTCACGCCCTCCCATCAGTACCCCTCACCGTGATCGCGTGGACATGCTTGGCAGGAGTTGTGGTTCTTCCAACAACGTTTCTGAAATCTTTGTCAAAAGTCGCCCTTAGTATTATCGAGTTAATCTCAGTTGCGATCTCTGTTCTCTGGTACGGCGCCGAGCACGTGGACGAGTGGAATTTGAACACTATCATGTTTGGGACACTGAAGGTGTTATTATTGCTATTCCGATTGTAATTTTCAGTTATGATGCCTATCCAATTTTACCATCAGTGGAAGACAGTATGCGGGAAAAATACAAATTCACCAGGGCTTTTGCTTTGTCGCTTTTATAGTCACCCTGGTAAAATTATTTTTCTGTCTTTGCATTCCTTTCCTTTGCATCCAAAACAGATGAAGTAATCCTTAACAATCTCTCCGCTGGTCCCTTTCGAATGAGTTTAAGTTTTATTTTTGTTTTGAGTTGTGTCCTTTCTTTCGCCCTGCCTCTTTACCCTGTGTTCGCCTTGTATGAGGAAAGTGAAGTGATTAAGAACGTATTTTCTAAAACCCCGTTACTGGGTTCAATTCTGATTCGCATCACAGTGGTTCTGTTTACAGTTCTTGTAGCAATTTTATTTCCCAGATTTGCTTTATTTCTCTCGTTTATTGGAAGCATAGACATAGTATTTTTTACTTTCATTTTTCCCTGTATTGTTCACCTGAAGCTGAAGTTCAATTAACTTAAAACCACATGAAGTTTGCATGAACTTGCTGCTGATATTGATTGGCGTTGTTACGTCAATATCTGGAGTTATTTTTTCAGTCAAGGCATTAGTTATGGGTTAATGTAATTTTGCCATTCTCAACCAATATTCTGAGTCAATATTGTATCGTTCAGGTCGCGAAATGATCACCAACGAATTCTGAAACACCTTTACCGTGGACTTTGACTGGGTTCTATTGGACAACAGTGTATGGAAAACGTGAGCGCATGCTTTTAATACTTCAAATTTTATAAATAAAATCATCTTATTCCTAGTGTCGTACGTTTTTTTGGAGAATTCAAATTTTACCGTAATTATTTGACACTAAGTTCCCGATACATACACTGTATTTGTTGGCACGATTGCCCATGATACCCTTACAAGCGCGAAGTCCTCTATTCAGGAGACCATTCTTGAGAAGAAACAAGTCGAAATGCCGGATTAAAGAAGGAAATTTCACGTCAACTACGTCTCGCCATTGGATATAGGGTCGTTTAGTGAATCGGCCCGTTTTGCTTTTTACTGACTAGACACTTAATTATTTCATTGCTCTGCGCTTCAACCCTCCAACTCCCAGGAGTGACAAAAATCAAAATTCAAGAAAACCGTTTCCAAATTTCATTTTGCAAAATACTGAAAATCAAATGGTACCATTCAAAAGTACTGCCGAAGATGTTTCATTTGAATGGTCACACGATAGGATTTTGTCCAAAGGCTAAAAAGTTAGAACTATATTTTTACATCTTTCCATAATTGACAGTCTGAAAGCAAGAGTTTAAACAAAACTGGTTAATAATACACGCCATCCAGGATTACCGGCTTTGTTTCAATTTGTTGTGACCTGGATTAACCTTTTCAAACTTAAAGATCCTGTTTGTTACGCATGCAAATGAGAAATGAGAAATTAAAGATGTCATAATATTCATCATATCACGAGCGTGGTACAAAGAAAAAAATCTGAGTCACCGACAGGATTAGCCAAACCTAGGACCTTCAGCACACCGGTCAGATGCTCTGACCACTGAGCTACGAAAGACTCGTGGCAAACCAGGCCATATACTAGGTTCATGTATGACATGCGTCCTGCACACTGCTAGGATCAGCGAAGTCGTAAGCATCATGTGTGGTTACAAATAATCACCATAGTTTATAGAACAAACTGGTCATGAAGCTCAACAAATTTCAAAAAGAGTGTACAAAGCTGCTTTGTTTTATGTTGAACGAACCGTGACCCTGCACATTGTTTTGTTTAACGTGTGAGCCCAAATGTTTCTACTGGTCAGTTGCTCATACGCATTTCAATACCTTTCGTGTTTTGTGCAGGGTCAAGGCAAACGAACAAAAGAAATGGAGAACAACAACATATAACAAAGGACTGACTGAGTTTCATAACCAGTTTGTTCTATTAACTATGATAATCACCAAATTATCACCAATATAAATGACGTTTGTCAATAGGTTTAATAAATAGTACTTATGATTTTTAACTAAGCTCTTACACAAGTCTTGAGCCTTCAACAGAACCGCTTCGTACACCTATGCCAAATGATTCGATTACAAAAGCATACAGGTGGTTTTCACGTTACGTCACGGCGGCCATGTTGATGCACACCTACAAAAGAATTGTAATGAACTTCTTTTGTTACGTGCACCAACATGGCCGCCATGGCCTTTGTCATTTGAGTCCCACAGGACTGAAGGTCACGTGAGTGAAAACCATCTATTCAACTTGTAGGGGCGTTGTCATGGAGATTTTCATGTTCTTGGGTCAAAACTGCCCTAGACTTTCATCAGACACGAAATGCTTATAGAACACTAAAAGGAAGACATCAAGTGAATTTTCGAAGAGAGAATATATCATAATCAGAGTTTTAGTGAGTTTTCCAAGACACAAGATGAAAAACTTGAAAAGATTAGCCAATTTTTTTCAAGTTGCAATCCATTTCCATTCTGGCCATCTGCAGCCCAAGACACTTATATTTACTCTTAGAGAACTAGTAGAATACTTTTAAGCAAAACGGGACTATTATTTGTGGGTTCCCACCCGTGCCCACTGATATAAATATGTCCTTTGGCTTTTTAAAGTAACACTTAAAATGGTGACATAGCAGCTTTAAGGTAGTTCGCTAACAACAAATTCAACTGCAATGCACAGTGGCACCCCGTTAATCCAGCCAAAAGTAGACCTCCAAAACCTGATCTTATTAACGGGATGACCTTATAATGAGGTTATTCTTAACCCTTTAAGCCCAACATCAAAATTTAAATTCTCATTTCTAGTCCTATACATTTACTATAAAAGTAGTGGGGAGAAATTGTTTCGATATCAAGAGAACTCTTCTTGTGTGATCATGTCCTTAATTCTCATGACCTTTTTAATTGATAAAGCATTAATATTACAAGGAGAAATTTGATGCTGATCACTCTTAGGGCTTAAAGGGTCAAGCCAATTTATAAGACTCAGTTGGTGTTTGAGTCGTGTAATAGTGTCTGTACCCTTGCACCAAAAGCATGGTTAAACCAAGGTTAATCCGATTCCAAGCCTGGTTCAATCAACCGGGATTTCCTTGTTCACAAACCAGGCTTACCAGGCTTGAACCCAATGTGTGAACCTGCCTGGTTAACCCTGGTATTCCTGATAAACCTGGTTTTCAAAGAACCAGGAAAACCTGGCTTTAACCAGGCTAAATGATGCAGCAGTAAAGCAGTGTTCCACTGTACAAAGTATGCCTTGTGTCCTTGATTTGATCTTTGCATAGAGGCTTTTCACCTTTCTAATAACGTCGAGCTCCATTGAGTTTTACTTAGCTAATATAAATATCTTCACTCTGTGGCAGTCTCCTCTACTTTCCATCCACTTTTTCTGCCATCTTCGTAAACCTGTCTTAAAACCTTTTTAAACTCCCCTTTCGCTGTTAAATCTTCATATGTTCTGTAAAGTTGTAAGGCTGTGTTTGCATCTTCAGTGCTGTCGTGAGTTTCGGACTGGATTGATAACCCTGTAATTATGAAAAAAAGAAAATGAATCGTTGGGGGCAACTCTTGCCACCCAGTCATACATTCCAATGTCTCCTAGAATATTTACTATCATTATTCGACTGTGACGTCATTTTACCTTATAAGGAAAAGAGAACACTCAAAATATCCGAGCGTATTACACAGTAGATTGCCGTTTTACACCTTAGTGTCCCGGCTTAAAGACACAAGCTATTAAAAATAAAATCAAACTTAAGGTTCCTAAGAGCCAACCCGTTAATAAGAAATGCTAATGCTAACGCGTAACGCAATATTGCGGTAAGCTTATGTTTTCACACTGACATGGTTCGATATTTTTTTAAAATTAAACGTAAGGATTTTTGACAACGCAAAAACAAAAAAAGAAAATCACTTTCATAATGTCCAGTCCGAAAAAAAAAAGGAAAAAAAAAGTCCGGAGCGCATGTCATTCCCGGCACTAAACCGACACGTCAACCCACTCGACCACGTAGATACGCATTAAAAACGTGTCTCGGTTGAAAAATCCTTTTAGATCGATTTTAATGTTGCATTAAACACTCCAAATGCGAAACATCTTTAAGTAATGATCCGCATAAGAAGGATAGCGCTGAACGGCTATGCACGATGGAATGTCAACTTTTTTCGTTGTTACAATTAGTGATCTCATTGGCCTAGACTCAAAAACCGCTCAAAAGTTAAGGTGCAAGGTGCATTTTGTCTAATTTTTTTAAGGTTTCGAGTAATTTGAGCACCAATCGCACAACATGCAAGTTTTAAAAGATATTGTATTTGGGTAACTTCATCAAAGAAGCAAAATTATTAGCTATTGTCTTCTGCTATTCTGATTGGTTAAGCACGAACATTTCCAAAAATTTATTTGACGCAAATGGATTTTCTTTATTTTTATAATGAAATACAATTATGAACCATCAGCTCCTCCTCTATTTTGAAACCAAAGATATTCTATGTGGGAAAGAGCCAAAGCCGCAGAACAATTAAGTTTACCATAGTTCTTATGTGGAGCATTACTTAAGCTTGTTGTTGTTTATATTCGTTTACAACAAATTAGTTATTTTTGTCGCTGGATTCACGTTCTTCTTGTTACGAAACCCATTCGTAACAAAGCATTACGTCACTAAGTTTACAGCTGAGTGATGGAACGAGCGAGCAAGTGAGTGAATTAGCCACCGTTACCGATAACCCGTTCATTACGCTTGCGCGTATTCACGGGTTAAAAACTTAAGTCAAATAATAAATCCCTTATTCGGTAGTTTAACAGATAATAATTGCGGATATTTTTAATTATTGCTCGCAATTTTTCTCGCCCCTGCGAGGTTCGAAAAAATACTACGCAACTCGTAAATATCCGCGCGAACCATCGAATAAGGTGTATATATTTACAATGGTTAGCAAGTGTCACATGGCCTTTTTGTATGCAGCTATTTCAATTAACGTTGTCGGGTGAAAGCTCAAAGCTCAAAGCCTACAGGTCAAGACCGAACGAGTAAACCGAGCGCCTGTTCCAGGCATGCAGATAGTTGGGAGCGGCGAAACGAAAGGAAACGGCGCGAATGAGCGATGCGACGAGCGGGAAAAATGTTTCTTTTGCGCCGCTCCCAACTATCTTGGCTTGTAGCTTTGAGATTTCATCCGACAACGTTAATTGAAATAGCTGTATGCAGTTCATTTGTTAGTAGCTTATTGTTTGGTTTATGCTAATGTGGCAAAATATAAACGGTGACATCGGCGAAGATTCCCATATTACACACGTCTTGCAAATATGTTTTTTTGTCTGGGTATTTAAACTTGAAAAACCAAATTTATTTATTTCGTCCAAGCTACCATTTAACTTTACATAAAATATAGTAACTCTAATTATATTTGATTTGATTACAATGATGTCTTAAGTGAAGATGCATTTAGATAACTATTCTATTATAACTATATAACTTTAGGGGGCACAATATTAGTTTATCTAGACGTGCCCCTCTCCTCTCCTTTCTAATATAACGTGATTCAAATTTAATTATTAACATCTGTAAAGGTTTGGAGTAAACAAATAAATGAAAAATGAAAAAAAACTATTCTGTTGGTCAATCGTTAGCAAATCTATCATTAAACAATCACGAGCATATTCGAACGATCAATTGATGCGATCGATCGATCAGTCAATTAGTCAATCAATTAACCAATCAATCCATCAATTAACCAAGTCGATCGTTTAATAATCAACAATCGGTAAATCGATTACCCAAACACTTTCAACTAAAAGATTAATTAATCAATCCATTAATCATTCACCCCGTCAGTCAACTAACAGGTAAATCTAGCCATCCATCCACCAATCTACAAATTTTGGGATCGACAGGTCAGTCAATCAATGGATTAATCAGTCAATATATACATGAAATTGAAAGCATGTTTTTTTTACACGATCTGATGTTACGAAATAGCACCATACCCTCACTGCATACTCATTACCTCACCGCGTAAGGCTAAGTTGTGGGAAGAATCCGCGACTGCAGAGGCAATAGGCGTGCAACGAGGATATACACTGAGCTCGTCAAACGCCAACAGGAGAGGTGGGTGTATCGCGAAAGTCGACTGTCGTCCCGGAGTACCAATAAAATGACCACGTTTTAGGTGGAGCGACCAAATTTATACTCAAGGAGCGCAAAGCATTACTACTACTATAAGCGTGCGCAAACACGGGAGAATGCGAAGAGATTACTTAAACTTCCGCTATGAGCTAATTAATTATGCAGTGAGAAAAGTAACTCGAGTTTCACGCTCGGTGGCGATCACCGGACTGAATAAAAATGTCGTTAAAACGCCCTTTAACGACCTTTTTATTCAGTCTGATGATCGCCACCGAGCTGTCGTGAAACTCGAGTTACTATTTTGTAACATCACATCGTGTAAAAAAACATATTCCTGCTCTTCTATGTATATGTATGGAGCACTCTCTGTTTCAGTGACAACAACCGCAAAGTATGAAATTGAAAATAGATATTTAGGAATATGAAAACGGTGCACATTTTGAAAAGGAGAAAGGAAAGCTCACCTAAGAAATACCACGCCAGAAATCGAAGAGAGATGTATCGTTGGCGTGGGAGATGAAATAGTTCTACTGTGTCGAATACCTGTTCCTTCGGTACCTAGAAACAGAGAAAGAAAACTTTCTTCACTTTTACATTCTATTGCATATTGGTTTAAGGAATTAGATGCGCGGTAGAATCCCCTAAAAATGGTTCGAAGCTGCAACAGATACAAGGCAAAATACCCGGAATGGTCAAAATAACTTTAGCTGAAAACTTCATAACTTTGACGGTAGTTTCTTGGTGTTGCGGATGGTGTGATCACCAAATGACGTAAAACAAAAGATTCACAACACACTGAAGAATACCCACACCACAACACAAAAGCTAACCAACAATGACTTCCGAAACACTAAGAAACGCCCACTTTGACACTCTCAAACCAAAATGTCATCTAAACGTATTTCCCATCTTTTGAAATTGTCTTTAGTTTTAGGTCATGTTTTGGGGTTCTATAAATGGTTTGTTTGCAATATTTACAAAAAAAGAATACTTCTTTTTAGCTAATATCGTGTTTTCATGATTATGGTCAGGAGTTTGCTTTAAGCTCGCTTTATAATCTTGAAATTGGAAGAACGAATCATTAAAAGTGATGAAAACAAAGAAATATTAGCTACAGGGACAAGATAACGGCTGAAAAGGTCAATATTCCACAAGAATGGCAAGTTTGACTTCTTGACGGCCTGTCAAGAAATCAAATTTCATAAACTGTAATCCACTTTCATCCTTGTAATTCTGTACTTTATCTCCCAACTACTGCTTCTGTTTTGCTCTGCAGTATCTTTTTATCCAATTAAGTTATATATTTGGTCGCATTTGGCGATATAACATGGAAATAGAGCGGTTTTCAATTGAGCCGGTGTCGTAAAACCAAAACCAAAGTAATTACTCTGACCAATCACAGAACTCGCAGACAATCCAATAAACCAATCAGAACTCGAACCAAATACATGTAGCCGGCGCCAAGCGCGGGAAAACGCGTGGGAACAAGTCACGTTTGGATTTGTTTTTACTTCTGATTGGTTAATAAAGTGGCGCGAGATTTTTTGGCACAAAGCGTAGCAATGCAAAACCAAAGCAATTGCGAAATTACTTTCGACACTCAATTGAAAACTGCTCTAAGGTAAGCGAAATTTTGTTATTTAGTGTCCATTAATTCAGCAAGCAGATACAGGAGCTAAAGCCCGCTGGCATCGACAAGTCACCTGCTTCTTAACCCTATCAGAGTGAAAACGAACTTCACGTTTTCTTATCTAAGGCCCTATTTACATGGAAAGAGGATGATCCTAGTGCTAGGATGATCCCAGAAGGTTCATTTGGTTTACATGCAAAAATGCGGCACTTGGATGATCCTAGCGCTAACATCAACCTACCTCTCAGATAGGATGATCCTAGCGCTAGGATCATCCTATTCGCATGTTAACTGAAAGCAGAAAACATGTCGCGCTCGGATGATCCTAGTGCTAGGATCATCCTAGCACTAGGATCATCCTCTTTCCATGTAAATAGGGCCTAATCCATGTACGCTACATACCAGAATATTTATAACTCTGAAATCCTTTTTCAGTCCATGGCCTACAAACTTCACTTTCCTGGCGACCAAAGCTCGCAGTTTACGATATGTTGTCTTCAGTGTGGTAAGATGTTTGGAGGACATTGTGGCGTCTAAGTCACCCGGTTTTATACCAGAAAACTTCGTAAGGTAATCAACAACCTAGAACGAAAAAAACGACGACAAGAAAAATAAACCTGAACTGTGAATTGTCGTTCATAAAGCATAAAGTACGTGTCAATAACAGCAACAAACAAACAAAAATGTTAAGCGAAGTCCAAGT
This sequence comes from Dendrophyllia cribrosa, assembly GCA_024195265.1. Lineage (NCBI taxonomy): Eukaryota > Metazoa > Cnidaria > Anthozoa > Scleractinia > Dendrophylliidae > Dendrophyllia > Dendrophyllia cribrosa. Next base: position 15,910,255 of record JAJLRJ010000001.1, read on the forward strand.
TAGACCTGGTTTAATAATCATAGCACTTAGTTAGCAAAACAAACATATTTTACTTGCGTTAAAAAAGGTTTATCACTGCAATCCGTTACATCCGTTACATGGTTGTAATCACGATAAATAGAATAAGATAACGCTCATTTGTGACCGCAAGTTAAAAAAAAAAAGACCCGGCTTTGAATATCATTTAAATATGGCATTCCTCTTGCAATAACTTGCAGACAAATGGTCGCCATCTTGGAAAGCCTCTTTGACAAGTTCCAACTCCCTACGTTCTTAGAATCCAAGCCGACGAACACACACACACGAAGTTTTTTATGAAGTTTTGAAGTCTGTGCACGACCTCATCACGTACAAGTGGATAATTTTCTCGAGGAAATATTCAGTGTTAACTCGCCCAAAAATTCACCTGCACTGCAGCCTAATCAGTCTCAATTGTAGTAATTCTAGGTAGGCCGTTGATAAAAAACAGGCACTAACCTGTTCAGTGGTTGAAATGTAGTCATCTATAAATGGCACACCAGCCAGAGGCCCATCACTAACAAACAAGAAGAAAGAAAGCTCAGTAAGGTTGTTGCCACGAAGAAACAAAATAACTCAGTTTAATGTTTGTTTTCAGATCGAAATCTATTAAAAATATACACATACAGCTCAAAAAGAAAACGCCTCCTACAATATGAACTTTAAAGGAGCCATGTCGTGAGAATTTTGACGTTTTTGTATCAAAATAGCCTGTTTCTGGCGTTAAGATTGTGGGACCGGAGCAGCTAAAATCCGGCGCTAACGAGCGGGAAAAACGAGGGGAGACGTCGCGCCTATTCCCCCTCCGTCAGCACTCACAATCCTTCGAGTGTGGTCTACCCAGCCACTCTTCACCACCCCCTCCCCCTCCCCCACCACCACCCCAACCCCCACCCCCACCCCCACCCCCACCCCCATTCATCTACTACCAGAACGCCTGGAACTGACTGGGATTAAAATTGACCCACATTAACACTAAGTACCTTTGTTAAAACATAAAATGCTTATAGAACACAAAGAGGAGAAATCAAGGCGATAAACCTAATGAAAAAATTAGCCCAATTTTATAAAGATGCAATCCATTTCCATCCTGGCCATCTGCAGCCCAAGACACCTATTCTTACTCGTAGAGCACTAGTAGAATAATTTGAAACAAAACTGGACCGTTATTTTTGTGTTTTCACTGATATAAAGATGTTCTCGGGCTTTTTAAAGAGACACTGTCCCGGCTGAAATATCGTGTTCACATGATTATGACCAAGTGCTTGTTTTAAGCTTACTTTATTATCTTGAAATTAGAAGAAACCATCGCCAAAAGTGATAGAAACGAAGAAATATCGAGAAATACGAACTAAACAGACAAAATAACGGCTAGAAAAGTCAAAATTTCACAAGAATGACAAGTTTGATTTCTTGACCGCCTGTCAAATAAATCAAATTTCATAAACTGTAATCCACTTCAATCCTTGCAATCCTGCACTTTATCTCCAAACTACTGCTTTTGTTTTGCTCTATAGAATCTTTTTATCCAACCAAGTTGTATATTTGGTGGCATTTGCCGATATAACGTGGAAATAAGCTAAGCGAAATTTTGCTATTTCGGCGGGATAGTGTCCCTATAAAGTAACACTAAAAATGGTGACATAGCCTCTTTAAGGTGGCTCGACTGGGTTTTTTGGCGACATAACACCCCAACTTTGAACGGCTGATACTTCACTGTCTGAGATCCGTCAGGCAAGCTGCTTCACACATAAACTAGAGATGAAATGAACTTTCCAAAAAAGTAGGTTTGATTGACATCAGTGTTACCATAACAACGCTCTGATGACGTCATGGTTTTTGCATATTAGTAATTTTCTCGACATCTAGACCTAAACTTTAAAAACGACTGTATGCCTCTTATAGTCCAGATGTATGTCTTCAAGACTGCAAAGTTTGTAAACATTCTATGAGAGCGTTTTCGAATAAAATTGAGTTGAATATTTCCATCAAAAATATAAAAATTCGCATTACTTTCTGTTATTTCGTCGATGCCAGCGTTTTCCTGACAAATTGAAACAATATTTTCACCATATATTGTTCATGTGCCATAAAACTACATTCCTTGAAGGTTTCATCCTGTTTGCTTCACTAGATTTCAGTTGATGTGATCGGAAGTAATGTCTTAAATATGCTCATTCTACTCACAGAAGTAACACTATTGTTAGGAAAGCGTTTGTTTAAAAACTAGTCGATGAAAATTTTTTAAAATCTTTTGATCTAAAGTTGTACATGTAATGCACTATCTCTGCAAATTCCAAGTGCATTGAATCATTTTAAGGGCGCGAAATACAATTAAAAGTATAGGGGACTTTTGCTTTCGTCTTCCAAAGTTTCATTGCCGTATTATTTGTTGACAGCTGGTTTATTTCAGGACTTTCTCTTTTGTCTACATTCTACATATTTGGGCGCTTTTGAAACAACACGTTTGCCATGCCTGCATGCTCCAAAGCGATCGTGAAAATTCTTTTCATAGTACAATGACTACAATGGCAATTAACATAAGGCTGCGGTCATGCACATGTAACACGTTTAAAATTTATTCAAAAGTGTACAAATGTGTAGAATGAAATAAACCAGCTGTCAACAAATAATACGGCAATGAAACTTTGGAAGACGAAAGCAAAAGTCCCCTATACTTTTAATTGTATTTCGCGCCCTTAAAATGATTCAATGCACTTGGAATTTGCAGAGATAGTGCATTACATGTACAACTTTAGATCAAAAGATTTTAAAAAATTTTCATCGACTAGTTTTTAAACAAACGCTTTCCTAACAATAGTGTTACTTCTGTGAGTAGAATGAGCATATTTAAGACATTACTTCCGATCACATCAACTGAAATCTAGTGAAGCAAACAGGATGAAACCTTCAAGGAATGTAGTTTTATGGCACATGAACAATATATGGTGAAAATATTGTTTCAATTTGTCAGGAAAACGCTGGCATCGACGAAATAACAGAAAGTAATGCGAATTTTTATATTTTTGATGGAAAATATTTAACTCAATTTTATTCGAAAACGCTCTCATAGAATTTGTTCAAACTTTTCAGTCTTAAAGACATACATCTAGACTATAGTAGGCATACAGTCGTTTTAAAAGTTTAGGTCTAGATGTTGAGAAAATTACTCATATGCAAAAACCATGACGTCATCAGATCGTTGTTATGGTAACACTGATGTCAATCAAATCTACTTTTTTGGAAAGTTCATTTCATCTCTAGTATATGTGTGAAGCAGCTTGCCTGACCGAGCTCAGACAGTGAAGTATCAGCCGTTCAAAGTTGGGGTGTCATGTCGCCAAAAAACCCAGTCGGACCATTTAATTTTTGTGGGGGGTGGGGGGCGTTGGGCAATTACTAAAAAAAAATTCCTGCAGAAGAAATTTAAGAGAAAAAAAAATCGTGCACAAGAAAGCACGTGAAAAAAAATTCTTGCAAATAGTGATCCCCCCCCCCCCCCCCCACAAAAATGAAATGGTCCGTCCCTAATATTTTTTTGTTTTAGCATCTTACCCTCGCACTACAGTAACACGAGCCACACTCATCTGACTGGGCTTTATTGTAGACCGCGTACCATCGCTCCTGATTTCAGCTTCCTCCTGTTATGAACACACAGACAATAACATCGGAATGAATTTCAAATTCACTAAGATGTCATATACGTGGGAAATCACTGACTCGAATAGAGAAAGTAAGACTTTCAGTAAGCTAATATAGAACAAACAAATGGGGTTAAGTTCAGTGTCCCAACATGTGTGTGTACATGTGGTATTGAAGCGCTGAAGCTGTGGATCCAAGGCTCGAGACTAACAGGAGCTAACTGTTCAAACCAAACAAAATGACGTTTTGGCTAGTAGACTTTTGTATTTCCATTTACCACTTTGGCTGCTTATCATTATCATCATCGTCAATCTCAAACCGAAACGTGTGGTTTCACGACACCAACATTGCGAGCGAAACTGTCCAAGGGATGATGCCTTCTCCAAGTTCACAACCAAGCTATAGAAAGCGTACCCTCATTACTGACCCACCGACAGTGGACTACGACTCACGCGCGATCCCTTTAAGTTACCAAAAACTTATAAGCTACTGAAAACATAAAACACTACAGTATCCGTTAGAAATCAAGCTGCAAATGGGTTTTGACAAATACATATTAGAGAATAAAAAGTTCAATATCTTCAGCTTTATTACCACGTAATCTTTTTTACATGAAACGAACCTTTGGCTTTGGTTTAGCTTTAATTATATTTCGTAAGCTAGTAACATTTGACATGTTACTAGACACCAGGCATCGGTTGATTGGATAGGGGACAGCGCTATCCCCTGGGTGAATATCTACCTAGCGAATAAGACAACTGATTTTGTTCAAGTATTTCCATTAAGTAGTGATTTATCCATTAATTAACAACTATCCACCTCTGGCCATCGACACTGAGGAGAATAGCTGTTTTAGTATATACTAAAACAGTGAGATAATATAGTACGAAAATAATCATTTTAAGCTCATTTATTCCTGTCAACAATTTTCGCGCGCAAATTGCTTGGAGGTGAATAGCACTTGCTATCCTGAGTTTTAATAGCCAATCAGAGCGCGCCAACAACGCTATCCACTATTTTAGTATATACTAAATAGCGTTATCCACTCTTTGAACAATCTAGCCTGGATAAGTCTTGAGTCCTGGAAGAACTTAGCACAAAGCTCTTCTCTTGTTGGGCCCAGACAATGATGGCGATTCTGGCCCCGTGGTTGGAGCCCTGAAATAATGCTAAATAAAGTATTACAGCCCTATTTGTTTCGAGCCCAGCATTTGTAAGGACGGAACCCTGACACCACAAACCACTTTGAGTTACTGTTAAAATATATTGTATTCTCTAATACAGTCAACTCTCTCTTAACGACCACTCTCTTAAGCGACCACTTCCCGTAAGTGACCACTTTGTAAATAACCGTTTTGATTTTTCTCTTAAGCGACCACTTTTTCCTGCACCACAAGTGGTCGCTCAAGAGAGAGTTCCATAATATCATTGCTCACTGAAATCTGTGTGGTAACATGGTAGGATAATACAAGCGGGTCACAGGGGGACCCCAGGGGTAAATAACTCACAGAATGCTGTGTCGAAGAACCGTAGACACTGCTTCCCACCTGATTCAGAGTTACAAACTCAGCGTCTAATCCCACGAGATCGCCCTCGTTCGGCAGCTCATCAGCCCCCAGGGAGGTGAATTCCCGGGACACACTTCCTCTTCTGACCAGGGACACGTCTTGGTACAGAACGCTGTCGTCGATTCTCTGGTTCACTGTTATAAGAAATAGAAGCATTTCATGAGTACCAGTTTTGCTTTGCTTTCAGTTGAAGTTCTTCTTGCGACCACTCTCGGAAGGTCAAGCACAAATCATACCGTCCAGAAGGACGTCGGACACCTTATTGAGACTTATATAACGGAGTAACTGGTTAGCTTTCAGTTGAGGTTGGGGGTAGCAGTTTATATAGTTAAATTTAGGACTAAGCAACCCGAAAAGCCAGGTGGTACATTGGTACGGTAGACTATGTAAGCCTAAGCCTAGCTGAGGTCACAGGTTCAATCCTGAGTGGGGATTTTAGATTTTCTTTTTTACACTTAAAAATGTCAAAAATTTATTGAAAATAAAATTCTAAGTGTCGACATTACGTTATATAAGTCTCAATAAGGTGTCCGACGTCCTTCTGGACGGTATGATTTAGGCACAGCCCCCTCGGAAGCGATCAGCTCCCGTCAGCCTACACTCTCACAAAAACCCCGTTTACTGAAACTCTTAGTGCAACCCCGCAGTTGAAAACTCCAGTAAGCGGCCAGCTCTTGATACGACCACGTTTTTCAAACCCGCAAGGTGGTCACTTACGAGACTGCTTCGACTGTACCAAAATCGAAAAGAATGCTGCATACCTAATGTCGCGAGCGGTTTTCAAATGAGTACATGGATAGTAACTTGCATTTGTTTTGGTTTTAATTTGCATCATTTTATGTTTTACGTCATGATTCTGTTTGAAAAAGTAACGGGCTGCCGACTGGAGTGATGCACGTTTTCATTTCGTTTTACATTTACATTAACCAAAATGAGAGCAGTCCCTCTCTTCGAGGCTTATGTGCTCTGGTCGCGGTCAAGTTCTTAAAGTTCTTAATGCGTCAGCTGACAAACCCCACTCTTAAAAGAGTTAATATTAGAAGCTGTAGCCAACATGGCGGGCAAATTGTTCCATTGTTTTATAGTTCTAGATAGGAAGCTGTACTGAAGGTAAGTTTTCTTCTCGTTAGGTATTCTATAGGATTTAGTGTGAGTATTTCTGGTCTATTCATTTGATGCGAGTGCACTTTGCCCCATTTCTTCTATAAAATCACGTTAAATCATTTGACGTTCATGCATGCACTTTTCAATCGCATGGTTAGTTTAGTAATAAGCCCCCCAGTGCACTGCCTCGTTAGCTCAGATGAAAAAACACCAGTCTGCAAAGCGGCAGGCTGCGGGTTCGAATCCCAGCCGGATCAACAACCAGGATCTTTAAATAACTGTAAGGATCATACTGACTGTGCTAAACACTGTCTCAGTCAGTCCGGATGATTGCGTTATTGTCTCCTTCACTTTCTTATTCTACAAAAATGGGGCAGTACGCAGCTCTTACAAGGTCTTCTCTGATTTGCTGAGAAAACAATAGAACAAACAACACAACAATGGACCCTAGACCTAAAAACAATAGAGCTGCGTGATACCCAGGTCCAATGAAATTAGAGGTTGTTAAGGTTACTGTAAACCTTTTTTGGTCCCATTTTGCATAATTTGTGATGAAGACAATTAAACGACTACACAAGATGACAGTTTTTAAAAATTAAAAGTTGTTTTTTCGGGATTCTTCTAAGGTGAAAAGCGATTTCAAATCGACGTTTCGGCCAGTTTAACTGGCCTACTTCAGGAAATTCGGGAAAGGCGGACTGTTGTTTCTGCTTTGTATAACTAAACTTTGAGACAAATCGTGAAATGTTACGTGAAATATTAGTTGGTAGAATTGTTTTCAAGGATAACCCCGTGATTTCCCCTTTTAGGAGGCGGTTTTTAATATTTTTTCGTTGACATTCTAAATGAACTATTATGTTGTGTTATGTTTAATTTCTGGACCCCCCACTTACCCGTGGTTTCATGACGGCTGTTAACATCTCTCCGTGTAAACACAATGGCGCACGGGATCTTCCAATCCAGCGAAAAATGAACCGCTTCGTTCTATAGAGAAATACAACAGGAAACAAAATCATAGTATATGACTGGTAAAAGAAAATAACTTAAAAATAACTTCTTATTTTGTGAAGAGTAAACAATTGGACCGGAAAAGAAAGTCAGGTTTACTGACCGGTGATATCGGAGTGATGGCAAAATCATTAAACAGGTACCACTGACTACAAGTGACGCCCTGCAAACAAAAACAAATAAGAGCACAAAGTTAGGGAAAGCTTACGGCCATTTTCAAGAGACTGCTCACGATATGATTGCTCAATCATTGCTCGGCAAAAGACGATAACTCTTTAGCTCCCAAAAGTGCTAAAAAGAAAAATTCAAGAAAAACCCCAAACGTACTGTCGAAGAGGTTTCATTTAAATGGTCACACCAAAGGACTTTGAGGGAGATTTGTGATCCTCGCAGTGTGCTCTCAACTTAAGCAGTTAAAAAAGCAACCTGAAAAAAATTCAGGCTTGAACGGGATTCGAACCCATGACCTTGCGATACAGGTGCAATGCTCTATCCACTGAGCTATCAAGCCACATAGATAGATGGTCAATTGTGAGTTCGTAATATACCCGATGATAGTGAATATATATGAATATGAATATACGAAAATCATATATTTGAACTGCGGATAAACATGAGTGAGATTTGTGATCCTCGCTTGAAAAGGAAAGGATTTTGTTGACAGACTAAAAAGTTAGAACTTCACTACATTAAAACTAACCGTACTACGATCATAATGTTGCCTTACCCTTTCTCTTCAGTATTGGAAAGTAGAAGTGCTGACTACTTCCTATGCCAAATTTTATGTTCAAATTCCAACAGGAAGACCACTTATTTCAAACGTAATGTTCAGCTTGGGCTTTCCGCCATTTCTTGATTCAAATGACCAAAACGATTAGATGACGTCACATGATGTCATCCAATCAACACATAAAAGGTTGCTTCCCGGGGGCTGCCTCATTGTATGAAGACTGTTCTAGCACAGACAAGGCGTGTTTTATTTTAGTAGTTCTGGGGCCTGCTTTACAGCGAAGATGTTTTTGTAAACATGTAAGAAGATACTCATACGTGTTAGCGAACTGAGTAATGGCGGACGGGGTTTCGACGGTTTTCAGCCAGCTATTTTCAAGCTCAGTAAGCTTATATCGTTCTAAATTATAGTGATTTGTGTAATTATGAACTCATTCAATGAATTAAGTAAAAAAAAAGTTGAAAATAAAATAAAAAATGGTCGTCAGTAACACTTAAACAACAGTGAAAGCCCGCGATTAATTTACCACCTCGTTATAACGACCACCTTGTTTCCCGACCAAAAGCTCAGGCATTTTCTTATAAGAAAACCCGGTTAATCTGACCAATGACTACTTTTTTGATGTCCCAAACCGTTGTTTTCTTTATCAATTTACCCGTTAAAGCGATCACTCGATGCGCAAAACGAGATGTAACTACAAAAACTATTTATAGTAACAATTTCAAAGAATGAATTCCGTCATTCGTATTATAAAACCATAAAAAAGGCATAAAAAAGGCTCTTTTTGGGGAGCATGCGTCTGCTGCACACTATAAATGTTTGGATTTACAGTTAATTCAACCTTCCTTCGTCTGACATTTTGGGGTCTACCCGTTGAAGGCCAACTCTACTAGGTCAACTGGTGGGTAGCAATGATATTATCAACCCACGCGGCTGTCACGTGCGACCTTTGTCTTTATTGTCTTTTCATTCATTTCACGTCTTTAAAGAACAAAATATTTAAAGTTTCAGACGTTTTAATGTTCGAAGTGTCGGTTTTTGCACAATTCAATCTATAGAAAGCGTGGAAAGGTCTTTTTCGCCTTTATAGTTTGTGTCCCGATTTTTTGCCAGACAAACTTATGCTGGCTGCATGCTTTAGTACCATTGGCCTATTTGCGAAGACGTTTGCAATCCTTTGTTCTAAGGTAACGTTTGATTGGTTAACAACATTCAATGTGGCACGGTAAAAGTAGTCGCACTGTAGCGTCTGAAATGTTAAATGCGACCAACGAAAAGGCCATTTACCTTGACACATTTTTCCTACCTCCTTTCGGCTGTGGTAGGTTGTACCAACATGAATATGCGCCACTAAGTTTCCTCCGGACTTGGTGTCCTGTACGTGGCCCACGGTGGCTAACAGGTCATACACTTCTTCATTTTCTGAACACTTTACTTTTTGATTCTAACGGTAAATACATAAAACGAACAAATAAAAGAGCAACTTGCAACAGTATGACTTGAACCACAAGTAAAAAAAAAATGAAATTGATCAAATTATGGTGCTGTAAAAATAATGCAGCCAGGCAACAAATATGCAACAGGCAAAAATGCAGCACTGCAATCCAATAATGCATTGCACTACTGCATAATTGCATTAATGCAACAATGTCATGAGGCATTAATGTAGACATTTTTGGATATTTTGGGTAATAATCTTACCTCGTCAATCTTTGTAATACGTATTCCGTCGGAGTCTATTGATATTTTTATTGCTAATGGAACCCAACCGGTGACTTCGTCTTCCTCCGGAATCTCGGCGCGCCTGATGGTAAAGAAAAAACAGAAACAGTAACATTAAAATCTTTTTACAAGTTGAGAGGATTCAGGGCTTCTCGAACTATTCATTACTTAAGGTTACAACGTACACTCCTGTGAAAAAAAACCGGAGCGTATTTTATCAGATTGGCTTGAGCATGTTCCACGCGTTTCTAGAAGCAATATTAGATCACAGTATCTGCAAAACCACTTGAAAAAGAACAAACGAACGCTGCTCCAAAACTCCCTGAAGTTTTTTTATCAGTTTATGTGAGCTCCACCCGGCCATGTTCTGTTTCTTTTATGCATAAAGCCGACGAAATGAGATGTAGTGTGTGCTGCCAGCTTTTTATACCTCCCGTAATTACGGGAGGTGGTCGCTTAGGAAAAGGTCAGACAGGGGGTCTTGACTTTGAATAATATGAACCTGTGTAATTTCAATGCAACAAATTGTATCATATAAAGCGGGTTTTGATGCAAGGGATACAATTTTCGTGTCATTGAAGTTGTACTGTAACACGTTTAATCTGCGTCGGTCGGTAGTGACATAACGAGTGATCGCCAGTTCTAGGCGTTCAGATAATGGGGAACAAAAAATTGCCCCTATCCCACTCTGTCAACACTCGTTTAATTTGAAGGTGGTCTCCGTCGCTTACAAGAGGTGGTAGCTTACGAGAGATTTCAACTATAATGATTTGACTGGAAAAAATATTGGAAAAGCGGTCGCTACGGAGTGGTAGCTTGGTCGCTTTGTCACTTAGGAGAGGTGGTCGCTTGGTCGCTTTGTCGCTTTGTCACTTAGGATCTTAGGAGAGGTGGTCGCTTAGGAGAGGTGGTCGCTTAGGAGAGGTGGTCACTTACGAGAAGTGGTCGCCTCGGAGAGGTGGTCGCTTAAAAGAGGTGGTCGCTTAGGAGAGGTGGTCGCTTAGGAGAGGTGGTCGCTTACGAGAGGTGGTCGCTTACGAGAGGTGGTCACACATGGAGGTGCGACTGTACAGTCAAACCTCTATTAAGCGGTCACCCTCACGGAATAGCCAACTGACCTCTTAATAGAGGTGACCGCTTAAAAGAGGTCAAGTTTACAGTAAATATGAGAAGCGATTTAATTCTGGGGATTTGTTAAGTGACCGCTTAATAAATGGGTGACCGCTTAATCGAGGACCGCTTAATAGAGGTTTGACTGTATTTTACAAACAGAATCTAAATTTGGTCATTGTTAGAAGTCAATGAGTTAAAATAAACCATACCCTTCCTCGGTGCCCTCTCGGTCGTGTCTAAACTTGCAGTCAGGCCTTGTGCACGCAGCACCATATCTACAAGCTCTTGTTGATGATTGAACAGTCGTTTTCTCTTCAGTTTTGGGTAGTGGCTCTAGTAACTGGGAAAACACGAATGCCTTAGATTAAGTTATATTGTAGACGATTCTGTCATGCCAGATCACTCTATTTCAGTCGATTCTGTCACGCTAGATCAAACTATTTATTTGATTCTGTCACGCTTGGTCACACTATCTTTGTCGATTCTGTCAGGCTGGATGGTAATATTTAAGTCGATTCTGTCACACTATTGTGAATAACACTATTTCAGTCGGTTCTCTCCATTTGGTCACACTACTTTTAACAGTTAGGCAATACTTCACAATAATGGTAACGTGGTTTACATCGAAAGAAATTCAGAAAAGGAAGGTTTTGTATCCCAAATCTGTTGTCATCCCAATTGCAATGTAAAGCTGATGAAAACATTGCGAATGGATAAGTAACGGAAGTATATTTCTAGAAACCTGTTGTTGTATTTTCCAAAAGTCCACTTCCTTCGCATGTTCCATGCCACAATTGAACGCCAAGATATCCGGCAGCTTTTTAACTTTACGAGTTTGAACCTGTAGGACAAAACATGAAGTAATTTAGTGAAAAAAGAAGCTATTTTATGAGTTACTTTTATCCTATTTTTCAAAGTGAGACTCGCTGCTACTGAGAAAGTTGATATGAAAATGGGTTTATTTGCAAGTAAATAAAAAGAAACAAATATTCAAATAAAAGAAGGGGACAACGTTAACTCCGGAATGGCCAAAATCCCCGCCAAAACCACTCCCATTTTTCTAAAAATATCATTTGGGAAGGTAGCATAGCCGCATGTGGAAATAACTTCTTGTAGAAGTTAATATATTTTGCGGATGGGCGAGTTTTGTGTTTTGCGGGAACTAATTTTTGCGATTGGGAATTATTGGTTTTTCTTGCTGGGTATTAATTTTTGCGATTTGTAGGAAGTCGCTTTCAATGGAGTACCTTCAGATGATACTTTTGTTTCTAAGTTCATCGTCTTGTTTCTGAACGAAATAGACGTTTTAGATCGTTTTAATTAAATAAGGAATGCGATAATCTCTGACAGAGTGTGTGTGTGTGTGTGTGTGTGTGTGTGTGTGTGTGTGTGTGTGTGTGTGTGTGTGGGGGGGGGGGGGGGGGGAGGTAAAAAAAGTTGATTAAGGTGACGCCCCCCCCCCCCCCCCCCCCCCCACCCACCACCCTTACTCTTACATCTACGAATTTTTTTTATCCAAATGGTACCCGGCTTCCATGTACCTAAAACACAAATTGCGTTTTAATTCAACCCTTTCTGTTACTCAGATTTACTTTACATTGTCTGTCGCTGACTCTTTAACATCAATCAATCAATTCAATCAATTAACTTTATTTAAACACGGTAAAAACGGCTCAGTAAAAACTGTTTTTCAGACATGCCGTGCACTTAAATATAATCTAATCTAAATAATATTAAGTTATAAACATATTTCACGAAACAATTTCTCTACGCGCTTATTGAAAGGTAGCCCATTCGGGCGGAACCACCCTGTATAGCACACTGTAAGGAATAACCCCCCACCCCTCCGCTCCCTTCCTTGGGGCAACAATTGTGTATGCGTATCGCGCATGAACACTGCAGGTGTAACCGTAATGACACTTACTGTAGGCTGATATCTAGAGCACTGTTCGCACCAAGCCTGCATGCTTTGCTCCCGACACATACTCGATAGCATCACCGACTCGAAGCTCACTGGACCTTGTTGTGTTTTATCTACAAACATGGTGAAAGATAAATACTGTATACCATTAGGGTTTGAAATACCAAGCAATTTAACAATTAAACAAGGCATCGCACTTTAAAATGGGTTTCCTTTTCTTACTTTTGATGCGATCTCAATAACCTGGCGAATTAATGAAACATATCCAAATAACAAAATAAAAGTCGCCCAGGCGTGTAATATAAAATATATTTTCCTCTTCCCCCGGTGAGTAACAGGGCTAACATTAAGAGATTTTGGAGGAAGGCCCATTTATAGTGCATGCCAACTTGGTCTCACCTTCGTTCACTTCGGGGTACTCCAAATTAAAGAGCAATGTAGTGGATACTCTTTTGGCTTCTTTGCCACAGCGGCAGCGACTGAGCAACTCAACATCTGAGCCAAATAAACGCTGAATTATGGAGGACTGCTGAGATTTGTTGGCCCTAGTTACAACAACAAAATGGAGGAAAATTAAATGTACCAAAAACTGCCAATGCAGCTGACAGAGTATAAACTGTAAATTCAAAAGATACGTTTTAGCCCCAAAGTGCTTCATTTATTCTTTCCTTTTTTCGGTGGCATGGGTTTTTAGTAGTAAAAGCCCGAAGTGTATTCAATACTCACGAATTTTGTGGGTCGTCATTCGCTCCCTCCATAGTTGTCGGCGGTTCAAGGGTATCCTGCGGAGAAATAAAGCAAAGTATATATAATTTATATATATATAAAAAAGTAAAAAATAGTGCATCAACACTTGATCTGCGATGCATGAAATGATATTTGCGCATGATGTGTCTACAAATCACGCTTCCTATTGGCTAAGAGACCCATGAACCGCGGCAATTGCCTTGGTCTTCATGACACTAGCCGAGAACGTTGGAAACTCAGGGCGTTTTAAAACCTAGCTCGTAAACTAGCTTAAATTTGCCACACATAAAATCATAATTGAACCGTTCGCCCTTTTTTCTTTTCTTTGTGTTTTGTTAGTTTGTTTGACATCAGCATGTTCACGAAATATCTTTATCCTATCCTACATGTGTATCTTAGCCTATCACTTTTTCTAACTCTCAATCATGACGTCACATGACGTGAAAATTACATCACGGTTTTTCGTTTTGGATTTCGTAACATTTCCACCCTCTACGCACACATACACCAGGGGCCAGTTGCATAAAACATAACATCGGATGTAACTGCTAAAGTCTGACGTTAAAATAGTGAGTTTGATTGCGCTGAACGTCCGACGTTAGAAGTAACGTCTGACGTTACGTTTTATGAAATTGGCCCTCGGAGTTTAGAAGAATACTCAGTACCTGGTGCATTTGTTGAAGGACAAATCTAAACCAGCTTTGAATCAAGCGTGGGAAGTTAGCGTTTCCAAACGACTCATCGACATCATTCAAGACTAAACCCAGTGCTGCCGCCTCAGGAATGGTGCGAAACGCTCGGAGAAAGTTGTTGGCCTGTGAAGAACAAACAAAATCACTTAGTGATCATCAATCAGCTAGGAAAAAGGAAAAGAAAAATTGTTATGACTAAAGTCAAATGCCACCATGGCACAAATAGGTTGATGCTATTCTGTAGGTTTCCTCAACACACCAAGGTGCAAAAAAATCAAATTGAGATTAGCTTACGCGCGTTTTTCCTTGCTTGGCATCGAATGCGTGTTTTCTCGATTGGCATCAGGCGCATGTTTTCCCACGCTTGGCATCAGGCGCATGTTTCCCGCGCGCTTGGCATCAAATGCACATTTTTGCTTCAAGTTCGGATTGCCCTATTTGTGTTTGTTGCGTTTATTTTGTCATTCACGGCATAACCAGTAAGAACGTAGGGAGCTGCCTAAACAACCCTCTTATTACCGGAACCACAATATTCTTTGTGCGCCACTCACAAGTAATAAATACACCGTTGTACTCACCTGACACGTTTGTCCAGTAGACATGTCCAACATATGAAACAGAAAGCCGAGTTCACAAGCTAAACAGAACTCACGATGACACAAGTGGTTTTGGAAACCAGCTCGCAGAGGTTCCACAAAATAAAACAGCTAGAGGGAAAACACAAACACGTAGATTTGAGAGAAAGAACCTGTGTGACTTTCAGCATAATCTTTTCAAAGAATTAAAGAATTTGAAAGACATTTGAACTGTTGTTGAGCAATGTTAAAGAATACTAAGGATTTTTAGCTAATTAACAAATGAAGAGAAACAGGCAAATCCATAAATCTCAACTTTGGAGAGGTTTGTTTAATAACCGATGGAAACAACTGAAAGCACAGCTCACCAGTCAAACAGAGGATGGTAGGCCTGTGCTATAATGAAAATCACAGGCTCGGTCATATCTCGGAGATGGAAAAGACAAAGGGTTTGAAACAGTCCTTGCTAAGAATGTGTCCGAAAATGGCACTAACCAAATGGTGAGATGAGAATAAATATTGTTGGGCTTTTTTTACCTGAAGCATAGCATTGCAGTAGGCATTAGGAATGTGAGTCTCCAAGCCAGCAAACGACGTCCTGTTGTAATGCTTGAAATCAAAGTCTTCCACGCCTAAAATATAATTTTTCACGTTATTGTAAGATAGCTGTGTGTTGGTATGTATATTCGTTGATAGGTTACGTAATCATGCTAAGAATTGAATATTTAAGAAGTTTGTCAGTTAATTACGAGTTGTCATTCGACGGCATTTCCGTTTTTGGTCAACTTCAATCTCGAAATTTTACTTTGCATGGTAAATTTTGTATTATGCCTGATCCAGGTTTAGTATGTTAGTTAGTATTAAGCTATGTTAACGCCGTTTATGCGTGATCAACAAACGAGATTCCCCCTCCTATTAACGTCTGGTTTTATTACTTGTACTTAGTTAGAAATTACTTTGTTTTCGTTTCACTGCAGAGTGATTAGACAATAAATCATAATTTATACGTTAAAACAGGACTGAAATTACCATATACCGGACGTCACTTTTATACAAAAAAATTACACATGTATCAAGCGCAGATGATTTGTGGTGAGAAAAAAAAAATCAAAGAGAAGAGAAAAAATAAAATGCTGTATCGGTTCTTTTTTATTACGAATTTTAAGGCGCCGAATAACACACGGAAACACACACGGAAATCGGCAATCAGGCAATTAATGGGACGGCAGTGTCCTCGCCCGCACGAGCAAAATATGGAAATTTCGCTTTCCTAGTTTGAATGTCAACAGATATGCAACTAAATTGATAAAAAGATTCTATAGAGCAAAAGAGAACATTTAAGTAAGGAGTTAAACTGCAAACACAACGAACCAAGTTTAGAGTATCTGATCTCCACTCGTCTGTAGTGCTTTGGTATAATACTCCCAGGATCGTCTTCTGCAAGTACAAGAACAAAAAAATATAGCGATTTTGAATTGAGTGTCGTAAAACCAAAAACAAAGTAATCACTCTGGCCAATCACAACAGTCGTAGACAATCCAATGAGCCAATCAGAACTCAAAGTAAATATATGTCGCCGGCGCCAAGCGCGGGAAAACGCGTGCGAACAAGTCACGATCTGGGTTTTGGTTTTACTTCTTAGGGCAGCTTTCAATTGAGTGTCGTAAATCCAAAACCAAAATAATTACTCTCACTGACCAATCACAGCAGTCGTAAACAATCCAATGAACCAATCAGAGCTCGAAACAATTACATGTCGGCGGCGCCAAGCGCGGGAAAACGCGTGCGAGCAAGTCACGATTGGTTTTGGTTTTACTTCTGATTGGTCGAGAAAGTGGCGCGAGATTTTTTAGCTAATCGCAAAGCGTAGCAATGCAAAACCAAAGCAATTGTGTAATTACTTTCGACACTCAATTGAAAACTGCTCTAATAGAGCGGAAATAGCAAAACAAAAATTGTATTTGGCGACATGTTTACTCTGATTACCTAAAGTCCTCTATGGCTATAAGTACCTCGGTTCATAGGCGAATCTGGAACAGTAAATTCTTCCTCCGGTGAGATCGTTGCTGAATCTTTTATAAGCGGATAAGCTACCTGGAAGATTGTAAAGTTGCATTGGTTAAGCGTTTGTTAGTTAAACATTCGTGTTTTTTTTTTCTTTATTCTGACCGTTTTATAGCCTCTTTCGCCATTTCGTAGTCATTGTCAAGCCTCGTTCAGCGGATTTTAGTGTTGTAATTGTGGAAAATTAGCTAAAGAAGCCAAACGAAAATCAGAAACAAGATCAGAATATCTGATCTCCATTTGTATACCAGATATTTTGTGTTTTTTATTTTGGGTCGTGGAGAATCTATACGATCTGGGATCACAAATTCGAGATCGGATTATCCCAAAAAACGCAGCTTTAATCTTAACCAAATTTCGGGATTGTTAGCCGTTAGGGAGAGGGTAAGTTTTAGCGTCGGAGCCGCAAACACGAGCGGCAAAGTCAAAAGAAAATTGAGGAGGATGCAAGTTAAGCCTATTAAAAACTAAAGTACTTAAGGCGGGAGTCTACCTGAATTTTAATGAAATTTTAAGAGGTTTTAAGAAGGGATAGGAGAAAGAAAATGATTTTTGGAACACCAACAGACAGTCGATACCCACGTAAGAGCACCCCAGGTTGCTAGTGGACTAACTTGGTATCCGTCTATTAATTATTAACTACAAATTCTAATTTTAAAACTTCACTAAATCTTCAACATTTCTTATTTCTCTAAATTTTACCAATCCTTTGAGAAAAACTATTTCCTCCCAAACATACCCAAAAATCACCCAAAAATTTACAAAACACCCCATAACATAGGTTTATGTTTTAAGCATAGAGGTTTTGGATTGCTTGAAACGTGAACGAGATATTTCCATTAAAGCCATGTCAAGTGGCGGAAAAGTGGCGTTTAGGTTAACTCCCGCCTTAAGGACGTTCGCGCGAAAATCTTCTAACATTGATTATTTTTATAAAACTTTTACTAAAGCTAGGTAATGAGTTACTCCTGTCAGAAATGCAAAAACAAAATGGGAGGGGGGGAGGCACCGACTTCGTTTCCGAGAAAAGATATCTGAAAGACGACCCTAATTTTGAAAATTTGGTCTTCCTTACTAGATATGGCCCCAATGCTTGTCAGTCTAAAAATATTGCAATGAATCTCTAAAATGCAACTTTCTATGCCAAATTTTATACGAGTAGGTCTGTTAAGCAAATCCATTCAACTGGTAAGCATTTCCAAACTCTGACAGCCGCAAGTTGGCAGGATACGATGTCGCGCGGGTAGAAAAACGGAAAAAGTTAAACTTCCTACATAGATTTTTTGTTCATTTTTTCACAATCTGTCGAGAATTTGAAAAGAAAATTTATCTATCCAAAAAAAAATTGTGGGTCACAGGCAACTATAAAGTAGAACATATGTCATACGAGCACGTTTAACTACCTGATTTCGTTTTCTAATGCAAGGATTTGGTGCATAACCAATGAAATGCCTCACAACCATTGTACGGAGAATCTCGGGTTCAATTGCCGGCGTAGGTCTGTTGTAGGAAATAAGTAAACGTCAAATACGTATAAGTTGACTTACCAAAACAGAATGCTTGGCACCGGTTGCTTTTTTTTCGCGGTTAACCCTGTTCCAGGCTCCGAGATAGTGGGGAATGCGCGAAGTAAAAAAAGGGAAAAATCGCGGGGGAACTGGTCTCCGCCGACCGCCTTCTCCCCAGTTCCCCCGCGATTTTTTCCCTCTTGTTTTTTTACTTCGCGCGTTCCCCACTATCTCGGAGCCTGGAACAGGCTATTTCGCTCTTGGCACCAGTTGCATATTTTCCCACGTTTGAGAGATTAAGCACCGCGTTCTACGGCAAACGGCAAACGCCAGCTTGAAGTTGATTATCTTTACTTTTTCCCGAATCGTTAAACAAATCCACTAGAAAAATCAAAAATAATTCACATGTTCATTACAAACGGAAAACTACTCACTTTCACGTAGAAACGGCAAACGGCAGACGGCAAACAACAGATGGCAAACGGCAGACGGCAAAAGTTATATCCCTGCCGTTCGCGGGAGAAATACACGCGAAGCTTAAGCTCTCTATTTTTAGCACCAGTTGCATATTTTCCCACGTTTGACACCAGTTGCATGTTTTTCGGGGCCATGCTTGACACCAGTTATATGTTTTTCCACGTGTGGCACTGGTTGCATGTTTGGCACCCGTTTGCATGTTTGCATGTTTCCTAAATTAGCACCGTCAGCGTGTTTTTTGCTTCATGCGTACTTCTCAATTGGTTCTTTTCCATATTTGCGATCTATTTTGAAATCTTCCAAAGAATTAAAATCTCCACCGATTTTTATTTTTATCGATAAGCGTTCAAACTCTTACTCATACCGCCTTTAAACACCGCACCTCTCCCTTTGTTTATACGCCCAACCAAGACTACGAAGGTGAATAATCCCATGGCTTATAACTAGGATTTTACGATACCTGTCTCCAAACACCATATTTTCTTCTGGCCAGTCTGAAAGAAGCGGCCCACTGTCGAGAAATACAAAATAAGTATTAAATACAATGCGGTATGCTCGGCACTTTGACGTTGAGTTCAAGTACTTCAAGCACATCAAGGCTAATTGTCTCCTCTATCTTAAGAAAGTAAACTACTCTGAGGTGATGACTAGTAACTGTATATTAGCTTTCTTACTTGGGCATTGGAAGAGGAAAGGAAGACAAAGGAACGGAATAATCGTCAATGGCCAGCGGAGGAAGATGAGGGATCTGCAAAATTTAAAAAGAATTCAACAAATTTCAACTCGCCCAAAACACTAAACATGTGGTTGTCACATCACAGTAGAAGTGATTTTTTTAAAGCATATCCTAGAGTTAAGAAGGGGCATTTTTTAATGTTTTAGTCAGTTGCCTTTTTAACAATGCCTCGGAAAGTGTTCACTACTTGTAAAATTTCAAGATTATTAGAAAGATGCAAACGACATCACTTGGCTGTCAGGCAGGCCTTTTGAAGAACATTCTCGTCACTTAGAAGGTTATTAGAAAGTTAACAACCCAACTCACACACTTACTGGATGCGCAAATTCTGTCGGTCTTGAATACACATTGTAAGTTATCTCCTTTTCCTGGGTGTCTGCCCAAAGGTGAGTATTTCCTGGAAGTAAAGAAAGGCACATAGAACGCTAGCTTTGTACACCTTCAACACTGAACGAAAAATCAAAGGCTCCTATGAACCACTTCGTGTATACGAAACGCTTGACATAAAAGATTCTTCAAGAAAAAAATCGTAGCGGCGACACGTTGTTACATATATTAGCTTCTCAAAATTAAAGTTAGTAGCTTGAAAATCGCAGGACTCCAAACACAAAACATCAGTACATCGCTGTTACGATATCCTCTTTTTTCAGTGGTCGAGTACTCTCGTGTCTCTCGAGGTAAATTTATTTGCACTTGGAACGGGTGAAAGATCTCCTTCAAATATGTGCGCAAGCCTTATGCACTGGCCAGCGGAATTAAAAATAAACGTTTACAGCCCTGATCCACTGATCGACCGACCAAGTGAAATGTGCCCCAACTGCTATAACTCGTTCCACGCTTTCGCGTATTATCGAGTTAAAAATGCTAATAGCAATCTGATCAGACGAATTCAATACCTCCTGCATCGCCAAACACCATAGACTGGCAAGTTGCAGATATATCAAACGTTGTGCATAAGGTGCCATGAGTGTTAACTTGGTAGACCATCATTGATGACTGGGTGACCAGACCTCCTGGCTCATGAAGCTGGAACTGACCATTCTAAGAACATACGAGTATTTCAAAAGTCAGGGACTGTTAGTAAAGTCTGGGGACCAGATATTTCCCGTTGTTATTACGTGTTTGAGCCTTTGTTATTTTGATGGAAAACAAAACATTGATGACACCAGAACCAAGTTTCCCCTGCTACTTTCTTTATTTCTCCAGTTGTTTCCTGGAAGCAGGTAGAAAAGTTAACCCAGAACCGAGTGCGATGGCGTAGTACCACAATTAGTAGAGGGTTAACCCTCGGTTATGACTTCTGAAACGCTAATAAAGTGATGATGATGATGGCTACAGTAAACTCTCTTAAGAAGGACACCCCTGTAAAATGGACACCTCTCTAAGACAGACATCAGTTAATGGTTGATTCTAATCAAATAGCTGGATGTTGAAACCGTTTGAGCGGCCTCCATACAGCATGGTTTTCGTTGTTTGACATTTCATCAACATTCCCTCAACACATGTGGAATGGATGTTGCACCTCGTCCTTTATCACCCACCAACCTGAGAAACTACTGCTACTCTTGACGTAAATGCAGGAACAAAATTCAGCATTAGTGGATCAATGGCGATCTAAACAAACAAGCAAATTATATATCGTGTAGTTAATAACCTTGTGGCAAGTCGTGGTCAAGGAAACGATAAAAAGGCTTAAAAGTTAGACCCTGCCTGTTCATTCCCAAGACTCTCCGAAAAGTAATTGCCTTTTGATGAAACAGACTTGCCGATTTTAGGGAAACTTTCACTGGAAGAAAAACTACATTTCCTCAAAAGTAACTTAAGACGAAATATTGTATTCACTACTGATAGCGATACATATAAAGTACCATGGAAAGTAGCCTGCGAATACAGCCGCCTCTCATCGATCCCGGCCGCTAGGGGCGTTCGCGCGAGAGAGCCTCTGCAATTTACTTTGAGAAATTCCATACTGATGACGTAAATCTGTCCCGCATCAAGACAGGAGTGCTGATTGGTCAACTTGATAATTTTACATAATTATGCTTTAAACTAGTGTATCCAAAAGATAGTAATTGCTGCGGTAAATTTGTTGTAATAATGCTGTTTTATCGCCTCGCTGGTATTACAGAATTTTCTCTTTCGTTTTTTGAGGGAAAGCAAAGCAAATATAACCGGGATGAATCGACGAAAACTCCAGCTGATAAGACTAATTTTGTTTTGTAATTCACGCATCAAGTTCTTGCAATGTCTGTAGAATATTGTTGAGCAAAGGACGCGTTCACCACGAGGAAGGTGTGAAAATTTAGGTTTAACTTAATTATTGATAATGAATATGTTGCGTTACTAGCTAGCCGTATCGTATTCGCGTCTCCACGCGCTCAGCTCAGGTTTCGCGTCCCCACGCGCTCAGCTCAGTCTCATCGACCGCTGTCGGAGTGATTTCAAAATAAATTTGTCTTTTATTCCGTACAATCTTCGAAAATCTTTGCTATCCAACGGTCCTATCACCATGCCTCACAGTCCTCGCTGAACTCGCGGTAGTCTTAGACACTTCAGTTCCGATTACGACTGGCACATGTTGGACCAAAATATTACAAATCTCGCAGCCAACAGCTTGAAGCAGCAAGCGAGGCTATTGTTCGTGGCGCAGTGAATTCTGGCCCAAAATGTGTGCGTGGCGCAGTGAATTCTGGCCCAAAATGTGTGCGTGGCGCAGTGAATTCTGGTAAAAAGCGATCAAATCGAGATTTTTCGTAGCTTATATTTTTTTCTCATATATTTCTCTTAAATCCTGATTATGTTGCTAATTACAAATCTCGCAGCCAACAGCTTGAAGCAGCAAGCGAGGCTATTGTTCGTGGCGCAGTGAATTCTGGCCCAAAATGTGTGCGTGGCGCAGTGAATTCTGGCCCAAAATGTGTGCGTGGCGCAGTGAATTCTGGTAAAAAGCGATCAAATCGAGATTTTTCGTAGCTTATATTTTTTTCTCATATATTTCTCATAAATCCTGATTATGTTGCTGCTCACTCGCTACGCTCGTTCCGCAGCAATTATGCAGTGTTGTGACTCAATCGCCAGTTGCGAGGATTAATCTTGCCTGTCGTTAGAAAATGTTCGACTCTGTGTTCAATTTATTTGTCTTATGTTTAATGTTTTGATGTTACAAGCAAGTCCGTTTCAAACTCTTTATAGTTTTATCTGCGGTGAAGAGGTTTTTCTGTTTTTGTCAATTTACCGACCGGATATGGCAAGTTACCCACTGATATTTCAAACGGCGCCACTCGTGTGTGTACGTGTGGATGAATGATCATTTATCGGCGAATCCCGTAATTATCATCATCAGTCTGCTTTTAGCGGAAAGACTACCTTCATGGCACCGCAATAGCCAGGGACAAAAATGGCAGTTTCTTTCGCCAATATTTTCACGGTAAAGATGGAAACAGAAATAATAAACCATTGCACTAAGAAATAAAAGCGCGCAAGGAAATGTTATCCTTTGTAACACACCGGGGTAACACACCCTGTATGCCTACATCCTCATGGACAAATGAATCACAACCTTTGCTTAGACGGATCTATAAAGAACCTCCCCTTATTTCATACGAAAGGGGTAGATCTTTAAAAGACATATTTGCGTTACTAGCTAGCCGTATCGTGTTCGCGTCTCCACGCGCTCAGCTCAGGTTTCGCGTCCCCATGCGCTCAGCTCAGTCTCATCGACCGCTGTCGGAGTGATTTCAAAATAAATTTGTCTTTTATTCCGTACAATCTTCGAAAATCTTTGCTATCCAACAGTCCTATCACCATGCCTCACAGTCCTCGCTCAACTCGCTGTAGTCTTCGACACTTGAGTTCCGATTACGACTGGCACATGTTGGACCAAAATATTACAAATCTCGCAGCCAACAGCTTGAAGCAGCAAGCGAGGCTATTGTTCGTGGCGCAGTGAATTCTGGCCCAAAATGTGTGCGTGGCGCAGTGAATTCTGGCCCAAAATGTGTGCGTGGCGCAGTGAATTCTGGTAAAAAGCGATCAAATCGAGATTTTTCGTAGCTTATATTTTTTTCTCATATATTTCTCTTAAATCCTGATTATGTTGCTGCTCACTCGCTACGCTCGTTCCGCAGCAATTATACGAGATTAGCGACGGGCGATTTACGTCATCAGTATGGAATTTTTCAAAGTAAATCGCAAACGCTCTCTCGCGCGAGCGCTCCTAGCGGCCGGGAGCGATGATAGGCGGCTGTATTCGCAGGCTACATGGAAAGTATACTAGTGTATCCAAAAGATAGTAATTGCTGCGGTAAATTTGTTGTAATAATGCTGTTTTATCGCCTCGCTGGTATTACAGAATTTTCTCTTCCGTTTTTTGAGGGGAAGCAAAGCAAATATAACCGGGATGAATCGACGAAAACTCCAGCTGATAAGACTAATTTTGTTTTGTAATTCACGCATTAAGTTTTTGCAATGTCTGTAGAATATTGTTGAGCAAAGGACGCGTTCACCACGAGGAAGGTATGAAAATTTAGGTTTAACTTAATTATTGATAATGAATATGTTGCGTTACTAGCTAGCCGTATCGTGTTCGCGTCTCCACGCGCTCAGCTCAGGTTTCGCGTCCCCACGCGCTCAGCTCCGTCTCATCGACCGCTGTCGGAGTGATTTCAAAATAAATTTGTCTTTTATTCCGTACAATCTTCGAAAATCTCTACTATTCAACGGTCCTATCACCATGCCTCACAGTCCTCGATCAACTCGCGGTAGTCTTCGACACTTCAGTTCCGATTACGACTGGCACATGTTGGACCAAAATATTACAAATCTCGCAGCCAACAGCTTGAAGCAGCAAGCGAGGCTATTGTTCGTGGCGCAGTGAATTCTGGCCCAAAATGTGTGCGTGGCGCAGTGAATTCTGGCCCAAAATGTGTGCGTGGCGCAGTGAATTCTGGCCCAAAATGTATGCGTGGCGCAGTGAATTCTGGTAAAAAGCGATCAAATCGAGATTTTTCGTAGCTTATATTTTTTTCTCATATATTTCTCTTAAATCCTGATTATGTTGCTGCTCACTCGCTACGCTCGTTCCGCAGCAATTACCTTACTTCCTGTCATATGTTGACTTAAAACATCTACTTTTGATCTTCTATTTTTAGCAGTCCCGAAACTGAGTAGCGGGTGCGGCCACCCAAAAGTGGCCTCTACCCGAAAGCTGCTAGCAGTCCCTATTAAAGAGCTGCTAATTTCAAAAGTAATGCGGAACGTTACTTTTGGATTTCCCCCATTACTTAGTTTATTGAAGAGCCCCTTTGGGAAAGTTAATAAAGTATGTAATATGTTATATGTAATTCTAGGGTACAATAAATAGCCTCAAGAGACGTTTTCCAGTTATATTTATTTAGCAAACTGTACCAATATATGCCTATTGGATGCACTCTTTATGTACCTGGAGAGGTGGCAATGCCCTTAGAGTTCTGAGATCATACACCATCAGAAATCTGTCAACCGCCAAATGCCCCATCCTACAAAAATATTCAAGAAAAAAAAAACATTAAGCTGATATAAGATTCAGAAAACTATTAATGAATCCCAAGAACTCAATGCCCTGCCTCCTCCCCGCCATGCCCCTCCCCCCCGCCCCCCCACCCGATGTTTTTGTATTTTTGGTTTACATCCCCATTGAAAACTTTGGCTTTTGATACCCATCCCCTTGGTATTTCCAATAACCTTTCAAAGAGCAGTACTTCCTGAATCAGAATGGCACTCTGTTAGTTTTACAATACACTTGGAATTCCAATACCTTGAACAAAATCCACAAGTGACCAGAAGATTTCCTGACACATCAAAATCAGACAGAGTTCCTGTGTGTGCATCTAACACATGTTCACAGTTTAAAGAAGAAGGATCCCTTAGCCGAACCTGATAAGGAATAAATATCAAATAAAGTTCTAAATTGATTACCGGTAGTACAAATTTAAATAAAATTAACAAATAAAGACAAACTTGTAAAAATTGAAATTACATGTAGAGGTACATGTATTGATTTCTTATTTACTGTCTTAAGCATTACTTTCAGATTTTGGGTAGCCATGTACAGGTGAGTGTAATTATTATTTTGTTTATTATGTAAATGACAATAATTAATAAAATTATGAAG
This sequence comes from Dendrophyllia cribrosa, assembly GCA_024195265.1. Classification (NCBI taxonomy): domain Eukaryota; kingdom Metazoa; phylum Cnidaria; class Anthozoa; order Scleractinia; family Dendrophylliidae; genus Dendrophyllia; species Dendrophyllia cribrosa. Next base: position 15,936,031 of record JAJLRJ010000001.1, read on the forward strand.
TTTCAAGCAATGACTGTATCGAAGATTTTCCAAAGATATCCAAGGATTTTCGAAAATTCTCTGAATACTGTCCAAAGATTGTACCAATTAAAGTTTCTGTATTTTCTGAATTTTTCTAATGATTGCCAAAGATTTTTGAAGATTTCCAAAGATTTTTTTAGCTCAACATTTAACAATACTTGCCTTGGGCAATCATGGTAGCTAACGTAAAAAGTTAATCTAACTTGTGAAGATAACATACATGTATTGGATATCTTCATGTGTGTTGATTGAGATATGATTTCTCTCACTGAAAGACATCTGTGGTTTATTGATTAAGTTAATACTGAAACAGCAACTTCTCACATTCAGAGATTACACATGGGACTATAGATAGTGATGAGAGTAAGACATATTAGGGAAGTGGTCATAACAAGTATACTCAACGAGGACCCACCCTGCGTAGGGGTAGGGGGGTTACACAAGATACCACCTATCTGATGAGTGTAATGGACACAATTTTTTGGCCTAAAAATTAGAGATGAGAGTTTAATATTCTGTGTGCATGAAGCTTGCATTGCTAGTAAAATGCAGGGTTCTCATTAAGTTTTAAAGTAGACGGTTGAGATATAATAGTAGGCGGCTTGGCAATTGAGTGCCGAAGGCACGCCAATTTCTAGGGTGGTCTGGGGGCATGCCCCCCAAGGAAAATTTGAAAATCTAGAGGCTCAGAATTGCCATTTTATGCATTTTTGGCAAGACATTTTTCATAAAGCCCTCAACTGAGGGATTATTTTCAATGTGAACACAAATTTACGAGAAACCTGTCTGTTCATTAGTTTTTCGTACAACTTTCGCTGTTCATTCAGGTTTGTTTAACACATATTAAGCATTTTCGCTGAAAAGTAGGCGGCTCAAAATTCGAAGTAGCTGGTTTTTTAGCTGGTTGCCGGCACTTAATGAGAACCCTGAAAATGGCACAGTAATATTTTTATCTTTCTCTCAGTTTCTACTCCTAGGCCCGGTTGTTCGAAAGACGGTTAACACTAACCCAGGATTAAAACTTAACCGATGATTTAATTTCTCTTGTTGGAAGTGTTTTCAAAAGCTAATTATAAGTTACATGCAAAGACAAGCCAGAAACGAAACTAAGGGGAAAAAATATTTTGGAAAAACCTCCATTGATTTATTATTTAACTGGAATCAAAATCGATGCTAACCCTGGGTTAGCTTAACCGCGCTTTGAACAACCCGGCCCTGATAGAGTGGGGGCTATACCAACAAGACACCATCTTTTTAGGTGGGGGAGAGGGGGCATACATACATGTAAAGAGACCACCAGTCTTTTTGTTAAATGGTGGTTCCTGTCCGAGTACAATAGTTTTGACCATTTCCCTTAGTATAACTGGTTGGTTACTCTTGAAAACAAATCTTTCAAATTGAATGAACCCACATTACCTTCCCAGATGTGTCACCACAGCAAAGATAACGAGCAGCCTGTTTCATCACAACAGTGCCAGGTTCAACTTCATTCTAAAAGAAAACATTAATCTAAATAAAATTAATCCTAAAAAACCAGATGAAAATTTATTGGTTAGCTGAAGGGGCATTCCAGCATATTATTAGCTAAGGGACAACAATAATTATTATATACAAAGTCCCTGACATTAATTATTAATGTCAGGGACTTTGTATATTGTATGAATTTTGTTAATAGTTTTTAACCAAATCCTTCAATTTGCACTGCAGTCAACCAATAGACACGCTGTATATCAAATATTAAAATATTGAATAATAAACTACCTTATTGCTGACCAGTCCCTTTTTCAAGTCCACCTCCAGCATCAAATTCTGATGTCCAGCAACCCACAAATGTGTCTCGTCCCTTTGCAACATGCACTGTAAGTCTGACAGCTCAGAGCCACTGAAAAAAAAAATCAGCAAAAATGTTTTTAAGGGTTTTACTAATTATTTATTTACTGAATTATTTTAATTATTTATTTATCTATGTTGTGGTTCAAATTCTTATTTGGTTTAAAACATTAAATATTATAATCCAGTTTGATTTTTTATTTTCATTTGTCCCAGAAATATGATAATGAATCTGAGACAAAGGACAATAAAAATTAAACTGGTTTGAAAATTCAAAAAGAAAAAATTGAACCACAACATTTATCAATTTATTTATAAAATAACATTTAATTCTAAGGTCATGCCAAAGATTTGTCATATGACGTTATTTGAGGAAGGCAATTAATGGCGGGACAGCTATTATTATTTTATACATATTTCAAGGAAATATGATCATGTACACTTTAATTTTGTTTTAGAGATTTTGTGAAATCTCTTTTAAATTATTGTTATAATTATTATAATTATATAGTTGTATACAGTTGGGGGAATCAGGGGTGTAGCTAAGAAAACACTTATCAGGCTCATTAACAAGTTCAACCGGTTATTCTGGCTTGTGCACCTTCAAAATCTCCCAAAGTCTTTGTTTTCTAGTGAAATTTCAGCCAGTGATAAGTTCTCTTTCAGGTGGTGAAATTAGCCGGCAGCCGGCTCTTAGCTACATCCCTGGGGAATGATAAATAAAACATCCATCATTAATATTTCTTTATGGAATATTAGTGAATAAGATGTAATCCAACTGCCAGTTCCTCTGATATTGAGTGTTGCTCTTTTTTTATTCTTTAACATACAACATAATAAATTATTATACATGGTAAAAGAACATTTTAAAGTATTAGATGCTTCTATAGTCAGATTGCAGTTCATGTAATTTATAAGTTCTGACCTGAGGCTAAAGAGTCGAAGTCCTGGTCGAGCTGAGAAGCAGAGCTCATCGCATGAAAGGGAAAGTACTCCAAGGTCATTGATTGTCACATGTCGAATTTCCTCATGATGAACTTTAAATGATGTATACTTTTGTAGTTCGGGCCCAAAATAAGATGCCAAGTAGCCCTACAAGCAAAATGATTTTAAAAATTAATATACAAAATACAATGACCAATTGATTAGAAATATTAAGTATATTGCTGAGGTATGTTGCTGAACATTGGAGGTAAAAATATGTTTATAGTAAATTTCTAACCTTGAACTTTGATATCGACTTTGATATTGACTTGAGGCCAACTAAACTTTATTATGAAGGAAAAAGTCAAATTTTGGAGCAGTTATTTTAGAGCTTGTTGATATTTCCATGCTACAATACGCCTTGGCGACACTTTAGTAACCTGGGTATTAGGACAGTTATCAATTTAGGCGGGCTATACTTTTAGCTATGTTTTAGCTCAGCTCTGTGGTTGGTCACACAGCTAGACAAGTCACCCTCCACGAATGTAAAAAGGGCCTAAGATTAGACACTATAGTAAACTTATGTGAACCTGACAGCCTGAACACTGGAGGTAATTCACCCCCATTCAGGGGGTTTAAATCCACAAAGTGCCCATGCACCCCCCCCCCCCCCCCACCCCTCCCCCCAGGCATACCCCAGGCATTTGACTAGAGGTTAGCTCCGTGTAGTGGAGAATTTGACGAGAAATCGCGGCATGCCCCATCAGGCATTTGACTTCCACAAAACATTGCTCAGCAGTCGTAGCTAAACAATATAAAAATATCCACTCTTTTACAGGAATTTCCACATGGTCCTTTGTTCCTTTGCTGTTGTAATTATATCTTTAAACTAGAAATACGTGTCTCGCAGAACCTCGCGAAGCTCAGGGGAGGGTGCACCATGAGTTGAAACTCTCAATTTGCGTATGAGGCTTTTCGCCTTTTTTTTTTGCAACCAAAAACGTTGGTTAAAGGCCCTTTCGATGGTTCGTGTACCGTTTACCGTCCGCCATCTTTGTTTACCGTGCTCCTATATACCAGTAGGCTTACATGAAGTAGTGCCACATTGTTGCCAGGCAATGCAACTGCAGGACACCATCAAGTATAATATACAGTGGAACCCCGCCTAACAGTCACCTCATTAATACAGTCACCTTGTTATTGCGGTCACTATTTTTTTGTCCCGGCAAAACGCCCATACATTTTCTAATACTAAAACCCTGTTAATGCAGCCACCCCATTAATACTGCCAACGGCCACATTATGAAATCCCAACCTGTATAATCCTTTATCATTTTACCCTGTTAATACGGCCACTCGAACCAAATACGCATTTTAATTATTGACCAAACAAAACAAATACTGGAATAAAAGAGAATATGACATGTGTACTTTCTGTAGAAGTGAGGTGGAGAGCCTAATCCACCTTTTCTGGTCTTGCAATGTGACGTCACGTTTTTGGCAAAGTTTTAACTTAAGCAATGGCTCATCACTGACAAAGGCATCGCAGACATAGAGACTATTAACTTTACTTCAACCATAATATTAGGCTTAAATACTAAAGTTTTTAAGAAAATCCAACTGGATGTCTATTTTTTGATTGTGCGTTATTTTATTTGGATCTGTAGAACACAGGGCAAGGACCTAAACTTTCAGAATTTCACGAACTTTGTAAGTTTTTTTCTCTGATTGCCAACTTGTCTCATATGCCTCGTTTCTATTTTCTATTAGCTTAATATGAAGAAAGTTTAGCCCTAGCAGTATTTCCCTAAAGACATAACTCATTAATCAAGTATACAAAATCTAAGTAATGTAGCAACTTGATGTAACGTGATTAAGTATTGTTAGTAAGTTGATGCATTGTATTATATTGTAAGTATGGTACTGTAATTAATCGTAAGTAATGGAATGTAACATGTATTGTAAGTTAGTAATGTATGTGTTGAAATAAACGAGTATTTATGAAAAAAACAAAACAAAAAAAAACAAAAAAAAAAACAAATACTGTACAGTACTTGAGAAACAATACTGTATTTATTCACAACGCCTGTAACTTTTCATGTCATTGACCTCTGTCGTTAACGTAATCAAACAGCAATTTACTTTCCTGTCATGAAAAAGAGACATAGACCAGTCATGAAATTTGACCCTACCCCATTAATACGGCCACCCCGTTAATACGGCCAAATTTTCATGGCCCGTTGGTGACCGTATTAACAGGGTTCCACTGTATATGCATATATAAATATATTTTTCGCTCGAATTCATGTGGCTTACACTGTAGCTCCCAAGGCATGACAAATTTATTAACCTCGCTTCGCTAGGAAAAACATTAATGTTTTCAGTGTGGATTTGTTCCAGTTGGTTAATCAGTATGTTGTATATATCGATTTTAATATTACAGCTGTATCTGTTTTGTTGGTGCATCCTTGTGTGTTTGAAAAGGCTTGTCCAATGTGGGCTTGCTGTATATTTTAGTTCTTTAACTGGTAGTTCCTTTATACCTCCTTGGGGTATTTGACGCCATGTAAAGTCTAACTGGTGGGACATTTGACCATGTAAACTGCCAATATAGTGGGGCATTTGACCAATCTGTGTTGAAAAAGTCAAATGCCAGGGGGTTTGTTTGGAGGAGGATGCAGGGCTCTCATGGATTTGACTGATACATAAATTAAAAATACAACAGAAATGGCATCTGAATACTATTATACCACTGTCAAAAAAAATGTGCACAGATCCAGACATGTTGAATAAAATACATACATTTATGCATAATTGTAATTTATGCATTAAATGTAGTAATTTATTTTTTTGCTGTGCTGTACACAAGATTTTAGCAGTAAGATAAGCTTTCATAGCTATTCTATACAATTATTATCTAATGTCAATATTCAAAAGTTAAATTTCTTCTAAATGCAACTTAATTGAATTCGACACGACAGGAAAATGCAGCGACAAAAGCGGAAGTAACAGTAAAGTAGGGTGCTGGAAAGATCGGTTAAGCTTAAAGATTACTACATGTAAATCCTGCTAAATAAGTCTTAAGTTAATGTAAAATTCTGAAAATTTTAAATGGGAACATTTTCTCCAATGCTGTACATGAATCAAGACCTACCGATTGATTTGCCGTCCACACAAGTTCTTCAAGAGGATCAAATAAAACTGCTGAAATACCAGAATGGTCTCTTCCACTGTTAAAAACACTTCTAATTTCTTGATACTCCTCTCGCACTACAGCACCGGCATGATTGAGTTCCATCTTTCAAAACAACAACTGGTCAGCAGCTGCTCAACATAGCCGTGCTACAGTGCAGTTTACATGAAGTCAACTGCTGGTCTCGCGCATTTACTGTAAGTTGTTGTTGTAGGAAAACACGCTGCTTTTGTGCATGTGAGAAAGCCGACGTTTCGCTAATACTGCCTTCGTCTGCATGAAACTTTTAAGTGTGGTTAGAGTTCACAATTTTTCTGTTACCGAGGACAGTGGAACTAAAAATAAAATGCATAATTAAATCGTATAAAATACATGATGGTGCCGCCGTTCTTCTTGATACTGCTGAGCATTGTAACTGCGCCCGCGATGTATACCGGCAGCAGAGCGGCAAAATACAAGTCAATGAAAACAAGACAGACTGGTTTGCACATGTAGCTTCTACCTTCGTTCGATCTGGCGGACACGATCACTGTGGTAAGTATTGTATATGTTTTAATGTCTAGTTACTAGTATCGAAACGCTTGATAAAACCCTATTAACGTACATTGTGTCGTTTAATAAGATCGGCAAAAATGTCGGCACGTACTCGCTTTTAATAACTTCCAAAATAGAACAAAGAACACCGATTCTTTCCCACGCGAGCTGTGTGATGTTCATTTGATTTCAGTGGATGTATAAGCTTACTTTTATTCAATGATACGATATCCTTTGGTTCTAAAATTGTTAAAATTCAATTGAACCATTTACACATATTATGATCACGCTGTTGTTGTTGTTAGACAACCGTTAGATTGTTTTATATAAAGCTTTATAAGCTTAAAACTTCAGAGAATATTTAGGCTTAACAAGGGTGCCTTTGATAATGAGTTCACAAATTTTGCTTTATATCATTATTTTTAAGGCCGAGTTTAGTTAACGATTGGACTCAAAGGGCCTTACACCAAAAACGTTTTCTTCCACAAAAAGCTACATTTCTTAAAATCAGGTACCGGCAATCTTACAGACACCTCTGAAGAGAGCAATGTTTAAGGTGCTCAAGAAAAAAATCGGTATTTTGCACTTTTGCTATCATGTAGTTTACCCTATATTATTATAATAAGACTTAATTATAAGAAATGAACGCTCCATAAAATAAAATTTGCGTTCATTTCCATGAGCATTTAATGGAGAGATAATTTCCGCAATGTTAATTTCTATCATAAAAATTTTTGCCCAAATTCACACTGTCTATGATTATTCAATTCAATCTGGTCCCAGCATGGAATTTTAGCGCATGGTTAACTATCAGTTCTGACAAATTCCTTTTGAAAAATGTTATCAACATTCTCTTCCTCAATAAAATACGAGACCTCCATGCTTGCATTTATTAATTTAATTTTGTTTAATTGGAAATTGTACCTTATTTTTTGCATTAATTTCCTATATTCTAGACTATTTTTCTCCATTAATTTGCATTAATTTAAGTCATGTTAATTTCAAATACATGTACATGGGCCTTAATAAACACAAGCATTTAATTCCATGTACTGTGTTGTAGTTAAAATTTTTCAATAGGTTATTTTTTTTCTAACTAGGTAATTAAAGCACCCACCCCTCGCTACCATCACCCATTACCCATCGCCCCCCTGATGCCATACTTACTACTCTCTATCTACATGTACCCTCTGGAATATCTGCCGTGAAATTACATGTATGAAATAAAGAATTTTTTATAGCACTTGCCTTAGGAGCTGAACTCTCTACCTTCAGATAGATCTGCAGTCCACTCTATACCACTGCACCACACAGGACAAGGTTGAAAAATGTCTTTAACTTCTTTGTATTATTGCTTACTATTGGTCCCAGACCCCCCCTCAGCTAACATTTAATTTATGCAAATTTAACTAAAACTAAGTTTTTGTAAGAAAGCCAATTTTTACTTGTTGTGTTACTCTGTGACTATAATTCCCTTTTTTGACCCTACTAATAATTTCCAACACCTTAAGGTGGGACAATTGGCTAAAAGGCTTACAAAAACGACCCATTTTGGAATATTTCTTCAACTCTGTTTAAAATGCCATGGAAGAAGTTATTATACAATTTTTATCGTAGAATTGAATCTGCAATCAAAATTTGCATTTTTGTCCCGGAAGTGGGTGAAATTCGATACCTCACAAGAGGTATAAAAATCAGTTATTTGTATTTTTTTATTTTTCTCTTTATCAAATGGCTACAATTTTTGTTTTACAGACTATTGAGAAGAAAATAATTTAAATGTGACTTAGCCGCAGTTTAATACTAAATCCTGTGTTAATAATTAACACATATTAAAAGTAAGCAAATGGCACCTTATAAATCCGTTCGAAAGCAACGTTTATTTGCGGCTAAGTGCGGGGTGATTACTTCATTTGTGCTGATAAACTGTGCCAAATTACGTTAGCATTGAGTTTTTCTTGTTCGAAATTTCTTGTATTTTGTCACAGGGAAGCTAAAATGGGGTCGAATTCTGTCAGTTTTCCTTTATTAGTTTCGTCCAAATCGATCCGCCATGTTGTGTTTCCACTTCGGAGGCTGCGTTGCTTTCTGGACCACGCTTTGCGTGGTTCAAACGAGTGAAACGACGTATTGCGTGCGTGTTTCGAGCCTTTCAGTCCAAACAAAGGCAAACTCCCTAGCAACCAACAAAAACAATGACACAACAATCCTTTTGTCAGCGGATACCATGCGCAGATCACATTACTCATTAGTTTTGCGCGTGTGTGCGAGTCACTTCGCGTATTCCACGATTGCCTTCGTTCGCCATTACTGTCTATCGTAAACCAGCTTTCGAAACGTTCAATATTCTTCATCCGTTATACAATTTTGTGTATATTTCCTTCTTCATACTTCATTTTTTATATTGCCACTGTGTCATAGCATTTGTAAATAATTTTTTTTGTCAACATGCTGTAAATAGTCCGCATAAAGCAACTAAAGCGAATTTTACGGGACAAGCTAACATGTCGTGTTCTTGCAAGCAAGATGCTCGGCTGCTGGTGGAGAGGGTTCCAGAACTGAACTGGACCTGGATAAGCTAAAAGAAGCTGGATGGATTGTGGAAGCGATACAAGCTGCAGTCTTCTTCCCCGGAGACCGCCGGAGAGGAAAACATTTCGATCCGCGAAAGATGTATTGTTGCAGTGTATCTGAAGAGCAAGGTCATTTTTCACAATTTTGTTCAATGCTACTGTGGAGGTTCTTAAATCCTTGAAGAAACAAGCGATTCTGACAAATAATACGGCCCAGACACAGAGGAAGAAGGAGGGATTTGCGGCGCATATGCATTTGATAAAACTCCAGTGAAGGGGGAGGGTCAACAAAGATAGCCAAATAAATATTACTTGAAAGGTAACAAGAAAACTGCCTGATTTATGCTTGGATTGTTCTGCCTCTCATCGCCCCTTTTGTAAAAACGACCTCAATAACGACGATATTCAGCTTTTTGTATAAGAGACACCATTTATGCTTCGCTATTCCTATTTTAATTTTTTCTTCGGGGTGGGGGGTACAAATTTAACAGGAGTAGATGGCAAGGAGACCTGAAAGAAACCATAGGGCTTGTATAGATTTGATTTGTATAGTTTTGGATTTGATTTCTTTTTGTGACCTTATTTTCTAAATTACTGTCACTTGTTGCGGAAAATATTTCTCTTGTAAGGGAAATAAGTGTAATTAGCAAATAGGGAGATTTTTTGGCATTGTGATCAATGGTAAGGACTCCCGACAAGGGAGTTTCCCCCCACAAGGACAAGTGTCTCTGTACATAGTGACCTATACAAATTAAGAATAGATGATTTTGTGCCCTCCGAACCTTTGAAAAAGTTGTAAATGTTATTACGACCTCAGTCATGTAATATTTTTATTATTCTGTGGGTCTCTCCTTTTCTTTAAAAGAAATTTTTTTTTTGTTTTGTTTTTCATTTTGGAATACTATCCCTCCCTCCCACTCCCATGTCATTCAGCCTGCATTAGGTAGAAATGATGGGACCTGTCAGTTACACATAATGTTACAAATAAAATTGCCTTCAAAGAATTTCTTTAGTTTTGAATTGATCTTTATTTATATAATGGTATAAAAAGTTGTAAACTAATATTATTATTATGGCCTCAGTCATTCAATTTTATTTGTTTTGAAGTGATATTCAATTAAAAAATGGTATCCAAAAGTTATCATATAATAAATAATTTATTAATAATTATTATTATGGCCTCTGCAATAGACCAATTTCGATATATTAAAATTCACACTTCACAAGCCTTGGAGCCAAGTATTAATTTTAATATATTGAAATTTTTTGAAAATTATGACAATTTTGGCCTCTGTCAATTTTCTTTGTTTTGAACTCAAATGTTATGAGAAACTAGAGAAACATCAGTATTTTAAAACAAGAAAACCTCCCCTTCCAGTCTAAAACATTGTAACATTTTTATAGAAACCAAACAAAAATAAAGTCTTCATTTGCAACATGTAAAAAAGTAGCTACATTGTAATCCTTGGACTAGCTAAATGGCGAGAGGGTTCTGTTTTAAATTACTGAAGTTTCTGTCTTATGGCATTTGCTTTGGAACTGTCATCTTGGGCATCCTGCAATAAAGAGAACATGTCACTGTTAATATATGGATCCAAAGAGTACGGGATGGTGACAAGTATTAAGTGAAAATGTGACAGACATTGCTTTCCCTCGATTTGAAGCCGTATCGCAAATCCACCTCATGATAGCACTGGAGAAATTCATCAAGTGACACTTCATAGAAGCTTTTTCTTTGCAAGAGGGGAAAATAGAACAATGTGTACAAAATTATACAATTGCACTTGAAGCTATTTCAGAAAAGAATTGTTCTAAATTTTTACCTTGCCAGGGGTATATAATTATTTTAATATCCCCTGGGTATAGTTAATGAATGGTCAACTATAGCCGGGGGATATATCAGCGACGATCTGCCCCCAGTGCCATTTCCATGCTTAAACCAGAAGAAAGATCACATAAATGACAACAAATACAATGTTACAGTTTCTCACAATTATATGGAATGGACGGGATGGTTGTGGGAGACCTGTCGACTAGTAACCCTTGATATAGAGAAAGTTCAGCAACATGAACTAAGGATTATCAGTTGACTCTAGCTGAGAATTGAACTGGGTCTTTATCTTTAGCAACAATGAAGACCCAGTTCTCAGCTAGAGTCAACTGATAATCCTTAGTTCATGTTGCTGAACTTTCTCTATATCAAGGGTTACTGGTGGACAGGTCTCTCACAACCATCCCGTCCATTCCATATAATTTGGAGAAACTGTAACATTGTATTTGTTCTGTCATTTATGTGATCTTTCTTCTGGTTTAAGCGTCTCCCGGGGTTATTGATGAAGAAGAGAGAACATAACTGACAACTAACTCATTTCCTGTGACCTAGAATTATAGACTCAAACTATAAAAAGGTATTGTAAATTTCACTCAAGTTTTTTGGCCTTATCAAATTAATAGGTTTGCAATAATAACTAGTTTCAGACTAGCAATGAAACAAGTAAGCTTAACTTGAACCAAAAAACTGAGCATCACGAAAAGCAAACAGTAAACTTTCTTTTCATCGAGCACGTGGAGTAGCCTTTAGTTGTGAATTTCACACCTTTTGCAAACCATGGTTTTACCGCTTTATGCTATTTGCCACCATTTGGGGCTAAAAGATCAATCGAACTTCGTTAGGAAAAGGAATTTTGTAAGCTTACTCGCAAGCCAAGAGTATTTTAGATCATCATTGAATTGTTGCGTGGACTCACACGACTCACGCAATGGATGCCAAAGCGCCTTCTGACATGTTGAAGGGCTGAAAATAGCATTTTCTTTATTTCTTTTCCATTAACATGTATAAACGACAATAAACTTACCAACCAAAGCAGTATGGTGAGTATCACAATCCGTACGTGTCCATAGAAAGCCAGAGAAGTACCGCGCGAAATGACACGAGGATATCCGCGAACGAAAATTCAAAGCGCATGTCTACGGCTTCCGCTGCTCGATACTTGCGTCTGCAAATCCAATATGGCGTCTCAAAATGGCGCCCTTAGCTACGAACTTCAACCCAACCTCGTTCCCAGGGTCTTCTCGGTTTTCAATATGGCGGCGCTTCGGGAGAAGACCCTGGCACACAGCAGATCACGTGATCAAAATCTGCACTATTTGTGAAGATGTATTCAAAATGGCGGCCAAGGAAAAGAGTGAGAAGATCTGGGTACGAGATTGCAAACCAAGAGGAAAACAAACAAAATGGCGGCCAAGGAGGGATTTCTGTGGAACCATTTATCGACCTGCCAAGTTTTTCTTTGCTTTGCTGTTTCAAGAAAAATGATACACAGGCAATGAAGGTAAAAATTCGAAACGCCGCAGATTACGAAACTTTTTTTTTTCAAGGAGGCACGATTTTTCAAAGGAAAGGAGTAAATTTACCGTCTCAGCTAAAAGACTTTTGGTTTCTTATATTATAGTATTTTCGGCTTCTTTTCCCACGATCACGCCCGCAAGCAACAAAATAGCATGAAGTTTTTGTGGTTTTATTTTTTCGATTTAACCGTCGATGCTTTCGCCGTTGCTCTTGCGCGGGTATCACCGTTTTGTTGGCATTTTAAAGTAATTTACCGTCTTCCACTCAATAAAACACTTCAGAGATGGTTTGCTGATCCAGTCAAAACACTGACAACAGCAAAATATGTTAAATTAAGTGCTTTTTATTTACTCATTCCGGGAATTTATCTCCCACCAAGTTAACATTTTCTAAAAAAAAAAGAGAAGAAAAGTGAAGACAAGTCAAAGTATTTTTCCCATATTTGTTAGTCTTAGAGGTGTTTGTCACAATATTTATTGTTTCTGAGGAAAACATGTACAATTTATGTTGGAAATGACAGCAGTGTGATTAGTGTATTTTATTACCAAATAAATCAAATAAAACTGTAAAATTGAAAATTAAAGTACATTTACTCCATTTCCAAATGCAGCTACATCTGCCCTAAATGGTGACCAGGGGATGTGACAGTATTCTGAAACCAGCAAATAAACAAGTCATGGGCCAGAGCTACTCGTCCCCCAATTTAAAAATTATCGTTTAACGGCCAAAATCTTTAATTCCAAATCTGCCGACTTTGTACACACTTCCCTGTCAATCCCTTCCTGGATATTGCACATGAAGTATACATATTGGTTCATGTCAACTAACTGTGACTGGCATAGAAAATCCCCTCTGGCAAATTGTAACCCTGGGAATGAATTGATGAGGAAACCCTTCTAAAGTTAAAATAATATATAGCTTTGGTCAACTTCAGAAGCTGGACTGGGCTTCCTAAATCTAGCCATTGTTTACAGGTAGAAAGGTTTGGTCACTTGATTACCTGATTGTTTTAAATCAAAGCTTCCCTGTCTGATGTGGCAGGGATGCTTGAAGCCCTTACAACCCCTAAGGCCATGTCAGTGGGAATCTTATGCTCCTGACACATAAAACAAAGCCAGACTGGACTGCAAGAGAAAGGCCTGACCAGAAAGCACCCTGTTCTCCATGGTTGTGTTAAAAACTAAAATGTTAATAAAACATCACCAAGAAGCTTAATGTGTCATACTTAGAACAAGGATGGCCCCCAAATAAAAAAGAAATCAGGAGCTATTCCTTCTCTGTTGGACAAGTGACAGAATTTCCCGATCAGACAGAAAAATCCACTAGACCTGAGCCATGATTGTCAAAATTCATCAACATCTCCCTCCCTCAGAGGCTTTTTTCAGTAAAAAACTGAAATGTAGAAAAAATAAAATGAAAAGGGGGCACATGGGGAACATTTTTTGTGCACTTCACTTTTTCCTCTCCCCAGCCTCAGCACAAAGACTAGCTTCTTATTGTGGAATGAACAAATGTTTCACAGCTGATTATATCCTAGAATGTTTTTTTAATTTGTATCAACCCAATAGCTTGCAATGATTACCATTCTGAAATCCTGATAGTTCAAAGCCATATTAATCACTCATTCAAACAAGGAATAAAATTAATTTCATGCTTGACATATTCTACTCCACTGTTTTCAGGCAAACAGACCGGCTCTTAAACCTTAAGCTGACTAGAGGCAAAAACATGTTAACTAGCATTCTGCTGACATGTGTTTCTCAAAAGTGCAGAAAACTTTGAAGCCTCAAAAGCTGTTATGTGCAGAATGTTTGTCAAGAAAAATTGAATTTTTAATGATTTTGAAAGCTAAGCAAAAAAACACCCTATGATCATCAGTCCAAATAAGTTGGGATGTACCCTGCATGGGTGCCTCTCATCTCTCTCATAAACTATATGATATTACATGCCTCTTTTGACTCATATTTTTGCCACAAGGAAGAGCCTCAGGGCAAAAGGCCTGCTGTAAGATAACTTCTGGTATCCAGAGTGCCTGCGATGATTTGCCAGCTATAAACTACATTGCCATTTCATAGAAATCTTAAAAACAGTTCTTGGGCCTGAAAATGTGGTTGGGAATTTTGAGGGTAAGATTTCCATATAATCCCACAAATTATGAATAAGTTCTGAAGACTGAAACAAAAGCCAGAACAAAAGATTGCCTAAATAAAAACAATAGTACATACATGCATGTGCAAAATTAATATCCGCAACCCACCCCCCCCCCCCCCCCATTGAGGTATAAGGGTCTCCTTGGGGGGAGGGGGGGGGGGGAGTATTTGCATCGGCATCCTTGATCTTCAAAAATTTCCCAAGGGGGTAACAGAAAGATCTGCTATTTCTAAGGGGGGTGTTCTGTCAGCCATTTGATCTTTTTTTCCTTAGGGGGGATGTTGAGTGCATACCTCAATGGGGGGGGGGGGGTACAGATATAAAATGGAATGGCCCATTAATGTTGGGGGTTATACTAAAATCTTGCCATTTTGAGGAATGCATATCTGTTTTGTTTTTTATTGACATGTTTTAAAAACTAAATTGAGCTTAACTTCAGTGAAGCTGTCACAAGTGAATAAGTAACTGAATAGCAAACAATTGGCGGAAGGCTCTGCTTTATTTATGAAACCATAAATGAACTGAAAAACAAAGAAAACAAACTGTATAAAACAATAGAGCGCAAGACAACAATAAGTAGAAATAGGTACAAAACAAGACATGTTTTTACACCGAGGTTCAGCCAGTATTCTAGACTCTATTAAATTACATTACGCCCAGCATTCCCCATTCCAGTCATTCCAAAATTCTATAAATTATCACGTACCGGGGGGTGAGTGACGAATGGTCTTTCAAAAAATTAAGATTATGGGTCTCGCAGTCTCGGTTATTTGAGCGGTTCTCCACGTCTCGGTGTCTCGATTTATTTGGTAAAGCCTTTCCATATAGCTTTTCTCTCCGCCTCGTATTTTGAAAGTTTAAAAGTGTAGGGCTCGCAGAAAAAAATATCTCGAAATTATTTACCATTCGCCACCCGTAAACGCAAAGCCTGAAAATCGGCGAATTATCTCTAAATCTTACGCTTGTTGGATCATTGCCGCATCGTCAGGAACAGCTGCAGTTTTGTTAACAGTTACTCAGGAAAACTGTTCAACTTTCACGTCTCGGAGACCCTCGATATAGCATTGTTTTGGTTTCTCGAAGAACCTACCGTGATCCGCCATCTTTTCTTAGAAAAACGTAAACCAATCAGAATAGATGTAAGAATCAGGATCAATAAACCAATCAGCGGTCGTTTTAGATCGCTATGTCCCAGGGGTTTCTCCTCTCAAACCGCCATTTTGAAAACCGAGAAGCCCCTGGGAACGAGGTTGACTTCAACCTCCATTTTCTCCGAAATTCACACACATTGAACGCTCATTTTTTGGAATTGTACATAACAATCAGGGCTGTCATTAAGATTTGAGACAGGCGTTGCTCTGATCTTAACACCCGTAACAATCTTGTTGCTTTGTCGTTCAATTTAACCTATGACAGGCAAGATCACCCATAACATCAAGGTCTAATCAAGTGCACTCACCTGTAACAGATGCTACGGGTGATTGCCCTTAATGACAGCCCTGACAATATTATATCTACTAGCTGACTTAAAATAAATGCAAGTTTATTTTTTACCTCTCAGCCAATTGTACCACCTTAACACAAAGCTAACCCTGGCCTAATCCTAAGCTCAAAGTTAACCATCGCAGATAACCTAGGTTTTATGAAAATATAGAAACAGGTAAACTAGGTAAAAAAAAATAACCTATAGTAGTTAAAAAATATTTCACTAGAAATTCAAAATTACCGAGTTAAAAAAAATTAACCTGCTAGTGAAAAATTAAATTTACCTGAAAAAAACAATACCTGCAACACATGTACACTGTATATAATAAGATATTTTATCAGCTGTCATCCCGGTTGTGTTGTTACCCCAGGTATTGCATGATTGAAAAAACTCCCTTGGTGAGCCGATACATTTGTAGGTTATAACAGTTATAACTACACAGTCTGTATCAGGGTTGTCAAAAGTACCCGGCTGCTGGCGAAAATCACCACCTATGCTTTGTCTTATCAGCTGGCTACTTTGCTTTCCAGTTCTTAAGAGGAAATGACATTTTAAAAACATTCATCCGGTTGCTTTCCAATATCAGACATCTACAGTGTATATCAAATTTTTTTGACAACCATGCTGAATTTCCTTATCTTCCTGTCCTCATCAGTTATCTTCCTTCCTATTCAGCAAATAAAAACAAAGGATAGAAGAAGGCAAGATGGCTACAGAATTAGCCTTACCAGGACAGATCAACTTGGATATTCCAAGGTGGGACCAATCCACCTTCTGGGGAAGATTCAAACATTTCCTTGCAATAACAGACTGGAGAAAAGCTCTGTACACAAATGCACAGCTGGATGAGGCAAAAGAAGTTGTTGAGGCTTATGAGTAAGTTAGAAGTAAACAAAAGTAGAAAATGTAACCATGTACATGACTGTACTAAAACCAGGAACGTCAGATCACCTGAACAAGGTTTAGCCACCAGAACAGACCAGAACACCTACAGCTGTAAGCTGCTTAGCTAGTCAGCTTTTGGTTAAGTTTGGGCTACTTTTAGCTATTTTATTATTAAAATACTATAATATTTTTCCAGAACATTCAGTTTAAAATTTTTTGTTTTCCTTTGTCTCACGTTATGGTAATGAATCTGAGACAAAGGAAAATAACTGTAAAAATATTTAATTAAAACTGGTTTTAGAAATTTGTAAACCCCCCCAAAAAAATTTAAACCACAACACATGCTTGGTTTATATATAATGGCTTATCATGCAAGTACCTTAATCAAATGCTTATCCGATAACCAGCTGAACAGTCACTCAGGTAACCTAACTTTAAGTGTTCTGGGTTGTTCTGGGGTTTGGACAAGTTCCAGCATTCTGGTATTCCTTGTTTTAATAATTATTATTTATACATGCTGCAAATTCTCTCCTATAGGCAAGCTTCACTATGGGTATGTACAGTGTACATGTACATGTACAGTCGACGTTGATTTTGCCACTTTCTTTTCTATCATTGTATCTTTGTATCTTTTAAATAAGGAATTTTATCATCCAATGTAACATAACATAACATAACATAACATGTTATTTTAATGTGTCTGCCAATGTTATATGTTTCCAAATGCCAATCAACCCCTCCTCTTGATTTGCCATAAAGATTGATGTCAACAATCATTTTCATTGTTAATGTTGAGAAACAAGCTAAAAAGATGACAGAAGATTAAATTTTAATCTCAGTCAATTTCAATTCTTTTTTATAATTTCTTTCTTGCCCTTATTATTTGCAAATTGTCTGTTGTTTTACTAAAAGCGTTGTTTTATCAACAGAGATCATTGCGACTTAGATTTTGCAAAAAATACATACATGGGCTGTTTTGGTACGTGGACACCCTTAGATGGCTAAGCAGGGAGGTGGCTGTAGAGGGTATCCTAGGCTGTATTACCCAAGTCATGATCTAATCCCCACTTTCCTTATTGATTTCTCCATAGGGTAAAAATCCGACTACAGTACATGTACATGTACAAACTTCCTTTGGGTAACATCCCTCTCCCCACCACCCCATCCCCCATTAGCAGATACATGTAGCTACTGATACATGCACATGGTACATGTAAGTAAATTTTATTTTTCTTTCCCTGCCATCAGACAAGGCAAGGCATCAAAATTGTCCATCAATGATCTCTGGCATGCAAAGCATCTGGTGGACTCTGCATTTCACCCAGACACTGGGGAGCGAATGACTTTCTTGGGCCGTATGTCTTTCCAGGTCCCGGGTGGTATGGCAATAACAGGAGCAATGATGCAGTGGTACAGGTCTGTAAAAATATACATGTATATCGAGCCATATGTGTATAACTGTTGGCCTACATGTAGTGGGCTAGTTGACTTGTTAAAAGACTTACAAAATTAGATTACATGTACCATTCTTTGACAGGACTGTACCAGCTGTAATATTTTGGCAGTGGATCAATCAATCATTTAATGCATTAGTCAACTACACCAACAGAAATGCCAAATCAACAATAACTGGAAAGTAAGTGTTCATTTATTATTAGTGCAGAAGTACTAAGCTACATGTTGTATCTGTATATTTCAACTTTTTGCCATTATTATTCCAGCTAAGGTATATTATTGTCAATATACGCAGCCAAATAAGAAACTGCCTTCGAGAAAACATGCGTGAGTGGCAGGCGATATTGAATTTGATGGGCTGCAAATGCATTTACGGCCCTGTTTCTGTTAAACATTTTTTTCTTATTAAATTAATGAATTAATTTTGTACGATTTGGCCTTGTGTATTGATAATAATGATAATCACAAGACTTTTGTCGGGCATATAGTTTATTTGTGTCCCTTGTAGCATCATTTGCACCCCCCGCTCCACTAGGGCGCAAATGATGCTACTCGGGCCACAAATAAACTATATGCCCTTCAAAAGTCATGTGATTGTCCTATTATGAATAGATCGTACATTCATTTTGGTACATGTATATATTTTGTGGTATTTCTCTACAGCTGTTGGTTGTTGAGAAATGTCAAACTTCTGTTGAAAAAAGAGAAAACATTGACTGATTTTTATAAGTACAGCTGTTGGTGTTTAACCCATCACTTGTACTCACTATACTCAGGCAATATATTTATGTACAAAATATTTTGTTATCGTTAGACAGATTGGAATAGCTTATGTATCAGCAACCTCAAGTGCTGTGGCTGTGTCAGTAGGTCTTAACGCCCTTGTGAAGGTAAGAAGACAATTATTTTAATTAAAAAAATGTCAGTTGGAAATATGTGGACTAGTATCCATACATACAGCAGAGTACTAGCCTGTGAAACAGCTCCTTTTTAGAGGTATTAATTAAAACAGGGATTCTGACAGGGTGCGGGGGAAAAAACTAAAATTGTGCGGGAGTTTTGAGGCAAATTGTGCGGGAAATAACGTCGATTGTGCGGGAAATTGTGCGGGATTGTGCAATCCTGTGACCAACCAAATATTCAATCACCAGTGTTCTAGCCAGGCCAGAAAAATATGTCAGGGAGGAAATTCTGCATAAATAAAAAATACAAATAGATGTTTTACTTTGGGGATTAAAATGTACCCAGCAATCGCCAATTTGCGGCTGTTTTTCTTCACCAAAGTTTATTTGTCTCAAGAAAATCACATTGCGTGACACGATGAACTCGATCGGGTAAAACCGAAATACCACATTTAAATGAAATGTTTCCGATCTGTTGCGAGTTCCTTTATGAAAAATCCGTACATTTTATGTAGTTTGAATAATTTCCATTGAAGGTTCACACAATTTCTTCGAAAGTTTGCCGCAAAAACGCAACCTCGAGATGTATGCAAATTGCGTGCTAAATGTAATTTGATAGCATGGTTGTTTTGCATTTTCCTGAATGAAAACGTCTTTCACTTGATTGAAAAAATCAAATCCAGTATTCTGATCAGAACTTAATAATTTTCTCCTATCAATCCAAAGTTCCAGCGCTTTAATAGTTTGTTTGTCGATTCGCAAACTTGATAAGTTCTTTGCGAAAATAATTCAGACAGAGTGACATTCGTTTCGGCGTGACCGGGTACATTTCTTCGGTGTTTCTTCTTCGGTCCCCGACATATTAAACTGAAAGAGGAAGCGAAAGCGCTCGAAAAAATAAAAACAGGCCGCTAAGAAAAACGACATAATGTCTGAAAAACGACAACTAAAAAGCTACGCGAAAAAATCTGTAGGAAGTCGGAAAGAAGTAAAACTGAGACTAGTTCCCAGGACGGCGAAGAGAACGCCTTGTTGTTTTTATATCGATCCTCTCGAGCTGTTCGAGGAAAGCGAGGGTTTTCTCGATTGTTTGGAAGGAAAATGGGCTGAAAATAGCCTAAAACGTTTCTCGAAATCTTGGTTATCAATAGAAATACCTGATTTAATTAAAATTTTTATCAAATATTTCAGTATTGTGCGGGATTGCGCGGATTTTTAGGAATTGTGCGGGTTTGACCGAATTGTGCGGTCTCGCACCCGCGCATCCTGTCAGAATCCCTGTTAAAAGAAAATTTTTGAGAGTCAAGCGCAGAGTGAGTGACGCAGGGCAAGAAGGTGGTGGAGTCAGGTGTTGACATGCCCAGGACAAAGAATACATGAAAACTGAAAAAAGACCTGTACAGCATACTTTGAAGTATCAAGTGAGCTCAGACCCTGTATCCTTCCCAAGCTATAGGGATCCCTCTTTTTTTAAGGAAGAATGCTTAACCTGATCTGACTGTATATTTGAAAAACTACTTTTAATTATAATTTTCTATTTTTACTTATTTTCTAGACAGCTCCTCCTCTCCTCGCACGCTATGTTCCCTTTGTTGCTGTTGCTGCTGCTAATTGTGTCAATATTCCTCTCACAAGGCAAAGGTAAGCAAACAGATGTAGGGTTTTTTTGTAGTTTGGGTTTTAGTTCACTAGACAGAAAACTTGGAAATTTTAAAGTCATTCTGTTTTGCTAAATAAACTTTTTTGATCAAGAAAGTTCATATAGTCCTAAACTACCAGGTTTTACAGGTTTTATATTGTTGTGTACTGTAGTGACTACATGTACATAAACATGTATCCTAGTCGTTTATTGTTATGAATTAACCGGCAAAAGGCTGTTAGTATTAATCTCTCAAAAAGTTTAAACCTTCAGCTGCTTACAGTTTTTAGCTTCTTGCACTATGTGTAATTTTTATTAATAATATAAAACTTTATTCAACCTCGTGCAGATATTAATATTGCATTAATAATTTAGAATCGCAGTCACACTATTAAAGCAGTTGTAAAGATACGTGTTGTATTCTTTAGATGAAGTTTTATTCCACACTCATTGGTACAAATACATACTCCTTGGAACATGTGTTCAAGTCCTTAAACTGCGCAAGCGCAGAGATTTTGCACAAGATCTAATTATGTAACAGCAGTTTGCATCGCATACTACAACAATTGTACTGTGAAAACTTGTCTAGCTCAATTCAAATCTCACAAGAGAGTAACTTTCCTTTGAATGGTACTTTATGCAAAAAAAAACCTGAATGGTCATAATAGTAGCACTTCATACAATGATCATATATACAATGTAGGCTCAAAAGTTACTTGACCAACATTGCATCTATTTTTTTTTTTGGCAAAACATTTTTGCATCAATTTTTTTATTTGTAATTTGCACTGGTGTTACACTTTTTGCACTGCTCTTAGCCAATCAGAATTGAGTAGTTTTTTCATGTATATTATTATACCAGTAATACCATACATGTACACTTCCGATAGTAGTGGCCACCGTTACTTTCGGAATTAGCAGGCCTAAGGGGCTGCAACTTTCAGGTAACAGCTACTTTCGGACAGCTTTAATTCTCTCTTTCTCTGTCATTGGTTTCTTTGGTATTCTTTAGCATTCTTGTACAGTAAAACGCTAAGCTATTTCATCTGAATGGAGACACCACTAAATGACTATCAATGATATTTTCGATTGGATCGTTACTTTTGGGTGGGCCATTACTTTCAGTTAGACCATTAAATTACTATTGGGATTTAATAGAAAGGTCCAAAAATTAACATAACTTTCGGGGGCACTACTTTCAGAACTCTATATGCCTATGATACTTATAATATTAAAGATCATTTATTTTTTTTGCTTCAAATACAGAATGTGTAGTTCCAGAAAATATCCAGACCCCTACCACGGAGGGAATTTCAAACAGGACCCCCCACCCCTTCGGATTTTCCATTTCCACAAGGAAACGTTGACCCCCCCACCCCTCTGGAATTTCCACAGAAATATCGCCCACCCCCCATACCCTCTGGAAAGTTTTTTCTTCCTTTAGACAGGGCATCTGACAGGATGTGGTGGTGCGGATCCGCGTAATTCTCTAATTTCCGCATCCTCTGCATCTTCCGAGCATTTTCAACATAAAACTGAAAAATTTGCCCAATATTACCGGTAACGATAAAGCAGCTGTGAACCTTCGTCACAAACATAAAAGCTGAAGAGATTGATTATTTTGAAGCAGGTTTTCTCCTAAACATCGACGAAAAAACGCCACTTTGTTCACGAGCGATTTTTAACCTCTAGGCGTTCCATGCATCTGTTGGCGATGAGCCTGGATTCTAGAGAGAGAGACTGGTAACGAGTAATGGCGGGTTTATCTGCTTCACGAAAGGTATTCGTCTTCAATTGTTTCTAGTTTGTGTCCGAAGAACTTTTAAGAAAGAGAAAAACGTTTCTTAACTGCAGCACGGTTGGGAAAAACGCAGGTTGTCTGATTTATGCTTCAGAACAACCCGCAAAAATTGGTAAGTGACACTTACGGAGTCAATACGAATTCACGAAAAATCAATCATTTTCCTGACCATTCGGACGCGAATTTTGCCTCCAAACCCCCCTCCCCTTCGGAATTTCCTGGGCCATTGACCCCCCCACCCCTCCGGAATTTCCAATTCCCTCCGTGGTGGGGGTCTGGATATTTTCTGGAACTACACAATCACTACAGACCTGTACTAAGCATTGTCTTAATTTAGATTTTTTTCATTTCTGGTATTTCTTTTAGAGAAATAATAGATGGTATTGTTGTGTTTGATGAGAACAACAATCCTGTAGGAAAATCAAAGAAAGCAGCGGCTAAAGGAATAACACAAGTCGTCATCTCCAGGATCACAATGGCTACACCAGGAATGAGTGAGTTAATTAAATTATGGGTTTAACCCATTCACTCCCAGAATCAAATATAAAGACATGTAATAATAATATTATGTCTTTATTGTTTTTAATTTGTTTATTTTATTTTCAGTTGTCATACCTATAATAATGGAAAAAATAGAGAAATATCGCTTCATGCAGGTTTGTGTATCCAAGAGATCACTTTTTAACTTTTTATACACAATGAGTTTAGGTGTGACCATTTCTTTAATTTGTACTTTGCATCGTAAACACATACTTTTACCTATTCTTAACGACCAATTACATGTAGATCTGCACATGCTCATAGACAGCCAATCAGCTTCACATAGGCTTGCCGTGTTTACAATGAAGTAAAATGTACATCGGTCGTGACTGATCACCCCATTCAGCCGTCACCCATCTTATGGTCTATATGCCACATGCTGACTGGCTAGTCCCAATAACTGGCCTTGCATGCCACAAGCAGCACTTGGGTCCTGGACAATGGCCTCCTACCTTCTCCCACAAAATTTGTGCCTTTCGATAATTGTGTGTTGAAATTAATTGGATGAGAGTAGACGAGAGTCACTGAGAGTGCACTAGGCTAACTTCAACACTCGGCAAGTCTTGCTTTCGTTTGGGACTAGAAGTATACTTCACTGAGAATAACTAAGTGCACATTACATGAAGTTAAAGGATAATTTTTAAAGTGCACCTAAACCCTAATTTTTTTTTCTTTTAATCAACTCAATGTACGTTGAAAAGTCGAATAGTAAAATATTTCTTGTTTCTACCATCGCGTTAGTGAGTTATAGCGATTTGAATTTACAAAATGCTAATTAGATGACGTCAAATGCAGACTTTACCATTATTTCTGCTTCAATAATCGAGTCTGCATTTGACGTCATCTAATTAGCATTTAGTAAATTCAAATCTCTATAACTCACTAACGCGACGTTAAAAACAAGAAAATATTTCAGTATTCGACTTTTCAACGTACATTCAGTTGATTAACAGAAAAAAAAATTGGGGTTTAGGTGCACTTTAAGTTGACATTAATTTTAATGGTACATGTACTAACAGTATTTTGCTTTTTTAACAGCGCATTAAACCATTGCATGGACCTCTTCAGATGTTGATGTGTGGTGTTAGGTAAACAACCTTCAGTTTATATTTTCTTATTATTTTTAATGCTACAGTGAAACCTGTATTAAACGGACACCCTTGGGACCCTCGCTAGTGTCCGCTTAATAGAGTACCGAAGTGATGACGTCACAAAAACTAAATTTGTGAAATTATGGGATTTGATTAGATATTCGGAAAGGGCATGACGAAAAATGCCCGCTTGCCAAAAATCAGCATCTTATTGCAATTTGGGGGTGAGATATTGGCACCGTTATGCTTTGATGACTCCATACAAACCTTTCTAATTTTTGCCTTGGTTCATTACGTAATGAACCAAGGCAAAAATTAGAAAGGTTTGTATGGAGTCATCAGAACATAACGGTGCCAATATCTCACCCCCAAATTGCAATAAGATGCAGTTGATTTTGGCAAGCGGGCATTTTTCGTCATGCCCTTTCCGACTATCTATTAATCGAATCCCATAATTTCACAAGTGTGACGTTACACTTCGGTACTCTAGAGAGGTCAACTGAATGCAGGTTTGCTTTACAGTAAAATTTAATATAGGAAGAAAATTTAGGGACCCAAGCAGCTGCAGGTATCCCCTTAGAGGGTGTCCGCTTAATACTGGATCCGCTTTTACAGATTTCACTGTAT
The DNA here is from genome assembly GCA_024195265.1 of Dendrophyllia cribrosa. NCBI lineage: Eukaryota > Metazoa > Cnidaria > Anthozoa > Scleractinia > Dendrophylliidae > Dendrophyllia > Dendrophyllia cribrosa. The sequence continues at coordinate 15,961,032 of JAJLRJ010000001.1, forward strand.
TGCATATTAAGTGCAGTCATTGTGTAATGAAACACTGCTTCTCTGATACATACATGTACATGTTAGTGTACAACAAGTCTTCTCTGAGTCTCTTAAATCAAAAGTTTTGGCTTTAAATCAGATTGTCATGCAGTCACCAGTATTTTCAAAAAATTGCTCACCCTGTTGATCAAAATACCTGATTTGGTTATTATTATCCCTTTCACTCCCAGAGTCAATTATGAAGACATGCAATTTAGTTCTAACTTTTGAGTCTGTTGACAAAATCCTATGGTGTGACCATTCAAATGAAACCTCTTTGGCAGTTCTTTTGCATGGTACCATGTGATTTTCAATATTTTACAATGAAAATGAAATTTAGAAATACACTGTATGCTTCTTGAATTTTGATATTTGGTGCTCTTGGAATTGGATTGTACTCTGCAGTATGTGCATATCTACACAATATGTGATTGTATTATTTAATTTTTGTATTCCAGTTTGTGCTTCATGGTTCCTGCTGCATGTTCAATTTTCCCTCAGAGATGGTAAATATTATTTTTAAAAGCCCTTTTAGCTCTCCGCGTGGCCATTTGATTCATACTTGTCTGTAAAATAAAGTTCAATGACTGATTATTTGCTGGTCTTTTAAACTTTGTTTCAAAGATCTTAAGTTTGTAATCTTCTTGTATAATCTTAAACTGATCTTTTGAATAGGGGGAGGAAGAACTGCCAGTTGTCATTATCATTATGTCCTAATTATTTAATATTTAATATTCACGATAAAACTGATTGGCCCATGCATGTACATAATATTATTATACATGGAATAGCTAGGTTTAAGCAACCTGAAATAGTGACCATGCAACCAAAGGTGACAGTCTTATCGTAGAAGCTTACTAGAAGGCTGCTAAATCCGAAAATAACAATGATTGGTAAACTACTAGTCGCTACTTTTGTATGGTTGCGATGCTATTTAAATAGTACAAAATGTTTATTGCTATTAATTAACAAAGTTTAATAAAATGTTTAATACTTTCAGAACTAAAAGTACTGGCCGTCTCCGTCAACAAAATCCTTCAAATATTTTGATTCATGTGCTCAATGCACATACTCTAAATGAAATATCATTTTATTTTTTTATATAAAGTAATATCATAAATTTTTCAGTCGAACCTCTCTCTGCAACGGCCACCTTAGGACTCCACCCGCGGTCAAAAGTCCGAGGCGTTTTTTGTTTTATTTAGTGGGATTTTATTTAATATTAAATGGAAATAATATGGGCAAGGATGTATAAAAAAATTAGTTGCCGTTACTATATTTTAAATTTTCTCAAAATGATAAGCTTTTTTTCTGTTGAAAACTGACCAAAACTCTTTGTGCCTGATCAAAATTATGTTCTTGGCAAATGGCACCTGCCCAACAATTCTGCAGTTCACAGTTTTTAAATGCTTAGAACTTTTTTTAAATAGTAAACTTTCAAAATGTTTGGTAAATTGTCAGTGTATTGGCAATATTATTAAACTTTAAACAGTGAAAATGACAACCTTAACTTTTAAGTACATGTACTTTGCTTAACTTTTGCAAAATAATTTATCTCGTTTGACCTTGACAGACCTTTCTGGCCGTTGTAGAGAGGTGGCCATTATTTGGAGAGGTTATCAATTAAGAGCATTAATTGTAGTGAGTGAATGAGAAGTTGGGACAAGAAAACATGGCCGTTGTGGAGAGGTGACCATTAGTAGAGGTTCAACTATATACATGTACATTCAAGTACAGTTACAAAAAAATGTTTTCTTAATCTTCTAGTTCCATGTCAGTGTATAAACTTGAACCAGAGGCACAAGAAGCCATCAGAAAGACGCATCCAGGGATCAAAACTGTCTATTTCAACAAGGGACTTTGATGTTCCAGTATTGTTAAATAGAATTGATATAGAGTGTGTGCGCTCACGTGACCCTTGAATTACCGTCCGCCATGTTGGAGGACCACTTTGATGGGTTTTCCCTGTGTTTACCTTCTAGAGAGCGGGCAGTGCGAGCGCTTTTGAAATCATAACTCGCGTTTCCTTCAACGTTATGAATTAAAATCGAAAAAGTAGCTGATGTACAGTGCTTTTTTGTCATTTGTGCTAAATAAAATTTAAATCGATTTGTCGCGACCATGTGCTAATTTAAATCGATTTGTCGCGACCATGAAAATGATTCCATTTTATAAAAAAATATTGTTGACGTAAAACCGATTTCATAAGTGTGGCTGATTTTCTACTCTGTGATAATGTTTTCAAGGTTTAAAAAAATCGAGAACTAGTGGAAAACCTTCAGCGATTTTTAATAGTGGCAGCCGGGCACGGTCTTCAAAGGGTCTTCAAAAATGCCTCAGAAATTCTCACAGAATTTTCACGAAAAGCTTCATTTAAACCTCCTAAGAGTATTCTATCTTTGTTTAGAAATGCCAAGCGCTTCGAAAAATGAATTTGGTTTTGTAGTTGACGAATTCTCCGAGCTTGTGCATACTATAAAATCGCTGTGTTCTCGACACTTAGAAAATTTGAGTGTCGAGAACATAGCGATTTTATAGTATGCACAAGCTCGGAGAATTTGTCAACTACAAAACCAAAATAATTTTTAGAAGCGCTTGGCATTTCCAAACAAAGATAGAATACTCACAGGAGGTTTCTGAATGAGGCCTTCAAGATTTTAGCATATTTGACAGCATCGGAGGCTCATAACAAGTTGTGTTGTTTTAGTCACCATTTTGATTACGTCAGTCCTCCAACATGGCCGCCGGTAAGTTTGTGACATCATCCGCACACACACTATTAATGGTAATGTATTTATACATTGTGTAATTATACCTGACTTTTTCCCAGGCCTTCGTGGCTTGCCCTTTCTCCCACTGCACCCCATCAATAAAAATTAATAGAACTTAAGTTAGGTAGACATGTATTTCCCTGTACAGTAGCAGCTGTCTCAGTGCCAGGCAGCAAATTAGAAGTGTTATTACCAAAATAGTGAATATAGTTAGTGTTGTTATTGCAGATAGCAGATAAATATTATTAAATAAAATTGCAAGTTTATAAATCAGGTAAGCAGCACATTCATTAATATATTATTGCCCTGCAGTATTCTAACACGTTGTGGTCAATTTTTCTTTTCCTAATAATTAGTTGATGGGTTTGATTTCTCTTTTTGGAAATTTAAGCAAATTTAAAAATGGTTGGAATCTGCAGAGTGTGTTTTGCTAGTAACTTTGATCTGTTTCTGGATCTAGTAACAAATGACTAAAAAAAATTCAGTAGCTGAAAATAGCTGTAATTGGACACATGCATCTTGTATGCATCAATCAGGCGCACTTAATTAATAATTAAGTGCGCCTGATTGATAAATGTTTATTTTTTTCTATCGCTGACCTTTTGAGTACATTGTAGATAAAAGTCTGCATAGACTTTTAAATCTCAAATTTTGTTATAATTATAACGATTATAGTAGTAGGTCTACTGTGTCGTACAATTCAGGGGTAATCATGCTCATCATTTCAAATTGTCTGCACACTACATGCTGGCTGTCTTGAAATAATTCACCTGATTACTCCCTGAATGGTACTCCACCATCTCAGTCCAAATTACTATTATGGGCCCGCATTTATTTAACTTTTTTTATTACAAATTGGTTAATATGTAACAACAGATTTATTGCTATCAGGGGGACAAATTTTAATTTGTGTAATATTTATTTAAATTTTATGCTTGGTGTTTTTTCTTTTGTCAATGTATACCCTGTTGGTGTAACAATATTATGAATACTGGTAAATGCATTGTTTTATTTAATACATTTTCAAGAGAATTACACAGCAAAATCTTTATTTTATCAGTAGCTAGCAAGCTTTTTGTGCTCAGGGACGGGGATTGGAAGAGGGGAAGGTGGAGCAGGGAAGGAGAGAGACAGTAAGAGACAGTAAGTACTGGTATTAATAGCATAGCTAGCTTATTAAATGTACTTACCAATATGTGTTACTTGCACATAGTCATTTAAAGGGTAACAAAATATCATTCACAATTTTGTGTACATAAAATATACAATGTAACTGACAAAATGAAATAATGTAGACTGTGTTCATTGCACGTAGGAATTGAACAATAAAATATCTGTTAGTAATAAAATATTGATATTTGTTTGACATTGTTTTGATTCCAGTTTCTTGGTATTAATTCAATTTTACCAAGTTAACCATTTCTATACACTCTTCAAGTGCACTAACCAGTTATACCACCATATCTCCATGACAGTCATGTACTTTCTGTTGTTTTTGTTTTTTGTTTTTTATCAATAATTGCTATTTCTATGAGCAGTTTGCTATAATGACCAACCTCATCACCAAGGCCTTTAATTTCTGGAAATTATGGAAATTGTGCTCAGGAGTATTGTGTTTGTCACATATCTTTGTCTGCATGAAACAGGAGTTCCAGATTGCAATTATATAATAATATATTATTTATTTATTTTTATGGTCATCTGTAAAGAACAACCCAGTGCCCAGGGCCTTCTTAGCCAGTAAACAGGCTCCTTTTGGGTGTATTGGGTGAAAAGAAATTGGCAAGTGAAGCGAGCCATGAGCACAGACTTCACTCGCTGATTTCTTTCCCATACCCCCCAAAAGGGAGCCTGTTCACAGGCTACGGCCTTCTCGGCATTAGCATTCAATACGTCATGAAATGTTGCATTTTATAAACGGTTCTAGATTTCAAGAAGAAAAAAATGTCTCCTAATCTCTGGAAACAACCTCAAGACAATATTTCATTATGTTTCATGTGACAATGAAAATATTCCTCCATTCTTGTAGTATTATTTCAACAGCCTTGTCCAGCAGTTTCTCTACATCGTTATTTTGAACAAGGTTGGCAACAGAGACATCTGCAGACAAAAGCCTGTTAATTAATTTTCAGGTCGAGTTCCTAATTTTGAATCTCTACATACACCGACTGATCCTGCAAATCCTGTGAATCATATTCCAGGTTTGGAATGCAGAAGCTTGATTTAATACTTTAACAGTAACTCTGACTAAATCACAAACCAAAACCACAGTCTATTCTTTATTTGATGACATTGATCTGAAAAATATTATTGTGTATTTATTTATAACATAACTAATTAACTAGGGAAATGTTCAAAACTTTTGTACTCAGACAGGACCCACCATTTTACAAAAAGACTGGTGGTCTCTTTATGTACCCCCTCTCCCCCACCTAAAAAGATGGTGTCTTGTTGGCATAGCCCCCATTCTATCAGGTCAGGAGTAGAAACTGAGAGAAAGATTTTTAAATTTTTAAGATTTAAAAATCTTCCTGTGCCGTTTTACTAGCAATCCAAGCTTCATGCACACAGAATATTAAAGTCTCATCTCCAATTTTTAAGCCAAAAAATTTAGTCCATTACACTCATCAGGTAGGTGGTATCTTGCATAACCCCCCTACCCCTACACAAGGTGGGTCCTCGTCGAGTATACTTGTTATGACCACTTCCCCTAAAAGTGAAATTATCAAGTTTGCATAAATTTAGGATATCAGATACATTAAATTAATAACTATTCTGTCAGTGATAATTTCAAAAGGTAAAAAAACAATTACACAAAATAATGATCTTGAATATTTTTTTGTTCAGTGATACTTGATATTATTTTTAATATTATTTAGTAATTTTGAATATGTTTGGCAGTTATGGCTGATTGTCTCTTTATAAACCCTTTCACTCCCAGAGTCAATTATAGACTGAGACAATGGTGTACTAGTTCTAACTTTCAAGTCTGTTGACAAAATCCTGTGGTGTGACCATTCAAGTGAAACCTCTTTGGCAGTACTTTTGCATGGTACCATTTGTTTTTCAATATTAATATATTTCACAAAATGAAATTTGGAGGTTTTCTTGAATTTTGATTTTTGGCACTCTTGGGAGTTCATCAGGGTTATTCTAGCTTTCTCTCAAAACAGAGTACCCAGTAATAACTGAATTGCTAAAAAATGCACCATTTTTTTTTACATTAAATACACTGTATACATGCACTGATGGAACTGTTCCAAGCAATCATGGCAGGCAAACTGCCATATGCACAGACTGGATGGACAATGGCGTACTTGCTGTCTTTGTTCAATGATGAAGCCACACAAAACTTGACTAAAGACACTAACTCTTGGCATTAACTTTTAAATGCCCATCTTATCTCTCAGTTAGCCTGAAATTTATTAAATATGTTTAATACATAGAGTGGATAAAGCTGTGAATATAAACATCCTTAGGTACAATATTATCAATGTATAATTATAGCGAAGTGATCTTATATCATTCATTAATTTTAATAGTTAAATAAATTATTGATATGATATATATCACTTGATGGGTTGTGTGGTCAAAGATCACCCAAAGACTCCTAAGAATTGCCAATTAAGATCATCTAGCTTAAAGTGCCCCTGTGATCAAATTTTTGATTTTAATTTTTTTACATTTTCGTGTACTATTAGACTTTCTTACTCATCTTGCCAAATTTCAATCCATTACGAACATCAGAAGTCATTTTATTTTAACATTTATTTCCGAGAATTTACGGCCGCCATTTATAATCAACCTTGTTCCAAGGGTTGGTTGCGAATGGGAGAAAGTGACGTCAAAGACTCAAACATACCTCACGGGTTGAAATTATAATAACAATCAGCATAGAAAATTGCACGAAGAACAAGTCCAAAGTTTTTGTTGCTTTTTGCGTGATTTTCAATACCTATTGTATTACATGACTGTGAGTGTCTTTTGAATATTAACTAATTTATTGCTTAAAATAAAATCTGACCT
>JAJLRJ010000001.1:15972849-15993785 GCA_024195265.1 Dendrophyllia cribrosa
CTATCGGGTTTAATTGAAAGCAAAGTACATGTACATCACTCGAGATCCATCAAAATCATGAACTATCTGTGAGTGAATGGTGCTGGTCTATGCAGCACTTACTTTTGAGGTTGAACCTCAATCCGGCTGGACCACTCCCAGATCCAATCAGTGTTTTTTTTCCTGAGGAAGAATTGGATCTGCCTTCAAATAGAAATCAATATACATTTAAAAACTTAAACGGAGAAATTAATAGGTGGACAAAATTATTTTGATAAACCGTTTTTATCAACTTATTTTGGCTGAGACTGCCATCAAAGTTATGGGGGAAATTTACTAATAACTGCCTATAATATGACATTGCTTAGATCACAAACATTCTACATGAGTTAATAGTACCATGGGTATACAATGGAGTGTAACAGACTGAGGTTATTATGATTTATACCATTTCCAATAACTGGGTATGAAAATACTGTATGGTAAAAACAGGAATGTCAAATATAACAAAAAAATATATAACAAAAATAGCACCAAAAAACGAATAACAGTCGTCCGACATTTCGAGATTACTATCTCTTCATCAGGGACTACAGCAACTCAATTATGAAAATACTGTGCTTATTAGCTCTGATTGTTCAATAACTATGACTATTATGATGGTCAACCATGTGGAAAAATGTAGTTATTGTATATAAAAGTAATATACCACACATTTCTATGGTTTATTAGTGCAATAGTACAAATTTATAAACTGAATAGAGGCCTGTAAATCATGTGCCTTTGGCTTGTGACTTACAATGTATCTCTTTGTGAATCTTTCAACATTCTGTGTGGTTTAATGAGCTTATTAATAAACCATGGAAATGTGTGGTTTATTTCTTACACAGGATGTCTGGATATCATTGCAAGAGCACAGGGGGCACTGGATAAGGGGGGGGGGGGGATGTACACACTGTATGGTAAGTGCATGAGAGGTTATTTGCATATCAGGGATGCATGATGTACATGTATCTGAACAAAAGGATTAAAAGGTAAGGCCGAATATTCATAATTCCAAATCAATCTGCTTACAAAATTTGAAATCAGCTGTTTTGGCTCCTTTTTGAGATTAGTCCTCCTCCCCCCAGTTGAAGGGATTGGAAGAGAAATAATTTCTTACAGTCACTACAAATTGTATGTACCCAATATTGAATCAGAATTCTTAAATGCATCCTCACAACTTCAATGGATGACTGTCAATTACCACAATTTAGTTATATTGTTGTCCATCCCATCATCATCATACAGGCGAGTCCCTTATTATTGGGGTGGAAGGGGGGACATCTACACATCCCATTATATTTTTTTATCCTAAAATACTGTAAGCTAGGACTCTACATTGTATTTGTATATTCTTGTGTCCCAAATTTTATAACATTTTATAATCGATATCCTGGTGACCTAGCTAAGTAGTGGATTTTGTAACCCCCCTCCCTCCTCCCTCCTCCCTCCGGAACAAGATTGTTGTCTGCGTAACGACATTTGTATACCGTATTTTCTCAATTAAACGCCCCCGGCGTTTATTTCAAACTTGGCCTTGTGGACCCGGCGTTTCTTTGAATCGGCAGTTTTTTCTCGCCCGCCATTTTTTTAAAATGGGTTATTATTCGTTTTTCTTGGCAGCCGTGTACCTTGCCCTTAAATCTTAAGTTTATTATACCACAAATAAACGTTTGAGGGGCTTACTTACAACTTCCTCTATTATACCCGGCGTTTAATCGAGAAAATACGGTAATTTCCCTTTGCGAATGAATCAGTTGTATTATTACCTGGGATAAGTCCACGTTAAAAATATTTTTTTGTATCAATCCAGGTAAAAGAAAGCAGATAAGAAGAAATTTAAATGTATTAGAATGAACAGGGTACAATGTCCGTGTATATTGAGCCTGAATTTTTAAAGAATAGGTCACTGTGCACGCAACAAAAACATTTTACTAATTACGCTATTCTATACCACTGCATTTGTCTTTTAAATATATTGCAGTCAGAGCTCGCTTTAATCCTTCTATCATCGATCGAGCACGTTAAGGATCTTGAACAAAATAAATCGATCATTACAACACAAAGCGTTTTGAAATACCGATCGCGCGACATAAACAAGAATATGAGGAACAGGAAGAAAATCGCGAAAACTGCAAGAAATCGGACTTGCTTACTGTTCTCAGAAGGCCTTGTGGGCATTCCTCGCCTCGACTAGGTGATCCAGACGGACTTTTTTCGCCGCTAAATGAGTTTTAATAAAAGAAGATAAGTTAGTCATATCAGTCTAAAACAAATAGGCTTTAAATTAACTTTACGTGCAACTGCAATCAAGGTTCGAACAACATCCCAGCCCAGCGCGTTTAATACCTTGAGCCTTGCTTCGATTGCTCTTCAACCGCTTCGGCGAGTAAATCTTCCATAGCCCCGTCTTCTGAAATCACTGGAGAATGTTGAGCTCCATTGCCATTTCTAAATGAGCCATCTAATTTAACCCACGACCCTGCGAAAATAAGAAAAAAACAAGACGATATACGCGCCATACGTTATGAATATTATTTTGACGCAGTGTGAAAAAACACATTCGCAAAAGTGCGGTTTCGAATGTTTACACCCACCATTCAATGACTCAGTGGAACTATGGCTGCCTCCATTCACTGTGTTCGCCATTAGTGTGTTTAATAAACGACTTAATCTCCGTCGTAACCAAAAAAGCGACTGCGATGGTCTCCCTTTCTCCTCCTATTTCTCAATGGGAAAAATTTTCCTTCTTTATTTTGCATTTTCTTTGGACCCTTGTTTACATTCATTGTCTAGCCAATCAGCGTATCGAACGTTTATCACGTGGAAAAGTTAGCAACGGAAGCCGCTTGGCGTTGTCACTTGTCAGATCACAGGGTTTACGGTCACCTACGTAGCCACAGGGAGCAGAGGAGCCAAATTTGACCTTCACGCGTTCAATCTTTGAGCTTGATAGGCGCGCTGTGTCTTGCGTTATTCGATCTGTTGTTTTCGAGTCTGTTTTTCGCCCCAGCGGGACCCCAAGGGTTTTCGGGGCTTTCCGTTGGGTAACCGCATACTGCTGACTGTGGGCGCCACCAGATCGTAACACAGTAAGAAGAGAGACAAGTGTCTCTTTTTCTTCTCGGCACTTCGTGCCTCGCTCGGAAAGCTTACGCTTTCCGGTGGTTGCCCGAAGGGCAACGACCGGAAAGCGCCGATTACGCTTGGGGTCAGCGCGCCTATTAAGCTCAAAGATCGAACGCGTAAAGGTCAAATTTGGCTCCTCTGCTCCCTGTGACCTAGCCTGTGAACAGGCTTCTTTTTGGGGATGGGGTTAGTTTCTAGAGAAACTGTGGTGCTGCGTCGGTGGGGGGATGAAACACGAGAATTTAGTTTTATCGACTGAGTCGATAAGGTAAATTGACCACCGTAAAAAGATTCAAATAGCTGACGTTTCGAGCGCTAGCCCTTCGTCGGAGCGAATCAAGGAATTGTGGGTAGTGTGTGGTTTTATATAGTAAGCGGTGGAGCTACGCTATTGGTGGAAATTTGGTGACGTGAAAAACAAATGTAGATTAGTTGAATGAAAAGCGTTCGTTGATTCCGTGGGGTTTGAGAGTGCCGATTTGAAAGATGATTTTTTGTTCTAGGTTTTTACGGCTTTCTGTGTTACCCTGGTGTAGGGAAAGGCCGCAGATTGTCATGTGTTGTTTAGAATGGTTAGTAAGATTAAAATGGCGCGCGACTGGTTTGGATGCGTCTTTGTCATTTTTTTCAACGTCTCGGAGATGTTCACGAAAACGGTCGCCCAGTCTTCTCCCTGTTTCGCCAATGTATATCTTTTTGCAAAAAGTACATGTTATGCAGTAGATAACATTTACGGAGGTGCATGTAAAACGATCATGATTTTAATAGATCGTTTGGGTCCTGTTATTTTGTCCGCGTTGTGAATGAAAGGACAAGTGTTACATCGTGTGCGTGTGCATTTGAAAGTTCCCGGTACATCGTCAGATTTCAGTGCGCTCGTAACTAGAAAGTTGCCAATGTTTTTAGTGGGGGTTGTGAAAAAATTCTGCCTGTTTCGGGGTCGTTTTGGAGTAATTTGAAATTTTTTAAAATGATGCTTTTGACTGTGTTGTTGTGTGGGTGGAAAGTGAGGGTGAATGGAATTCTCTCGTTCTCTTCCTTCTGTGGCGTTTGTAGTGCTGATTGTCTGTCGATCTGTTGTGCACGTTGTTGGCCCGTATTAACAACAGAGTCAGGGTACCCACGTTTCTTGAAAAACTGGCACATTTCTTCTGATTTGTTGGAAAAATCAGAGTCATCACTACATAGACGTCGAAGTCTGAGAAATTGAGAATACGGAATGGCGTTTTTAACGTGCGATGGATGTGAGGATGAATGTAACAGATAACTGTGGGAATCTGTAGGTTTGTAGTGCACACTTGTGGATAAACTGTTACCGTTGATTGAAATATTAATGTCAAGAAAAGCGACTGAGGTTTCGGAAATTTCCCAGGTATATTTTAGAGCGGGATGAAAAGTATTGACAGAAGTTATGAATTGATTAAGTTCCTCTTTACTGGAAGAGGTAGCGCCAATGCAATCATCGATGTAGCGGCCGTAGAGTTCGGGTTTGGTTCCGTGGTACTGATTAAAAAATTTGTCTTCGATGTGGCCTACAAAAAGGTTAGCGTAGCTTGGTCCCATTTTGGTGCCCATGGCGACTCCATTTACTTGTTTGTAGTAGTTTTGGAATTTTCCCAAAACTACTACAAACAAGTAAATGGAGTCGCCATGGGCACCAAAATGGGACCAAGCTACGCTAACCTTTTTGTAGGCCACATCGAAGACAAATTTTTTAATCAGTACCACGGAACCAAACCCGAACTCTACGGCCGCTACATCGATGATTGCATTGGCGCTACCTCTTCCAGTAAAGAGGAACTTAATCAATTCATAACTTCTGTCAATACTTTTCATCCCGCTCTAAAATATACCTGGGAAATTTCCGAAACCTCAGTCGCTTTTCTTGACATTAATATTTCAATCAACGGTAACAGTTTATCCACAAGTGTGCACTACAAACCTACAGATTCCCACAGTTATCTGTTACATTCATCCTCACATCCATCGCACGTTAAAAACGCCATTCCGTATTCTCAATTTCTCAGACTTCGACGTCTATGTAGTGATGACTCTGATTTTTCCAACAAATCAGAAGAAATGTGCCAGTTTTTCAAGAAACGTGGGTACCCTGACTCTGTTGTTAATACGGGCCAACAACGTGCACAACAGATCGACAGACAATCAGCACTACAAACGCCACAGAAGGAAGAGAACGAGAGAATTCCATTCACCCTCACTTTCCACCCACACAACAACACAGTCAAAAGCATCATTTTAAAAAATTTCAAATTACTCCAAAACGACCCCGAAACAGGCAGAATTTTTTCACAACCCCCACTAATTTCATTCAAACGTGACAAAAACATTGGCAACTTTCTAGTTACGAGCGCACTGAAATCTGACGATGTACCGGGAACTTTCAAATGCACACGCACACGATGTAACACTTGTCCTTTCATTCACAACGCGGACAAAATAACAGGACCCAAACGATCTATTAAAATCACTGATCGTTTTACATGCACCTCCGTAAATGTTATCTACTGCATAACATGTACTTTTTGCAAAAAGATATACATTGGCGAAACAGGGAGAAGACTGGGCGACCGTTTTCGTGAACATCTCCGAGACGTTGAAAAAAATGACAAAGACGCATCCAAACCAGTCGCGCGCCATTTTAATCTTACTAACCATTCTAAACAACACATGACAATCTGCGGCCTTTCCCTACACCAGGGTAACACAGAAAGCCGTAAAAACCTAGAACAAAAAATCATCTTTCAAATCGGCACTCTCAAACCCCACGGAATCAACGAACGCTTTTCATTCAACTAATCTACATTTGTTTTTCACGTCACCAAATTTCCACCAATAGCGTAGCTCCACCGCTTACTATATAAAACCACACACTACCCACAATTCCTTGATTCGCTCCGACGAAGGGCTAGCGCTCGAAACGTCAGCTATTTGAATCTTTTTACGGTGGTCAATTTACCTTATCGACTCAGTCGATAAAACTAAATTCTCGTGTTCTTTTTGGGGAATTGGGTTAGGTTAAAATCGGCGAGCGAAGCGAGAACTGGGGAAGAGGGAAAGGCCCTTCCCTCTTCCCCAGTTCTCGCTTCGCTCGCCGATTTTCCCCAAAAAGAAGCCTGTTCACAGGCTAACGGTCACCTCGCCACCAGGGAGTTTCGCCACCAACGAACTCGCCACCAAGAGAAAAGTCACCTCGCCACCAAGCAAAGTCACCTCGCCACCAAGGTAGAAGTAGCTGTTTGATTAGAAACAAGACGCTGTGGGAGCGTATACTTGGGCGTCGTTGTATTAGGCATATTGGAGAATAATTGTCTTGGGAATCTGCATGCACGTTATTTCACGGTTTGATGATTGGGAGTATTCGGATAGTGTGAGTAGTCTAACAAAGAAGCTCGTTAACCGTCTAAAACAAGAAGACACAGTATACTTAGCGTGTGAGATCGCACGCAAATTATGAAAGTAGCGTGTCCACTGTGTCAAAAGACGAGTACATGGTGAAAAATACAAATCGATGCCTACTTTGTACTTACCGTTGAAAAAAAGGCCGTATGTCAGAGTTTCCCGATGGTTGTTATTGGTTTTAGCTAAATCTTGTAACTAGCTGGTCTGTGTTTCCGACACTTTTGAAGTGAATGCAGATGTAGCCGCAAAGTGGCCTTTCGAAGCCATGATGTAATTGCCTGGTCCGGACACGAGGTCAAAACAACTTTTCCAAGTGAAAGTTTTGCTGGAAGTATTCCCGCCGTTATTATAATAAAGTTTGAATGAAACTTATAAATTTAATCAAAGTTAACGACAGAAGTGATAATTTAAGAGGAGAGAAACAAATTTAGCCCTTTGAAATATATTTTTTCAGTTGAGGTAAAAATGTTGCAATTTGCATAATGTGAAAGTAATTTGAAACCTTTCCAGTAACGCATAACGCAGCTGTTTCGTAAAACATCTCGCAATCAGACACACGAAAATATATCCAGTTTTTTATTTCTCTGTATCCGAAACAAAGAAAAGAAAATTAAATGAAAAAGTGATCGCTTTAAGGTTATTTTCGCCCGAGAAACATTCACTAGCGGAAGCAAAACTCGCAAGAAACGTCTCGCAAGACACCGCGTGCATTGTTTACATCTTCTCTCGGCGGTGAATTTTTGCACCCAAAGTTTCAGTTGTCTGTTCTGTTCTTTCAACTTCACGAAATAAAAATTAATGAAAGGCAAACAACCGAAAGAAGTGAAATTAATTGGGATTCCTACCACGCTTATATTTCTTCCTTCGCTGTCCACTGTTCACTTCTTATTAAATAAGCGCTATGTATGTATTCGTCTAAATTATCTTCTTCATGTTCGTTTTAACATGTTTTAGCGGGTTTCCGTCATGAAGGTATCGTAGAATTAATCGCGAGTGTCAAATACTTTCGCAGTGTCTTCTTGAGTAATTTCCTTATGCATATTGAATATGAAACTGTTAGATGCAACAGAGAAAACACAACTCGCACTTTGTGACGTTCGCCTCGCATCAACAAACAACAGGTGTACTCCACCGCGGTCAAACTAGAGAAATTTGCAAAAGTTAACCAAAGTACTTCAAAGTTAAGGTTGTCATTTTCACTGTTTATTAAAAGTTTCATATATTGACAATACACTGTCAACTCACTAAACGTTTTGAAAGTTTACTAAAAAAAGTTCTAAGCGTTTGAAAACTACGAACCGCAGAACTGTCGGCGCCATTTGCCAACACAATTTTGCTCAGGCACGAAGCGTTTTGATCAGTTTTCAACGATCGAAAAGAAGCTCGTTATTTTGAGCCGGAAAGATGAAAAGATAGTTACATAAACTAATTATTTTATACATCCTTGCCCACCTTTCCACTTAATTCTAAATGAATCCCACCAAATAAAACGAAAAACGCCTCGGACGTGTGACCGCGGTGAAGGTTTGAATAATCCCGCCGTCCCCAGAGTTGCGCAATACTGCACATTTGTGGAGAACCAAACTGCATTTTAATATTTGGTCGCTACGCCCAAGTAAAAAACAGTGCCTTTATTATTTTGTACCGAAATCGTTGTGCCCGTCACGTCACGATCGTGGAGCCGCCATCTTGGATTATTTGGCGAGCGAAGTCTGAGGAGAGGACTTTTCAAAGTCTTGCGTTATTCACGGTGTCCACGTGTTGGTGCATGATAAACGCGTGGACTGTTTATTTTTCTTCGCGCTTGCTTCGCGAGCGGTAAGAACTTGATTGTCTTTGTTTTTCTTTGACATAGATGGCTGTATAAGTTGTGAAAACACATTTATTATGTTGCAAATTGTATGTATAAATAAATGCTACTACTACTACTAGGTGTGTTTTTTTTCCCGACGCGCGTGATTGTCTTTTTATTGGGGCTGGTCATCAACGTGCGTGAGTGTTTGTTTCTTAGGGCTGCGCTGGCTTGCCCCCTTTCTTTTTTCTTTTCGTTTCACCCGCCGACATGCGAACGTTTCAACCTATAAAACTATGTTTCTTGAGATACACAACTGACCTATTATACAAAGTATAAACCTGTTCTCTTATATTGCTACCGCTGATTATGCATCGCAGACGCAATGTTTTGTCGTACGATGTCAACAGCACGGTCCGATGTATGCAAGATAGTTAAGTTTTGGTTTATAAGGACATGATTCGATTCTTCTGTTGTTCAGAGTTAAAGCAATCTATAAGTTGCTTAGTGGCGAGGTGGCGAGGTGACTTTCTCTTTTCTTGGTGGCGAGTTCGTTGTGGCGAAACTCCCTGGTGGCGAGGTGACCGGATTCCGATCACAGGTATCCCAAACTCACGATTAGAGAAAGAGAATATTGAGCGCTCTATAAGAAATCGTATGGATTTGACTGATATTTTACCCTACTTTTAATGAAATAAAAGAAATTTATTCACCTTACTTGTTTTCTGTGTCCTTTTGGTCCGACCGTCTGATGAAGGCTAGACAGAAATTCCAAAGCCCCCATATATAAACGATCCAATCACCCAAAAGGGCAACAGAAAACAAGAAAGGTGATTGGGGTATTTTTTCATTTTCTTTTTCGGCTATCCCTTCTTTTAACCTCTTGAGATTTCATTCAAATTCAGGTAAAAGAGAGTCTCGATGGGGTTAACCGTTAGCCGTAAAACGGCCCAAAATTTAGTCGTTAGACGTAAAAATCGAAAATTTTATTTTGTAAAGCCGTATGATGTCACGCAACACTCCATGACTTGCGAACACTCAACGACTTGCGAACGCTCAATGACTTGCGAAACACTTTTCGCCAGGCGTTCCTTGTCCTACTTGATCACGTGATCAAGGATCCACAAGGATTTAGGACCGACTTTTTGTAAAAAACATGGCGTCAATTTAGTGGTAAAAAAACAAAAAACAGGCTAAATACGACTCCCACTCGTCGCAAAAAAGTATTTTAAAAGCCTAAAGTATAAAGCTTTCCCAGTAAGACTTTAGAGAGGATTTGTGCCTTTAGATCACAGTAAAGAATTTTTTCTCTTCGGTGATATAAACCTTTTGCATTCCTTGAATTTTGTGACTGTTTTTATCTTAGGGCTGGTTTTCACAAGAAAGCAAAGCACAACTGTTGCATCTTATCTGTGTTATTCACGGCGTTCACGTGTTGATGCAGTATATGATACACGCGTCGACTGTTTTTTTTCCTTTGCGCTTGCTTCGCGAGCGGCAAGAACGCTGTGACGTCAATACAAGAATGCCAGTGTTGCGATTTCTCAGTTCCTCCGTTTCTTGGTGCGTGTTGCTACAAACCATAGACAACACACCTTAATAAAACCATGTTTCTTCCTCAGGCCCCAATTAAAAAACATAGGCACGCATTGCGTGCATGAGCTATTTTGAAAATTACCTAATGATATGAAATGGTGAAAGCAACAAAACAGCGGAAGTAAACTCGCACAAATAACCGCTTGCAGATATACGTCTTTCAAATCCTCCGGCCCGCCCACTACCAAAAAAAAATACCGAGATAACCAACTGGGTCCCGTTTCGCGAAAGTCCCGATAACTTTTCGGGCCGGGAAAGCCATCTTATGTGCGCAATGTATTTATTAAAGATAAAAATTTTGTTGGTTTTTAAAGCTAAGCAAAAAATTCTAAATTGACAAAACAAGTCGGGCTAGTTTGAGGGCTAAAACTGCATTACCATTTTATAGATTCTGATTTTAATATAGTTCCGGGCCCAAAAAAAAGGGACTTTCGAAAAAACGGGCCCTCTGGACCAAAACTCTATTTAGGTGGAAAAATGCAAAGTTTGCTTTTGTATTCTAGCCTAAAGGGCTAGGTATGAAAATAGGTGGGAACAAAATCACAAGTTTTGGCTAGCTTTTTTTCACGGATTTTCGGAGTTATTTTTTGACGAAACAACGGCCCCAGTGCAATGAGCAACTTGTTTCAGTAATGAGTGTATTAAATGTCAACCAGAAAAGTCCTGCACAGAAATTTGATGCATCCAATTGAAGGCTTATTATTTCCTGGAAATTTGTATCTAGTCTTTTTTTAAAGGTTTCTTTTATTATTCACAAAAGACACGTGGAAAAGGTTCCTTTTGGCCTGGAAGACGCAAACTAATTAAATTAAATTGTTTTCAACTCCAAACCACAAGCTACTAAAATTCTTTGAACCACCTGTTTCTGTAATGTAAACCAGAAAAGTCTTTCACAGAAACTAAACGCATGAAAAATGAATATTAGTAGTCTCCTAGTAAATTGGAACTAATATTATTTAAACAACTGGTTTTATTCTCCACAAAAAAGTCGTGCAAATAGAAACAGAAACTAATTAGATTAAATTGTTTTCGACTCAAAACCACAAGCTAATTGAATTACTTACACGAACATTGTTGAGGTTAACATTTGGAACCAAACACCTTTTCCTGTACACCCTGGATCCAGAGGTCCGTTCTCTGAATATCATGAGTGAAATTAACCGTACAAACGGTTAGAAGAAGCTCGCGAGACGCACCCTGGATCCAGAGGTCCGTTCTCAGAATATCATGAGTGAAATTAACCGTAAACAGTTAGAAGAAGCTCGCGAGACGATTTTTTCTCGGCGCGTTGCGCCTCGTTGTCGCGGCTTCGGTGCTCAAACTCGCCGTTTCCACTAAAAAATAAAAACCTCTGGCACCCAGGGTATTCCTGTAATGTCGACCAGCAGAAACTTAGCGCATCCAAAATGAATTTTGCTTGTTTCCTAATAAATTGCAACTAACAGGCGTTTTTTAACGCGCCATAATAATTAATTACAATACGTTTTCTCGAAAACATGTTGAAGTCCACGTACCAGTTTCCATAAGGACAAAGTTCAATATTTGCATGTGCACACAACGTGACTGCTCATACAAAATACAGTCGCTTCTCGCTTATAGTAATCGCTTGAGGCATACAATTAATAAACCTACACATCAGCTCACATTAATTGAAAGAAAGATAAAACGTTTTACATACTGTAAATTGTAGATTAATTGCATTACATTTTCTCTGTTGAACTCCATGCATCACGGACAAGTTTCTATAAGGACAATTCAACACTTTCACGTGCAGACAGCGTGTCTGACAAAAAAAAATCCAATTTTAAATAGTAATCGCTTGAAACCAGGCTGCTTGAAACATACAATTCATGTTCCGCATCATATTATTTGAAATTGGCTTGCCGCTTTTGCAATAAAACTATACTCATACTTCAGTATAAGCCCCGGGGGGGGGGGGGGGGGGGGGGGGGGGGGTACTCCATATATGAGCTATATAGGTATGTGCCGCTGTGAAGGGTATGGTTTTCAGGCAGTTTAGTCTAGGATAGGGTATAGTTATCAGAGATTTTTGGTCTAGAATAGGGTTCATTTCCGCTAAACTGATCAATTGCGTGAAGAATTTAGTCTAGACAAGGTTTACTGCCAAATGGCATTTTAAAAATCGGTACGGCATTTTTGCTGACCCCTGTTTAACTAATGGCTGTGATAGTGAACGAGTTTCTGGAAAATAGCGAGTCTGGAATAGGTCTAGGATAGGGTAGGGTTTTTCGGTGTTTGTCTAGAATAGGGTTTCAAAATGCAGCTAAAATGGTCTAGTATAGGTTAAGGGTCTCAGAGTCCCAGCGGCACACCCCCACCCAAAAATTTGCAGAGTATCCCCCCCCCCCCCCCCCCCCCCCCCCCCCCCCCCCCCCCCCCCCCCCCCCCCCCCGGGGTATACGCTCACCTATGAACGTAACCGCGGTCCACATTTTTTGGACGTATTATCCCCCGCAGACCATTCTACCATTCACGCATAGGGCACATTATAGGCGGTATTTCCGAATAAATGTCCTTGATATTGCCAGGTTAGCAAGCCAGTCGGGATTAGAGAACAGTTCCCAAGCAACAAATTTTCAAAACTTTACACTTTTAGTGTTTGCGGCAACAATCGCGGAGATTCAAGATGGCTGATTTTCAATTCATGTCAAGTGCCCTTCTTTGACCTTCAGTAATACCATTTTAGAAGCGAAAATTTGATTGGCTGACATAGTACACGGTGTACATACTAGAGGCAATCTGATTGGTGTGACATAACCCAAGACATACATACATACAAACAAACAAACATACAAACATCACAAACCAACCTTTGCGCCTGCTAATGAGCTATTTTTTTCAAAATAGCTCAAAAAATGTGAGGAACTGAGAAACCTCGACACCGGCGTTCTTGTATGACGTCACAGCGGACTATTTCCAGTCTTTCTTCTTGCGCGGTTTTGTAACACACCGGAAGTGAAATTTCACGTTTTTAGACGGCTACAACGCAGAGAAGAAAAATCGACATCCAAATTTTTTTTCCATTTTCTTATCAGATCATCATGTAGATTCGATCAAGCAAATGAAAAAAATCACTGTCATATACATTTTAAGAATAATAAAGCGTCCCAGCGGATCTATAATCTTTTGTTGGATATTACAATCAGCACCCCGTTTTTAAGGTGGCTCGATGGTGTTTTTTTCTGTGCCGACCACTCTTTTTCAATCACGTATTTGGATATCTTATTCAGTATTTACCTAAATACTCATGGCACACACTTACTAGGGAAAAATTGAAGTTTCCATTTCAGTTGTATTTTTTGCGATCGAAGCGTCCTTGGCAACGATACGTTGCTAGGCGTAGTTTTACTTGTGAGGCCGCCGTCGGCCTGTATGAGAAATTTTGGTAACTCGCTCTTGGGGACTGAAAGAGTACCACAATGCACACATTTTAGCCAAGTTTGGTTAACTTCTGTGAGAGGATTTTTGAATGGCGCGAGTTTACTTATTTTAGGGTTAAATTTGGTAAAATATCAAAGTTTGTTGTATTTCACCCCAAACTGAGAGATCGAGGACCTAACTCTTCTGTTAGACACGCTTATTGTAGCGTTTTTCACGTCTTTTAATAAGGGAAATAATTGCTGCCTTGACAGTGAGTAAAAATTTCTGTTTTCTGTTTGCGGCATGCTCTTGCTATTTTTAGGTCAACAAGGAGCCCGATGGGCTTCGAAACTGGCTCGTTTGGCCTCAGTTTCCACCCGGTTTTCACTTTAGAGTTTTATATTAGCAAGCCACAATATACAATCTCGAATCTATCAATATGTACAGTCCAGTCCACATTTACATTCCACAGCCCGCTTCAAGCACTCCTTAGGGACGGACTATTTTATTGCGTTCGTCTGCGAACGCGATCCTAATTTCGTGTTGAATGTCCTGTATCATGTGTTGGGTTCCCTGTGCAATTTCCTAGCGGAAAAAAATCGAGATTTTTTCTCATGCTTGTTCATCCGATTAGCCCCCCCCCCGAAGATTCTTTGGTGTTTTTCAGGGGCAAATTCACGGGCGGGAACTGGTATCTACTTTGGCCTCGTTGTCATTTGAGTTTGCTGCCGATTGGAGAAGGACGTTTTTGCTTCGCTTATTAATCTGCGGCGCATAAAAGCAACTTTACGCTTTTCAACGGCCGGAAAAAAGTTGAGAATTGACCGATTTTTATCACATAGCAAGTGAAATGAAGCCTGGTAGTATAGTGTGGGGGAGTTGTGGGAAAGGGATGTGTAACAGACTCCAGACCCTCCAAAACAGAGCTGCCAGGGTGATAACCTCCTCTAACTACGATAGACGATCAGTTGAGATACTGGATGAACTTGGGTGGGATAATCTTAAGACACGAAGGACAAGACAATTAGCCATAATGATGTATAAATTGAAAAATCGAAATGTACCTGATCATTTGGCTCAAATTTTTAATAGTACAAACTCTATGTATTCTTACAATATAAGAAACTCAACACATAATTTATTTGTACCAAGACCGTATACTGAGGCTGAAAAAAATAGCTTCCACTATAGACGGGCGGTTCCCTGGAATAGTCTATCAAATACTATTAAAGGACAGACAAGCCTGAAATCCTTTATATCATATTTGTAATTTAGTATAATTTTAATGACCATATTTATTTAATATTGTATTTTTTTTATTGCATGATTTTTGCACGGCTCTCTGGAAGAGCATTTTTATGAATGAGATTCCGTGATTAAATAAAGATGATTGATTGATTGGTAGAGGTTTGACGGCAAAATCAGCCACGGACATTTCAGGGTCTGTTTACGAACGCTGTCGATCCGCGTCGATCTCTACACAATTCATCGGTCTTTGTCATACGGGCATGTCAAATAATGGTTGGCTGCGATTTTTTTTCTGTTTGAATCCAACAATTCTTCCCCGTAACTTATGCCCGCATGTTTTTTCTCGCTGTTGTTGCTGTTTTTCAGGTATTAAAAATATAGACGGCTGCATCACGGTGTTCCTTTGTTTGCTTATCTTATCATTGCTATTTTACTAAATAACATTCGATTTCTTTATGATTTTGTTTAGTTTTATTGTTTATCGTGTAAGCTTATGTTTGAATCACATCATCTTAATTACATCTGTGTGCTGTTTGTCAAATATTCAATGTTATTCGCTTGAAATATTTGCATGTACTGTATGTAAATGTCAACAAAAAGTAACGCAAATGTCACGCTGTTTCTTCCTTGTCACCGCAAAATGTTTGCGAGTCTCTTGCACTCTCAAGTGGCGGTGAACAAAAACATTTAGCATGGTTTGAATCGACATCTATACTGCTTCTTTCAATTCAGCTTTTAACGAACATGTCGAACGCACTCTTAATCTCTGATTATTACTAGTTGTTAAGAGGGGGGGGGGGGGGGGGGGAGGGGTGGGCAATTACAAAAAACAAATTCCTGCACAGCAAAAGTAAAGAACAAAAATAATGCACAGCGAGCGAAAGGAAAAAAGGTATGGAGTAATCCCGAAAAAAATTCTTGCACAACATCAAGACGGAAAAAAAAATTCATGATCAGAAAAATTGCCCAACACCGCCACCTGCCCCCACCCCCCACCCCACACCTCCCTTTAGTAGGCTACAGTTTCAGGTCTATATTTTTTTCTCTGATCGGCTCGGTACTGTTAGAAAAAACATAAGTTTAGAATTTTGTATATTTTTGTCGCTTTAAAATCCTTGAAAACCACCTACTACAAGGAATCAGGATTGTTTTAAACACAAGCATTTTGGAGAATCGGTGATGGGGTGCCGAATAAATTAACAATATCAACACGATCGATCAAATAGCGTGACATGAATACGAGATGTGTGGAATTTGAAGGTGACTCCACGGAGTGTTTACTCAGCAGTTCTGTGACGTGCCGGGACGTGTTATATTCAACGATTTATTCGATCTAAACTCGACTGTTTGACAATTGATTTGGTTAGAAAAATTCAACCCGCTTTCCTTCTACCAGAAATAGATCACATCCGAAAATCACAGAGATTTAATTTTTAACAATTCCGTCGAAATTAGAACGGTAAATATTTGAATTATAGTTGCTGACATCACTGATTACGCCATTTCTGAAAACCGGAAGTAAACTAGTTTCGGTGTTGGCCGCAGCAAAAGCGATTCCCGGGGCAGGTGACACGACAGAAAAAAAAAAAAAAGGGTATTTTAAGAACTGACTCGTCGCAGAGCGACGAGCCAGTTAATTACGTGTTTAACGTTGATGTTCAACAGCTCACCTGTTATTTCATGAATACATTGCCAGGACTGATGAATTACCATAATCGGCAGGTCTTCGGAAGTTAATCAAGCGTTTTGGTTCCGCCCGTGCTAGACTGGAATTCGCGTGCAGGTGTCATTTCAGAACAATGAAATATGCAGAATAGATCATGAATTGTAAACATCTCGGAGAACAAGAAATCTCTGAAAATACTAGCGCGCATGTTACCAACTCGACGTTCAGCGTACAAGTCTCACAGCATTTCAACCAACACGAAATTTGGAGACTAAGTAAAAGAAGGTCCAAATTAATAGTTCGCTTATTCTTGGGAAATTCTATCTCAGATTTTTAAAATAAGCGAGGTCATAAGATTCTCTGCTCGTTTGTTGCAAAAACATCGTAAATTTCGATTATTATAACTCGGCACAGGGAAAAATCCAAAACCGTCAATCCGCCAAAAGAGCCAAACAAATAAGGTACAATAGTTGTTCTTATGAACGAGTAAAGTTGAAATCGGCATTAGGTCCTCGATCTCTCAGTTTGGGGTGAAATACAACAAACTTTGATATTTTACCAAATTTAACCCTAAAATAAGTAAACTCGCGCCATTCAAAAATCCTCTCACAGAAGTTAACCAAACTTGGCTAAAATGTGTGCATTGTGGTACTCTTTCAGTCCCCAAGAGCGAGTTACCAAAATTTCTCATACAGGCCGACGGCGGCCTCACAAGTAAAACTACGCCTAGCAACGTATCGTTGCCAAGGACGCTTCGATCGCAAAAAATACAACTGAAATGGAAACTTCAATTTTTCCCTAGTAAGTGTGTGCCATGAGTATTTAGGTAAATACTGAATAAGATATCCAAATACGTGATTGAAAAAGAGTGGTCGGCACAGAAAAAAACACCATCGAGCCACCTTAATCAGGATTGCAACTCCACGTGAATTGGAGCTACGTGAGAGGTTATAATATCAGCGCCCCCGTGATTCATTTTTCCATTGAGCTTGTAATGTTATTGTGGAGTGAGTTTCTTGTTGGAAAACAAAATCAGCCTCGCGTTTTCGGCACCAAGTGAAACGCGTTCTTCTTTTTTTGGAAATTACTCGAGCCCTTTGTATTCAGCAATAACAATTTGAAAGAAATTCATAAAATGAAAGTGGGATTATAGAAGCCAAAGCGGAAAGGAAATTATTAGGAGAAAATTAATGGAAAACAAATCCAAATAGATACAAAACTGACCGTAAATTTAAACAACGAAGTATGGATACAGTTATATCATCGGCTTTCTATTTTCAGTATTTTACAAAATAACAGTTATTTTTATTTCGTTTATTGATTAAAAACTGTAAAACGTCAATCTATTGCTATTTGGCTGAATACTACTTAATATGAATGGCCGTTTTTATACGAGAGACGCATTATCCGTCTGGACGAACTTGGGCAAACATTTGTAGTTCGTCTGGTTATGCGTCTCTAGTATAAAGACGGGTACAAGACGCATTATCCGTCTAGACGAACTATCTTTCGTAGTGCGTCATTCAAGACGCATTTCGAAAGATAGTTCGTCTAGACGGATAATGCGTCTTGTGCCGTCTTTATACTAGAGACGCATAACCAGACGAACTACAATGTTTGCCCAAGTTCGTCCAGACGGATAATGCGTCTCTAGTTGTTCGTCCGTCTTTACACTAGACGCATAACATGACAGACGCATTATTCGTCTGGACGGATAATGCGTCTCTAGTATAAAAACGGCCAATAAATAGTATTTGATTCACAGAATCACGGGAGGGGGGTGTTTTTTTTGTGTCAATTTTATTTTATTTTTTCACCTTTGAGTTTGCCGCGTTACTATAGAATTTTTTATGAAAAATTGCGTTTGTTTTGTGGGGGGAATTTTTGTGGCACAATTACGAGCATAATAGCTACAGTCGAGCATAATTTGGAGCATAATAGTCCGTTTTTGAGGGGAAAATTAGCTTTTTTTTGTCGTAAAGTGTCTTATATCGATAAATTAGGCTTTGTTTTTTAGACTCATAACAGCCAAATGTTCTTTGACATTATAATTTATTTAACAACAGTGGAGTTGAAAAGTTTTTCTTGCCAGTTCGCGAGAAAGTGTTTTCATTTCGGGTCGGTTTTACGTCTGAGTGACTCTTGAAAAGTCTGAAAGGTTTCCCTATAATTTTGCCCTCTTCATTATAAACAAGTATCACATGTTCCTCGTAAAATTAAGGATTAATATCACTTGTGTTTTCAGAAGCTGTAGAAATTGCCCGAGTCGCCAAACACGCGTGATTGCGTCGACAGGGGAGACGCTTCCTAATCTTGTCGGCTAGGCGGAACGAATCGAGAAAAGTGTCGGTACGAAATCTGCGCCATCTTGAAACGTGACAATAGTATCCAGCATGCTTAGCGCGTCGTCTAGGCGGAACGAGTCGAGAAAGTGTCGGTACCAAATCTGCGCCATCTTGAAACGTCACAATAGTTGCGTCGACGAAGGAGACGCTTCCTAATCTGGTGTTGGGTGTCCTGTGACATTTGTACGAGCGGAAAGAATCGAGAAAATTTGTATGTACCATTTCTGCGCCATATTGAAACGTCACAATAGTATCAAGCATTCTCGCGTGAATTAAGGCATGGCTCCTCGTGTAATATTGGGTTTTCAACATTTTTTCTAGCTTTATTCAGCGACCCCTAATATTTTATCTTATAGCCATGCACTAAGAAAGAAAACCATTTTTGGATGGTACCCTGTGTCAGTTGGGGTCTCATGACCAGCCACGCCCTAAATTATGCAAAATTTGGAATTTTTAGATTACGGCATGAAAATTCAATTAAAAGCTCCCGTTTTTCCTTCCTTTGTCTTCAATTTACCGAGTAATACGTCAAATTAAACGGGGAATTTCGAAAAAACTGTTACTGCTGCATAATTATTCATTGTTTTCCTCTAGTCCCAGTCCCTCTTAAAATTAAAAACGTTACAGTTTACATAAAACAAATAACTTTGGAAAACCCCGATTAGTTCTATAAACCCTGTACTATGGTCATTGATAGAAAACAAATTAAGTAGGAAAAATATTTTTCCAATATCTCGTAAATTTGGATCGAAAAAAATTGCTTAAAATTGGGTGTGGCAAGTCACGTGACGTAGCAAGTCCATTCATGTAAGTGAAAAATTTTTTTTTCAAAATTAAAAGCCTCTTAGAAAGTTTTAAAGTCAATAAGTCAAATATGTTTTAAAATAAACCACCCCCCCCCCCCCCCCCCCCCCCCCCCCCCCCCCCCCCCCCCCCCCCCCCCCCCCCCCCCCCCCCCCCCCCCCCCCCCCCCCCCCCCCCCCCCCCCCCCCCCCCCCCCCCCCCCCCCCCCCCCCCCCCCCCCCCCCCCCCCCCCCCCCCCCCCCCCCCCCCCCCCCCCCCCCCCCCCCCCCCCCCCCCCCCCCCCTTTAAATCGAACGAGACCCATTCCTTAATTCACCCGAGTTGGGAAATGTCACATGTGAATAATCTATTTGTCTTGATTTAGTTTTGGATATTTTCCCGATTTTGGAATCGTACGGCTCAATATCTCATGCCTAAAAGGACGCAGTGGAAACATTGGACGAAGGTTCTTCTCCGGACCAAGTGAGTTGGGTCTCTTTGGAATCAAGCAAGAAGTTTTCAACTGGGATTTTCCTCGCTTCTAGCATGTTTTGAATGTTCTATCTTGATTTTGCTGTGGTTCTCTGCCTGATTTGGGAAGCTTTCACCTAAATACCGACGTCGTTCTTCACGATGTTCTACGGTACGGTGCGATTCGCTGTATGTCTTGTAGACCTTGTAGCAATAATTCACTGACCGGCCGCGCCAGGCGAACGCAGATTAATTTTACAGTGCTCGAAATTGCGCCTGTATCGGGCATTTGCGACTAAAGATTTCGCTTTTGTTTCTTTAATTTTTTCTAGCTAATAAAGAAACTATATTCAACAGTCTTGTGTCTTACTTGTAACTGGTAGTTGTAATTTTATTCGAAAAATCATGCGAAATTCACGTTGAATGTCGATTTCATGCTCCATTAACGTGGTTTCCAAGAAGTTTATCACACTTTTGTTAGGGAAGCGTTTATTTAAAAACTAGTCGATGAAATTTTTTTAAAATCTTTTGATCTAAAGTTGTACATGTAATGCACTATCTCTACAAATTTCAAGTGCATTGAATCACTTTAACGGCGCGAAATAAAATTAAAATTATAGGGGACTTTTGCATTCGTCTTCCAAAGTTTCATTGCCGTATTATTTGTTGACAGCTGGTTTATTTCAGGACTTTCTCTTTTGTCTACATTCTACATTTTTGTGCGCTTTTGAAACAACACGTTTGCCATGCCTGCATGCTCCAAAGCGATCGTGAAAATTCTCTTCATAGTACAATGACTACAATGGCAATTAACATAAGGCTGCGGTCATGCACATGTAACACGTTTAAAATTTATTCAAAAGTGCACAAATATGTAGAATGTAGACAAAAGAGAAAGTCCTGAAATAAACCAGCTGTCAACAAATAATACGGCAATGAAACTTTGGAAGACGAATGCAAAAGTCCCCTATACTTTTAATTGTATTTCGCGCCCTTAAAATGATTCAATGCACTTGAAATTTACAGAGATAGTGCATCACATGTACAACTTTAGATCAAAAGATTTTAAAAAAATTTCATCGAC
>JAJLRJ010000001.1:15994285-16009285 GCA_024195265.1 Dendrophyllia cribrosa
CCACTTTCTTTTCTATCATTGTATCTTTGTATCTTTTAAATAAGGAATTTTATCATCCAATGTAACATAACATAACATAACATAACATGTTATTTTAATGTGTCTGCCAATGTTATATGTTTCCAAATGCCAATCAACCCCTCCTCTTGATTTGCCATAAAGATTGATGTCAACAATCATTTTCATTGTTAATGTTGAGAAACAAGCTAAAAAGATGACAGAAGATTAAATTTTAATCTCAGTCAATTTCAATTCTTTTTTATAATTTCTTTCTTGCCCTTATTATTTGCAAATTGTCTGTTGTTTTACTAAAAGCGTTGTTTTATCAACAGAGATCATTGCGACTTAGATTTTGCAAAAAATACATACATGGCTGTTTTGGTACGTGGACACCCTTAGATGGCTAAGCAGGGAGGTGGCTGTAGAGGGTATCCTAGGCTGTATTACCCAAGTCATGATCTAATCCCCACTTTCCTTATTGATTTCTCCATAGGGTAAAAATCCGACTACAGTACATGTACATGTACAAACTTCCTTTGGGTAACATCCCTCTCCCCACCACCCATCCCCCATTAGCAGATACATGTAGCTACTGATACATGCACATGGTACATGTAAGTAAATTTTATTTTTCTTTCCCTGCCATCAGACAAGGCAAGGCATCAAAATTGTCCATCAATGATCTCTGGCATGCAAAGCATCTGGTGGACTCTGCATTTCACCCAGACACTGGGGAGCGAATGACTTTCTTGGGCCGTATGTCTTTCCAGGTCCCGGGTGGTATGGCAATAACAGGAGCAATGATGCAGTGGTACAGGTCTGTAAAAATATACATGTATATCGAGCCATATGTGTATAACTGTTGGCCTACATGTAGTGGGCTAGTTGACTTGTTAAAAGACTTACAAAATTAGATTACATGTACCATTCTTTGACAGGACTGTACCAGCTGTAATATTTTGGCAGTGGATCAATCAATCATTTAATGCATTAGTCAACTACACCAACAGAAATGCCAAATCAACAATAACTGGAAAGTAAGTGTTCATTTATTATTAGTGCAGAAGTACTAAGCTACATGTTGTATCTGTATATTTCAACTTTTTGCCATTATTATTCCAGCTAAGGTATATTATTGTCAATATACGCAGCCAAATAAGAAACTGCCTTCGAGAAAACATGCGTGAGTGGCAGGCGATATTGAATTTGATGGGCTGCAAATGCATTTACGGCCCTGTTTCTGTTAAACATTTTTTTCTTATTAAATTAATGAATTAATTTTGTACGATTTGGCCTTGTGTATTGATAATAATGATAATCACAAGACTTTTGTCGGGCATATAGTTTATTTGTGTCCCTTGTAGCATCATTTGCACCCCCCGCTCCACTAGGGCGCAAATGATGCTACTCGGGCCACAAATAAACTATATGCCCTTCAAAAGTCATGTGATTGTCCTATTATGAATAGATCGTACATTCATTTTGGTACATGTATATATTTTGTGGTATTTCTCTACAGCTGTTGGTTGTTGAGAAATGTCAAACTTCTGTTGAAAAAAGAGAAAACATTGACTGATTTTTATAAGTACAGCTGTTGGTGTTTAACCCATCACTTGTACTCACTATACTCAGGCAATATATTTATGTACAAAATATTTTGTTATCGTTAGACAGATTGGAATAGCTTATGTATCAGCAACCTCAAGTGCTGTGGCTGTGTCAGTAGGTCTTAACGCCCTTGTGAAGGTAAGAAGACAATTATTTTAATTAAAAAAATGTCAGTTGGAAATATGTGGACTAGTATCCATACATACAGCAGAGTACTAGCCTGTGAAACAGCTCCTTTTTAGAGGTATTAATTAAAACAGGGATTCTGACAGGGTGCGGGGGAAAAAACTAAAATTGTGCGGGAGTTTTGAGGCAAATTGTGCGGGAAATAACGTCGATTGTGCGGGAAATTGTGCGGGATTGTGCAATCCTGTGACCAACCAAATATTCAATCACCAGTGTTCTAGCCAGGCCAGAAAAATATGTCAGGGAGGAAATTCTGCATAAATAAAAAATACAAATAGATGTTTTACTTTGGGGATTAAAATGTACCCAGCAATCGCCAATTTGCGGCTGTTTTTCTTCACCAAAGTTTATTTGTCTCAAGAAAATCACATTGCGTGACACGATGAACTCGATCGGGTAAAACCGAAATACCACATTTAAATGAAATGTTTCCGATCTGTTGCGAGTTCCTTTATGAAAAATCCGTACATTTTATGTAGTTTGAATAATTTCCATTGAAGGTTCACACAATTTCTTCGAAAGTTTGCCGCAAAAACGCAACCTCGAGATGTATGCAAATTGCGTGCTAAATGTAATTTGATAGCATGGTTGTTTTGCATTTTCCTGAATGAAAACGTCTTTCACTTGATTGAAAAAATCAAATCCAGTATTCTGATCAGAACTTAATAATTTTCTCCTATCAATCCAAAGTTCCAGCGCTTTAATAGTTTGTTTGTCGATTCGCAAACTTGATAAGTTCTTTGCGAAAATAATTCAGACAGAGTGACATTCGTTTCGGCGTGACCGGGTACATTTCTTCGGTGTTTCTTCTTCGGTCCCCGACATATTAAACTGAAAGAGGAAGCGAAAGCGCTCGAAAAAATAAAAACAGGCCGCTAAGAAAAACGAAATGATGTCTGAAAAACGACAACTAAAAAGCTACGCGAAAAAATCTGTAGGAAGTCGGAAAGAAGTAAAACTGAGACTAGTTCCCAGGACGGCGAAGAGAACGCCTTGTTGTTTTTATATCGATCCTCTCGAGCTGTTCGAGGAAAGCGAGGGTTTTCTCGATTGTTTGGAAGGAAAATGGGCTGAAAATAGCCTAAAACGTTTCTCGAAATCTTGGTTATCAATAGAAATACCTGATTTAATTAAAATTTTTATCAAATATTTCAGTATTGTGCGGGATTGCGCGGATTTTTAGGAATTGTGCGGGTTTGACCGAATTGTGCGGTCTCGCACCCGCGCATCCTGTCAGAATCCCTGTTAAAAGAAAATTTTTGAGAGTCAAGCGCAGAGTGAGTGACGCAGGGCAAGAAGGTGGTGGAGTCAGGTGTTGACATGCCCAGGACAAAGAATACATGAAAACTGAAAAAAGACCTGTACAGCATACTTTGAAGTATCAAGTGAGCTCAGACCCTGTATCCTTCCCAAGCTATAGGGATCCCTCTTTTTTTAAGGAAGAATGCTTAACCTGATCTGACTGTATATTTGAAAAACTACTTTTAATTATAATTTTCTATTTTTACTTATTTTCTAGACAGCTCCTCCTCTCCTCGCACGCTATGTTCCCTTTGTTGCTGTTGCTGCTGCTAATTGTGTCAATATTCCTCTCACAAGGCAAAGGTAAGCAAACAGATGTAGGGTTTTTTTGTAGTTTGGGTTTTAGTTCACTAGACAGAAAACTTGGAAATTTTAAAGTCATTCTGTTTTGCTAAATAAACTTTTTTGATCAAGAAAGTTCATATAGTCCTAAACTACCAGGTTTTACAGGTTTTATATTGTTGTGTACTGTAGTGACTACATGTACATAAACATGTATCCTAGTCGTTTATTGTTATGAATTAACCGGCAAAAGGCTGTTAGTATTAATCTCTCAAAAAGTTTAAACCTTCAGCTGCTTACAGTTTTTAGCTTCTTGCACTATGTGTAATTTTTATTAATAATATAAAACTTTATTCAACCTCGTGCAGATATTAATATTGCATTAATAATTTAGAATCGCAGTCACACTATTAAAGCAGTTGTAAAGATACGTGTTGTATTCTTTAGATGAAGTTTTATTCCACACTCATTGGTACAAATACATACTCCTTGGAACATGTGTTCAAGTCCTTAAACTGCGCAAGCGCAGAGATTTTGCACAAGATCTAATTATGTAACAGCAGTTTGCATCGCATACTACAACAATTGTACTGTGAAAACTTGTCTAGCTCAATTCAAATCTCACAAGAGAGTAACTTTCCTTTGAATGGTACTTTATGCAAAAAAAAACCTGAATGGTCATAATAGTAGCACTTCATACAATGATCATATATACAATGTAGGCTCAAAAGTTACTTGACCAACATTGCATCTATTTTTTTTTTTGGCAAAACATTTTTGCATCAATTTTTTTATTTGTAATTTGCACTGGTGTTACACTTTTTGCACTGCTCTTAGCCAATCAGAATTGAGTAGTTTTTTCATGTATATTATTATACCAGTAATACCATACATGTACACTTCCGATAGTAGTGGCCACCGTTACTTTCGGAATTAGCAGGCCTAAGGGGCTGCAACTTTCAGGTAACAGCTACTTTCGGACAGCTTTAATTCTCTCTTTCTCTGTCATTGGTTTCTTTGGTATTCTTTAGCATTCTTGTACAGTAAAACGCTAAGCTATTTCATCTGAATGGAGACACCACTAAATGACTATCAATGATATTTTCGATTGGATCGTTACTTTTGGGTGGGCCATTACTTTCAGTTAGACCATTAAATTACTATTGGGATTTAATAGAAAGGTCCAAAAATTAACATAACTTTCGGGGGCACTACTTTCAGAACTCTATATGCCTATGATACTTATAATATTAAAGATCATTTATTTTTTTTGCTTCAAATACAGAATGTGTAGTTCCAGAAAATATCCAGACCCCTACCACGGAGGGAATTTCAAACAGGACCCCCCACCCCTTCGGATTTTCCATTTCCACAAGGAAACGTTGACCCCCCCACCCCTCTGGAATTTCCAGAAATATCGCCCACCCCCCATACCCTCTGGAAAGTTTTTTCTTCCTTTAGACAGGGCATCTGACAGGATGTGGTGGTGCGGATCCGCGTAATTCTCTAATTTCCGCATCCTCTGCATCTTCCGAGCATTTTCAACATAAAACTGAAAAATTTGCCCAATATTACCGGTAACGATAAAGCAGCTGTGAACCTTCGTCACAAACATAAAAGCTGAAGAGATTGATTATTTTGAAGCAGGTTTTCTCCTAAACATCGACGAAAAAACGCCACTTTGTTCACGAGCGATTTTTAACCTCTAGGCGTTCCATGCATCTGTTGGCGATGAGCCTGGATTCTAGAGAGAGAGACTGGTAACGAGTAATGGCGGGTTTATCTGCTTCACGAAAGGTATTCGTCTTCAATTGTTTCTAGTTTGTGTCCGAAGAACTTTTAAGAAAGAGAAAAACGTTTCTTAACTGCAGCACGGTTGGGAAAAACGCAGGTTGTCTGATTTATGCTTCAGAACAACCCGCAAAAATTGGTAAGTGACACTTACGGAGTCAATACGAATTCACGAAAAATCAATCATTTTCCTGACCATTCGGACGCGAATTTTGCCTCCAAACCCCCCTCCCCTTCGGAATTTCCTGGGCCATTGACCCCCCCACCCCTCCGGAATTTCCAATTCCCTCCGTGGTGGGGGTCTGGATATTTTCTGGAACTACACAATCACTACAGACCTGTACTAAGCATTGTCTTAATTTAGATTTTTTTCATTTCTGGTATTTCTTTTAGAGAAATAATAGATGGTATTGTTGTGTTTGATGAGAACAACAATCCTGTAGGAAAATCAAAGAAAGCAGCGGCTAAAGGAATAACACAAGTCGTCATCTCCAGGATCACAATGGCTACACCAGGAATGAGTGAGTTAATTAAATTATGGGTTTAACCCATTCACTCCCAGAATCAAATATAAAGACATGTAATAATAATATTATGTCTTTATTGTTTTTAATTTGTTTATTTTATTTTCAGTTGTCATACCTATAATAATGGAAAAAATAGAGAAATATCGCTTCATGCAGGTTTGTGTATCCAAGAGATCACTTTTTAACTTTTTATACACAATGAGTTTAGGTGTGACCATTTCTTTAATTTGTACTTTGCATCGTAAACACATACTTTTACCTATTCTTAACGACCAATTACATGTAGATCTGCACATGCTCATAGACAGCCAATCAGCTTCACATAGGCTTGCCGTGTTTACAATGAAGTACAATGTACATCGGTCGTGACTGATCACCCCATTCAGCCGTCACCCATCTTATGGTCTATATGCCACATGCTGACTGGCTAGTCCCAATAACTGGCCTTGCATGCCACAAGCAGCACTTGGGTCCTGGACAATGGCCTCCTACCTTCTCCCACAAAATTTGTGCCTTTCGATAATTGTGTGTTGAAATTAATTGGATGAGAGTAGACGAGAGTCACTGAGAGTGCACTAGGCTAACTTCAACACTCGGCAAGTCTTGCTTTCGTTTGGGACTAGAAGTATACTTCACTGAGAATAACTAAGTGCACATTACATGAAGTTAAAGGATAATTTTTAAAGTGCACCTAAACCCTAATTTTTTTTTCTTTTAATCAACTCAATGTACGTTGAAAAGTCGAATAGTAAAATATTTCTTGTTTCTACCATCGCGTTAGTGAGTTATAGCGATTTGAATTTACAAAATGCTAATTAGATGACGTCAAATGCAGACTTTACCATTATTTCTGCTTCAATAATCGAGTCTGCATTTGACGTCATCTAATTAGCATTTAGTAAATTCAAATCTCTATAACTCACTAACGCGACGTTAAAAACAAGAAAATATTTCAGTATTCGACTTTTCAACGTACATTCAGTTGATTAACAGAAAAAAAAATTGGGGTTTAGGTGCACTTTAAGTTGACATTAATTTTAATGGTACATGTACTAACAGTATTTTGCTTTTTTAACAGCGCATTAAACCATTGCATGGACCTCTTCAGATGTTGATGTGTGGTGTTAGGTAAACAACCTTCAGTTTATATTTTCTTATTATTTTTAATGCTACAGTGAAACCTGTATTAAACGGACACCCTTGGGACCCTCGCTAGTGTCCGCTTAATAGAGTACCGAAGTGATGACGTCACAAAAACTAAATTTGTGAAATTATGGGATTTGATTAGATATTCGGAAAGGGCATGACGAAAAATGCCCGCTTGCCAAAAATCAGCATCTTATTGCAATTTGGGGGTGAGATATTGGCACCGTTATGCTTTGATGACTCCATACAAACCTTTCTAATTTTTGCCTTGGTTCATTACGTAATGAACCAAGGCAAAAATTAGAAAGGTTTGTATGGAGTCATCAGAACATAACGGTGCCAATATCTCACCCCCAAATTGCAATAAGATGCAGTTGATTTTGGCAAGCGGGCATTTTTCGTCATGCCCTTTCCGACTATCTATTAATCGAATCCCATAATTTCACAAGTGTGACGTTACACTTCGGTACTCTAGAGAGGTCAACTGAATGCAGGTTTGCTTTACAGTAAAATTTAATATAGGAAGAAAATTTAGGGACCCAAGCAGCTGCAGGTATCCCCTTAGAGGGTGTCCGCTTAATACTGGATCCGCTTTTACAGATTTCACTGTATTGCATATTAAGTGCAGTCATTGTGTAATGAAACACTGCTTCTCTGATACATACATGTACATGTTAGTGTACAACAAGTCTTCTCTGAGTCTCTTAAATCAAAAGTTTTGGCTTTAAATCAGATTGTCATGCAGTCACCAGTATTTTCAAAAAATTGCTCACCCTGTTGATCAAAATACCTGATTTGGTTATTATTATCCCTTTCACTCCCAGAGTCAATTATGAAGACATGCAATTTAGTTCTAACTTTTGAGTCTGTTGACAAAATCCTATGGTGTGACCATTCAAATGAAACCTCTTTGGCAGTTCTTTTGCATGGTACCATGTGATTTTCAATATTTTACAATGAAAATGAAATTTAGAAATACACTGTATGCTTCTTGAATTTTGATATTTGGTGCTCTTGGAATTGGATTGTACTCTGCAGTATGTGCATATCTACACAATATGTGATTGTATTATTTAATTTTTGTATTCCAGTTTGTGCTTCATGGTTCCTGCTGCATGTTCAATTTTCCCTCAGAGATGGTAAATATTATTTTTAAAAGCCCTTTTAGCTCTCCGCGTGGCCATTTGATTCATACTTGTCTGTAAAATAAAGTTCAATGACTGATTATTTGCTGGTCTTTTAAACTTTGTTTCAAAGATCTTAAGTTTGTAATCTTCTTGTATAATCTTAAACTGATCTTTTGAATAGGGGGAGGAAGAACTGCCAGTTGTCATTATCATTATGTCCTAATTATTTAATATTTAATATTCACGATAAAACTGATTGGCCCATGCATGTACATAATATTATTATACATGGAATAGCTAGGTTTAAGCAACCTGAAATAGTGACCATGCAACCAAAGGTGACAGTCTTATCGTAGAAGCTTACTAGAAGGCTGCTAAATCCGAAAATAACAATGATTGGTAAACTACTAGTCGCTACTTTTGTATGGTTGCGATGCTATTTAAATAGTACAAAATGTTTATTGCTATTAATTAACAAAGTTTAATAAAATGTTTAATACTTTCAGAACTAAAAGTACTGGCCGTCTCCGTCAACAAAATCCTTCAAATATTTTGATTCATGTGCTCAATGCACATACTCTAAATGAAATATCATTTTATTTTTTTATATAAAGTAATATCATAAATTTTTCAGTCGAACCTCTCTCTGCAACGGCCACCTTAGGACTCCACCCGCGGTCAAAAGTCCGAGGCGTTTTTTGTTTTATTTAGTGGGATTTTATTTAATATTAAATGGAAATAATATGGGCAAGGATGTATAAAAAAATTAGTTGCCGTTACTATATTTTAAATTTTCTCAAAATGATAAGCTTTTTTTCTGTTGAAAACTGACCAAAACTCTTTGTGCCTGATCAAAATTATGTTCTTGGCAAATGGCACCTGCCCAACAATTCTGCAGTTCACAGTTTTTAAATGCTTAGAACTTTTTTTAAATAGTAAACTTTCAAAATGTTTGGTAAATTGTCAGTGTATTGGCAATATTATTAAACTTTAAACAGTGAAAATGACAACCTTAACTTTTAAGTACATGTACTTTGCTTAACTTTTGCAAAATAATTTATCTCGTTTGACCTTGACAGACCTTTCTGGCCGTTGTAGAGAGGTGGCCATTATTTGGAGAGGTTATCAATTAAGAGCATTAATTGTAGTGAGTGAATGAGAAGTTGGGACAAGAAAACATGGCCGTTGTGGAGAGGTGACCATTAGTAGAGGTTCAACTATATACATGTACATTCAAGTACAGTTACAAAAAAATGTTTTCTTAATCTTCTAGTTCCATGTCAGTGTATAAACTTGAACCAGAGGCACAAGAAGCCATCAGAAAGACGCATCCAGGGATCAAAACTGTCTATTTCAACAAGGGACTTTGATGTTCCAGTATTGTTAAATAGAATTGATATAGAGTGTGTGCGCTCACGTGACCCTTGAATTACCGTCCGCCATGTTGGAGGACCACTTTGATGGGTTTTCCCTGTGTTTACCTTCTAGAGAGCGGGCAGTGCGAGCGCTTTTGAAATCATAACTCGCGTTTCCTTCAACGTTATGAATTAAAATCGAAAAAGTAGCTGATGTACAGTGCTTTTTTGTCATTTGTGCTAAATAAAATTTAAATCGATTTGTCGCGACCATGTGCTAATTTAAATCGATTTGTCGCGACCATGAAAATGATTCCATTTTATAAAAAAATATTGTTGACGTAAAACCGATTTCATAAGTGTGGCTGATTTTCTACTCTGTGATAATGTTTTCAAGGTTTAAAAAAATCGAGAACTAGTGGAAAACCTTCAGCGATTTTTAATAGTGGCAGCCGGGCACGGTCTTCAAAGGGTCTTCAAAAATGCCTCAGAAATTCTCACAGAATTTTCACGAAAAGCTTCATTTAAACCTCCTAAGAGTATTCTATCTTTGTTTAGAAATGCCAAGCGCTTCGAAAAATGAATTTGGTTTTGTAGTTGACGAATTCTCCGAGCTTGTGCATACTATAAAATCGCTGTGTTCTCGACACTTAGAA
Source organism: Dendrophyllia cribrosa (assembly GCA_024195265.1). Lineage (NCBI taxonomy): Eukaryota > Metazoa > Cnidaria > Anthozoa > Scleractinia > Dendrophylliidae > Dendrophyllia > Dendrophyllia cribrosa. The sequence continues at coordinate 16,004,266 of JAJLRJ010000001.1, forward strand.
AATTTGAGTGTCGAGAACATAGCGATTTTATAGTATGCACAAGCTCGGAGAATTTGTCAACTACAAAACCAAAATAATTTTTAGAAGCGCTTGGCATTTCCAAACAAAGATAGAATACTCACAGGAGGTTTCTGAATGAGGCCTTCAAGATTTTAGCATATTTGACAGCATCGGAGGCTCATAACAAGTTGTGTTGTTTTAGTCACCATTTTGATTACGTCAGTCCTCCAACATGGCCGCCGGTAAGTTTGTGACATCATCCGCACACACACTATTAATGGTAATGTATTTATACATTGTGTAATTATACCTGACTTTTTCCCAGGCCTTCGTGGCTTGCCCTTTCTCCCACTGCACCCCATCAATAAAAATTAATAGAACTTAAGTTAGGTAGACATGTATTTCCCTGTACAGTAGCAGCTGTCTCAGTGCCAGGCAGCAAATTAGAAGTGTTATTACCAAAATAGTGAATATAGTTAGTGTTGTTATTGCAGATAGCAGATAAATATTATTAAATAAAATTGCAAGTTTATAAATCAGGTAAGCAGCACATTCATTAATATATTATTGCCCTGCAGTATTCTAACACGTTGTGGTCAATTTTTCTTTTCCTAATAATTAGTTGATGGGTTTGATTTCTCTTTTTGGAAATTTAAGCAAATTTAAAAATGGTTGGAATCTGCAGAGTGTGTTTTGCTAGTAACTTTGATCTGTTTCTGGATCTAGTAACAAATGACTAAAAAAAATTCAGTAGCTGAAAATAGCTGTAATTGGACACATGCATCTTGTATGCATCAATCAGGCGCACTTAATTAATAATTAAGTGCGCCTGATTGATAAATGTTTATTTTTTTCTATCGCTGACCTTTTGAGTACATTGTAGATAAAAGTCTGCATAGACTTTTAAATCTCAAATTTTGTTATAATTATAACGATTATAGTAGTAGGTCTACTGTGTCGTACAATTCAGGGGTAATCATGCTCATCATTTCAAATTGTCTGCACACTACATGCTGGCTGTCTTGAAATAATTCACCTGATTACTCCCTGAATGGTACTCCACCATCTCAGTCCAAATTACTATTATGGGCCCGCATTTATTTAACTTTTTTTATTACAAATTGGTTAATATGTAACAACAGATTTATTGCTATCAGGGGGACAAATTTTAATTTGTGTAATATTTATTTAAATTTTATGCTTGGTGTTTTTTCTTTTGTCAATGTATACCCTGTTGGTGTAACAATATTATGAATACTGGTAAATGCATTGTTTTATTTAATACATTTTCAAGAGAATTACACAGCAAAATCTTTATTTTATCAGTAGCTAGCAAGCTTTTTGTGCTCAGGGACGGGGATTGGAAGAGGGGAAGGTGGAGCAGGGAAGGAGAGAGACAGTAAGAGACAGTAAGTACTGGTATTAATAGCATAGCTAGCTTATTAAATGTACTTACCAATATGTGTTACTTGCACATAGTCATTTAAAGGGTAACAAAATATCATTCACAATTTTGTGTACATAAAATATACAATGTAACTGACAAAATGAAATAATGTAGACTGTGTTCATTGCACGTAGGAATTGAACAATAAAATATCTGTTAGTAATAAAATATTGATATTTGTTTGACATTGTTTTGATTCCAGTTTCTTGGTATTAATTCAATTTTACCAAGTTAACCATTTCTATACACTCTTCAAGTGCACTAACCAGTTATACCACCATATCTCCATGACAGTCATGTACTTTCTGTTGTTTTTGTTTTTTGTTTTTTATCAATAATTGCTATTTCTATGAGCAGTTTGCTATAATGACCAACCTCATCACCAAGGCCTTTAATTTCTGGAAATTATGGAAATTGTGCTCAGGAGTATTGTGTTTGTCACATATCTTTGTCTGCATGAAACAGGAGTTCCAGATTGCAATTATATAATAATATATTATTTATTTATTTTTATGGTCATCTGTAAAGAACAACCCAGTGCCCAGGGCCTTCTTAGCCAGTAAACAGGCTCCTTTTGGGTGTATTGGGTGAAAAGAAATTGGCAAGTGAAGCGAGCCATGAGCACAGACTTCACTCGCTGATTTCTTTCCCATACCCCCCAAAAGGGAGCCTGTTCACAGGCTACGGCCTTCTCGGCATTAGCATTCAATACGTCATGAAATGTTGCATTTTATAAACGGTTCTAGATTTCAAGAAGAAAAAAATGTCTCCTAATCTCTGGAAACAACCTCAAGACAATATTTCATTATGTTTCATGTGACAATGAAAATATTCCTCCATTCTTGTAGTATTATTTCAACAGCCTTGTCCAGCAGTTTCTCTACATCGTTATTTTGAACAAGGTTGGCAACAGAGACATCTGCAGACAAAAGCCTGTTAATTAATTTTCAGGTCGAGTTCCTAATTTTGAATCTCTACATACACCGACTGATCCTGCAAATCCTGTGAATCATATTCCAGGTTTGGAATGCAGAAGCTTGATTTAATACTTTAACAGTAACTCTGACTAAATCACAAACCAAAACCACAGTCTATTCTTTATTTGATGACATTGATCTGAAAAATATTATTGTGTATTTATTTATAACATAACTAATTAACTAGGGAAATGTTCAAAACTTTTGTACTCAGACAGGACCCACCATTTTACAAAAAGACTGGTGGTCTCTTTATGTACCCCCTCTCCCCCACCTAAAAAGATGGTGTCTTGTTGGCATAGCCCCCATTCTATCAGGTCAGGAGTAGAAACTGAGAGAAAGATTTTTAAATTTTTAAGATTTAAAAATCTTCCTGTGCCGTTTTACTAGCAATCCAAGCTTCATGCACACAGAATATTAAAGTCTCATCTCCAATTTTTAAGCCAAAAAATTTAGTCCATTACACTCATCAGGTAGGTGGTATCTTGCATAACCCCCCTACCCCTACACAAGGTGGGTCCTCGTCGAGTATACTTGTTATGACCACTTCCCCTAAAAGTGAAATTATCAAGTTTGCATAAATTTAGGATATCAGATACATTAAATTAATAACTATTCTGTCAGTGATAATTTCAAAAGGTAAAAAAACAATTACACAAAATAATGATCTTGAATATTTTTTTGTTCAGTGATACTTGATATTATTTTTAATATTATTTAGTAATTTTGAATATGTTTGGCAGTTATGGCTGATTGTCTCTTTATAAACCCTTTCACTCCCAGAGTCAATTATAGACTGAGACAATGGTGTACTAGTTCTAACTTTCAAGTCTGTTGACAAAATCCTGTGGTGTGACCATTCAAGTGAAACCTCTTTGGCAGTACTTTTGCATGGTACCATTTGTTTTTCAATATTAATATATTTCACAAAATGAAATTTGGAGGTTTTCTTGAATTTTGATTTTTGGCACTCTTGGGAGTTCATCAGGGTTATTCTAGCTTTCTCTCAAAACAGAGTACCCAGTAATAACTGAATTGCTAAAAAATGCACCATTTTTTTTTACATTAAATACACTGTATACATGCACTGATGGAACTGTTCCAAGCAATCATGGCAGGCAAACTGCCATATGCACAGACTGGATGGACAATGGCGTACTTGCTGTCTTTGTTCAATGATGAAGCCACACAAAACTTGACTAAAGACACTAACTCTTGGCATTAACTTTTAAATGCCCATCTTATCTCTCAGTTAGCCTGAAATTTATTAAATATGTTTAATACATAGAGTGGATAAAGCTGTGAATATAAACATCCTTAGGTACAATATTATCAATGTATAATTATAGCGAAGTGATCTTATATCATTCATTAATTTTAATAGTTAAATAAATTATTGATATGATATATATCACTTGATGGGTTGTGTGGTCAAAGATCACCCAAAGACTCCTAAGAATTGCCAATTAAGATCATCTAGCTTAAAGTGCCCCTGTGATCAAATTTTTGATTTTAATTTTTTTACATTTTCGTGTACTATTAGACTTTCTTACTCATCTTGCCAAATTTCAATCCATTACGAACATCAGAAGTCATTTTATTTTAACATTTATTTCCGAGAATTTACGGCCGCCATTTATAATCAACCTTGTTCCAAGGGTTGGTTGCGAATGGGAGAAAGTGACGTCAAAGACTCAAACATACCTCACGGGTTGAAATTATAATAACAATCAGCATAGAAAATTGCACGAAGAACAAGTCCAAAGTTTTTGTTGCTTTTTGCGTGATTTTCAATACCTATTGTATTACATGACTGTGAGTGTCTTTTGAATATTAACTAATTTATTGCTTAAAATAAAATCTGACCTGATTTTGAGATCCAAACGTGAACTTATATGCATATCTACAAGTTAATTTTAAAAGTAAGTACAGTTTGTAATAACTATCAATGCTTATATTAAACAATTAAATTTATTCTAAATAAATAAATTATTAGAGCCAAAATCTCCACTAAAAGATGTCTGTTACCCATGTTGCCATGCCAATTTGCTAGCAGTGACACCTTCCATAAACAAACACTAGAATTGATGTAAGATGACACATTCATTGTTTGCAAACTTTGGACAATTTAACTTACTGTAGAGTTCTGAAAGGGCCCTGTTACTTTTGGAATAAGCAACTTTCGGGTAGCGGTTACTTTCGGGCATCTAAATTATGTGAGTAATTGAACAAATGCGGAATAAGCATCATTTTAATTCTCTCTTTCTCGTTGACTTTTGGGTACTCTTCAGCATTTTTGTACAGCAAAACACTTAAGCTATTCCATCTACATGGAGACGTCGCTAATTGTATCGATTGGATAGCCCATTATTTTTGGGTAGCCCGTTACTTTCTGGTGGACCGTTATTTTCAGGTAGGCCGTTACTTTATTTGGAATTACTAGAAAGGTCTGAAAATTAACGTTACCTTTTTTTTTTTTTTTGGGGGGGGGGGGGGAGGGGGGGGGGGAGGGGGTCTACTTTCAGAACTCTATGGTAAATTAACATGGAGCCACTGTAGATATGCCATGTTTCCTTTTTTTTGGAGACAACTGGAC
>JAJLRJ010000001.1:16011785-16036785 GCA_024195265.1 Dendrophyllia cribrosa
CAGCTGTAGTTCATACAAAACACGATAACTTTGCTTTGACACTGAAATACAATTCCTCAGTTGAAATACAATTCCTCAGTTGTAATACAATTCCTCAGTTGTGGAACTGTTAACAAAGGCATATTCACATGGCAAACTTGTTTGGCAAAAGAAAATGGTGTGACATGCTTTAAGGACGTTTGCGCGAAAATCTTCTAACATTGATTTTTTTATAAAACTTTTGCTACAGCTAGGTCATGAGTTGTTTGTGTCAGAAATGCAAAAAAATGAAGGGGTCACCGACTTCGTTTCCGAGATAAGATATCTGAAAGGCGACCCTAATTTTGAAAAATTGGTCTTCCTTACGGGATGAGACCCCAATGTCTGTTAGTCTAAAAATATTGCAAATAAATCTCCAAAATGCAACTTTTTTCCCCAAATTGTATGCGAGTAGGTCTGTTCAGCAAATTCATTCAACTGGTGACGTTTTTTAAAGTAAATTTAATCTTTAAAGAACAGTATTTGCAAACTCTGACAGCCGCAAATTGGCAGAATTCGATGTCGCGCGGGTAGAAAAATGGAAAAAAATTAAAGTTCCTACATTGATTTTTTGTTCATTTTTTCACAATCTGTCGAGAAGTAGCAAAGAAAATTATACATCAAAAAAAAATTGGGGGTCACCGACCATCCAAGCGAGTTAAATCTAAGCAAAGTTAACGCATCGGCTACCAGTCCTTTATGTGCTTAGATTTATTCTCTTGCACGCGCTCGTGCATGACGTAGCATGGCGTTGCGACATGAATTGCGTGCGCAGTAAGGATGCGCATAAACAATTAGCGCGAACGTCCTTAAAGCAGCAAAATCAATTTTTTAAAAAAATGACAATATTATTAGCAAACTGTTTGCAAATAGATAACATTAATATTTTGGGTGGCTTGCATGGGACCTTTCCTATTATATGGATCTTTTCACATTTGCATTTTTTCCATCTATTTTAACAAAGGCTGTTACAGTAAGTGTCAATAAAAGTATGAAAAAGAGTTTTCAAAATTTGTTATAATTTATAAAACTGCCTTTATATGGCCAGGCCTATTAATGTACATCTACATGTATCCTCCCAATAATAAATTAGCCACGACTCCAGTTTGCTATATAATCAGCCGTCTTTCCATTATCCACTCAATCACGTGAAGCCTCTCACCATAACAATCCCCACCTCTATTTACAACAGCTGCAATATTTTGTAGTCCTGAGCATTTATTGGATGGCCAATTAAGTTGAGAGGTTTGACTGCGTAAAATTCTTAGTTACGGAATTTAAATTATAGAGATGAAAGTTTTAAAAGCCTATTCAATTAATTAATAATTTACCTCTTCATGACCTTAGTTCCTCTGATGCTCAGTGATGTACCACGTGGCTTGGATTTTTTAACTGGATGCTGCATCCTCCACTCCCTTTCAAAATAAAATATATTTATTATTTATTAATGATAATTAAAAGTATTATGATATTATTGTAGCTCCAAAAATATATACACATCAACTGTACCGTTCATACAAAACAAGCAGATTCGATCTGCAGCAGATATGTTTCGGCAAATTAAAACAGACTAATAAAAAATAAATAAAAGTGCAGACTAATTTTTCGTCTGCATGATCTGCTTTCAGTCTGTGCAGACAATGTATCGAAATTGTCTGCAACAATTTGTTACTGCAGATGAAAAACAGATCAAGCCGATCCTCGCCCATATGGCATCACAATGTTGCTACAATGCTGCTGGGTGCAGTTCACTTCTATCGGGTTTAATTGAAAGCAAAGTACATGTACATCACTCGAGATCCATCAAAATCATGAACTATCTGTGAGTGAATGGTGCTGGTCTATGCAGCACTTACTTTTGAGGTTGAACCTCAATCCGGCTGGACCACTCCCAGATCCAATCAGTGTTTTTTTCCTGAGGAAGAATTGGATCTGCCTTCAAATAGAAATCAATATACATTTAAAAACTTAAACGGAGAAATTAATAGGTGGACAAAATTATTTTGATAAACCGTTTTTATCAACTTATTTTGGCTGAGACTGCCATCAAAGTTATGGGGGAAATTTACTAATAACTGCCTATAATATGACATTGCTTAGATCACAAACATTCTACATGAGTTAATAGTACCATGGGTATACAATGGAGTGTAACAGACTGAGGTTATTATGATTTATACCATTTCCAATAACTGGGTATGAAAATACTGTATGGTAAAAACAGGAATGTCAAATATAACAAAAAAATATATAACAAAAATAGCACCAAAAAACGAATAACAGTCGTCCGACATTTCGAGATTACTATCTCTTCATCAGGGACTACAGCAACTCAATTATGAAAATACTGTGCTTATTAGCTCTGATTGTTCAATAACTATGACTATTATGATGGTCAACCATGTGGAAAAATGTAGTTATTGTATATAAAAGTAATATACCACACATTTCTATGGTTTATTAGTGCAATAGTACAAATTTATAAACTGAATAGAGGCCTGTAAATCATGTGCCTTTGGCTTGTGACTTACAATGTATCTCTTTTGTGAATCTTTCAACATTCTGTGTGGTTTAATGAGCTTATTAATAAACCATGGAAATGTGTGGTTTATTTCTTACACAGGATGTCTGGATATCATTGCAAGAGCACAGGGGGCACTGGATAAGGGGGGGGGGGGGGGATGTACACACTGTATGGTAAGTGCATGAGAGGTTATTTGCATATCAGGGATGCATGATGTACATGTATCTGAACAAAAGGATTAAAAGGTAAGGCCGAATATTCATAATTCCAAATCAATCTGCTTACAAATTTGAAATCAGCTGTTTTGGCTCCTTTTTGAGATTAGTCCTCCTCCCCCCAGTTGAAGGGATTGGAAGAGAAATAATTTCTTACAGTCACTACAAATTGTATGTACCCAATATTGAATCAGAATTCTTAAATGCATCCTCACAACTTCAATGGATGACTGTCAATTACCACAATTTAGTTATATTGTTGTCCATCCCATCATCATCATACAGGCGAGTCCCTTATTATTGGGGTGGAAGGGGGGACATCTACACATCCCATTATATTTTTTTATCCTAAAATACTGTAAGCTAGGACTCTACATTGTATTTGTATATTCTTGTGTCCCAAATTTTATAACATTTTATAATCGATATCCTGGTGACCTAGCTAAGTAGTGGATTTTGTAACCCCCCTCCCTCCTCCCTCCTCCCTCCGGAACAAGATTGTTGTCTGCGTAACGACATTTGTATACCGTATTTTCTCAATTAAACGCCCCCGGCGTTTATTTCAAACTTGGCCTTGTGGACCCGGCGTTTCTTTGAATCGGCAGTTTTTTCTCGCCCGCCATTTTTTTAAAATGGGTTATTATTCGTTTTTCTTGGCAGCCGTGTACCTTGCCCTTAAATCTTAAGTTTATTATACCACAAATAAACGTTTGAGGGGCTTACTTACAACTTCCTCTATTATACCCGGCGTTTAATCGAGAAAATACGGTAATTTCCCTTTGCGAATGAATCAGTTGTATTATTACCTGGGATAAGTCCACGTTAAAAATATTTTTTTGTATCAATCCAGGTAAAAGAAAGCAGATAAGAAGAAATTTAAATGTATTAGAATGAACAGGGTACAATGTCCGTGTATATTGAGCCTGAATTTTTAAAGAATAGGTCACTGTGCACGCAACAAAAACATTTTACTAATTACGCTATTCTATACCACTGCATTTGTCTTTTAAATATATTGCAGTCAGAGCTCGCTTTAATCCTTCTATCATCGATCGAGCACGTTAAGGATCTTGAACAAAATAAATCGATCATTACAACACAAAGCGTTTTGAAATACCGATCGCGCGACATAAACAAGAATATGAGGAACAGGAAGAAAATCGCGAAAACTGCAAGAAATCGGACTTGCTTACTGTTCTCAGAAGGCCTTGTGGGCATTCCTCGCCTCGACTAGGTGATCCAGACGGACTTTTTTCGCCGCTAAATGAGTTTTAATAAAAGAAGATAAGTTAGTCATATCAGTCTAAAACAAATAGGCTTTAAATTAACTTTACGTGCAACTGCAATCAAGGTTCGAACAACATCCCAGCCCAGCGCGTTTAATACCTTGAGCCTTGCTTCGATTGCTCTTCAACCGCTTCGGCGAGTAAATCTTCCATAGCCCCGTCTTCTGAAATCACTGGAGAATGTTGAGCTCCATTGCCATTTCTAAATGAGCCATCTAATTTAACCCACGACCCTGCGAAAATAAGAAAAAACAAGACGATATACGCGCCATACGTTATGAATATTATTTTGACGCAGTGTGAAAAAACACATTCGCAAAAGTGCGGTTTCGAATGTTTACACCCACCATTCAATGACTCAGTGGAACTATGGCTGCCTCCATTCACTGTGTTCGCCATTAGTGTGTTTAGATAAACGACTTAATCTCCGTCGTAACCAAAAAAGCGACTGCGATGGTCTCCCTTTCTCCTCCTATTTCTCAATGGGAAAAATTTTCCTTCTTTATTTTGCATTTTCTTTGGACCCTTGTTTACATTCATTGTCTAGCCAATCAGCGTATCGAACGTTTATCACGTGGAAAAGTTAGCAACGGAAGCCGCTTGGCGTTGTCACTTGTCAGATCACAGGGTTTACGGTCACCTACGTAGCCACAGGGAGCAGAGGAGCCAAATTTGACCTTCACGCGTTCAATCTTTGAGCTTGATAGGCGCGCTGTGTCTTGCGTTATTCGATCTGTTGTTTTCGAGTCTGTTTTTCGCCCCAGCGGGACCCCAAGGGTTTTCGGGGCTTTCCGTTGGGTAACCGCATACTGCTGACTGTGGGCGCCACCAGATCGTAACACAGTAAGAAGAGAGACAAGTGTCTCTTTTTCTTCTCGGCACTTCGTGCCTCGCTCGGAAAGCTTACGCTTTCCGGTGGTTGCCCGAAGGGCAACGACCGGAAAGCGCCGATTACGCTTGGGGTCAGCGCGCCTATTAAGCTCAAAGATCGAACGCGTAAAGGTCAAATTTGGCTCCTCTGCTCCCTGTGACCTAGCCTGTGAACAGGCTTCTTTTTGGGGATGGGGTTAGTTTCTAGAGAAACTGTGGTGCTGCGTCGGTGGGGGGATGAAACACGAGAATTTAGTTTTATCGACTGAGTCGATAAGGTAAATTGACCACCGTAAAAAGATTCAAATAGCTGACGTTTCGAGCGCTAGCCCTTCGTCGGAGCGAATCAAGGAATTGTGGGTAGTGTGTGGTTTTATATAGTAAGCGGTGGAGCTACGCTATTGGTGGAAATTTGGTGACGTGAAAAACAAATGTAGATTAGTTGAATGAAAAGCGTTCGTTGATTCCGTGGGGTTTGAGAGTGCCGATTTGAAAGATGATTTTTTGTTCTAGGTTTTTACGGCTTTCTGTGTTACCCTGGTGTAGGGAAAGGCCGCAGATTGTCATGTGTTGTTTAGAATGGTTAGTAAGATTAAAATGGCGCGCGACTGGTTTGGATGCGTCTTTGTCATTTTTTTCAACGTCTCGGAGATGTTCACGAAAACGGTCGCCCAGTCTTCTCCCTGTTTCGCCAATGTATATCTTTTTGCAAAAAGTACATGTTATGCAGTAGATAACATTTACGGAGGTGCATGTAAAACGATCAGTGATTTTAATAGATCGTTTGGGTCCTGTTATTTTGTCCGCGTTGTGAATGAAAGGACAAGTGTTACATCGTGTGCGTGTGCATTTGAAAGTTCCCGGTACATCGTCAGATTTCAGTGCGCTCGTAACTAGAAAGTTGCCAATGTTTTTGTCACGTTTGAATGAAATTAGTGGGGGTTGTGAAAAAATTCTGCCTGTTTCGGGGTCGTTTTGGAGTAATTTGAAATTTTTTAAAATGATGCTTTTGACTGTGTTGTTGTGTGGGTGGAAAGTGAGGGTGAATGGAATTCTCTCGTTCTCTTCCTTCTGTGGCGTTTGTAGTGCTGATTGTCTGTCGATCTGTTGTGCACGTTGTTGGCCCGTATTAACAACAGAGTCAGGGTACCCACGTTTCTTGAAAAACTGGCACATTTCTTCTGATTTGTTGGAAAAATCAGAGTCATCACTACATAGACGTCGAAGTCTGAGAAATTGAGAATACGGAATGGCGTTTTTAACGTGCGATGGATGTGAGGATGAATGTAACAGATAACTGTGGGAATCTGTAGGTTTGTAGTGCACACTTGTGGATAAACTGTTACCGTTGATTGAAATATTAATGTCAAGAAAAGCGACTGAGGTTTCGGAAATTTCCCAGGTATATTTTAGAGCGGGATGAAAAGTATTGACAGAAGTTATGAATTGATTAAGTTCCTCTTTACTGGAAGAGGTAGCGCCAATGCAATCATCGATGTAGCGGCCGTAGAGTTCGGGTTTGGTTCCGTGGTACTGATTAAAAAATTTGTCTTCGATGTGGCCTACAAAAAGGTTAGCGTAGCTTGGTCCCATTTTGGTGCCCATGGCGACTCCATTTACTTGTTTGTAGTAGTTTTGGAATTTTCCCAAAACTACTACAAACAAGTAAATGGAGTCGCCATGGGCACCAAAATGGGACCAAGCTACGCTAACCTTTTTGTAGGCCACATCGAAGACAAATTTTTTAATCAGTACCACGGAACCAAACCCGAACTCTACGGCCGCTACATCGATGATTGCATTGGCGCTACCTCTTCCAGTAAAGAGGAACTTAATCAATTCATAACTTCTGTCAATACTTTTCATCCCGCTCTAAAATATACCTGGGAAATTTCCGAAACCTCAGTCGCTTTTCTTGACATTAATATTTCAATCAACGGTAACAGTTTATCCACAAGTGTGCACTACAAACCTACAGATTCCCACAGTTATCTGTTACATTCATCCTCACATCCATCGCACGTTAAAAACGCCATTCCGTATTCTCAATTTCTCAGACTTCGACGTCTATGTAGTGATGACTCTGATTTTTCCAACAAATCAGAAGAAATGTGCCAGTTTTTCAAGAAACGTGGGTACCCTGACTCTGTTGTTAATACGGGCCAACAACGTGCACAACAGATCGACAGACAATCAGCACTACAAACGCCACAGAAGGAAGAGAACGAGAGAATTCCATTCACCCTCACTTTCCACCCACACAACAACACAGTCAAAAGCATCATTTTAAAAAATTTCAAATTACTCCAAAACGACCCCGAAACAGGCAGAATTTTTTCACAACCCCCACTAATTTCATTCAAACGTGACAAAAACATTGGCAACTTTCTAGTTACGAGCGCACTGAAATCTGACGATGTACCGGGAACTTTCAAATGCACACGCACACGATGTAACACTTGTCCTTTCATTCACAACGCGGACAAAATAACAGGACCCAAACGATCTATTAAAATCACTGATCGTTTTACATGCACCTCCGTAAATGTTATCTACTGCATAACATGTACTTTTTGCAAAAAGATATACATTGGCGAAACAGGGAGAAGACTGGGCGACCGTTTTCGTGAACATCTCCGAGACGTTGAAAAAAATGACAAAGACGCATCCAAACCAGTCGCGCGCCATTTTAATCTTACTAACCATTCTAAACAACACATGACAATCTGCGGCCTTTCCCTACACCAGGGTAACACAGAAAGCCGTAAAAACCTAGAACAAAAAATCATCTTTCAAATCGGCACTCTCAAACCCCACGGAATCAACGAACGCTTTTCATTCAACTAATCTACATTTGTTTTTCACGTCACCAAATTTCCACCAATAGCGTAGCTCCACCGCTTACTATATAAAACCACACACTACCCACAATTCCTTGATTCGCTCCGACGAAGGGCTAGCGCTCGAAACGTCAGCTATTTGAATCTTTTTACGGTGGTCAATTTACCTTATCGACTCAGTCGATAAAACTAAATTCTCGTGTTCTTTTTGGGGAATTGGGTTAGGTTAAAATCGGCGAGCGAAGCGAGAACTGGGGAAGAGGGAAAGGGCCCTTCCCTCTTCCCCAGTTCTCGCTTCGCTCGCCGATTTTCCCCAAAAAGAAGCCTGTTCACAGGCTAACGGTCACCTCGCCACCAGGGAGTTTCGCCACCAACGAACTCGCCACCAAGAGAAAAGTCACCTCGCCACCAAGCAAAGTCACCTCGCCACCAAGGTAGAAGTAGCTGTTTGATTAGAAACAAGACGCTGTGGGAGCGTATACTTGGGCGTCGTTGTATTAGGCATATTGGAGAATAATTGTCTTGGGAATCTGCATGCACGTTATTTCACGGTTTGATGATTGGGAGTATTCGGATAGTGTGAGTAGTCTAACAAAGAAGCTCGTTAACCGTCTAAAACAAGAAGACACAGTATACTTAGCGTGTGAGATCGCACGCAAATTATGAAAGTAGCGTGTCCACTGTGTCAAAAGACGAGTACATGGTGAAAAATACAAATCGATGCCTACTTTGTACTTACCGTTGAAAAAAAGGCCGTATGTCAGAGTTTCCCGATGGTTGTTATTGGTTTTAGCTAAATCTTGTAACTAGCTGGTCTGTGTTTCCGACACTTTTGAAGTGAATGCAGATGTAGCCGCAAAGTGGCCTTTCGAAGCCATGATGTAATTGCCTGGTCCGGACACGAGGTCAAAACAACTTTTCCAAGTGAAAGTTTTGCTGGAAGTATTCCCGCCGTTATTATAATAAAGTTTGAATGAAACTTATAAATTTAATCAAAGTTAACGACAGAAGTGATAATTTAAGAGGAGAGAAACAAATTTAGCCCTTTGAAATATATTTTTTCAGTTGAGGTAAAAATGTTGCAATTTGCATAATGTGAAAGTAATTTGAAACCTTTCCAGTAACGCATAACGCAGCTGTTTCGTAAAACATCTCGCAATCAGACACACGAAAATATATCCAGTTTTTATTTCTCTGTATCCGAAACAAAGAAAAGAAAATTAAATGAAAAAGTGATCGCTTTAAGGTTATTTTCGCCCGAGAAACATTCACTAGCGGAAGCAAAACTCGCAAGAAACGTCTCGCAAGACACCGCGTGCATTGTTTACATCTTCTCTCGGCGGTGAATTTTTGCACCCAAAGTTTCAGTTGTCTGTTCTGTTCTTTCAACTTCACGAAATAAAAATTAATGAAAGGCAAACAACCGAAAGAAGTGAAATTAATTGGGATTCCTACCACGCTTATATTTCTTCCTTCGCTGTCCACTGTTCACTTCTTATTAAATAAGCGCTATGTATGTATTCGTCTAAATTATCTTCTTCATGTTCGTTTTAACATGTTTTAGCGGGTTTCCGTCATGAAGGTATCGTAGAATTAATCGCGAGTGTCAAATACTTTCGCAGTGTCTTCTTGAGTAATTTCCTTATGCATATTGAATATGAAACTGTTAGATGCAACAGAGAAAACACAACTCGCACTTTGTGACGTTCGCCTCGCATCAACAAACAACAGGTGTACTCCACCGCGGTCAAACTAGAGAAATTTGCAAAAGTTAACCAAAGTACTTCAAAGTTAAGGTTGTCATTTTCACTGTTTATTAAAAGTTTCATATATTGACAATACACTGTCAACTCACTAAACGTTTTGAAAGTTTACTAAAAAAAAGTTCTAAGCGTTTGAAAACTACGAACCGCAGAACTGTCGGCGCCATTTGCCAACACAATTTTGCTCAGGCACGAAGCGTTTTGATCAGTTTTCAACGATCGAAAAGAAGCTCGTTATTTTGAGCCGGAAAGATGAAAAGATAGTTACATAAACTAATTATTTTATACATCCTTGCCCACCTTTCCACTTAATTCTAAATGAATCCCACCAAATAAAACGAAAAACGCCTCGGACGTGTGACCGCGGTGAAGGTTTGAATAATCCCGCCGTCCCCAGAGTTGCGCAATACTGCACATTTGTGGAGAACCAAACTGCATTTTAATATTTGGTCGCTACGCCCAAGTAAAAAACAGTGCCTTTATTATTTTGTACCGAAATCGTTGTGCCCGTCACGTCACGATCGTGGAGCCGCCATCTTGGATTATTTGGCGAGCGAAGTCTGAGGAGAGGACTTTTCAAAGTCTTGCGTTATTCACGGTGTCCACGTGTTGGTGCATGATAAACGCGTGGACTGTTTATTTTTCTTCGCGCTTGCTTCGCGAGCGGTAAGAACTTGATTGTCTTTGTTTTTCTTTGACATAGATGGCTGTATAAGTTGTGAAAACACATTTATTATGTTGCAAATTGTATGTATAAATAAATGCTACTACTACTACTAGGTGTGTTTTTTTTCCCGACGCGCGTGATTGTCTTTTTATTGGGGCTGGTCATCAACGTGCGTGAGTGTTTGTTTCTTAGGGCTGCGCTGGCTTGCCCCCTTTCTTTTTTCTTTTCGTTTCACCCGCCGACATGCGAACGTTTCAACCTATAAAACTATGTTTCTTGAGATACACAACTGACCTATTATACAAAGTATAAACCTGTTCTCTTATATTGCTACCGCTGATTATGCATCGCAGACGCAATGTTTTGTCGTACGATGTCAACAGCACGGTCCGATGTATGCAAGATAGTTAAGTTTTGGTTTATAAGGACATGATTCGATTCTTCTGTTGTTCAGAGTTAAAGCAATCTATAAGTTGCTTAGTGGCGAGGTGGCGAGGTGACTTTTCTCTTGGTGGCGAGTTCGTTGGTGGCGAAACTCCCTGGTGGCGAGGTGACCGGATTCCGATCACAGGTATCCCAAACTCACGATTAGAGAAAGAGAATATTGAGCGCTCTATAAGAAATCGTATGGATTTGACTGATATTTTACCCTACTTTTAATGAAATAAAAGAAATTTATTCACCTTACTTGTTTTCTGTTGTCCTTTTGGTCCGACCGTCTGATGAAGGCTACGACAGAAATTCCAAAGCCCCCATATATAAACGATCCAATCACCCAAAAGGGCAACAGAAAACAAGAAAGGTGATTGGGGGTATTTTTTCATTTTCTTTTTCGGCTATCCCTTCTTTTAACCTCTTGAGATTTCATTCAAATTCAGGTAAAAGAGAGTCTCGATGGGGTTAACCGTTAGCCGTAAAACGGCCCAAAATTTAGTCGTTAGACGTAAAAATCGAAAATTTTATTTTGTAAAGCCGTATGATGTCACGCAACACTCCATGACTTGCGAACACTCAACGACTTGCGAACGCTCAATGACTTGCGAAACACTTTTCGCCAGGCGTTCCTTGTCCTACTTGATCACGTGATCAAGGATCCACAAGGATTTAGGACCGACTTTTTGTAAAAACATGGCGTCAATTTAGTGGTATAAAAAACAAAAAACAGGCTAAATACGACTCCCACTCGTCGCAAAAAAGTATTTTAAAAGCCTAAAGTATAAAGCTTTCCCAGTAAGACTTTAGAGAGGATTGTGCCTTTAGATCACAGTAAAGAATTTTTTCTCTTCGGTGATATAAACCTTTTGCATTCCTTGAATTTTGTGACTGTTTTTATCTTAGGGCTGGTTTTCACAAGAAAGCAAAGCACAACTGTTGCATCTTATCTGTGTTATTCACGGCGTTCACGTGTTGATGCAGTATATGATACACGCGTCGACTGTTTTTTTTCCTTTGCGCTTGCTTCGCGAGCGGCAAGAACGCTGTGACGTCAATACAAGAATGCCAGTGTTGCGATTTCTCAGTTCCTCCGTTTCTTGGTGCGTGTTGCTACAACCATAGACAACACACCTTAATAAAACCATGTTTCTTCCTCAGGCCCCCAATTAAAAAACATAGGCACGCATTGCGTGCATGAGCTATTTTGAAAATTACCTAAATGATATGAAATGGTGAAAGCAACAAAACAGCGGAAGTAAACTCGCACAAATAACCGCTTGCAGATATACGTCTTTCAAATCCTCCGGCCCGCCCACTACCAAAAAAAAATACCGAGATAACCAACTGGGTCCCGTTTCGCGAAAGTCCCGATAACTTTTCGGGCCGGGAAAGCCATCTTATGTGCGCAATGTATTTATTAAAGATAAAAATTTTGTTGGTTTTTAAAGCTAAGCAATAAAATTCTAAATTGACAAAACAAGTCGGGCTAGTTTGAGGGCTAAAAACTGCATTACCATTTTATAGATTCTGATTTTAATATAGTTCCGGGCCCAAAAAAAAGGGACTTTCGAAAAACGGGCCCTCTGGGACCAAAACTCTATTTAGGTGGAAAAATGCAAAGTTTGCTTTTGTATTCTAGCCTAAAGGGCTAGGTATGAAAATAGGTGGGAACAAAATCACAAGTTTTGGCTAGCTTTTTTTCACGGGATTTTCGGAGTTATTTTTTGACGAAACAACGGCCCCAGTGCAATGAGCAACTTGTTTCAGTAATGAGTGTATTAAATGTCAACCAGAAAAGTCCTGCACAGAAATTTGATGCATCCAAATTGAAGGCTTATTATTTCCTGGAAATTTGTATCTAGTCTTTTTTTAAAGGTTTCTTTTATTATTCACAAAAGACACGTGGAAAAGGTTCCTTTTGGCCTGGAAGACGCAAACTAATTAAATTAAATTGTTTTCAACTCCAAACCACAAGCTACTAAAATTCTTTGAACCACCTGTTTCTGTAATGTAAACCAGAAAAGTCTTTCACAGAAACTAAACGCATGAAAAATGAATATTAGTAGTCTCCTAGTAAATTGGAACTAATATTATTTAAACAACTGGTTTTATTCTCCACAAAAAAGTCGTGCAAATAGAAACAGAAACTAATTAGATTAAATTGTTTTCGACTCAAAACCACAAGCTAATTGAATTACTTACACGAACATTGTTGAGGTTAACATTTGGAACCAAACACCTTTTCCTGTACACCCTGGATCCAGAGGTCCGTTCTCTGAATATCATGAGTGAAATTAACCGTACAAACGGTTAGAAGAAGCTCGCGAGACGCACCCTGGATCCAGAGGTCCGTTCTCTGAATATCATGAGTGAAATTAACCGTACAAACAGTTAGAAGAAGCTCGCGAGACGATTTTTTCTCGGCGCGTTGCGCCTCGTTGTCGCGGCTTCGGTGCTCAAACTCGCCGTTTCCACTAAAAAATAAAAACCTCTGGCACCCAGGGTATTTCCTGTAATGTCGACCAGCAGAAACTTAGCGCATCCAAAATGAATTTTGCTTGTTTCCTAATAAATTGCAACTAACAGGCGTTTTTTAACGCGCCATATAATTAATTACAATACGTTTTCTCGAAAACATGTTGAAGTCCACGTACCAGTTTCCATAAGGACAAAGTTCAATATTTGCATGTGCACACAACGTGACTGCTCATACAAAATACAGTCGCTTCTCGCTTATAGTAATCGCTTGAGGCATACAATTAATAACCTACACATCAGCTCACATTAATTGAAAGAAAGATAAACGTTTTACATACTGTAAATTGTAGATTAATTGCATTACATTTTCTCTGTTGAACTCCATGCATCACGGACAAGTTTCTATAAGGACAATTCAACACTTTCACGTGCAGACAGCGTGTCTGACAAAAAAAAATCCAATTTTAAATAGTAATCGCTTGAAACCCAGGCTTGAAACATACAATTCATGTTCCGCATCATATTATTTGAAATTGGCTTGCCGCTTTTGCAATAAAACTATACTCATACTTCAGTATAAGCCCCCGGGGGGGGGGGGGGGGGGGGGGGGGGGGGGGTACTCCCATATATGAGCTATATAGGTATGTGCCGCTGTGAAGGGTATGGTTTTCAGGCAGTTTAGTCTAGGATAGGGTATAGTTATCAGAGATTTTTGGTCTAGAATAGGGTATCATTTCCGCTAAACTGATCAATTGCGTGAAGAATTTAGTCTAGACAAGGTTTACTGCCAAATGGCATTTAAAAATCGGTACGGCATTTTTGCTGACCCCTGTTTAACTAATGGCTGTGATAGTGAACGAGTTTCTGGAAAATAGCGAGTCTGGAATAGGTCTAGGATAGGGTAGGGTTTTTCGGTGTTTAGTCTAGAATAGGGTTTCAAAATGCAGCTAAAATGGTCTAGTATAGGTTAAGGGTCTCAGAGTCCCAGCGGCACACCCCCACCCAAAAATTTGCAGAGTACCCTCCCCCCCCCCCCCCCCCCCCCCCCCGGGGTATACGCTCACCTATGAACGTAACCGCGGTCCACATTTTTTGGACGTATTATCCCCCGCAGACCATTCTACCATTCACGCATAGGGCACATTATAGGCGGTATTTCCGAATAAATGTCCTTGATATTGCCAGGTTAGCAAGCCAGTCGGGATTAGAGAACAGTTCCCAAGCAACAAATTTTCAAAACTTTACACTTTTAGTGTTTGCGGCAACAATCGCGGAGATTCAAGATGGCTGATTTTCAATTCATGTCAAGTGCCCTTCTTTGACCTTCAGTAATACCATTTTAGAAGCGAAAATTTGATTGGCTGACATAGTACACGGTGTACATACTAGAGGCAATCTGATTGGTGTGACATAACCCAAGACATACATACATACAAACAAACAAACATACAAACATCACAAACCAACCTTTGCGCCTGCTAATGAGCTATTTTTTTCAAAATAGCTCAAAAAATGTGAGGAACTGAGAAACCTCGACACCGGCGTTCTTGTATGACGTCACAGCGGACTATTTCCAGTCTTTCTTCTTGCGCGGTTTTGTAACACACCGGAAGTGAAATTTCACGTTTTTAGACGGCTACAACGCAGAGAAGAAAAATCGACATCCAAATTTTTTTTCCATTTTCTTATCAGATCATCATGTAGATTCGATCAAGCAAATGAAAAAAATCACTGTCATATACATTTTAAGAATAATAAAGCGTCCCAGCGGATCTATAATCTTTTGTTGGATATTACAATCAGCACCCCGTTTTTAAGGTGGCTCGATGGTGTTTTTTTCTGTGCCGACCACTCTTTTTCAATCACGTATTTGGATATCTTATTCAGTATTTACCTAAATACTCATGGCACACACTTACTAGGGAAAAATTGAAGTTTCCATTTCAGTTGTATTTTTTTGCGATCGAAGCGTCCTTGGCAACGATACGTTGCTAGGCGTAGTTTTACTTGTGAGGCCGCCGTCGGCCTGTATGAGAAATTTTGGTAACTCGCTCTTGGGGACTGAAAGAGTACCACAATGCACACATTTTAGCCAAGTTTGGTTAACTTCTGTGAGAGGATTTTTGAATGGCGCGAGTTTACTTATTTTAGGGTTAAATTTGGTAAAATATCAAAGTTTGTTGTATTTCACCCCAAACTGAGAGATCGAGGACCTAACTCTTCTGTTAGACACGCTTATTGTAGCGTTTTTCACGTCTTTTAATAAGGGAAATAATTGCTGCCTTGACAGTGAGTAAAAATTTCTGTTTTCTGTTTGCGGCATGCTCTTGCTATTTTTAGGTCAACAAGGAGCCCGATGGGCTTCGAAACTGGCTCGTTTGGCCTCAGTTTCCACCCGGTTTTCACTTTAGAGTTTTATATTAGCAAGCCACAATATACAATCTCGAATCTATCAATATGTACAGTCCAGTCCACATTTACATTCCACAGCCCGCTTCAAGCACTCCTTAGGGACGGACTATTTTATTGCGTTCGTCTGCGAACGCGATCCTAATTTCGTGTTGAATGTCCTGTATCATGTGTTGGGTTCCCTGTGCAATTTCCTAGCGGAAAAAAATCGAGATTTTTTCTCATGCTTGTTCATCCGATTAGCCCCCCCCCCCCGAAGATTCTTTGGTGTTTTTCAGGGGCAAATTCACGGGCGGGAACTGGTATCTACTTTGGCCTCGTTGTCATTTGAGTTTGCTGCCGATTGGAGAAGGACGTTTTTGCTTCGCTTATTAATCTGCGGCGCATAAAAGCAACTTTACGCTTTTCAACGGCCGGAAAAAAGTTGAGAATTGACCGATTTTTATCACATAGCAAGTGAAATGAAGCCTGGTAGTATAGTGTGGGGGAGTTGTGGGAAAGGGATGTGTAACAGACTCCAGACCCTCCAAAACAGAGCTGCCAGGGTGATAACCTCCTCTAACTACGATAGACGATCAGTTGAGATACTGGATGAACTTGGGTGGGATAATCTTAAGACACGAAGGACAAGACAATTAGCCATAATGATGTATAAATTGAAAAATCGAAATGTACCTGATCATTTGGCTCAAATTTTTAATAGTACAAACTCTATGTATTCTTACAATATAAGAAACTCAACACATAATTTATTTGTACCAAGACCGTATACTGAGGCTGAAAAAAATAGCTTCCACTATAGACGGGCGGTTCCCTGGAATAGTCTATCAAATACTATTAAAGGACAGACAAGCCTGAAATCCTTTATATCATATTTGTAATTTAGTATAATTTTAATGACCATATTTATTTAATATTGTATTTTTTTTATTGCATGATTTTTGCACGGCTCTCTGGAAGAGCATTTTTATGAATGAGATTCCGTGATTAAATAAAGATGATTGATTGATTGGTAGAGGTTTGACGGCAAAATCAGCCACGGACATTTCAGGGTCTGTTTACGAACGCTGTCGATCCGCGTCGATCTCTACACAATTCATCGGTCTTTGTCATACGGGCATGTCAAATAATGGTTGGCTGCGATTTTTTTTCTGTTTGAATCCAACAATTCTTCCCCGTAACTTATGCCCGCATGTTTTTTCTCGCTGTTGTTGCTGTTTTTCAGGTATTAAAAATATAGACGGCTGCATCACGGTGTTCCTTTGTTTGCTTATCTTATCATTGCTATTTTACTAAATAACATTCGATTTCTTTATGATTTTGTTTAGTTTTATTGTTTATCGTGTAAGCTTATGTTTGAATCACATCATCTTAATTACATCTGTGCTGCTGTTTGTCAAATATTCAATGTTATTCGCTTGAAATATTTGCATGTACTGTATGTAAATGTCAACAAAAAGTAACGCAAATGTCACGCTGTTTCTTCCTTGTCACCGCAAAATGTTTGCGAGTCTCTTGCACTCTCAAGTGGCGGTGAACAAAAACATTTAGCATGGTTTGAATCGACATCTATACTGCTTCTTTCAATTCAGCTTTTAACGAACATGTCGAACGCACTCTTAATCTCTGATTATTACTAGTTGTTAAGAGGGGGGGGGGGGGGGGGGGGGGGGGGGGGGGGAGGGGTGGGCAATTACTAAAAACAAATTCCTGCACAGCAAAAGTAAAGAACAAAAATAATGCACAGCGAGCGAAAGGAAAAAAGGTATGGAGTAATCCCGAAAAAAATTCTTGCACAACATCAAGACGGAAAAAAAATTCATGATCAGAAAAATTGCCCAACACCGCCACCTGCCCCCACCCCCCACCCCACACCTCCCTTTAGTAGGCTACAGTTTCAGGTCTATATTTTTTTCTCTGATCGGCTCGGTACTGTTAGAAAAAACATAAGTTTAGAATTTTGTATATTTTTGTCGCTTTAAAATCCTTGAAACCACCTACTACAAGGAATCAGGATTGTTTTAAACACAAGCATTTTGGAGAATCGGTGATGGGGTGCCGAATAAATTAACAATATCAACACGATCGATCAAATAGCGTGACATGAATACGAGATGTGTGGAATTTGAAGGTGACTCCACGGAGTGTTTACTCAGCAGTTCTGTGACGTGCCGGGACGTGTTATATTCAACGATTTATTCGATCTAAACTCGACTGTTTGACAATTGATTTGGTTAGAAAAATTCAACCCGCTTTCCTTCTACCAGAAATAGATCACATCCGAAAATCACAGAGATTTAATTTTTAACAATTCCGTCGAAATTAGAACGGTAAATATTTGAATTATAGTTGCTGACATCACTGATTACGCCATTTCTGAAAACCGGAAGTAAACTAGTTTCGGTGTTGGCCGCAGCAAAAGCGATTCCCGGGGCAGGTGACACGACAGAAAAAAAAAAAAAAGGGTATTTTAAGAACTGACTCGTCGCAGAGCGACGAGCCAGTTAATTACGTGTTTAACGTTGATGTTCAACAGCTCACCTGTTATTTCATGAATACATTGCCAGGACTGATGAATTACCATAATCGGCAGGTCTTCGGAAGTTAATCAAGCGTTTTGGTTCCGCCCGTGCTAGACTGGAATTCGCGTGCAGGTGTCATTTCAGAACAATGAAATATGCAGAATAGATCATGAATTGTAAACAACAAGAAATCTCTGAAAATACTAGCGCGCATGTTACCAACTCGACGTTCAGCGTACAAGTCTCACAGCATTTCAACCAACACGAAATTTGGAGACTAAGTAAAAGAAGGTCCAAAATTATAGTTCGCTTATTCTTGGGAAATTCTATCTCAGATTTTTAAAATAAGCGAGGTCATAAGATTCTCTGCTCGTTTGTTGCAAAAACATCGTAAATTTCGATTATTATAACTCGGCACAGGGAAAAATCCAAAACCGTCAATCCGCCAAAAGAGCCAAACAAATAAGGTACAATAGTTGTTCTTATGAATGAGTAAAGTTGAAATCGGCATTAGGTCCTCGATCTCTCAGTTTGGGGTGAAATACAACAAACTTTGATATTTTACCAAATTTAACCCTAAAATAAGTAAACTCGCGCCATTCAAAAATCCTCTCACAGAAGTTAACCAAACTTGGCTAAAATGTGTGCATTGTGGTACTCTTTCAGTCCCCAAGAGCGAGTTACCAAAATTTCTCATACAGGCCGACGGCGGCCTCACAAGTAAAACTACGCCTAGCAACGTATCGTTGCCAAGGACGCTTCGATCGCAAAAAATACAACTGAAATGGAAACTTCAATTTTTCCCTAGTAAGTGTGTGCCATGAGTATTTAGGTAAATACTGAATAAGATATCCAAATACGTGATTGAAAAAGAGTGGTCGGCACAGAAAAAAACACCATCGAGCCACCTTAATCAGGATTGCAACTCCACGTGAATTGGAGCTACCGTGAGAGGTTATAATATCAGCGCCCCCGTGATTCATTTTTCCATTGAGCTTGTAATGTTATTGTGGAGTGAGTTTCTTGTTGGAAAACAAAATCAGCCTCGCGTTTTCGGCACCAAGTGAAACGCGTTCTTCTTTTTTTGGAAATTACTCGAGCCCTTTGTATTCAGCAATAACAATTTGAAAGAAATTCATAAAATGAAAGTGGGATTATAGAAGCCAAAAGCGGAAAGGAAATTATTAGGAGAAAATTAATGGAAAACAAATCCAAATAGATACAAAACTGACCGTAAATTTAAACAACGAAGTATGGATACAGTTATATCATCGGCTTTCTATTTTCAGTATTTTACAAAATAACAGTTATTTTTATTTCGTTTATTGATTAAAAACTGTAAAACGTCAATCTATTGCTATTTGGCTGAATACTACTTAATATGAATGGCCGTTTTTATACGAGAGACGCATTATCCGTCTGGACGAACTTGGGCAAACATTTGTAGTTCGTCTGGTTATGCGTCTCTAGTATAAAGACGGGTACAAGACGCATTATCCGTCTAGACGAACTATCTTTCGTAGTGCGTCATTCAAGACGCATTTCGAAAGATAGTTCGTCTAGACGGATAATGCGTCTTGTGCCCGTCTTTATACTAGAGACGCATAACCAGACGAACTACAAATGTTTGCCCAAGTTCGTCCAGACGGATAATGCGTCTCTAGTTGTTCGTCCCGTCTTTACACTAGACGCATAACATGACAGACGCATTATTCGTCTGGACGGATAATGCGTCTCTAGTATAAAAACGGCCAATAAATAGTATTTGATTCACAGAATCACGGGAGGGGGGTGTTTTTTTGTGTCAATTTTATTTTATTTTTTCACCTTTGAGTTTGCCGCGTTACTATAGAATTTTTTATGAAAAATTGCGTTTGTTTTGTGGGGGGAATTTTTGTGGCACAATTACGAGCATAATAGCTACAGTCGAGCATAATTTGGAGCATAATAGTCCGTTTTTGAGGGGAAATTAGCTTTTTTTTGTCGTAAAGTGTCTTATATCGATAAATTAGGCTTTGTTTTTTAGACTCATAACAGCCAAATGTATCTTTGACATTATAATTTTATTTAACAACAGTGAGTTGAAAAGTTTTTCTTGCCAGTTCGCGAGAAAGTGTTTTCATTTCGGGTCGGTTTTACGTCTGAGTGACTCTTGAAAAGTCTGAAAGGTTTCCCTATAATTTTGCCCTCTTCATTATAAACAAGTAATCACATGTTCCCTCGTAAAATTAAGGATTAATATCACTTGTGTTTTCAGAAGCTGTAGAAATTGCCCGAGTCGCCAAACACGCGTGATTGCGTCGACAGGGGAGACGCTTCCTAATCTTGTCGGCTAGGCGGAACGAATCGAGAAAAGTGTCGGTACGAAATCTGCGCCATCTTGAAACGTGACAATAGTATCCAGCATGCTTAGCGCGTCGTCTAGGCGGAACGAGTCGAGAAAAGTGTCGGTACCAAATCTGCGCCATCTTGAAACGTCACAATAGTTGCGTCGACGAAGGAGACGCTTCCTAATCTGGTGTTGGGTGTCCTGTGACATTTGTACCGAGCGGAAAGAATCGAGAAAATTTGTATGTACCATTTCTGCGCCATATTGAAACGTCACAATAGTATCAAGCATTCTCGCGTGAATTAAGGCATGGCTCCTCGTGTAATATTGGGTTTTCAACATTTTTTCTAGCTTTATTCAGCGACCCCTAATATTTTATCTTATAGCCATGCACTAAGAAAGAAAACCATTTTTGGATGGTACCCTGTGTCAGTTGGGGTCACATGACCAGCCACGCCCTAAATTATGCAAAATTTGGAATTTTTAGATTACGGCATGAAAATTCAATTAAAAGCTCCCGTTTTTCCTTCCTTTGTCTTCAATTTACCGAGTAATACGTCAAATTAAACGGGGAATTTCGAAAACTGTTACTGCTGCATAATTATTCATTGTTTTCCTCTAGTCCCAGTCCCTCTCTAAAATTAAAACGTTACAGTTTACATAAAACAAATAACTTTGGAAAACCCCGATTAGTTCTATAAACCCTGTACTAATGGTCATTGATAGAAAACAAATTAAGTAGAAAAATATTTTTCCAATATCTCGTAAATTTGGATCGAAAAAAATTGCTTAAAATTGGGCGTGGCAAGTCACGTGACGTAGCAAGTCCATTCATGTAAGTGAAAAAATTTTTTTTTCAACAATTAAAAGCCTCTTAGAAAGTTTAAAGTCAATAAGTCAAATATGTTTTAAAATAAACCACCCCCCCCCCCCCCCCCCCCCCCCTTTAAATCGAACGAGACCCATTCCTTAATTCACCCGAGTTGGGAAATGTCACATGTGAATAATCTATTTGTCTTGATTTAGTTTTGGATATTTTCCCGATTTTGGAATCGTACGGCTCAATATCTCATGCCTAAAAGGACGCAGTGGAAACATTGGACGAAGGTTCTTCTCCGGACCAAGTGAGTTGGGTCTCTTTGGAATCAAGCAAGAAGTTTTCAACTGGGATTTTCCTCGCTTCTAGCATGTTTTGAATGTTCTATCTTGATTTTGCTGTGGTTCTCTGCCTGATTTGGGAAGCTTTCACCTAAATACCGACGTCGTTCTTCACGATGTTCTACGGTACGGTGCGATTCGCTGTATGTCTTGTAGACCTTGTAGCAATAATTCACTGACCGGCCGCGCCAGGCGAACGCAGATTAATTTTACAGTGCTCGAAATTGCGCCTGTATCGGGCATTTGCGACTAAAGATTTCGCTTTTGTTTCTTTAATTTTTTCTAGCTAATAAAGAAACTATATTCAACAGTCTTGTGTCTTACTTGTAACTGGTAGTTGTAATTTTATTCGAAAAATCATGCGAAATTCACGTTGAATGTCGATTTCATGCTCCATTAACGTGGTTTCCAAGAAGTTTATCACACTTTTGTTAGGGAAGCGTTTATTTAAAAACTAGTCGATGAAATTTTTTTAAAATCTTTTGATCTAAAGTTGTACATGTGATGCACTATCTCTGTAAATTTCAAGTGCATTGAATCATTTTAAGGGCGCGAAATACAATTAAAAGTATAGGGGACTTTTGCATTCGTCTTCCAAAGTTTCATTGCCGTATTATTTGTTGACAGCTGGTTTATTTCAGGACTTTCTCTTTTGTCTACATTCTACATTTTTGTGCGCTTTTGAAACAACACGTTTGCCATGCCTGCATGCTCCAAAGCGATCGTGAAAATTCTCTTCATAGTACAATGACTACAATGGCAATTAACATAAGGCTGCGGTCATGCACATGTAACACGTTTAAAATTTATTCAAAAGTGCACAAATATGTAGAATGTAGACAAAAGAGAAAGTCCTGAAATAAACCAGCTGTCAACAAATAATACGGCAATGAAACTTTGGAAGACGAATGCAAAAGTCCCCTATACTTTTAATTGTATTTCGCGCCCTTAAAATGATTCAATGCACTTGAAATTTACAGAGATAGTGCATCACATGTACAACTTTAGATCAAAAGATTTTAAAAAAATTTCATCGACTAGTTTTTAAATAAACGCTTCCCTAACAAAAGTGTTACTTCTGTGAGTAAAATGAGCATATTTAAGACATTGCTTCCGATCACATCAACTGAAATCTAGTGAAGCAAACAGGATGAAACCTTCAGGGAATGTAGTTTTATGGCACATGAATAATATATGGTGAAAATATTGTTTCAATTTGTCAGGAAAACGCTGGCATCGACGAAATAACAGAAAGTAATGCGAATTTTTAAATTTTTGATGGAAAATATTCAACTCAATTTTATTCGAAAACGCTCTCATAGAATTTTTTCAAACTTTGCAGTCTTGAAGACATACCTCTAGACTATAAGAGGCATACAGTCGTTTTAAAAGTTTAGGTCTAGATGTTGAGAAAATTACTAATATGTAAAAACCATGACGTCATCAGATCGTTGTTATGGTAACACCGATGTCAATCAAATCTACTTTTTTGGAAAGTTTATTTCATCTCTAGTATATGTGTGAAGAAGCTTGCCTGACCGAGCTCAGACAGTGAAGTATCAGCCGTTCAAAGTTGGGGTGTTATGTCGCCAAAAAACTCAGTCGAGCCATCTTAATGTAATGTAATGTAATGTAAATCTTTATTTAAACACGGAGAATTAGTATTAGTACATGTACTGAGGCGTATGATTTCAGAATCGGGGAAATAACCGAAATGAAATC
Source organism: Dendrophyllia cribrosa (assembly GCA_024195265.1). NCBI lineage: Eukaryota > Metazoa > Cnidaria > Anthozoa > Scleractinia > Dendrophylliidae > Dendrophyllia > Dendrophyllia cribrosa. The sequence goes on from JAJLRJ010000001.1 coordinate 16,035,022, forward strand.
AAGACAAACATACTATTTATATGTCGGAAAAATCTGAGACCTTTCGGAGTACACAGCACGGCAGGATTTTGCCCAATTCCACGGCAATAGCGTGAATTTGTTTGATGTCGGCCTGACGTTTTTGCCTGCGTGACATATCTCGCGACATAGCCCCTTTAAACGGTGGCTGAATTAATTCATGAAACTGAGGTACTAGTCAAGACGAGGTGCCACGGGATAAGGAGACGCACTATAATCTATGATTACTACTAGTATTAATCCTTAATTTTACTCGGGCCCATGCGATTACATATACAAATCGCACCTGGTAATGGCTCCAGATGAGCTCCAATTCAAACGTTTGCCAATGAATGAGTTACCAGTAATCGGATACCTGTGTTTTGCGTGAGGGATTCTGGGATCGCCAGGGGGCAAACATTGCAAGTCGCTAGAAGGAAATGTACGGTGTAGACTGCCAAACAGTCGGGGTTTTTTTTTTCGCTGGCTCACTCGCAAAGGCGCGAAGCGCCGAAAGCGTCTGAAGCGTGGATACTCGCGCGCGAAGCGCGCGAGCCTCGCACGCCCGTAGTGACTGTTAAGTTTATGCCACTATCTAAAACCATGGTATCAGTTCCCCTCTCTAACCTCTTCAATTGCTACGTTTGTATTTACTAGTTGCTACCTTTAGAGAAACGCATATTTTTGTTGAGAACGGTTCAAAATCAACCTTACGCAAGCAAGAGAGTTTATCGATAGATTTTATCACATTATTCAAACAAAAACTTACACTTTACACGTATCAGCTTTGCTCAACTCTATTTCTGATAAAATAAGGGCGAAAAAGTCGTCATTCTCTTCCTAAAATCGAAGGTTTTGACGAAGAAACAACTTTACACCGTACATTTCCTTCTGGCGACTTGTAATGTTTGCCCCCTGGCGATCCCATGACTTTTTGCGGATAACACAGTATCCGATTACTGGTAACTCATTCATTGACCCACGTCAAAGCGGCGCGTGACCATGAGTAATGGGCGAAGAATTTGAAATATCATGTGGTTGTCGCGATAAAGAGAGGATAGACAGAACCATCCCTCAGCGAATACATGGCCAATACCATGTTAAAAAATATATGCAACATATCGGATCTAGAAAGACCTACGGTCCCAAAATTAAACAAGTAAATAAGAAGCAAAGGACCGCGAACGAAAATGCTGCTGGTGTACGTAGGATCTGGAGATCTAGCTAGATCTTCTCCGGTCCTTTGCTTCCTATTTACTTGTTTTGATGTGTATCTACCTTGAACTATGTGTACCACGATGGTTGAGTGGTTTAGTGTCGGGAATGGCAGTCGGGAGGCGCGAGTTCAAGTCACGTTCAGGATCTTTTTTTTTTTTCGTCGGACTGGACTGATTATGAAAGTGATGTACTGTTTTTTTTTTTGCGTTCGTCAAAAAGTACTTCGTTTAATTTAAAACATATATATATCGAACCGTGTCGGTGTGAAACTACTCGACTCCTAGGTGCCTTTGATTCAATTTTAATAATCCTTCATCTTCGAAAAATTAACCATTGTTTCAGCCAGCAAGGAAGTAAACCGTACAAAAACCCTTGTAAACTGCAGTTGACACATAAGCGGGGGCGAGGAGGGGGGAAGGGGTCATTTTACGATATTAAATTCGCTAGTAGACATGCGCGAGAATCCACGCTTTTGGCGCTTCAAGCCTTTGCGGGCAATGGGCAGCAATTTGAGCAAAGCCTAAAACAAATCTTAAGCGAAAAAAAAAA
>JAJLRJ010000001.1:16041785-16136785 GCA_024195265.1 Dendrophyllia cribrosa
AACAAAATCCAAAAATCGGCAGATAAACTACAGTGTATTAACATGTGGTCTAGGGTTTGTCTTTCTAAGTTGCACAAGTTGCAGAGGTCATTGTCAACAAGACCATCACGGTAAAGAGTCGCTTTGGTTGGAAGTATGTTGTGTATCACTTTGTATTGAAACATTATTATTTTTACTTCTTTTGTGACAGTATAGGGCAATAGATAAACTTTTTGAATGTTTTTCTCGTTGAATCCATGTCGACGTATTTTACTTTCGGATGTTGGAGGTACGAAGGCATTTTTTAGCAGGGTAGAGTAAATTGAGCTGGTTGATAAGTTGTTACCTGGGGAATTTTGATCACTGTATTCGCCTTGACTTTTAAGAGTTGCTTTCCACGTTAATGGAAAGGCACTAAGAAGTCCGTAATATTGAGTGAATGGTACATTGAGCTGGAATTTTAAAGAGAATTCATGAAAATTTAAAAACTCGTTTTCGTGGTTTAATAGGTCACGTAGGAAGACGATCCCGGAGTTAAACCAAGGTCGGAAAAATACAGGTTTTTTGTCTATTAGAATATTACTGTTGTTCCAGAGAATCTCGTTTTTAAAATTAAGATTTGTGTCACAGGTTGAGACTTTGAAGTTGCACCAATAGTCTAGAATGGTTCGATAGAATGAGGGTAGGTTTTTAAGATCGAGATTTTTGGTCCTATAGTTGCATTTTGTTAAGAAAGCGAGATTACCATTTTGGCGCAAAATATGATCAGGAATAATTTTCCAAGAGGCGAGCGATTCATCTTGTATTCTGTTGACCCATGCAATCTTCAGTGCTTTTTCCATTATCCTGAAATCACACATTTTTAGACCACCGTGTTTTTATTTCTCCTATTATTGTACTTCTTTTCACTTTTGCTGGCTTGCCATCCCAGATGAAGTTGAAGGTGAGTTTGTTGATTTCTTGGACGTAATGGTTGGGGACATTTAACACCGACGCGGAGTAAATAAGCTTAGATAGACCGAGTGTTTTTACTATGTTAATTTTTCCGTATAACGTAAGATTTCTTTTTTGCCAGGTGTTGAGCATTCTTTCTAAGGATTGTATTTTCTCGTTAAAATTCCGTGTGTCAGCGCTTATTTGGTTGTTAGAGAAAAAAACGCCAAGTGCATTGATTGGTTCCTTTGGCCATTTTAAGCCAAAGGGGGTATCTTGTTTTTCTTTCCATTTACCTAACCACATAGCTTCGGTTTTCGAGTTGTTAATTTCTAGTCCTGAACAAGCACTAAATTCACTTAAAAGGCTACGAAGGTGTGACACGGATTCACAATCTCTGACAAAAACAGTAGTGTTGTCTGCATACTGGCTTATCTTTATTTCGTGTTTGTTTACTTGGATGCCTTTGATAGTGGGATCTTTCTTTAAAGCTCTAGCAAAGAGTTCTATACCTAAAACAAAAATGACACCAGACAGAGGACAGCCTTGTCTAACACCTCTTTGCAGGGAGAAGAAAGTGGACGCGTGTCCGTTATTTAAAACACAACTGGAAACATCGTTGTAGAAAGTTTTAATCCAATTTGGAATATCAGGCCCGAAATTATAAAACTTCAACGCCTCAAAAAGATAGTTCCACTCAATAGAATCGAAGGCCTTTTTAAAATCTAAGAATATTGCAATGCCTTTCTGATTTAGTTTGTCGGTAAAGTGCATAATATCTTGAATTAACCTAATATTTTCACCGATGAAGCGGCCTTTTACATAACCAGTTTGGTCCGGGTTGATTAAACTTGGAAGGACTTTTTCTATTCTTTTAGCGATAGTTTTAGTGAGAATTTTATAGTCAGTATTTAGGAGTGAAATAGGCCTTAGATTGTCGAGAATCGTTTTGTCTTTTGACTTTTTGGGAATGAGCGAGATTATTCCGCGTCTTTGGCTAATAGATAATGTGCTATGTTGAAAAGCGTAGTTGAAGCTATCAAGCAAATCATCACTAATTTCAGGCCAGAAGAAGCGGTAGAATTCAACCGGGAGACCATCAGTACCGGGAGTTTTATTGTTGCTAAACTCCTTTAGTGCGTTAACACATTCGGCCATTGAGATTAACCCTTCACACGAATTTTTTTCTGCTACGTTAAGCGGTGTGATATTTTCTTGTTTAAAAAAGGGAGAATTTTCAAACTTTTCAGTGCTGATGTTTGTGGAGCTGTACAGTGACTCATAAAACACTTTTTCAGCCTCCAATATTTCGAATTGATTTTCTGTGTATATATTATCTCCAACTTTGAGTTTCGTTACCGAATTTATAGTATGCTTTCGTTTCTCTAAGCCGTAAAAGTACTTTGTGTTGCGTTCTCCTTTCTCGTACCACCTTACTTTGCTTCTTAATATTGCTCCTTTTGTTTTATGCAGCATGATTCTTTTTAGTTGTGCTCTCGCAAGTTTAAGCTCAAGTATGGTAGTAGTGTCATGTGGGTTGTTTTCGGCTTTTTCTTGAAGTTTGTTTACTTTATTATGTAGGCTAACCTCTTCGTCTCGGCGTTTTCTGGCTTTTCGTTTTGCATATTGCACCGTAAAACCTCTGATTTCCATTTTAATAAGGTCCCATTTTAGACCTAAGTTATTAACCTCTTTGTTTTTGGTTTTAAAGCCGGGAATATTTAGTTTAAGTGATGCGATATATGTTTCGTCTTCGAGTAGTGAGGTGTTGAACTTCCAGAATCCAGGACCTCTTTTTTGGGCCAGATCGTTGGATTGGAGGTGAATTGACACGGCAGAATGATCGCTGTCAGGTGCATGTAATATATCGGTTCTTTTGGTTAAAGGGGTTAATTCCTGTGAGATTAAGAAATAGTCTAAGCGACACTGAATTTTAAAGGATTTATTTCTCCAAGTGAAACGCAGCGTGTCAGGATTTAAAACTCGCCAAATATCTTTTAGGTCGTACACATCGCACAGTTTTTCTATTTCTTTTATGACGGAGGATTTTTTGGTGACAGGGTTCCCGCCTCTTTTATCATTTGGTGCTAAAGCGCAGTTGAAGTCGCCTCCTATTATAATACTATCTAGTGCGAACTCAGTTAGGTGTTGATTCAGCTTGTTAAAAAACGCAATCTGTTGGTTATTATCATTAGGAGCGTAAATGTTAACGAGAACAATAGGTTTTTCATCAATTGTCAGCTTTAGTATAATGAATCTCCCTTGTTTATCAGCGATGAATTTTTCTATTTTGCAATCTAGGGTGGGATTAATTAGTATCATCACGCCCTTGCTATGATTTGTGCCATGACTAAAGAAAGCTTTACCACCCCATTCGTTTTCCCAGGTGGCGACACATTCCTCGGAGCAATATGATTCTTGTAAGAAAAAAAAGTGAAGTTTTTGTTTATGAAGCCAGCGAAATACGGCTCGGCGCTTGATAGACTTATTAAGGCCTCTGACATTAAGAGACAAGCATTTCAGGTCAAAAGCATTAGTATTCAACATTTGTGTATGATTGGAAAACGAATAAATTACCTATGCAGAAGCTACGAGGAGAAAATGCAATTGAGACCTTTTTATGAGAGCACAACATTATAGAAATCGCTGATCTGAAATTACACAGATTAAAAACTAAGGCATCTACAAAAGTTACACTCACGCACAACACAAAACAAAGCGGCCATCTTGATTAACCCCAATGTCCTCAAGAAATTTGCATGGCTACCAAGCTTGTTGTGGCCTGAACGAACGGCGGGCAAACGAACGTAGCTGCGATCAAAAGTGTGGGTTTTTTTTCAATACAGGATGATTCGATGGATAGAAGCAAAGTATAGCTCAAGATTCTTAGAGCCAATTCTCTGACTTACGTTTTTATTTTTAAAAAAAACTTTTTTCCCCAAAATTTGAGCTTCAAACTCGGGGTACGGCTTATCTGCGAGTGCGGCTTTAATTTATATACGCCGGTGTTTACGGTATGTTGTGAAGAGGTAAAAGCAAGGGTAAACCACCCTTGTTTGTCTAGTTATGAAAACTATGAACTCGGAACGTTTTGTGCTTACCTGCATCTCGAAAAACTAAGAACAAACCATCGCTAAAGACACGTCAGCTGTGAACACTGGTAGCTAACTTTCGTAAGTCTTTCCTATGCTATTTCTACCTATGATTTTTCTTGCATGCAAAGTAACATTTAAGTGTGTTTTATATAAGATACATATTGAATAAAATTGGCGACCAAAATTTACGATCTGGCGACGAAAATGTTCCCATTAGTCGCCAGTTGGCTCCTGAACGAAAAAGTTAATTTCGAGCCCTGGTCCGAGCACCGTTTATTCTGAAGCTACCTTGGTATTTAGTAGTTTTTGCGAAGCGGGGCGCAGCAAATCACGGCTTCTGGTGTTATAGCCATGTAAAAGGTGCGCATGCCTAAACTCTGAAAGTAAGTACGAAGGCGCTATTGCGTGGAGACACTTGTGGACAAAGACGCATTTGAGATAATTTCTGCGTGCTTGTAAGTTGGGCCAGCCAAGTGTTGATTTTAACTCCTCAGCCCCGATAGATCGACCTTCAATAATTCAATAATACTTGCTGCGCGTCTATTTAGCTTATCAAGATGAGTTTTGCTCCCAACCCCGCAACTGTCCCAGACAGGCGAACAGTAATCGAACAATGGCAAGACTATAGTATTGTAGAGCATTTGACAGGTTTGCTTGGGAAGAACCTTTCGCGCTCTGCGCAGAATACCCAATCTAGACGAGATCTTATTACAGTATGTTGCCCAGTTTCCGGCCACTTTAGTTTGTAATCGCTATAACTCCTTTGTTTTGCACGGAAAATTTCTCAATTTCCTTTCAAAGACAGTTCATTTACTTACCTTTAAAACGTTAAATGGTTGGCGACCTTCCCCAAGTATTAAAGAAATTATACCATTTTTCGCAAAACTAGTAAGTTGCCCAGTTTCCGGCCAGCTAGCCCAGTTTCCGGCCACCGACTTAAAGTAAATTTTCCTTGAAACCGCTCGACGTAAACCGACTTGTAAGTCCCTTGATAATAGTGGTCGCCTAGTTATAAATATCAGGTAAGTTTCAATATTAAGCTTTGTCGCCTACTGTTTTACTATTCAAAATACGTATGACCTTAGTGACCCGGAAGCGTGTCTTCCGCAGTTTGTTGACAGACTACTACAAAAACAAATCATGACTTACGTACTTTTAGTCACGCTATACATGCATAAGCTGTTGTTAATTCGTAATCTTTGTTACACTAACACATGTATCTTTAATTTCTCGACCAGGAAATTTTAATATTCGGTTCTTTCACTTAATAAGAAATAGGTTTTGAGCAATGTGTCTTTTAGTGGCCGGAAACTGGCACACTAGGTCGAAATCTTCGCTGAGAGTTGACTGCTAAAATTTCAGGAACAGCCCTATTCCAGCTGACGATGATAGATTCCCTAATCACTTTCATCTTTAATCTAATATTTGTCCAAAAATTATGAAGCTCCTTGAGATATTTCCTGTGAAACGAGCTATTTGTTTATCTACGGTAGTTTTGATGTGCAGTGAAACGAGCCAAAATTAATCGCTAAACGTTCAATCACCTGGACAAAACATTTCCTTCCTCAGCCGTTCCTTGTTCAAAAAGAACGCCAAAACCACCAATGTGTAGCGGAAATGTTCGTCTTTCTTTCGGAACGCTTCGGTGGACGAAAATTTAAAACTCCGACGAACATAACCGACGTAATTGTTTTTTGGCCGGAAACTGGTACTGGCCGGAAACTGGGCAACACACTGTACCGATATATTCTATGTGGTCCTTCCAAGATAGGGTGTTGTCTAGGAGGACCCCAAGATATTTAAACTTGTTAACTCTTTCTAAGCGCGTGTTACTGATTTCTATAACTAGATCGTCAGCTTCCGCGGTCTTCTGATGGGTACCAACAAGCATAATCTTCGTTTTTCCAAGATTAAGTATTAGAAAATTAGCGTGAAGCCAGCTTAGGACATTTGTTAAGCCACTAGTTAACTGAGCTTGAATTTCACTGACTGACTTGCTTGCAAAATAGATAAGTGTATCGTCAGCATGAAGCTCGACGCTACAATCTTGAACCGCCAGAGGTAAGTCATTTATATAGATGATAAATAATAAAGGGCCAAGTACGCTACCCTGGGGGACCCCGAAAGATATAGGCTGGGGCTCAGATAAGACCCCATTAGTGCAAACACTTTGGGTGCGCATGGTTAAATAGGACCTAAACCATTTTTTATCTTCGTTTTTGGCTTGAACGGGATTCGAACCAATGATATTTCATATATTCACATTCATATATTTTCATTTATTTTTATGCTAACAGCACAAATTTCACTAATATAGATGTAAATGTAACAACAACAACAACAAACAACAACAACAACAAACAAGTGTACTTATAATCATGTTGGCAACAATTACCTTTCGTCGATTTTAACTTCCCTCAGTCCCTCAGTTTTGGCCATAAACGGACTGGATAGCACATCGCACACAATACACTCGGTTCTGAAAGAGCGGTAATACCCGCCCCTAAAATACGCGGTCCAGTTTTTAAATGTCACTTGAACGCAGCCAACGTCCCACTCTCCCTGGAGATTGCGATGGCTTCCCCCGGCAATGATTGCATCTTTGTTGTCACTAAGCACGCGAACGAGGCGCTCAAGGTTTATGTCATCGTTGAAGTGCGTCACATCCGGAGCAACAAGCACGTAGGGCGTGGTCACTTCCTGTAGTAACTTGGACCAGGTCTCGCCATGAGAAAGATCTTTGAACACTAGGTTCTTTACAGTTAACTTGAGTTTTGCTACAGTTTCCACTGGGAACTTTTCTTTCGACGCGAGTACGATACCTACGCTTGGATAGTACTGCTCGAGTCCTTTAAAAAATTGAAAGTGTTCATTGGGTGACAGCTCTTCTGGCAAAATAACAAGAAGCGTGACAAGTTGATTAAACGGAACAAACTCAGTACATTCGACTCGCTCGAAACCTTTCCTGAAAAAAGGCCAATCGACACCTAAACGCTTTCCCATATACTTCTCAGGGCAAACTTCCTTCTTAGGCGCAGAGTTCTCCGAGAAAGATTTGTCCGCAGGAGAATTTTCATCCTGGTTAATTGTTTCTCCACCCAAAGATTTGATGATACCATTAAGAGAGTCAATGTGTTGTCCAGCGCGATGATAATGTTCCACTGATTGGAATAAACTTCGTCTTGTTTCGGAGAGTTCTACGGATAAACGCTTTAAATCACTAGCTAGCTTCTTGTTATTACTAAACAAACCCATCAGTACGCCAATAACTAATGCAGACACTATGAGAGCTATACGTATACGTTTGCGAGCCCAACGCGGAATCCTTAAGCGATTCATGAAGGGGAACTTCTCCTCTCTATACAACTCCTCGAGCTGTAAAAATCTGTCTGAAAATCTGTGGAGAAAAAAATGGAATTACGACTTCTGCATTCTTACTGCAAAATTAATTAGCTCATAGCAGAAATTTACTAGTAATCTTTTTCGCATTCCTCCGTGAATGCGCACGCCAACTTACGCTTGTGGTGATAGTAATGCTTCGCGCTTCTTGAGTATACATTTGGTCGCTCCACCTAAAACGTGGTCATTTTATCGGTACTCCAGGACGCCAGTCAAGTTTCGCGACCCACCCACCTCCCCTGGTGGCGGTTGACGAGCTCAGTGTTTGTCCGAAAGAAAACTTGCCAATAAAATTATTATTGACGTAACCCAGAACGTAACTATTAGCCGGGACTTGAACTTTAGAGGTCTCAAAAGGCGCAGCAAACTTTGAAGAATCCCGCTCCTCAAGGAGAAAGAAAGTTTCTACCATGCTTGTTGTCTTTTAGTCATTTTTAAAGGCCCAGTATCACCCAAAACGCATTGCGCGCCCAATGCCTCAACGATTGAATTTAACGCAGTCGAAAATTCCCGAAAGAGCCAATCACGAGCGAGCTCGTCATTTGAAAACAAGAACAAACGACCGCAGAGCCGAATGGGTGATACTGGGCCTTTGAACTTTGAATAGCCGCTTGGCGGATTAACTATTTAAATGATAACCCTGCGTCTTTGGTTGTGTATGTTGTAAACATTACTAATAACTAGCAGTAGTCACAGATTAAAAAAATTGTGCTCGATGCCGGGTGGAGTCTGAGCACGAGAAGGAAAACGAGGCCTGAAGTTAACCGCGGTCAAACGTCTGAGGCGTTTTTCGTTTTATTTAGTGAAATTTTATTTAATATTAAATGGAAATATAGGCAAGGATGTATAAAAAAATTAGTTGACGTAATTTTTCTCGAAATAATGAGCTTCTTTCCGTTGAAAACTGACCAAAACTCTTTGCGCCTGATCAAAATTATGTTGGCAAATGGCGCCGACAATTCTACAGTTTTTAAACGCTTAGAACTTTTTTAGGAAACTTTCAAAATGTTTAGTGAATTGACAGTGTATTGGCAATATATTAAGGTGGCTCCGTTGTTATTTCGGGCGCACTCGTCTATGACAAACTTTGGGTCATAACTTTTCCGGCTCTAAAGCAGTGCTTATAAAATTTTGCGAAAACTTACAGCTATTATTTAGCAATAATATGATAGAATTCGATTTCACTGGGAAAAAAATATTTTTAGTGATAATCGGGCCTAAATGAACCCCACGTTTTAAACAAAATCGTACCCTGTGAAAAATTTTGCTGTTATATTTGTGTTAAATTTCTGGAATCAGCTTACATTGTCTTAATACATACCCTTACCAAGTTTCAGACTATTGAGGTTCCAAATTTGTATCAGGAATTCTGGAACTTCCTTTTATGCGTTTTTAGTTTTATCAACACTTCGAATTATTTCTTACAGCACTGAAAAGTAACACGAGAATTTGCCCATTTGCTTAAACAGGTTTCAGGTGCTCAAGTTTGTCACCAGTTAGCTGGAAATATAGTACATTTTTTAATGAATATCACTGAATGCAATCTGATAGCTGCTCGTTATTACTAAACAGAGCAGTGCTCACCTCACGTTTTTGGCTGGTTCTGTTTTTGTTGCAGGTATTTAGTCAATAAAGGATAGCAACTTTCTGCAAATATTTCACACCTTTTGGGTGTGAAATGCAAATTAAGGCGTCTTTCAGTCACAAAACGTGGTTAACTTGCGCGTCCTTTAAATATTAACTTGCGCGTCCTTTAAATATAATTTGCTTCAAAAATCTAATTAAACCAAAATTATAGCTAAGCAAAAAAAGAAATAGAAATTCATAAAGACTTCTGATATAACTTTCATAAAGTTTTTCCAAATTGTGTTAGCAATGGTCTTAGTAATGACTCATGTCTTTTGCCAGATAACAATGCTTCAGTAGTTGATTGACGACTGGAGGTGAGAATGGCCAGGCCAGGCTCCATAACTTCGTGTTTAATGGTGTAGTCTCATACGCAGCCGTTATTTGTGGCAAGGAGTGTTGCGTCACGTCACGACAGTGACAGCGTGAATCGCGAGAAACGAGCGCGAAACGCGAGGAAGAGACTGGGCATGACATTCATCCAACTATATGGAGATATTAGAATGTGGAGTGAACAATCGACAGAAACGCTTGTTCTTGGAATCTTTACTTTCCACTCCAGTTACCACCAACGCTGTGAATGAACGCTAAGGCTTACTTGCCTCAGTCATTTTACTCCGACGAAGTCAGATACAATTATTTTGAGTTTTTTATGATGAACATCATCACTGACCACTCAAACTGTGTATATAGAGACGGTCAAGTGCCTATGAAATGAAATTTTCGACCCGTAGTGAAGTATATGTTCCACTGATTTATAACTTTCCAATTTAAGTTATGGTCAAGCGTGCAATCTATTTTTTTTCCTTACCTCAAAGTTGGCCTATTTGAGCCAAAAATATGGGACAACCAGCGCGCGGCCAAAATATACAAATTAGGACTTGTGACGTCAAGAGTTGTGCAGACCTTCGTAATCAGCATGGTAGTCAAAATTCATCAATAATCGAAGGACATTTCCAACTGAGCAAAACTGCAAAAATATAGCTAAAAAGTGGTTTGTTTACGAGAAATACAGAAGCGTCTGAACGCGACACTGTATTTTTGGCGTTTTTGCACAACTAATGACGCCATCATGTTATTTGCTTCTGCTTCTGTTTTTCTGCCGTAAGGATCAGTTTGCCGTTTCTTTTGTTTCACTTCAGGTATTATTACTGATCTAGGTCTGGAAACTCAGATCCGGCCATTCTCAACGGTTTGTTGCAGTGATCGTGCATTCTATGTTTCTTTTTATACTAGTTCCAGGCCCCAGGACACGAAAGTTCATTTTTGACCAACTTTGGACGTCCAAAAAAAATACTTTTCGTTGCTTGACCATAACTTAAATTGGAAAATTATGAATCAGTGGAACACGGATTTCATTTTTTTAGTATCAAAAACGGGTCAAAAATTTCATTTCATAGGCACTCTAACTAAATCTTTATGTTACTATTTACTATGTTGTTTAGTTATCGCTGGCTCAACACACCTGGATCGATGGTTTGTTGGTGGCAGGTTAAAATCTTCTGAACGTTTTGGAAGTATAACTTGACTATACCTAGTATTTCGAAAAAAAAATCCACCAAGCCGAACAATAGACTCCTAAGAATTCAAATTAAGTAATGTTCCACATGAGAACTGTAGCAAACTTCATTGTTCTGCGGCATTGGCTCTTTCCCACATAGAATATCTTTGGTTTCACGAATAGAGGAGGGGCTGAAGGTTCATGATTATATTTCAGTATAAAAATAAAGAAACTCCATTTGCGTGAATTAATGTTCGTGCTTAACCAATAAGAATAGCAGAAGACAATAGCTAATAATTTTGCTTCTTTGATGCAGTTCCCAAATACAATATCTTTTAAAACTTGCATGTTGTGCGATTGGGTCTCAAATTACTTGAAACCTTAAAAAAATTAGACAAAATGGACCTTGAACCTTAACTTTGTAGCAGTTTTTGAGTCTAGGCCAATGAGATCACTAGTTGTAACAATGAAAAAAGTTGACATTCCATCGTGCATTGCCATTCAGCGCTATCCTTCTTATGCGGATCATTACTTTAATGGTACATGTCTTCATTTTCGCGCGTGCCTGACTGACTGGCAACCAAAACTTTATTTTCATAAAAAGGGGATGTGACGTCACGGACAAGCGCTTTGGACCAATGATCCAGAGGTTGATGGGAAGCGGATCTGAAAACCGGACTACCTCAAACGGCCAGACTACAAGCAGTCCTTCTCCGGACAGTCGAGAGAGTATGAAGTTCTATCCTCGCTAAAACTCGATGTTTATGGTTTACAGTCTACTTAATGCATTTTAAGCTACATTACACAATTCGACATTCAACTTTGCATATCTCGTATTTAATTCCTGAACGATTGTGTATTGTACATTAAGATCAGCATTCTCTCGACGCTCCGTTATTCCCGGTAATTTTCTAATGAATTGTCTTAGTTTTTTAGTTACCGAACATTTTAAAAAAATCGCCAAGCAGACTGTAATTGTTTTTAGTACATCCATACAAAAGTGGGAAAAAATTGGATCATCTTAACCCCACAAACGTCTGCATCAGGCATATGTATGTTTGGTTACTTTTCTGAGGTTAACATGACGCTTCAATTTTGTCACACGGGAATTTCGCAGAATTCAATTCACAAAATCAAAACATTCATCTTTTCTTGAATCATATGATAAACTCGAGATTTGGACCATGAGTTTTGCAAATACTTTTGCTTGAATTTGAAATGAAAATATAATACTTGGGACGCATGCGCAAGAGTTGTCACGTACACGTATTGTCAACTCCCTACTCCACTCACCTGGAGGGATTTTCGACACCCCACTTGGGGAGGGGGCGAGGGCGTGTGCGCCCACGATGTCATCCTTTTGTGGATTGCGGTAGGATGTCGAATGAAACCAAATACGAAAAATTGCAAAATCGAGTATGTCAAATGAATAATCTGCAATGTTGAATATGAGAACTTGAATGTTAATTGCTTGTGGTTCCAACGACGGGAAGAAGAGATACCCTGGGGCGAGGTTGGACAAGACACCGAAAATCCCTACCCTAAACTATCCCAGACTTGCTATCTAGAACCATAGTATTTTTGATTGAAAAATCTGTCAACAACTTTTGTCGCGATGATTTTTTATTTCCGTTTAGGGAAGGCTCTTTCTCTTCCGAGTTTCAATTCCTATTCTAAACTTAAGGCGGGGGTCCACATGAACGCCATTTTTGTGACACTTGACATGGCTTTAATAGAAGTATCTCGTTCACGTTTCAAGCAATCCAAAAGCTCTGTGCTCTCTATGGGGTGTTTTGTAAATTTTTGGGTGATTTTTTTCTCAAAGGATTTGTTAAATTAAGAGAAATACTTAGGAAATATTGAAGATTTAGTGAAGCTTTAAAATTAGAATTTGTAGTTCATAATTCAGTAATAGACGAACACCAAGTAAGTCCACTAGCAACCTGGAGTGCTCTTACGCGGGTATCAACTGTCTCTTGGTGTTCCAAAACATCATTTTCTTTACCCCCCGCCTTAAAGGGGGACAAGTCGATGAGTTCTTAACATTTACATCAAATTTACAGTACCAGATACGTCAATTTAAAATAGATACAAGTTAAAACGTGCCTTTAACATGTTGATATAACAAAAATAAAATAAAATATAATTTGAGCAAAATGCTCCCCCGTCTCTGCTCCCTCCTACCGTTTTCGTCCTTTAACGTCATGAAATTGCTGCTGTTTTCATTCATAACTCTGGCAGAAGTTATAAACTCGTGGCATCGCCAGAAATCAGGGACATTGGAGCAGCGAATTTTCGTGCGTCTTACACTGCGATGCCGCTTCATTGGTATACACCGCTGTTCGCCGTACGGGCTCAAATTCGTTCGGTGCGACAAAACTGGTTGTGTTAAATAAAGTGTATTCAGGCCCATATAGAAACCACTGACCGAAATAATTCGCTCGCGGTTGAAAACTACAAGACTTTAGCTTTTGAATGAGGGAATTTGCAGCAAATTTGGAGCATTCTGTGCCCAAATATCGCAGTTAGAAGACAGCGAACTTCAAGACTTTAGCGTGGACTGTTGGTGGAAATGATTTTTACAGCTCTGAACGATTTTTGAAAGCAAAAAGCAGGACGAAGGAACCATCGTAGAAAGTGAGAATGCGATGATCGACAGTTCAGTCGGTGCTTCTTCTCAGACGATTGCGGCAAGTTGGCTACCCCCATCACTTTACGAACTATGGTGCATCGAAATCCCGTTTTGAGTGAAAATCGGCATTAATGGCTTCTAAAATAGAGAGCATTGTATGAGCGAAGCTTCGGAAATATGTTTTGTTTAAAAGCAGGGCCAGTAACAATTTTTGGGAAAATCAAACTTACCAAAACACTTGAAAAGATGTTCATAAATTTACCCGGATTGCGGCAAATATTCCAGGTAAGCTACAAGCCAGCCAATTTGATTTTGTTTTATTTCTGCCATACAAAGCCTTCTAGTGTTTGGCGGCCATATTGCCACTGATACTCGCGCACGCGCGGTGAACATGGCCGCTATTTCTGGCGATGGGATTTATTGACATCTATTAGCTTGATGTCGATCACATCAAGGATTTTCTTGAAAAGTTCGTCTTAATTCTTCATACCACTGATCAGTTCCCCGGCAAATAATACCCTATTCTAGACCAAACCTCTCTGATTTCTATACGCTGTCCTACACTAAACTGCTTGAAAACCATACCCATCACAGCGGCACACACCCATATAGCCTATATATGAGTGCCCCCCCCCCCCCCCCCCCCCCCCTCCCGGCGTTAAGGTTGAATACGGAATATGCAAAGTTGAATGTCAAATTGTATAATCTGTAGCCTAAAATACATGAAGTAGAATGTAAAATATACACATCGAATTTGGCAGGGATGGAACTCCACAAGTACCAGTTGAAATAACATAGCAAATAAAAGCAGCCATGATGATTGACGTGCCATATTAGGGACGGACCATTATTTTTTTTGACGGGGGAGGGGGGGGGGGGGGAATTTTGAAATAAACACTATAAACACTGGAATAAATTGTAAGCAAGCAAAAACTAATGAAAAAAATTGTTTGCTGAAAGTATGGCAGTTGGCGATGACGTGTATTTGACATGCATTTGTAGTTGTATTTCGTATAATATTTGTATTTGTGTGCGACCCCTGCCCTGGTAGCTACAATTTAATGAGCTGTTGAATAAAGCTTGTCATGATTGGCTAATGGTTTGATCGTAATCCAATTTGGTGACCGTTATGTACAGGTAAAAAATAATGAAATTGTGGATTCGGGAAGTCTAAAGGGTGACCGCGTCCGTTATATACAGGTGACCGCTTTATACGGGTAAACTTTACAGTAAATATAAGGCACGATTTTCGGGAAGTTGTTCGGTGACCGTTATATACAGGGTGACCGTTATATACAGGTTTGACTGTATTCATATTCTCAATCGTAATCTAAATCTTGTTACAGAAGAATCCTGTATAAATAGCAAATACATGTTGGCGTAGCGTCTCGTACGAATAGGCACGTGTTAAAATACATAACATTGCATAATATTCCTGAACATATCTGAATGCCTTGAATTTGCCTTCGTCCGCTTTTAGCAATGTTCACAAAAGTGATCTCGAAAATGTCCTTGCGTTTCACATAATTTGGACTTAGAAAGGACGAAGAAGCGCCAGAAAACGAGAAAGGAATTACATTACAGGAATATGAAATCGGGATGTGCAGAGACCTCCATTAGACCGCCTTCGGTGGCGAGCTTCTATATGTACATCTATACATAACAAACATATTGCTTACCTTAGCTACAGGTTAGCGATTAATTATCCCTCTGAGCCGTTGTAAAACCAATTTGTAGTAACCAAGAAGGAAGAAAGTGGCAGTCATGTCTTCTCACCTGTCGACCAATAGTATTCGTTCTTATACGTCACCAATGAAAATGCGTGGTCATCGTGTCTTTCTTTGACCATTGTTACAAGGGCTATGTCTAAAATAGGAACGGGAAATCGAGGAACGGGGAACGGGGAATCTCTAAAATTGGGAATCTCTAAAATTGGGAATCTCTAAAACAGGGAATCTCTAAAATAGGGAATCTCTAAAACAGGGAATCTCTAAAATGTGAAATCTCTAAAATAGGGAATCTTAAAAGCAGCTGTTATGAGAAATGAGATCACAAGAGTTTTGTCAAGGCGGCCGTAAGTAAAGCTGTCCGCTCACGATAAAAATTTCGCTCAGAAAACTCTGACTGAAATTTAAGATGGCTACAAACTAGAAGTCAGGTGATGCGTTAATTCATTTACCGTGTTTTGTGACAAATCATGTTACGACACTTAGTGTCTGGTTTATACACAGGGGGCCCACACAAATTGGTGACCGTTGTTCGTATTTTTAAATTTAGAGGAAATGTAAGGGAAAATCGAAAAGGTTCACTTACCGTAATATTCTGTGATGAATATTCATATATAAGATCAAAATAAACGTATTTTTACCTGAAATGTTGTGTGTTGCCGTTCTTGTAGCTGAAAACGGCGAATTTAAGCGATTTAAGAGGTTTTGCATCAGACGTTTACCTGAGCGTATAGTAGAGAGACAAGGAAGGAAAGCTGGATTTTGGACCTCTCCAGCGCCGAGCCGATTTTTACCAAGTAATTCCCATCGCACAGCTTCCAAACCCCGCACCAGGCAAGCTGAAACCCAGAGGTTTCTTCTCGTACCATTACTTTTAAAATCCATCCAAAACTCGAAGCGCGAGACCCCCAAAAATATCGAGAAATCCAGCATTCGAAGCTCGAAAAACCCACGGCTGGTAAAATGTGTGCCGGCCTCCAACAGTCACGCCGTTTGCTCTTTTCTGATTGGATGATGACAAACAATGCCCCTTCATAAATTCGTCCCGCGGGAGGGGAAGCAGGGGCAAATAATCAGCAACGAACTTTCTACTAACCTCCGCTTGGTTCAGGTTAATTCTTTCTGATGACAAATGGACCTTTGATTTCGTAGGTCAGTCATCGTTTTCGTACCTTATAAATTCTCAACTTGAAGATATCGCGGGAGACGACGGAGCACCGCCTTTCTAATCTTGTACAGCCAACTTAAAATCAAGATTGGAAGGAATAACCTGAATAACCTTCTAGCAGTTCTCGTCCTACACGTTTTGGAATAACCGCGGGCATGACGCCGGCACGAAAAAAAAAAAAACAAAGCGGTCACATTTGCGAGCTTACGCCATCTTGCAGATATATCGAGCTTTTCTCTCCGGGTGTTTAAAAGTGTATTAAACGAGAAGTTGTTAATTGTAATTTTTCTTTCAAACTTACCAGAAAGCAGAGTGAGTTTTTTTTGGAGTTTTTTAATACTTGTGTGATGGTTTCGCAATCGAGACCGGATATTTACACATTGTCAAACTTAGGGGCCGTCGACATATTCACAAGTTCCCCGCTTAACGTCCGCCTGGAGCGACGTTTTTTAATAGTCGGGTGATATACAGTTTGCGAGACTACTGATGTGTGAAACAACAAACATTATTTGTTAATGGGCTTTAGAATATTTAAAAAGACTGACAGTTCCTCGTACCTGTTTTGCTAAAACATCTTTGTGTCCACTTTGTGCCTTTTCACGGCTCTCTACGGGATAAAAGGATCGTAGGCCGGAACATCAACAGGCCGCCGACATGCCGCCATGTTTTTAGTGCATCCTTCTTGCCGTCCAGCGGACTTTCCCAACTACTACTTCACGTATGTTCAGCCAACTGTCTCAATCGCCACGTGCGAGCGAAAAACGCCCGTTGTTTTTATTCAAACATGTCAAAACAACTCACTCTCTTGAAACGACCGCAGCGAGGAGATTTATTTGACATGTTTCTTTGTGATTAAAGCGAACATGAGAACGTTGACATGTGTGGCACTTCTAGGATTAAAAACTAACAATTTCGTACTTGCTCCAAATGCCCCGCGCTTACGTCCAAATCTTGACTCTCCCTAACCCTCCCCCCGCCCCCCCTAAACGTCCAGTGGACGTTGAGCGGGAAACTTGTGCTTGTGAATATGTCGACGGCCCCTTATGAAGGCCAGACACTAATTGTCGTAGCATGATTTGTCACAAAACACGGTAAATGAATTAACGCATCCGGCCTGACTTCTAGTTTGTAGCCATCTTGAATTTCAGTCAGAGTTTTCTGAGCGAAATTTTTGTCACGAGCGGACAGCTTTATTTACGGACGCCTTGACAAAACTCTTGTGATCTCATTTCTCGTAACAGCTGCTTTTTAGAGATTCCCTATTTTAGAGATTCCTCATTTTAGAGATTTCCCATTTTAGAGATTCCCCATTTTAGAGATTCCCTATTTTAGAGATTCCCTATTTTAGAGATTCCCTATTTTAGAGATTCCCATTTTAGAGATTCCCCATTTTAAAGATTCCCTATTTTAGAGATTCCCTATTTTAGAGATTCCCTGTTTTAGAGATTCCCTATTTTAGAGATTCCCCGTTCCCCGTTCCCCGATTCTCCGTTTCCTATTTTAGATATAGCCTTGTTACCAGGGAAGGGATGCTGAAGTGCTAAAATATGACAACCTCGTGGACTTCGCTTGATGCGCGTGGGAGGGATGAAATTATTCCTTAGCGTGCCCGGCAGTCTGTGCAGAAATTTTCTAAGCGTCGAAAACATAGCGATCTTATAGTATGCCCAAGCTTGGATACTTCGTCAACTGGAAAATCAAAATAATTTTTGGAAGCGCTTGACATTTCGAAACGAACATCGAATACTCTCACAAGGTTTGAAAAAGCCTTTCAATGAAAATTTAGTCTAAATAACCCAAAAATTTACAAAACACCCCATAACATAGATTCATGAAATGAGAAGAAAGTTTTTGGATTGCTTGAAACGTGAACGAGATATTTCCATTAAAGCCATGTCAAGTAGCGGAAAATGGCGTTCATGTTTACCCCCGTCTTAATGGAGGTTTCCCCTTGATGTTGTTTTGCTGGTTTTGTTAATAACTAACCACCTGAACGAAAATGGCCAGGTTTCTTAACTTGTGATACCGCCATATATTTAAAAAGCAACTATAAAATGAATGATGTCAATGTCATACAACAATTACATTGAAAAACAAGATTTATATGCCGCAATCATTGAAACTAACAGCACAAGCTTTTAATATTATCATCGCATGTGGCTGAGTACAATAAAATCTTGCCAATCTTCTGTGGTGGTCACGCACTACATTTATTCAAATGTCATTTGAGACCCTCAAACATTGTCCCCCTTTTATAGAGGTCATGTATTATATGGGCGTTTTGCCGGGACCAGGAAAAGTGTCCCATTAATAGAGGTATCCTTTTAATAAAGGTCATATCATTATATGAGCGTTTTGCCGGAAACAGGAAATGTGTCCCCTTAATGGAGGTGTCCAAAGTAGAGGTTCCTTGACAGAACCATGACGAACCACATCAAATATGTGAATAATCACTGAACTGAAGATTGCCATCGGCGGGAAACTGGTCAAGACAACCCGAGTGTCCTGGTCTGGGACATTTCGTGAAGGTGCTCGGCCGGTAAAATTCCCATGAATTTTTTTGTTTTAAATCGCTCCAATGTTCTGCGTGCTGGTACACGTTGAATCCATATCGCTGGCGGACGAAAAGTCCCGGATTACGATTAACATTGACCCATTGACCGGCAAACTGCACTTTAGTAGGCTTCAGGCCATTTGCTATAAGATCTTCTGACTCCACCTTGTATTGGCCCCAAAGTTCTAATCTCCAGTGGGTTGTATACACATCAAAGTATCCCCCAGTCTCTCGCCCGCCCGAGCAACACTTCAATTTACTGTCATCGCCCTCTAGACGGTAACCGGCCGCAGTAAACTTCGATTTAAGTTGCTTAAATGCAGTATAATTGGCTGAAAGAAAGGCGATGTCAGCATCTTTTTCCCATGGTAACACTTTGTTGAATTTGACAGCACCTGAAAGAAGGAAAATGAATTAGTTCGTCATGATTCACCCGAAATTGTTTACTATCTTTAGACTGAAATTTTAAAAGAACGTTTCTATAAAGTTTTTAAACTTTAAAAACTCTCCGGCGCAGAATCATTGCGTCTGTGGATGAAGTCCTTGGATGTGACTATGCAAAACAAAGCTACAGGATCAGTGAAGGGTACAAATAAATGTCAAGTTGAGCCACGTAGCACTGATGGTACAAACAAGGAATCAGAGAATTAACTCTGTGTGTAAATTATAGTGCTAAGGTCAACCCATAAATTTCCCTGCACTGAGCGTTAGCCCTAGTAAGGAAATGAGGGACCACGCGAGGGAAAGAAAAAAATCTTTGACCTCGGTGGGATTCGAACCCACGACTAGGATCAGTACTTTCCTCTCGATATTTCGCAAAATGAAATCGGGATTTTTGTATTCACATTCGATCCAGGCATCTGAGGGCGACGACGTTATAAAAAAAAACAGAAGAAACAAAATTACCTGTTAGCGTTCCGTCTGTTAACTCGCACAACAACCCAGCGTCTTCACACGCCTTCATGATGAATTTGACTGTATCTGCTAGATTCTCTAAATCACATGGCGGGACTCCCATTCCCGCCTTAAAACTGCCGCAAGTGTCTGCGCTGGTATGAGAGTAGCCGTGCCTGCAGCCGTACCAGCGGACTCTCCCATTAGGCTCCACCCATTTTTTCACTTCCCACTTTTTAGTCAAGGCTACGTATCTCTCATCCGGGATCTCCTGTGAGTATGTATAGAACATGACGTCAGGACAGCTGACGACTACCTTTTCCGGGTGTTCAGTTTTTAAACGCCAAAACATGTCTTGGAAGACACCAAAAGGTAAACTATAAAACAAATAAAAAAGTAAAGTAATTTATCATATGACCCGTTCGGCCCTGTGAGTCTTGCAACACCATTGATGAAAGTCCCGTATGAGTGCCGTACACATTTGCGCGAGCGGGACTGGAAAAAGCCGTACGGCCCTACTACAAAAGCTTACGGCCTCGCGTGTTAAATATCATATGATAAAATACTAATTGACTAAGTTAGGTCGGGCCGGATGGGAAAATATTTGGCTCGAGGTCATGGCGTACGTACTTAGTCAATAAGTACATAGTAGTGCAGCGTCTACATTTTGTATCTACATTCTACATTCTTTGAATCCATTTCGTCTAGAATTACTTTTTTGATGCTCATGACCCTTCAAATATCACGCGCGACAATAGAGGACTGGGGGAGGGCGAGGGAGAGTGGGAGAGGGAAGGGGAGGGGGAGGGGGAGAGGGAAGGGGAGGGGAGAGGGAAGGGGAGGGGGGAGGGGAGGGGAGGGGAGGGGAGCAACATTTACAGGCTCTCCCTGAAAGGAATAATCCTAGATAGATAGTTGACCTTGACTATATACGTAATGTTAACTGACTGCGAATATATGAAATCATCCTATGAAATGAACCAAGGATGAATCATATGGACGAAATTTTTTATCCTTGTTTTCGGCTTGAACGGGATTCGAACCAATGATAATTCATATATTCACATTCGTATATTTTCTTTTATTTTGTTGCTAACAGCACAAATTTCACAAATATAGTTGTAACTGTACTTACAATCTTGTTGGCAACAATTACCTTTCGTCGATTTTAACTTCCCTCAGTCCCTCAGTTTTGGCCATAAACGGACTGGATAGCACATCGCACACAATACACTCGGTTCTGAAGGATTGGTAATATCCGCCCCTAAAATACGCGGTCCAGTTTTTAAATGTCACTTGAAGGCAGCCAATGTCCCACTCTCCCTGTTGATTACGATGGCTTCCTCCGGCAATAATTGCATCTTTGTTGTCACTAAGCACGCGAACGAGGCGCTCCAGGTTTATGTCATCGTTGAAGTGCGTCACATCCGGAGCAACAAGCACGTAGGGCGTGGACACTTCATGTAGTAACTTGGACCAGGTCTGGCCATGAGAGAGATCTTTGAACACTAGGTTCTTTACAGTTAACTTGAGTTTTGCTACAGTTTCCACTGGGAACTTTTCTTTCGACGCGAGAACGATACCTACGCTTGGATAGTACTGCTCGAGGCCTTTAAAAAATTGAAAGTGTTCATTGGGTGACAGCTCTTCTGGCAAAATAACAAGAAGCGTGACAAGTTGATTAAACGGAACAAACTCAGTACATTCGACTCGCTCAAAACCTTTCCTGAAAAAAGGCCAATCGAAATCTAAACGCTTTCCCATATACTTCTCGGGGCAAACTTCCTTCTTAGGCGCAGAGTTCTCCGAAGAAGATTTGTCCGCATCCTGGTTAATTGTTTGTCCACCCAAAGATTTGATGATACCATTTAGAGAGTCAATGTGTTGTCCAACGCGATGATAATGTTTCGCAGATTGGACTAAACTTCGTCTTGTTTCGGAGAGTTCTACGGATAAACGCTTTAAATCACTAGTTAGCTTCTTGTTCTTAATAAACAAACCAATCAGTACGCCACTGAGTAATACAGACACTATGAGAGCTATACGTTTGAGGGCCCAACGCGGAATCATTAAGCGATTCATGGTGGGGAACTTCTCCTCTCTGTACAACTCCTCGAGCTGTAAAAATCTGTCTGAAAATCTGTGGAAAGAAAAAGAAAAGGAATTATGATTTAAGACTTCTATAGACCAATATCACGCTAGCATGGCAAAAAAATATATTTAATTTAATGGGGAAAAGAGTCCAGTATCAAATTCAGCACATCAATATTAGTAAAACTGTAAAGTTTCGTAAAGATTGCTCGTACACTGACGGAGATATGAACTTTTGAAACTTAGTACTCTGGCCTAATTTTTACAAAGAAATGTATGGGAAAAACACGAAAACGAGGCTGGACGGGCAATCTATGCCCGTCCACCATACATTTCTTTGTAAAAATGCTCAGTTTCAAAATTTCATATCTTCGTCAGTTTGCTAGCAATCTTTACAAAACTTTGTAGTTTTACTAATATCGATATGCTGAATTTGATGCTGGGCTCTTTTTCCTAATAAACTAAATATATTTTTGTGCCATGCTAGCGTGATATTGGTCTATAACATTTGCTGCTGAATTTCTGCAAAACAGATTTCTATAACTGCCCACAATTCACTTGCATAATCATTATTGAGCTTTAACTTTGAACAAAATGTACGCCACTGAATTCGAGCTAGAGGTTTTTGACAACATTTTGTTGTTTTTTGAAAGAAAACTTGCCTGTCAGTTTGTACTTAATTAAAGTTGAAGTAGCTACTCAAAGAAAGAAAGTTACTGGTCGAAAAACAAGAAACGTCTTCCATGCTTGTTGTCTTCCTGAGGTATCACATCGAACGTTCGGTTTTCGAACTCAATCGAGCTCAATCGTTCGATTGGGTTCGATTTTGTTCGGTCATCGAACGAAATCGAACTCACAAAAAAATTTGCGCATCGAACAAAATCGAACGTTTGATAAGTTCAATTTTGTTCAGACATCGAACAAAATTGAAGGCGGAGCAAAAATTATCGAACGACATCGAATGTTTGGCTTTCCAACTCCAGATACGTAAAACGATTCATAGTTGAGACAGTACGTAAAAGCCATCTGTTTCCTTTATTTTCATATTCCAATTTACATTTTACAGTTCGCCCGGAGTTTGTTGATTGTTCAAGCCCAGAGAAAGAGTTTTCTTGTTCACAGAAAGTCTGCAAGTCGAATCATACCGGGAATCATAGCGAAATTGATTTTATAGGTCCATTGGCGGGCGATACCCCCCAAGTTTGAGCATTAACTACGACGCCATTAACAATGCTATGGAAAAAGGGTCACAACAGCTGTATTAGATAAAGATGAAAATTTGTTAAGACCAGTGTTATATTAACATCGGAGTTGCCATAGAAACATAATGACGCCATGACGTTTTTTACTTGCCGTCGTACTTCGTGGCGCCGGGAGGATTTTTCGACAATCGATTAATGGAGCTTGTACCTCCCATGGCCACCTCGATTATGGCAAAGATTGAACAAATTGTATGAGAGCGTTTTTGAAATTTTTGGGGATGACGTTTTGGGGATTATAAATACAGTGGAAAACATACTATCTACATAATTGGCTAATATCTAAAGAAAACGATGCGCTTTGGGAATGCAGTTTCATCTCATTCGATCGCAACGTTTTGGTTTCCATATGATCGCAAGGGTCGCAAGAATCGCAGCGATCGTCGATCGTAACGATCGCTGCGATCGTTGCGATAATATGGAAACCAGGCTTAAGTGCACTTCAAGTACGTTTCAAGTACACTTGAATTCAAGTGCACTTCAAGTGCACTTGAGGGTCGTCTTGTATGAACCCACCCGGTGCTTCTTATGTCACACGCAAGAACAGCGTGACAATTTCATATTTTTGCTGAGAATTCTACTTTGCGCTATTTTATTAAAAATTTGGAGCAATTGCAGAATACCCCGCAAACGTATGTGTCGGAGCTCATTGAAGAACGAGGCATGAAACAATAGATACTATTGTTATTCAATATGGCGCAAATAAGTTGCTGGGTATTCTGCAGTTTAGCTGTTATTTCTGCATCTCACTTGATGAAACGCGTGACGTTTCCGACGTTGTCTTCAACAGTACTGTTTCCATTACTATTCGTAACGCAAACCAGCTGTTAGCATGTTTCGGAAAATTCTTCGGAGAGCAATCGAGCGTTCTGTTCGACGCAAATAAATTTTTTGCTAAAGTTGTGCACGTGCTTATGAAACTTGAAAACAATACCCGTGAATAATGAGGACGCTCACTTGTAAACACAAAATCTGCGGGAAAAAATTGGTACATTGGAGGCCCTATTTTATTGCCTTACATATTTTCAATGTCCTTGAAACTTGCAGGCCACATAAATTGATGATTATTCTCGAGATTGTTAAATTTAAAAAAAAATTGTCAAGCGGTTTCCAAATTATCGTCACATTTGTAGACGTAGACCAAATTACATATAAAAATGGCAACAAGAGCAGCTGAACGCACGCTAATCAAATCCTTCTTTCTCGCAATCGGCCAAAGCAATTCCCCTCACTTTTTCACGCACGATTTTAAAGAGACCCTTCTCGGCATGGATGCATTACAGCGTAATAGCGTGTCATGGAGTGCGTTATGTTATTACAAGATGCCACATTGTAATAATTTAGCGTTTCTAGTTACACACGTTCACTGGACCAGACACTCTAGTCTTTATTTTGTACTTTTAGCTCAAAGTTTGATATCCAAACAAAATCGAACGATTTCGCAAATCGAACTCACAAAAATTGTGTTCCATTTCGTTCGATGACCAAACTAAATCAAACTAAATGGAACTCAATCGAACGATTTAGTTCGATTTCGTTCGAGGTAATACCCGGGGTCTAAAGGAAAACATGACGGTTGTCGCTTGCAATTGGTTCACCGAAGGATGTTATTAGAACGTTTTTCTGTTCCGCACTACGATATGACAACGAATCGGCCATCTGAGAGAAAAGACACTCAGAAAATATTCCGATGTTTAATAGTACACGGCCACTTATTTGCATCACGTTGAATAAGAATCGATCCTTTTGTTTTCATATGACTCATTCTATAAAACGTTCTGGGGCAAGTAAATAAGTGGCCGGACATTCTAAAATCGATCCGAGTTATTTATATTCGCGATCGTAATCGTAACCTTATTACAGCAGATTAGCGTCTCGAACGAATTGGACCAGATGGGCACAGTGATCAAACAAAATAACATTGCGTGATATGGGGTGATATTGTGAATGCGTGAATGACTTAATCGCTTCACATGTTTCATAAAAGTGATCACGAAAATGTCCTTGCGTTTCATATAATTTGGACTTAGAAATGAAGAAGAAGCGCCAGAAAACGAAAAAGGATCGAATTACTGTACACAAATATAAAATCGGGATGTGCAGACCTCCAAGGACCACGTGTTGACCTCCTTCGTTGGCGAGCCTGAACATCTATATTAGGCTATATTGTACATGTAAACAAACGTATTGCTTACCTTATCACTGTGAGCGGTTGCAAACCAATTTGCAGTGACCAAGAAGGAAGTCAAGGGACGTACGAGGTCCTAGAACGGCGATGTTATCTTGAAATACGGAATTGAAACAGAAATCACTTTCAAGTTAGTGTCATGAAACCGGAACCATCACTGCCATCATAAAATCAGTCTACGAAAGCCGAGAACTCAAGCAAACTTATATTAATTTTACCTACCTTACTTTTCAGTATAAAATTAATAATTCTATTCGAAAAAAGACACACTTTTAGATCATCCGAACCGTTCAATCGCTCACTAAATTGGTCGTCACGGAGTAACATCCCGGCGCCATTTTGAAAATGGTGCAAATAGGTCGTTCCCAGTGCCTTATCCGCTTTGAGAATGTGATCTGCTCGTTATCTGGCGCGAGCGCGCTTTTTTAGGAGCGAAAGAGCTTGTGTACGCCTTGACTCATTGTGCTCCTAAAAGTAGCATATTATGTTGCTAGCCCCGCTCCTAATTTTGTCGATTTATGCCAAAAAAATATGCCAAGTTCACAAATTATGCTCCTAGATTCCAAAATTATGCTCACAAAATGACAACGTTTCTGTGAAAAGTTAATTCAGATGTAAATAATTACAATGTTTAGGGCTCCATAAATAAAGGCTTAACGTTCTTAATGATAAAAGAGTCCGACGTTTCGGCGACATCTTGGCGCCATTGTCAAGGGAAACTAAATTAAATATGCGATCTCAAGAGTAACTAAGAGTCCAGAGTCATTAATTTGCATAAGTTAGACAAAGACCTTAGCGCGAGTTGAGTCTGATTGTACATTTAAACATGGTCGTAATTGTTTAATGAGTAACATCTCATTAACGAGACAATCAAACTTGTTCTGGCACTTTTTCAACACATTAAAACAATTGTGAAGGTCATCCGGAATTCTGCCTTCGTGTCTATTATCATAGTGTTTGCGCACTGACGAGGTCTTGCTTCTATGTCCATCAACGCGTACGAACAGATGGCCACGGGTGTATCCGACATAACCAGCATCGCACTGGTCACACTTGAAGTTATACAAAAAGCAAGGATGAAATTTTTAGCTTTAATGCTTCAAAAAGTGCAAAAATTGTATAATTACTCCAAAGCAGTGCTTGCTTGAAAAATTAGTCGGATGCTCGATTTTTGCCAAAAATTATGCTAGCACAATGGACCAAGACCTAAGCGCGTGATCACAGGCTATGATTCGCCTGTCATGATCGTTCATGATCAGACAATCTGAGACAATTATGAAGGAAATTCACACATAAACCGAGTTCACAGAGTAAATATTGCACTCCCTGAAAAAGAAAAAAAATCATTAAGGTTTCAGTACAGTGTGTCAGCAGAAACATGCACTTCTTAAAACTTGACATGATTCGCGTGATTCGCCAGTCGTAATTCGTCCATTGTCCGGGGGCTCGGTGCTTACATACATACATACATACATACATACATACATACATACATACATACTTTATTACCTTTCCCCAAGGGGGCTTTTCAAAGATAATT
Source organism: Dendrophyllia cribrosa (assembly GCA_024195265.1). Taxonomy (NCBI): domain Eukaryota; kingdom Metazoa; phylum Cnidaria; class Anthozoa; order Scleractinia; family Dendrophylliidae; genus Dendrophyllia; species Dendrophyllia cribrosa. The sequence goes on from JAJLRJ010000001.1 coordinate 16,068,372, forward strand.
AAAACTAACTAACAAGAATAATCGCAAATATAACTGCTTCTGCAGCACAAGCTGGCAGAGCTCTAGTTACAACCTAAGGGACTCTGAGGATAAACTTAATGTTCCATTGCCGCGCACAAACTATTATAAAAATAGTTTCAGTTATAGTGGCGCCATGCTCTGGAACAGCCTTTCTCATAATGTAAGGAAAGCTGAGTCCCTTGGGCAATTTAAACGACTTCTCAAAGAGGAACTATAAGGCACGGCATTCGTGGAAAGCAGCTTTTTATTATTTATTAAATTCTTCATATATAGATATTTTTTAATATTAGTTTATTGCTTTGTGTTAGTATTATAATGATTTTTAGCTGACGAATTTTTACCGTGTTTAAATAAAGATTATCTATCTATCTATCTATCTATCTGGACAAAGCCCTCAGATCCCGGGGGAGGGGCTACTCTGTATATTTTTCAATTTGGGGGTGGTATTCACTGCCGTTGGGACTCTGAAACTCGTACCCTATACCAGACCACGTTCTATTTTAGACCAGGCACCAAAAATCACTACCCTATCCCTGACTTGCTATTTTCCAGATACTCTATCACTCATGCCACTGATCACGAGTTTTCCGATGAATGATACCCTCAGTTCTAGATGGCCATACTCTCTGAATTCTATACCCTTTCCCAGACTAAACTGTTTGAAAACAATATCCCTCACAGCGATACATACCGATAAAGTTTATATATGAGAGTACCGTAAAATCCCGGTTACGGTTATAAGCCTCCCCGATTATAAGTTATAAGCCCCCCCCCGCTCTTTAAAAAGGCCCATCAGTTTGGTAACAAAGCATTATTCCGGTTGTACCCCTCCTATGTTTAAGCACACCACAACACTTATATACTGACAGAATATTTTTTGCTTGCCAGTCAAATAAACCTTACGAAGTTGTATAAGCCTAGTGCTTATAACCTGGATTTTACGGTACCCCCCCCCCCCCCCCCCCCCCCCCCCCCCCCCCACCAACAGACCCAGCCCTTCCCCCGGGCCTCAGATGCCAAACTATTAGGCCCTTTTCACTTTAGTCATATCAAAATTCAGAAGCATTAAAAGGCAGCTTTAGATTCCAAAATGTTTATAGAATTGCGGAGAGCTTAAAACTGCACACCTGGGTCAAATTGTGAAGTGCAAGAGCATTTCGTTCAAGAGTTATAGGCGAACGAGTGTTAGACATTTTTGGTTAGAAATGTATGAAGCGGCCATCTTGGATCTTGTTGCCCCACTTTAGGGACACTAACATGACGGCGAAAACTTCAAAGTCTTAATTACACCCAAAATCGCATCACAAAATATTGGATTCACTATAAGTTCCATTTAATCGTCTTATAAGCATCTATAATGAAAAAATAACTTTCAACTGGTTCAATTTTGTTTATTTTCACGACTTATCTGAAATAACGTGACGAATTGCGTGACACATTTAAAGTCTTTAAAATTCGGAAGCAAATTAACAACCTTAAAACCTGAAACGTTTTCTGAAGGATTGTAACACTGGTACCCATGTTCTAGAAGTGATTTATCACAAAGAATATCCAACGAAAGCTGTCGTTTGGCTCCAGAGGTCCGTTCTCTTCACCTTCCAGTGATATCAACTACAGTCGAACCTCCGGTTGCGACCACCTCTCGTAAGCGACCACCTCTCCTCAGCGACCAGTTTTCCAAAATACCAAACGTTTCCAAGTCAAATCACTATATTTGGAACCTCTTGTAAGCGACCACCTCTCGTAAGCGACCGCGACCACTTTTAGAGCTAAAAGTTTGAAATTTTCTTTTGTTTTTAACCTCCCGTAAGCGACCACTTGAAGCTACTTGACAGATAATAGAGCGGAAATTGGATAATGAGGTGTTGTAACATTATCGCATTCCTCAAGACAAGTCCTGTTTTTCTCGTTCAAAACCTATGCCGAACTCAAATTCTCAAATTCTTCTACAAATGGTAGGAGGGTTTAGTTTCTGAGCTGTAAACGATGTTTTTGACTGTTCGGCCTCAATTTGGTTACTAGATAATGGCCATAAAATGGCATTTGTAGCCTGAAAAAGGGTCTTTTTGGCGAAAATTTAGGTGTTAAAGGGTTAATGTACGGTTTTTTACGCTTGTTAACATGTAAATCACCAGTAATATAAAAAGGGCTGTCAAATTTAAAGCTAGCAATCCAATCCTTATTAGTTCATGTTCAGCTCCCCTTAACGTTTAGACAACATTATAGATTCAACTTGTAACCATCGTGAGACATGTTCCACGTATGCTTGGCCATGAATTGGATGAATACAGTCGAACCTCCCGTAAGCGACCACCTAGGCTTGACATTTTGGGTGGTCGCTCACGGGAGGTTCGACTGTATTCATCCAATTCATGGTCAAGCATACGTGATGATCCACAGAAAGTAGCAACCACACCTAAATTGCTTTTGTAAATAGTTTTTTAGCAACAAAGAAAAGAAAACGATGACATCACATTTTTCCAATTAAAAATTGATTTTCTGTCGGTTATCAGGAGGCAAAAAATGCTATTTCAGTAGCCTATTCCAGGCGTTCAGAAACTTTATTTTAAGTCTTACCGGAATTTTTGGGAAGAGAGGAAAGCCTCGCGAGGGATTCCCAAATTTTCGAAAACTGCTTTCCCAGAAAATGAGGAAAAGCACTTTTTCTGAGAACCTTTATAAATTATTCAAAATGTTTGTTTCAGTTTTTTTTTTCGTTATTGGTTTCCTTCCCGAAATTTTCGGAAATTTCGGTTAAATGGTTCGCATTTCGATAATATGAACAGTTTCCGAAATTCAAAACTGAACTTTTCCAGGAAAATTTCCATTATTCCTTTTATTCTAAACTGGAATTTCTGGAAATCGTACCCTGGGTGTTGAGTTGATAATTTGATCTTTTCACTAGCGACATAAGCATGAGCACAAGCGGAAGGAATACAGTGCTTATGAAAACGGACCCGACATAAGCATATTAAAGCTCAAGCGGAAGCATTACAGTGCTTACGGTCCATTGAAAATGGACCCGACATAAGCATAAGCATAACCGCAAGCATAAGAAATAATTGTATGCTTAGGTCAATGTTCGTTTTCATTTGACGCAAATTCTTATGCTTGGTTTTCACAAGCGACATAAGCACGAGCATAAGCGGGAGCATAAGCGGAAGTAAAGGAAAGTGAAAACAAAAATGAACATAAAGCATAAGATTGATCCTTATGCTTATGTCGGGCCTGTTTTCACTGGAATTAAGAGCTGTTATGCTTCTGCTTCTGCTTGTGTTGATGGTGAAAACCAGACTTGACACGAACAAATTTACCTCGACACAGTTAATTTGATTTTTTCGGCCCGCTAGAGTTCCTCTACAAATGGTAGTAGCAGTACTGGATCCGTGGACCATCCATAAATCACATCTCATTATGGGCTGTGAGCCGTGCGCAAACAGTTTTGTCGATTATTGGTACATGTACCATGCATTGGTACAGATGGTGTAAGTAGTTGTCAATCAGTTGACCATTCGTAAACTGCATGTCATTAGTTAACTGGCTCGTCGCTCTGCGACGAGTCAGTTCTTAAAATACCCTCTTTTTTTTTCGGCCTGTCGGGTCACCTGCCCCGGGAATCGCTTTTGCTGCGGCCAACACCGTACCTAGTTTACTTCCGGTTTTCAGAAATGGCGTAATTAGTGCGGTGTCAGCAACTATAATTCAAATATTTACCGTTCTAATTTCGACGGAATTGTTAAAAATTAAATCTCTGTGATTTTCGGATGTGATCTATTTCTGGTAAAGGGAAAGCGGGTTGAATTTTTCTAACCAAATCAATTGTCAAACAGTCGAGTTTAGATCGAATGAGTCGTTGAATTAACACGTCCCGGCACGTCACAGCACTGCTGAGTAAACAATTCTCAAGCATTATTCTGGGCAGTCACGTTCAAATTCCACACATCTCGTATTCATGTCACGCTATTTGATCGATCGTGTTGATATTGTTAATTCTCCAAAATGCCTGTGTTTAAACAATCCTGATTCCTTGTAGTAGGTGGTTTCAAGGATTTTAAAGCGAACAAAATATACAAAGTTCTAAACTTATGTTTTTTCTAACAGTACCGAGCCGATCAGAGAAAAAAATATAGACCTGAAACTGTAGCCTACTAAAGGGGGGTGTGGGGTGGGGGGTGGGGGCAGGTGGCGGTGTTCGGCAATTTTTCTGATCATGAATTTTGATGGTGATGTTTGATGTTGTGCAAGAATTTTTTTCGGGATTGCTCCATACCTTTTTTTCCTTTCGCTCGCTGTGCATTATTTTTTTTTCTTTACTTTTGCTGTGCAGGAATTTGTTTTTAGTAATTGCCCAACCCCCCCCCCCCCCTCTTAACAATAAAATGGTCCGTCCCTAAGGAGTGCTTGAAGCGGGCTGTGGAATGTAAATGTGGACTGGACTGTGCATATTGATAGATTCTAGATTGTATATTGTGGCTTGCTAATATAAAACTCTAAAATGAAAACCGGGTGGAAACTGAGGCCAAACGAGCCAGTTACGAAGCCCATCGGGCTCCTTGTTAAACATACTCCAAGATAAAAGACGCAAGACAAAGCAGGCAAGCAACGCGAACAAAAACGCGAGCGCGTGAAAAAGAGGAAAACATGACATGCACAGTAATTTTCAAAGAGTTATTTTAAATACAAAAATGGAGTAAAGATTTTAGGTTTAATATAATCCTTTTTGAGATCATTTTAACTCCCATAAATTTAACCCCAATTTTATTGTAGTATTTAAAAAAAATTGTTTTAAACCCGTAGATTCACTAGCAACCTTAATGGCATTTCTGATGTTTGTTTACAGCTATTTCAATTAACGTTGTCGGATCCTAAAGCTCAAAGCCAAGACCACATGGTAGTATGGGTAGTTGTGAATAGCTATACTACCTTACAACCATACAACCTTGCGGTCTTGGCTTTAAGCTTTTATCCGACAACGTTAATTGAAATAGCTGTATGGGATCCCAAATACATAGGTTCACAAATCTCCACTGGAAAGAGTAGGTATTGTAGGGGGGAATTGTGTATGTACAGGTGGGGTTGTGAGATTAAAAAATAATAAGAAATTTAAATAAGTAAAACAAACAAACAAAAGCAAAAAAACAACAACCAAAAAAAAAAAACAAAGAAAAGGAAAGGAAAGGAGGTATTAGTAATAATATTAAAAAGACCAAAACAAAAATTATATATAAATATATATATATATATATATCTGTCTGATTTTGAGAAAAGGTACCTCAACAAAAGTGAAAATTGGAGGTTTCAGAGGCAAACCCCTTATATTACTCCTAACACGAGGTACACAATAAATAAGTCAATAAAAACATTAATACAGTTTACACCACCTCAAGGCTATTCGTATTCAACAGATTTAAGCCTATATTAAGCGCAATTCTGGTTTTGCAAAGAAGAATTAATAAACCTCTCTCACCTGTATAATTTGGGAGCGGTTTTTATGCTGCGTTTTTCAGGCAAACCGAAGGCTTTTGGGCCAAGGTAAACTGTGGTGGCTGTTGCTCCGATTCCCACGTCGCGTTAGGCGCGTACTTCATTTCTTGACATTGTGTTAAAGTGGTCAGGCAACTCTTTAAAAATGCAACTGATAGTAGAAGGCACTACCGGGCGCCATTTTGTTTGACACTTCAATAATGGCGTGACCCAGCGCGCAGATTCCTGCGCTTAAACAATGGACCGCGTTGAAACTGGTACCCAGTATGGGGGATTCCCAGATCAGGAGTAAAACTGTTTATTTAATACGTGCAGAATGTTCACCAATAAAGATTCGGTTTTTGTTGATTTTGAAAGCTAAGCAATAAAATCATACGTTTACTACACAAATTTAGCTAATTTGTGGGCTAAAAACGAACGCCTTTCGTTAGAAGCTACATTGAAAACCAATTTTCAGGGCCCGAAGTTTCCGGGAGTTTCGAGAAACGCTTTGCTTTCAGGAGGGGCGATAACTTTGTTAGACAAGACCTTATTCCTTTGCACGAAGGACTTGAGACACCTGAGGAACTGAAAGTCATTTAATTTTCTTGCGGTGTTTCGCAGACACAGGGTGGCGCAGTGGTGAGAGCACTCGTCCCCCACCAATGTGGCCCGGGTTCGATTCCCGGCCCGGCGTCATATGTGGGTTGAGTTTGTTGTTAATTGGTTCTCTCTTTGCTCCGAGAGGTTTTTCTCCGAGTACTCCGGTCAGTTCTCCCCTCCTCAAAAACCAAATCTAATTAGATCTGGAAAGTGTCCTTAATTAGAACTCGCGTGCTAAATACCTTTGACACTCAAATAAAGTGATTTATTATTTTATTTTATTTATTATTGATGCTTAGTTTTCATTTCTTTTAGACTGAGACGTTAAGTTTCACTTTCAGGCTGGTCCTTTTTTTTTTTGGACAGAACAAGCATATCATATTTTAGCGCAGCAAATCTAAGTTCGCTTTCTTTCAAATGTTTCTCATGCTCAATTGTAAGTTGCTGTAATTCTTGCTGTTTATATGAATCACAATCACCGTTTTCGATGGAACTTTTTATTCGACGTATTTTATTCATTTCCATGTCGCATACTTGACATGTGTCTTCTCGCGGTTTTCGAAAACCCAAAATTTTACTGAGATCGTCGTTAAAATATTTCTGAAGGTTGAAAAGCTTAGCACTGGACCTTTTCTCTTAACTGTTAAACGGTTGGTGTTAAAGTGCCTATCACCCCTAGGAAGTTATTCTCAGAATCAACTCCAAGTAAATTGAAAGTTGAATGGTAAAATATTTCTTGTTTTGAGCATCGCGTTTGTGAGTTATAGAGATGTGAATTTACAAAATGCTAATTAGATGACGTCAACCTGGGAATTTGCCATTATTTCTACGCTAATTACAATGCGCAGTTTACAGCTTGAGGACAATTAATTTGATAAATACTAAAAATAAACTGTGGATAGTCAATTGATTCGTAAAAAATATTACTTGGAGGTGAAAACAAGTAGTTGTATAATAAATGATTCCCGGGTTGACGTCATATAATTAGCAATCTCTATAACTCACTAACACGACGTGCAAAACAAGAAATATTTTACCATTCAACTTTTCAATGTACATAGAGTTGATTCTGAAAATAACTTTCTAGGGGTGATAGGCACTTTAAAATGCGGATTTTTTCTAACAAATTCCTTCCACATTTGCCTCATTGATATCCGTGATTCGAAAAACAGTTTTTGTGTCCGTGCCCTTCTGTAGTGCGATTCATTTGCTCTGTGCGAGCAAATAAAATCCGTTACTTGCTTTCTTGCCTCCCGTGTTATTCGCCGAGGGTTATTGCCATGTCGTCCTCGCCTATCTGGTTCGACACAAACACCATCGCAATCCATTTTCTTTAAGATAACTCTAACTTTTTTGTTGGAAATTCCGTAACATTTTGTAAAGGCTGTTTTACATACAACACCTAAAGTGGGAATCTTGTAGTAAATCTTCTGATATCCACTTGGGTATACTTTTACTTGTAGCAGTTTTGACATAACATAGTTCTGCTCATTGTATGGTTTATCAAATACTTTCCGTCTTTCTTGTCGGATAATCTGTCGTACGTTCAGTCCATGTTTTAACAGGCACCCATTGTCGCAACAGACCAGATTAAGAGAAGCGATGTCACCATACGCGGCGTTTTTTCGCCTTGTGATCTTCGGTTTTCTGCTCAAGTAAATTTTCGTAAATTTTGAAGACGTTTTTCGGCGTCCTCTCTCAACTGACGAGGCGACAGGTCTTTCATGGCAACTGCTGTCCACATCAAAACGATAGATGAATCGAGACAAATCACAAGGTTCCCCTCCACAAGCTAAGGAAGCCATTTCAAAACCATATCAGTAGGCCGTCGGTCTGAGATGTTTCAATTTAGGGTTCATAAATCATTGTTACGTGAAACGTCACGCGCAAAAGAACTTTCATTTTTTTAACATATTAACTGAAGCAAAGCGCGCGCTCTGATTGGTTAATTCAGCGTGTACTATTATTTGCCCATGGGTGTACGCTGCTGACGTGTGCTAATGTTTACAAAGCAAAAATTTTCACAGACATTGTTTCCAAAGTAATGGCCGACGTCCCTTCTGCCAGAAATGCGAAACTGCCATCACAGTTGTCTGAAGATGAAACAGAAATTCCATCCTTTGACATCTTTGGGAGCATTTTTCCCGAGCCACCTGCAAAGAGATTTGCATGTTTAAGCGAAAGCGAACTTGAAGAGCTTGTAAGTGAGCGACACTCAAAAAAGACGAAAGAAGTCACAAACTGATCTGTGTCAACATTTAAAGGTAAACAAAAAGTTATTAAAGCTTAGTTGGAACTCAGTAATAGGCTTTACTATAAAGATAACGAAATAATGATTTAAGACTAACTAAATATTTTTCAATTTGCTGTTTTCACGATTTTAAAAAGCGCTTACTTTGATAACAGATGAAAATAAATTGAAAAGTTAAGTTCCATTACAAACCAAATTTTGATAGTCCGTTTCTTTTTATGTTATTTTTAGCTTGGTGTGCAGAAAAACAAATTCAAACCCCGCTTGAAGCGATGACAATAGGTCAGCTTGATCAAAACCTACGCAGATTTTATGCAGAAGCGAGAACGAGAAAAGGCGAAGATTACAGTAGATCTACTTTGCTGGGATTTCGTCATTCGATAGAAAGATACCTCAATGCCCCGCCATTTAGCAGAGGCCTACAAATTTCAACTGACCCAAGATTTGCAAGATCAAACCTCATGCTAGATGCGCAAATAAAAAATCTAAAACGAAGCGGCAAAGAAAATGTCTCCAACAAACCCGCTATCGAGGAAGAAGACCTCCAGAAGCTGAAATCAAGCGAAGTGTTGTCCTTGTCGTCACCGCTTTCCTTGCTGAGAAACGTTTGGTTTCATGTCGTTCTGTTTTTCTGCAGAAGGGGCCTTGAAGGGCAAAGAAGCTTGACAACGAACAGCTTCAAGTTTGAAACCGATGCGGCTGGAAGAAATTACGCAACCATGAGTCACGATGAATTATCAAAGAATCATCCCGGAGGACTAAAGGACTTTAAAAGCACAGAAAAAGAAGCCAGAATGTATGAGACCGAAGACCAAGGTGACGGCTGCAAGGCCCTCAAATTGTATCTCCAGAAGGTAAATCCAAAGTGTACTGCGTTTTTCCAGTATCCGAAGAAAAATAACATGGCTCTAGATGCCGTTTGGTACGAAGCACGACCGCTTGGAATAAACAGCCTCGCTAAAATGATGAAGACCATCAGCGAAGAAGCACGTTTATCCAAAATCTACACAAACCATTGTGTAAGAGCCACTGCCATCACTCTGTGGTCCAACGCCGGGATTTCAAACCGTCACCATCATGGCCATTTCTGGACACCGCAGTGAGCAGTCTCTGGTAAGCTACAATTCGCGGCCTTCGACCTCACAGCTCCATAAATGCAGCCAAGTCTTGTCGAGAACCTTTTCTCCTTCTGCCAACAATCACAGCCAGCCACCAGAAACTTCTCAGCAATCCACGTCGTTCCAGACCAAACAAGTGGCAACGAAATCGCTCTTCGGCGACTGCACTATTCAAAACGTGCAAATTGTTTTCAACGGTTCATCTTCTGAATCGATCTGAAATTCAGTCCATTTAACTTTAAATGATTTTGGACGGTTCTCTACTTTCTTCAGTTTGTTCATAATTCTGCTGAACTATTTCACCGGTTGTTGGATACAGACCTTAGAAAGAGGATTTTGATCGATATTTCAGGAAACGTGATTAAACTTTATCGAGTTGCTGGTGCGCAGTCGGTTGTCATGAATGAATTTTCGCGCGCTTGTTTTCTCTTGTCATGTAAGACTACACGAACATATTTTTGTGATGTAGCTCAATAAAAAAATTAATTAAAATTAAAATTACCGGATTAGTCATTAAATTTCAAGCTCTAGAGCATATTAGAACTGCAAACTGACCGATACTTTGCCGACATGCACACGAAACTCGACGTAAATTTTGATAACAGTCGTTATTAATCCAGTTAATTTGTGGACGTCCCGTTTGTTTCACTGGGAAGCTGCTTAGTTAAGCTATACAGTTGAACCTCTCTAATACGGACACCGAAGGGACAGAGCAAAGTGTCCGTATTAGGGAGGTGTCCGTACTATAGAGGTCACCACGATGACGTCACTTTTAAGACTCCACTGACAGTTTTTGTTCAGTAATTAAAAACAGGCCCACACTCGTCAAGTCAAGTCAAGTCAAGTTTATTTTGTCCCATGATTGATGTTACAGTAGTACAAGTCATAGTTATGATAAGTATCCTATTTACACCGGTCTTACCCATACTCCTTTGAGTTATGGAAGAATGGCGGCCACTTTCGAATACGGAGGCAAAAAGTTAGTATACAAAGGGAGGGAAGGGCGGGATAGAAAGTGACCAAAAGGAGCGGAGTACAGGCAAGATGACACAAGGCTGAACGCGACGCATGAGCAAGTACGAACCAAACAACTTCTTTCTCGAAGTGATAATTTATTCCTTGAGGTGACTCCTTTTATATCGCTTTGGGTAAGACCGCTGTAAATAGTATCCTATTTACACCGGTCTTACCCATACTCCTTTGAGTTATGGAAGAATGGCGGCCACAGAAAAGATGCAAACGGGTTCCCCGTAACACAAACAACCGAGACTTGACTAAGGACCGCAATCTTAAACACCCAGACTAAACTAAGGACCCCAACATAAAATACCCACACTAAACTAAGGACCCCAATTTAAAATACCCATACTAAACTATAAGAGACCCCAGACTAAAAGAAGCAGTAGTGGGGCCAACACAGAGTCCTGTCCCATTCTAAAACACGCCTATAACTGGGGTAGGGGACGTTTTGGGGGAGAGGACGCTAGAGGAGCCGTGAAGAAATATGCTTGTTGCAGGGCTCTGTCATTCCCTGAGTCACGTCTAAAGGCATACCCCTATAATCAACCCAACGCAGGTGGGGAGCAGAATGGCTAATAGGGTTGAAATCATCCGACATCTCCCAGTATGGAATGGAAAAAATGACCGACTAGAAGGCGCTTAATGGGAGGCTACAAGGGAAAGACAAAAGAAAAGGCGTGTGAGAGGGTAAAAGGGGCAAGCGCGACGGGACTCAGGGAATGACAGCTTGGAGCCCCGGTAATCCGAGCGGGAATAAGATTCCCGTTCCAAACAGTCATTCCAAGAGTAAGGGAATAAAGGAAGGCGAAACATAAACACGCGTAAAGGAAAATAGGCTTGAAGCAAAGGGAACAAGGATATATGCAAATACAGAATAAAGGAGGTGCAAAAGGATGTGCGCATACATAAAACAAATTCTAACGAGCAGCGGTGAAAAAGGGGGCTAAAAACAAGGGGCAAAGAACAATAGAGGCTGAATAGAATAAGCCAAAACGTGATAATTAAAACCTTAAACAAGGCCAGGAAACAAAAACGGCCATACAACAAATAAATCCATAGACGCAGCATGACACAATAAAACAAAATGAGAAGCAAAACGGAGAAGAAATAAAATCGAGACAAAACAAAATACGCATAGGCAAAAATATAGCGAAAATTATAACCAATAATAAAAAACAACTTTAACTGCATTTACACAAAAATATACTTGCACAACCAGGATACTGCCTGACAACGAAATAACACCCAGACATAGGATTGAGATAGAAAATTCCCGCAAAACAAACTTAAGCCATGAGGCTAGAGGCGCCAAACATTGAACAAAACAGAAAGCAATTAAATAAATAGCTGAAAACAAGTAGGCAGCAGGAAACGAACAAATATAGCGGAAAACAGATAAATAATTTACCAGTAAGCAAGATAAAACAGATACGAGTATATGTAACCAACAAACCGTAATGAACACTTCTGCTCTGGAGCCACAAACAAAACAATATCAGGGATTGCGTCCCTGTAACTAACATGCAAAACGCTCAACAGAGTCAGGAAACAAAAGACTTTTTAAAAACTTCTGCTCTGGGAACGAGTAATTTAGCAATTTGCGTCCCTGCAACTTAAGAAAACGCTCGACAGAGTCAGGAAAATACCAAAATGCCGTAATTAACTTCTGCTCTGGAGCCACAAACAATACAATACCAGGGAACGAGTAATTTAGCAATTTGCGTCCCTGTAACTAAGAAAACGCTCGACAGAGTTAGGAAAATGCCAAAATCCCGTAAACAACTTCTGCTCTGGAGCCACAAACAATACAATACCAGGGGAACGAGCAATTTAGCAATTTTCGTCCCTGGAACTAACAAAACGCTCGACAGAGTCAGGAAAATACCAAAATGCCGTAAACAACTTCTGCTCTGGAGCCATAAACAATACAATAAGCCAGAGACGGATGACGATGAAATAAATGACACGCGGGCGAAGGAAGAAACCACCGGAACGGGAATAAAGAAAAGGCAAGAAAATTACCTATTGGGGGGCGCCAGGAGCAGCAGGCGGGTTAACGTTCTCTTAAGCAACGGCAGCAGGCTGCTGCGCTTGAGGAACTTGAAGTTGTGGAACTTGGGGAACTTGATTTTGCTGTGCTTGTTCAGCAATGGCTAGTTGCACCGGACAACTTCTTTCTCGAAGTGATAATTTATTCCTTGAGGTGACTCCTTTTATATCGCTTTGGGTAAGACCGCTGTAAATAGGGAGCAGGAGCTCTCAACAAACCCTACTGGGCTTACGAGGAGAGCCCCTGTTACATCGTGTTTTTACCTACTTTACAATAACATGGCTATTGGTTAACTATTCATTACCTAAATCATATTTCAATACATATGAATATATTTTGGCGTTTGCTAAATACATTTCTACCAAGAAGATTATTTACAGAGAAGATAGTTTTGGATTTCAAAAGATGACATTTCCATACTGGAGATATGGATAAACTAGTGCATAATAAAGCGTTCTTAATACTTTAAGTGACACATAGTGCCGAGCTTTACAATGAATTCCAGTTGTTTTTGAGATTTTGTGTTGAATATAGTCAATGTGTTGTTTCCATGTTAACTTGGAGTCTATGTTTTTAACTGCATCTAAATCGATTAATACACAGCATTGAGACACTGTCTATCAGTAGTGTACTACACTGTAAAATTCTCAGCTACATAAGGTATACGAATCACTGTTTTAAAAACGAAACGAACTACAACGCAATGCTGCATGTGAAAAAGTAATATAAAGTACAATTCTGAAAACGTCTTTCAATATATGTTTGTAACCACAAATTACTTACTCAAACTATCATCACCTGATCACCGGAGTGTCCGTAATAAAGAGGTTAAGTTTATATGAATTTGCTCTCTGGGGTCGAGATTTAGTGTCCGTTGTCCGTATTAGAGAGGGTCCGTACTATAGAGGTTTTTTTTGTTTAAGAAAATATGCGAGAATTTTGTTGGGACATAGGAAACTGTCCGTAATAAAGAGGTGTCCGTATTAGAGAGGTGTCCGTAAGGAGAGGTTCGACTGTATTTGCGTTTACGTTGAGTTACGTCCCATGCACGCTCAACATTTACTCTTGCGCGCGCGTTTTCTTTTTGAGAATTATATCTAACGGTCATAACACGTATGAAAGGGGTTCGTTACTTACATGCCCGAATCGCCGATTTGGGTTTGGGCGCGTTCTAGTTTAGAGTAAAAAAACAAAATGTTTGCCAAAACTATTACTCTACATTTGGACTTTCACAAAAGCTTACCGACGCCAAAGGTTTCATCACAAGACTGGTATTATTCAAAAAAGCTCCGAACAAACCTTCTGGGAATCTACTGTGCCAACCAACAAGTGATTCACTGTTTCATGTACGACGAAAGTATAGCAGGTACCGGCCCAAATGAAGTAATATCGATTTTGGACTACACAGTTGGAAAGCTTCAGAATGACCTTGGGAGGCATGATCAACTTATTGTGTGGTGTGACAATTCTCCGGCACAATTCAAGGAAAATTATTTATTTTTTTATTTGGATTACTTGGTGAGACGAGGTGACTTTCTAAGAGTCGATCTGAAGTTTTTACTTGCAGGCCATTCGTATTCTATTTGTGACCGACGGTTTGGAAACATTCAAAAAATTTTCGACACCCAGGAAATTATCCAAATACCAGAACAATGGGCGACTGTATTGAACAATAGTGGGCTGTCAAACGTCAAAGTTCATTGGGTCACTCTAGACATGATTAAAGACTATAAATCATTTTTGAAATTACAATATGTTGCTAGAAATGAAGATTTGCAACATGAGAAGTTTGAAGTAAAAAACATTGCCTGGTTGAATTTTGGATATGGTGAAAAGATGAACACTGAAGGCAATCTCGAACTTGTACACCACCCCGAAGAAGTCTTCATCCGATTTTGCATAGATCCCAAAGAACTTCCCAAGACCGTTTCGCATCTTAAGAAAAAGCAAGCAACGAAACTGCGCCCAGAATTGCTCTCTACATTACGGCACGAGAAAAGGCCAGTTCGACAGGATGTAAAAAGACATTGCGTGAAATTAGCACGAAAATACTTAAATGAAAACGCTGAGAGGTTTTATGAAGCACTGCCATGTCTTGACAAAGATACTGAGAGCGACAATGGCAAGTGAAGAGATCGTCAAAGCAAATTCAGCTTATAAGTTTGTTTCACAGTAGTCAGTGACACAACTTCAGACAGATCTGTCTGGTATTAGGGTAAGGTACCAGTTACAAAGTAAACATTGAAGGATCACGTCACTCCAAGTTCACTCTCCCAGCAACATTTCCAACACAAGGTACACAATAAATAGGTCAATCCGAACATTAAAACGTTACCAACTCAAGTCTAAATCATATTCAACAGGCCGAGTTATGTACTTTTTCAGGTCACTGCTTGAAATTGTATTATAAACTCCAACGGGTTGACTTTTGCAACCTATAGTCAACCTATGGTCAACCTATGGTCAATCCAAACATTACAGTCAAAATACACAGCGCGTCCCGCTTATTATTTGGGAATGACTTTCATTAATCGGGAACGGATTGCATTATTGAAATCAAAATATTATTCAGGTTTTAAATTGATAATTGGAATCTTCAAACGGTAGGCGCAATCGAAATAACAAATGCTGATTGGTTTATTAACTGACATCGGTCAAAAGTTCACAGGCGGAACGCGCTGAGTATTTTGACTGTAAAACATTATCAACTCAAGTCTAAATCATATATTATTTCGGAAGCCGGGCTGAAATCTCAGCCCGGTCAACCGGGCTGAAATCTCAGCCCGAGTTGAAATTCGCCATGTAATCGGCCCCTAAAATGGTCTAGTGTAGGTTAAGGGTCTCAGAGTCCCAGCGGCACACCCCCACCCAAAAATTTGCAGAGTACCCCCTCCCAGGGGTCAATCCAAACATTAAAACATTACCAACTCAAGTCTAAATCATATTCAACAGGTTTATGTACTTTTCCAGGTCACTGCTTCAATTGTGTAAAACCCCAGCAGGTGACTTTTGTGATGTGTGACCTATAGTAAAAAAATACAGTCAGTAGTTAATTTTGTATTTAACAACCAAACTTCCCTAGAGATCAATGTACATACCCCTGACACCAACACAAGTGTTCGCAAATTGCATATATTTATTCAAATATGACATTTACGTAGCATAAGAGCTGGCTGTGCCAGCATTTTTGTGCGGATTGCAGAGTACAAATTGGTTATTCATGTAGTTGCAACAGCACTGTTCTTTTTACAGGATGTGACCCTGGTCGATAAGTTATCTTCAGTTTTCATTCACAGTTCACAATCCGAGTACAATTTGAGAACAATTTGCCCTCCTAATACAGTATTTTAGCAAGTGACATAGCAAAAATGACAGGTACCTTTTCCAAAATTCAGACAGATATATATTTTAATAAATATAATAGTAGTAAAAATAAAAATTAAAAAACCAAAATAAACATAAAACAAACAAATAGAAAAGAGAAAATGAGGAAAGAGAAGAAAACTCAGACGTTAAATTTTGTTAATAAAAGTGTTAAAAATGAGTGACTTATTCAAATGGGATAAAAGAAAAGGAAAACAAAATCAAAATCAAAAACTAGTGGAAAAATTTCATATTTCTGTAACTTTATAATTGAAAAGGTAGTGTTTAAAAGATTTAAATTTAGTGATAATTGGTTTTTAGGGAATGGCAACCTTGTTCTAAGGGTTAGGGTTAGGTCTAAGGGGATGGCTTCTCCCTCCTAGGGGTTAGCAATTGTAGAGGGGATAAAGAAACCCATGTGCTAGGGGTTAGCATTTTGTTTGAGGAATAGAAATCTTGTTCTAATGGTTAGGGTTAGGTCTAAGGGGATGGCTTCTGCCTCCTAGGGGTTAGCAATTGTAGAGGGGATAAAGAAACCCATGTGCTAGGGGTTAGCATTTGTAGAGGGGGAAAACCCATTTGCTAGGGGTTAGCATTTCGTTTGAGGAATGGTAATCTTCTAATGGTTACGGTTAGGTCTAAGCTGATGGCTTCTCCACCCTAGCAATTGTAGAGGGGAAAAAGAAACCATTCCTAGCACATGGGTTTCTTTTTTTCTTCTGCAATTTGTTTGCATTTAAGAGTCCGTCAGAGTCCGTCACGTACGAGAACTGCCGGCGAGCGAAGCGAGCGCGGTGCACGAGCGTAGAGCGCGAGGGGGTGGGGTGGGGCGAGGGGAAGGAGAAGAATAGAGAGACTGTAGACATCTTTGAAAAAACGTACGCTTAGGGATGCACCTTTAGCAATGTGAAGGGGGGGGGGGGGGGGGGGGGGGGGGGGGGGTAGGACTTTCTGGAATGACATGTTATCTTTTTCACAACCAGCAGGAGTGCAAGATTTTTTTTCAACCATTAAACCCTTGCACGTTTTTTTTTTTCAAAACGACTATGCCACTAATGCCAGTGGTCTTGTTCTACTGGTACCGTTCCAACCGCGCAAATGTTTTTTGTTGTAGTGTCCCAACAGAACACGTTTGTATTAACTATATTTATTTCATACTAATTGAGATTTTCTACAGTCTCTCTATTTTATCTCCTTCCTTGCCCGCCACCCTCTCGCGCTCCGTGCTCAGTTCCAGCCCGCTCGCTTCGTTCGCCGGTAGTTCTAGTACTCGACGGACTCTGAGAAGGTAAAGAGGCTGTGAACAGTCTAGTTCAACACCGTTTAAAATTGTTCAAAATTACTATCGGAAGGCAAGAAATGCTATTTCAGTAGCCTATTCTAGGCGTTCCAAAATTTTATTTTTCAGTTTTACCGGAATTTTTGGGGAAAGAGGAAAGCCGCGTGAGGGATTCCGAAATTTTCACAAACTACTTTCCCAGAAGAGAGAAGGAAGAGCACCTTACACTGAGAACCTTTATATTCAAAATGTTTGTTTCCGCTCCGGTTTTGGTTTCCTTCCCGAAATTTCCGGAAATTTCGGTTAAATGGTTCGCATTTCGATAATATCAACAGTTTCCGAAATTCTAAACTGAACTTTTCCCGGAAAATTTAATTCCGTTATTCCTTTCGATTCTAAACTGGAATTTCTGGAAATCGCACCCTGGATGTTGAGTTGATCACTTAATCTTTCCAGCCCTGAGGCCCCAAACATTTATGTGACCGTCCTGCTACAGTTTGTTTGGTGAGCGATTGAACGGTTCGGATGACCTAAAATCAGTTGTGCCTTTTTTCGGTTAGAATCATTAGTTTTATACTAAAAAGAAAGGTAGGTGAAATGAGTATCAGTTCGTGTGTCTTCTCGGCTTTGTTAGACTGATTTTTTGATGGTTCAGATGGTTTCTTTCATAATGCCTGGTTTTTACTAGCGTCATAAGCATAAGTATGAACATAAGCGGAAGCATAAGCGGAAGTAAAGAAAAGTGAAAATGAACATGGACATAAAGCATAAGATTGATCCTTATGCTTATGCTTATGTCGGGCCTGTTTTCATTGGACATAAGAGCTGTATACTTCTTCTTCTACTTATGCTTGTGTCGATGTTGAAAACCAACTTGACACGAACAAATTTACCTCGATACAGTTAATTTGATATTTTAGGTTTCAATTCCGTGTTCGTGTTTCAGGATTACATCGCCGTTTTAGGGCCTCGGTCGTTCCTTGTCTTCCTTCTTGGTCACTGCAAATTGGTTTGCAACCGCTTGTCAGAGGGATAATAAATTTACTTTTCACTAAGGCAAGCAAGGTGTTTGTTATGTATAGCCTCGCGAGGGATTCCCATTGAATTTAGGAACTGCTGCTTTCCCAGAAAAGAAGGAAGAGCACTTTATACTGAGAACTTTTATATTCAAAATTTTTGTTTCCCTTCCGTTTTGTTTTGTTTTCGTTTTTGGTTTCCTCCCCAAAATTTCCGGAAATTTCAGTTAAATGGTTCGCATTTCGATAAGATATGAACAGTTTCCGAAATTCTAAACTGAACTTTTCCCGGAACTTGAATTTCCGTTATTCCTTTCGATTCTAAACTGGAATTTCTGGAAATCGCACCCTGGGTGTTGAGTTGATCATTTGATCTTTCCAGACCTGAGGCTTCAAATATTTATGTGACCGTCCGGCTACAGTTTGTTTTGTGAGCGATTGAACGGTTCGGATGACCTAAAATCAATTTTGTCTTTCTTCGGTTAGAATCATTAGTTTTACACTAAAAAGAAAAGGTAGGTGAAATGAGTATCAGTTCGCGTGTCTTCTCGGCTTTGTTATACTGATTTATTGATGGTTCAGATGGTTTCTTTCATAATGCCTGGTTTTCACTAGCGACATAACTAAGTATAAACACAAGCGGAAGCATTACAGTGCTTATATGTCCATTGAAAACGGACACGACGTAAGCATAAGCGCAAGCATAAGAAACAATCGTATGCTTAGGTCAATGTTCGTTTCCATTTAACGCAAATTATTATGCTTGATTTTCACAAGCGACATAAGCAAGAGCATAAGCGGGAGCATAAGCGGAAGTAAAGGAAAGTGAAAATGAACATGGACATAAAGCATAAGATTGATCCTTATGCTTATGTCGGGCCTGTTTTCACTGGACATGGGAGCTGTTATACTTGTGCTTCTGCTTCTGCTTGTGTCGCTGGTGAAAACTAGGCTTAACACGAATAAGTTTACCTCGACACAGTTAATTTGATATTTTCAGTTTCAATTCCGTGTTCGTGTTTCAGGATTTATACATCGCCGTTTTAGGACCTCGGTCGTTCCTTGTCTTCCTTCTTAATCACTGAAAATTGGTTTAAAACCGCTTGTCAGAGGGATAATAAATTTATCACTAAGGCAAGCAAGATGTTTGTTATGTATAGCCTCGCGAGGGATTCCCAAATTTTTGAAAACTGCTTTCCCAGAAAAGAAGGAAGAGCACTTTATACTGAAAACCTTTATACTCAAAATATTTGTTTCCGTTCCGTTTTTTTTTGTATTCGTTTTTGGTTTCCTTCCCGAAATTTCCGGAAATTTCGGTTAAGTGGTTCGCATTTCGATAATATGAACAGTTTCCGAAATTCTAAACTGAACTTTTCCCGGAAAATTTGATTCCGTTATTCCTTTCGATTCTGAACCGGAATTTCTGGAAATCGCACCCTGGGTGTTGAGTTGATCATTTGATCTTTCCAGACCAGGCCCCAGACATTTATGTAACCGTCTTGCTACAGTTTGTTTTGTGCAGAAGCGGCAATACAGACATAACATACCCGACATAAGCATAAACGCAAGCGGCAATACAGTGCTTATGTCCATTTAAAACGGACCCGACATAAGCATAAGCGCAAGTGGAAGCATGAGAAACAATCTTATGCTTAGGTCAATGTTCGTTTTCATTTGACGCAAATTCTTATGCTTGGTTTTCACAAGCGACATAAGCACGAGAAGTAAAGGAAAGTGAAAATAAACATGGACATAAAGTGTAAGATTGATCCTTATGCTTATGTCGGGCCTGTTTTCAATGGACATAAGAGCTGTTATACTTCTGCTTCTGCTTGTGTTGATGGTGAAAACCGACTTGACACGAACAAATTTATCTCGACACAGTTAATTTGATTTTTTCGGTTTCAATTCCGTATTCGTGTTTCAGGATTACATCGCCGTTTTAGGGCCTCGGTCGTTCCTTGTCTTCCTTCTTGGTCGCCACTGCAAATTGGTTTGCAACCGCTTGTCAGAGGGATAATAAATTTATCGCTTAGGAAAGCAAGATGTTTGTTTTGAATAATGTACATATATACAAGCTGGCCAACAAAGGAGATCTGCACATCCCAATTTCATTTTCCTGTAATTCATTCTCGTTTTCTGGCAGTTCTTTTTCCTTTCTTTTTCCAAATTATATGAAACGCAACACTTTTATTAACCATGCTAAGCGACAAAGACATTTATATCTGTTTCTGAATATTATGCAATTTATTTTATCACAGTGCTTAGTGGTACGAAACCCCTAAAGCGCTAAATCAACATGCATTTGCTATATATCAACATGCGTATTGGATTCTTCTGTAATAAGGCTACGATTCCATTGAGATTCAGTGACCGCGGTTACACTTTTCAACTTTTATCCGGGACTTTTACCTAGTAGATATTTAAAATTCGAAATAACAAAAGCCGCTACAAGATTAAGTAACAATGCGTGTAAGAAGTAGGCAATGCTCAATTGTTCCGCGGCATTGCGCATTTTGTTTAGGTTTTTTTACTGAGAATGCACCAACCTATGGACAACATGTTTTTTAAATAAAATGTACTGGAACTTTATTTTAAAGTGGTTTCTTTTGTGCTACAAGATTTCATCCAATCGTGAAACTCCAAAACAATGGCCAAGAAAGGCTTCTAATTTTACATGTTTCCCACATAGAATTTTGGTTGCATTAAAACTCAGAATAGTTTTCACTAAAGGGGAATCAATTAGTAAACTAGAGAGAAATAAATGCACCACCTGATTAAGTTATGGTAGATTTTCACGTTTTAGCCAATGAGGTGGACGGTTTCAACAATATCACAATTAACACCTTTCTGCATTCCCTGCCGTTAGGTTGCCTACTTCTTACTAGGACCATTACTTAAGCGTATGGAGGCTATTGCTATATTTTGATGCTGTTTACTTTTGAATTTACCTAGGTAAAAGTTGAAACGTGTACTCCAGTTTAACACTATATTAAACATCGGAACATACTTTCAGAAAAGAAGGAAGAGCACTTTATACTGAGAACCCTTAGTTTCAAAATATTTGAAGACGTCATGACAACTGTTCAAATTTTCGAAACATTCTTCTCGTAAATTTCTGTTACATTTGGTTTCTTTCAGGGTTTCTGAAATTCTGAACACTCTTCACAATCTTGAATAACGTCGGGCCGACATAAAGCAAATTTACACAATCGCCGTGGAATCGGGCAAAATCCTTCAATTCTGCCGTGCTGTGACAGTGTACTCCGAAAAGTCTCAGATTTCCCACATGTAAATAATCTATTTGTCTTGATTTCGTTTCGGTTATTTCCCCGATTCTGGAATCATACGCCTCAGTACATCATTATCACATCTCAATATCTAAAAATTGCATACGTTAATCAGTCGAGTATAGACGAAGCTGTTTCTTGTCCGGTACAACCCAGCTGCTTATTACTCTGGAATCACTGACCCAAAAGTTGACAGATTTTCGCAAGCGATCTCAAGGTTACGTACGCAGACTGGTTTAGCTACCGTAGTTTGAATCAAGTTCAACAATTTTCATTGCTCTCTCTTAAAGTGCCTATGAAATGAATTTTTTTCTTCGTTTTTCATTAGTTTATTATGTCCAAAGAACGAAAACAATAATCATTTCCCGAGGAAAAGAACGAAAATCGGTTTTTTAGCCCCTCGAAGATGCGTCACTTCGGTTGAAAAGTGGCTCCAATTTTTGGAGAGCCTGGGGGCGAGTGGGCGTGCGTGATGACGTAAATTACGTAAATAGTATGACACATTGGTTTGTTTACGCTATAATTCCCTTGGAATCCTTTAGCGTGATGGCCTTTTTGCCAACGTTTTTGGCTGTACAAATGTCAGACAGCGCCTAATTTGTTTCTTTACAGTCCTCTGAAGGTGAAGAGGATCAGTTTCGGATCACTCTTGATCAACTGAAATGATCGTGTCCACTGTAGTTTTGCAGTAGCGAGACGAACCAACTGTGCCGCTTGAGCGAAGGAAGTGAACATGAAGAAGACGGACTTTGATCATTTAGATTATTGAACGTGAAAGGTATACATTTCAGTAGCACAGCGTCTCAGTGGTTCGCCAGTTGAGTTGTAAGCTTATTGAACGCAGAGGCGTTTTTGTTATTTCTTTTTAGTGGCTCGTTGACTAGCGTTTATCGAACGCGAACGATATATTTGTAGTACAAACAATCATGATATTAGCGCATTAGCGACTCGGCCGGTCTTCTCTGAAGTTCATTGATCGCGCGTGGAGGTTATGAACTTATTTTATCGGCTTGACAATTCGCTCGTCTACTAAAGTTCTTTTTTCAATGCGAAAGATATGTCTTGGCGGCTTGCTAGTTGAAAGTTTCTAAATTATACTGATATGTTATGCATATCCGAGGTGGTGTTTTTCAGGCGGCTTGCTGAATTGAATGTGAATGGTGTACTTTTTAGCGGCAAGGTGCCTTGATAGCGTATTTTTTATTTATTTATTCAAAATGTTTGAACTCAAGTATATACATAATAATTATGCTTCTTAGTTCAGTGTCTTGCCAGCGATTGATCGTTTCTGGAAATTTTAACCACTTGGTGGCTTGTAAGTGAGTTCAAAGTATCGTGTTTACATTTATGTCTGATTTATATTTCATTGTATAAAAATTGATCTGATCGAACACGCAATGATTCAGCGATGTATTTTGTTTCAAATAGTCTTACGCATTTGTACGTGTAGATGTTTTATAGATGTTCCGTAGAATAGACGCCTTCCAGTGAACACTTGCGTCGCTGCACTTTGAATTTTTATAATTCGGAATACCGTATAAACATTTATATTACTCGCCAGTCAGTGCCGATCGAGTCAGTATATTTTTGTAGGCCTCACTGACTTCGACGGCTCTCCAGTCGAGCCGAGGCTTGAAGGAACTTCCAAACAGGATATGGATTGGAAAATTATGCTTGATTAAACGGCCTCACCGGCCGGAATGTTATTTTCTTTTGCAAAATAATATTAATCTTAACAAGCGCTTTCATTGAAAACAACATCGCTTGACGTACCCTTTCCGATGTCGACGAACAAATTTCGTGTATTTCGCCGGCCTATTTTCCTCTGGAGCAAAATAAAACTTTGTTACACCCTCTGTTATCGAAGAATTCTAATATCTTGTATGTTTGAGGCCGCTCGCCACATAATATTGGTCCACTTCTAGCGACGTCTCTTGTCAGCTCTCTTGTTCTCTATATTCCCGCAGCAGTTTGTACAACTATTTACGTCAGTGTAATATGACACTGGTTTTGGCCGCGCACAAATTGGAGCCACTTTTTAGCGCCAACAACCTAAAAAAGCATTTCGCATCGTCCCTAACACTTTAAACCTTTTATTCCAAAGTCTAAAAAGGTGAAACTTTCGATACATCAAAAAATAAATTTCATTTCATAGGCACTTTAAGCGAACAAAAAAAAAACTATAAAATATTGGTTGTCTATGGCAATATAAACAAGTTTCTAAGCCGACTAGGTTTTTATACTGAAGCATGCTACTTTTTGTCAACAGTGAGACAAACATTTTAATTATAATGCTCAACTACGAAACAATAACATAATGAGAGAGAGCTATTTGAAAGAGAAGAAGAATGAAAGAGAAGAACCTTCGTTCTCCACTGTGTTCTTCTAGATATTTAAATACCGTAAAATTCCGAAAATAAGCCCCTCCGTGTATAAGCCCCTCCGAATATAAGCCCCTCAGATTCTTAACGCAAAAAAGCCTTCTATAATAAGCCCCTCCGAATATAAGCCCCCGAGGCTTATATTTGGGAATTGCCCCCAAATATAAAATAAACCAAAGAAAAATCCGTACGCTGAACCACTGTGGAAGAAGTGTCAAAGTTTATTGTCCTTTACGTTATTCACTCCTCACTCTCGCCTTGAATTCCTTCGGTCCACAGACAAAGTATTTACAAGGAAGTTCGATCCCGCCGCCCTGAACCCAAACTCCCTCTGGTGCTCCTCGCTTTTCACCATATTTACCATATGGATTACCATACCGTAAAAGTTGTCACGAATTTTTAGTTAACACCCCAATATTATCATTTTGCACATTGAAAAATTGCAGACACAAACTTCCCTCCAATTATAAGCCCAGCTGATTTCTAAACGCAAATTTCCCTCCTATAATTAGCCCCTCCATATAAAAGCCCCTACCGAATATAAGCCCCTCAAAAAGGTGCGTTGAAAAATATAAGCCCCGGGGCCTATTTTCGGAATTTTACGGTATATTGAGCCGTACGACTCCAAAATCGGGAAAATAACCGAAATTGCTTATATGCACTCACCCGTGAGATAAGTAAGTAAGTAAGTAAGTAAGTAAGTAAGTAAGTAAGTTAGAAGTATGTAAGTCAACTTTATTTAAAGAGGATAACACGTAACAGTTTACACTGACAAACCTGTGGCCCTCTAAGATATTGAGTTGAACACTCGAGGAGAAATGTCATATCTCCGCTCACCTATGTATTTTCTTCTATTTCTAAATTGTAATCAGTTTGAACAATCAATCTCAAGGCCCAAATCATAACGAATTTTTTCCTAACGATCTGGAAAATTAGACCTTAACGTCTACCATCGTCCTGTCGCTGTAACACTTATATATAGATGTTTTTTTTTCAGGAGAAATACAGACATGTCCTCATCGAGCAAAGAAAAAGAAAACGGTCAAAAGCACCAAAGCCGGGGTAAGGACATAGCTAAGAAGGTGGCGAACAACAAGTGTCTAAGAAAAGCGACAAGCAATGCAAACGAACAGTTGTGGAAAGAACTTGGCGTCCACGCATCTGCCGATGCTGCAACATTTGCGCACCATGTCCATAATTCTGCAACAGCGACTGAGTTCAAAGGGATGAAAGTGGCTCATGCTGAGGCTGGTGCTGGGGTAGCAAAGGCGACGGCAGGTGCCTCTGCAAATCCTCTACAAGCAAAAGCAGGAGCTGGGGCCTATGGACCAAACGCAGGTGCCAAAGCAGCTCTAGTTGATGGATTTGTCGAGGCTAATGCAGACGCCTTCGTGGGCAAAGCAGCAGCCGAAGCTGGAGTTGGTATTGAGCATTTAGGAGCCTATGCATCAGCTGAGGCTGTGACTGCAAGGGCTGGTGCAGGAATCGCCCACACCCCACTACAGGGCCATGTCCAGGGACCTGCAGCAGGAGGAGAGGCCGGAGCTTCTTGGGACTACACAGGAGGAAACGTGTCTGCCTCACTCGGGGAGGCCAAGGCCGGGCCTTTTGCTGTAAGAGCTGGTGTCAAATTCGGTGCTGGGATTAGAAACGGCGTTCCAGAGGTGGACCTGGGTCCTGTCACTGCACCCTGCTCTGTCATGTGATTTCTCCCATTTGCTCCGGTCATTCTTATCACCATGCCATCCCATTCCAGGGCATGACAAGCCAAAGTTTGTTCCTCCCTGCATCAAGGATATAACCTCCCTGCACCAATAATATAACCTCCTTGCACCAATAATATAACCTCCTTGCACCAATAATATAACCTCCTTGCACCAATAATATAACCTCCTTGCACCAATCATATAACCTCCCTGCACCAATAATATAACCTCCATGCACCAACAATATAACCTCCTTGCACCAATCATATAACCTCCCTGCATCAAGAATATAACCTCCATGCACCAAAGATATAACCTCCCTGCACCCTCGCATGAATTAAGGCATGGCTCCTCGTGTAAAATGGGGTTTTCATAATTTTTTCTAGCTTTATTCAGCATCACCTAATATTTTATCTTATAACCTACCTGCACCAAGGATATAACCTCCCAGCTAGTTGTCATCGTCATCGTCATGTCATCATAATTGTCGTTATCAATGTCATTACTATTGCATTGTCATCCTTGACTTGGCCATCCTATGACCGGAGCATCTCAACACTTTGACTGGTTCTACATATGTAACAGTAATATAACAACACAATCTATTTATTGCTAGATTGTGATGGTGATGATTTAATGTTAACTAAAACTATTGTGTAGAAGCCAGGAGAAGTCCTGGTAGAAGCACATTTGCTCATACTTGCCTATATTGAAGAATGTATAACATTACTCTTATTTTAAGACGCTTTTTGAAATGATTTAGCTATTCTTTGAGTGATATAGGAACACTCTTTAAGAGATTTATCCACGCTTTTTTAATTATTTAGCCTTAGTTTCCGCGTAATTTAGCCATGCTTTTAATAATTCGACTTTGTATTTCGAATAGTTTATTCAACTTCAAAGTGTTTGCCGCAATGTTTTATCATTGATTATTCGCGTAGGTCTTCCCCGCTCACGGGGCGGAGGAGGGAGGAGGCGAGAAAAATAGGGGGACTCCCTTAATTGCCCGCCTCCTTCCTCCCCCATCTCCCGTTCCGTGAGCAGTTTTTTGGTCCCTCCCAAGTTTTTATCGAGCCATGACATTCAAGATGGTGACTAAACGAACCGACCGATCGAACTAGACAAACGCACGGGAAAATAGAGGACTGTGAACAGTCTACCCCCAAACGTCTCCGACGCCGGCACCCATTTCCAATATACACGAACGGATACGATTTGTCAAAACAGCCGTCACCATCTGTATACCATTGGTACAAATGGTAGTAGCAGTACTGGATCCGCCGTTGATCATCTCATTATGGGTTGCGAGCCGTGCGCAAAACGTTTGTCGATTATTGGTACATGTAACATGCATTGGTACAGGGTTGTGCCTAAATCATACCGTCCAGAAGGACGTCGGACACCTTATTGAGACTTATATAACGTAATGACGACACTTAGAATTTTATTTTCAATAATTTTTTAAGTGTAAAAACGAAAATGTAAAATCCCCACTCAGGATTGAACCTGTGACCTCAGCTAGGCTTAGGTTTACATAGCCTACCGTACCACTGTACCACCTAGCTTCTCGGGTTGCTTTGTCCTAAATTTAACTATATAAACTGCTACCCCCAACCTCAACTGAAAGCTAACCAGTTACTCCGTTATGTAAGTCTCAATAAGGTGTCCAACGTCCTTCTGGACGGTATGATTTGGGCTTGACCTTGGTACAGATGGTGAAAGTGGTTGTCAACCGTTGACCATTCGTAAACTGCATGTCATTAGAGAAACGTACTCCGAGAAAAAAGACGCAAGGCGAAGCAGGCAAGCAATGCGTACAAAAACGCGAGCTCGTAAAAAAGAGGAAAACATGACATGCACAGTAATTTTCAAAGAGTTATTTTAAATACAGAAATGAAGTAAAAATTTTAGGTTTAATATAATCCTTTTTGAGATCATTTTAACTCCCATAAATTTAACCCCAATTTTATTGTTATAGTTACTCTCATATGGGAGTTTATTTTTTCATACTTTAACTCGTAAATATTAGTTATGTCTACTCTATATGGGAGCTATTTTAACTACAAATTAAATTAGGTGTCACCATTTTAGGTTCAAAATAACCCCTTTGGGGGTCATTTTCACTCCTAACTTTTACCCTATTTCAATTTCAATTCTCTAATCAGGGAGCTTTGATGATGAATTGGATGATTTTTATGATTGTTAATTAGTTCTAAATACTATAATGACTTAAAATGTTTGGTGTGTAGCCAGGCATGTTAAAAATAAAAAGATATTAAAAAGTTGACACTGGCTAAAAATGTTGTTTTTGGACGTTTCGGCAACTACTGTTGCCTTCTTCAGCAAGGGATAAAAATGCAAATGTCTAACGGCGTCCTGATGGTATAAAATACATGCAAATATTAAATCGCACCTCGAAAGAATATTTTGAGGTGAAACAAAAGTCTCTAGAGCATTTTTAATTATTTCTACAAATTCTTAATGTTATTATAAACATTTGGAAGCGCTATAATGACTTGTGTATTATTATAATTATTTACTATGTAAGTGCACGGCTCCTTGGGAGAGTACTTTTTTTTACTAGTGATAAAGAATTTTCGTGTTAAAATAAACTTTATCTTATCTATCTTATCTATCTAACTCTGTTATGATTGGAGTTATTTTTACTTGACAATCAGAGTTGTAGAGTAAAAGTTACTCCTGTACAATCATTATTCTCAAAAGTCTAACACAACACAAGAAGAAATTTCTTTTTTATTAATTTTGAAGAAGTCTCAACAATTTCCTTGAAAACATAACTAAATAAGGCTACATAATTATCCTAGAAACTAAAACATAATAATGAAATGTTTTAATTCTCTCATGAAACGTTCCTGATATTTTTATGCAAGACCTTCGATTTTCAGTGATATCACTGCATGTCGGCCTAACACCAGACGCGTGAATGGAGTTTACTTATATAAGAATGCTACAACAGACATGCAGTAATAATGTTATGAAATATATTTGTAGTAAATTCTATTTTTATATATTAATAATAAAACTAAAATGCCTATAACTTGTATATATCCAATGCCACATCCTACAAGAGCTCTGATTATAATCATGCCGCAAATGGTTATCTTTATTTTACTTGTTTCCCTTTGCTAGAAATCAAATCAAGTGACGTCATTTTGGCGCAAACTTTTCAGGGTGCGGAGGTCTGTCAAACTGTTAAAATTACTTTTCGTGCGTCTTGTAGGCCTATACACTTGTAAAATTCATTAATAATTCATAAGGGTACTAACAAATAGAAATGAGCCATCACATGGTTAACCCTGTATACCAGATACAATCTTGATACAACTCACAAGTGGTTGTATCTAATTTACATTCCAGATACAACTCACTAGTGGTTGTATCTAATTTACATATGAATGTGAATTTCACAAGTTGTTTACTACATTCGCGTCCGTGTTGTATCGGCACTATGCATTCACTCGGCTGCGCCTTGTGATTGTATAGGCCGATACAACACTCCCGCTCATGTAGTAAACATTACTTAGACAACTTAGAGCGTTATGATATGGTCTGTGATGCAATTTAGTAAGAAACCAAAATCCACACTTGTATCAAACAGAGATTTAAGTCTTGCATGTTTTCTGCCCAAATCAAGGAATCGCAAATCAACACACACGAATAACATAACTATTGATCATTGAGTGTAACAAAACTGTTTTCAATCCAAAGCGGATGTTATTCCCACGTTTGGGTGGTTACAAGTTCAAAAACTTCCAAATCATCAGGCGACTAACATTTCTTACATAAAAAAGCCGAAATAAATCGAAGCATGACTAAATATACATAGAGTCCTCAAAACTGAAGGACAATGAGAACATCTTTGGAGAAGTAGAGATATTCCGCTTCAAATCACAAACGTAGTCACTTCAGGTTATCAATGAAGAGCGCGGCTTTTTTGTCATTTACAGTTGAAAATAATCGATGCCTCAGATTTACGCCCAGTCGTTCTCAAACATAACTGGGCCTCGGAAAGTTAAAAATTACTTAAATCCGTGGCATATCAGAAGAGAAAAATGCATAACTTTGTCAAATTTTCATAACGTGAACATTTTGCGTCCAATTTGGGGGGGCCTGGGGACCAAATTAGAAAATTGAGGCAAATGTCGCACACTATTTTGCCAGGGGAAGGAATTAAATGTTATTCAGTGACAAATCCTTATTAAATAAATTTGATTTCACCCGTTTTTCAAACTCGCTGGTAAATAACACATTCTTGGAATTTCAATTTGTGGGAAATGGACACTCGGAACAAACCATTAGCTAAGAAAAACAAGTTCCGACATGTTCCTGCGCCTAACTGCTGATAATAGACGAACTTTTGTGGAACGAATCACTTCAATCATCCACAGCAAACGTAAATCAAAATAACCTTAGATCTGAACGAGTTTTAAGAACAAATTCGGCTACATAGACTCTTTCAATGAACGGAACATATTTAGATAATCACCCAATCGTGAAAATTGCATCCGCTCTTAACTGACAGAAGTTTTGCTACACTTTCTGATCACTAGTTAATGATTACAATAATATAATAAAGCGAATAATTAACCAGGATAACCAGTCAGTGTAAGGAGCACTGTTATCAAAGGGGTCCTGTTACAATAAGGATTAAAACAATAAAAAAGCTACACTTTAACGGTTAATGGATCCACGGTGGTAACATACTACTTGATTAACTCATGACTAATATTAGTGACGTAATTAAACTGTAAGATATCTAAGCCTTAATATTCGATGTGACATCATTAAAGAGAAGATTGCGTCCATTTTAGCTTGAATTCGCGTCCGCTCGTGGAAGACAATTCATTTCCTCTTAGCTCCAAAGTCCGAAAACGATTGTTACCCCACACATTAAAATAACCACCCAATCGTGGAAACTACATCGTTCCGCTCTTGGACAAAAGTCATTTTGGCGTTTTCTTGCTTTTTCTTCTGTTTCTTCATTTCTGAGGTTTCGGTCGTCGAAGTGCTTCGAGATCTTTCAGTTAAATGTTTTGTGTTTTGTGCTGCTTCATTTATTTTAAGTCCGACTTGTCTGTATTTTCGTGATGAAAGAGAAGGTATTAACTTAACTACCTTCCGTGGAAGCTACACTTGTTCTTAGAGCACAAGAGCATTGTGAAACTTGATGGTCATTAAATGTTGTTTTTACCTGGTATTTTGCCATTAGAGTGTCTTAGATATTTATTCATTCATTCATTCATTCATTCATTCATTTATTTATAGATTCCTTTTCATCTTTTATATTCCGTTCTTCTCTGTGCCCGGAAACTACGGAGAATACTGTTAAGACTTTATATAATTGAACTTTTGCCTTCGTAAAAGTAGATTTGTATACATAGACAGCTTACAGCGTTATGGTCTGTGATGCAATTTAGTAAGAACGAAATCTACACTTGTATCAAACAGGGATTGTCCAAAAAAAAAAAACAGTTCACATTTAAGCCTTGCATGTTTTCTGCCCAAATCAAGGAATCGCAAATCAACAATAACATAACTATTGATCATGGAGTGTAACAAAAAAGTTTTCAATCGACAGCGGACGTTATTTCCACGTTTGGGCGGTTACAATATTCAAACCTTCCAAATAATCAAGCGGTTAAGATTTCTTCCATAAAAAAAAAAATATAAATCGTAGCATGACTAAATGTAGGACAATGAGTCAGAACATCTTTGGAGATTTAGAGATGATACTCTTCAAAAGACCAACACAATTACTTCAGGTTATCAATAAAAAGCGCGGCTATTTTGTCATTTACAGTGGAAAATAATCGATGTTTCAGATTTTCGTACAGTCGCTCTCAAACACAACTGGGCCTCGGAATGTTCAAAATTACTTAAATCCGTGCCCATATCTGAAGAGAAGAATGCATAACTTTGGCAAATTTTAATTTCCCTCAAAATTATACCATTTCGTGAACACTTTGCGTCCAATTTGGGGGGCCTGGGTACGAAAATAGGAAATTGAGGTAAATGTCACACACTTTTTTGCCAGGAGAAGGAATTAAATGTTACTCGGTGACAGATCCTTATTAAATAAATTTGATTTCATCTGTTTTTCAAACTCGCGGGTAAATAACACATTCTTGGAATTTTCGTTGGTGGGAAATGGACACTTGAACAAACCATTAGCCAAGAAAAACAAGTTCTAACATGATCCTGCGCCGGCTACATAGACTCTTTCAATGAACGGAACATATTTGATAATCACCCAATCGTGGAAATTGCATCTGCTCTTAATCGACAGAAGCCGGTCTTGATACACTTTCTGATCACTAGTTAATGATTACAATTATAGAACTAGAAATACGTGTCTCGCAGAACCTTGCGAAGCTTGGGTCCTGTTACAATAAGGTTAAAAACAATAAAAAAGCTATCGGGGACTAGATGCCAGTGTGTTTTGTTTTAAATTATGTTTTTTAGCATGGCGCACATCTTTAGTTAATTGATCCACGGCGATAACAAACTGCTTGATTAACTCGTGACTAATATTAGTGACGAAATTAGACTATAAGATCTCTAAGCCCTGAGTTATTCGTTGTGACATCAATTCCCTTTAAATGGGGAATTGATTGTGCACATTATAGTTGGAATTCGCGTCCGCTCGTAGAAGACAATTGATTTCCTCTTAGCTCCAAAGTCCGAGAACCCCAATCGTGGAAACTACATCCGCTCTCGGACGAAAGTCTTGTTACAGTTAATGATCACTAACTTATAAGTTATTGTCTCTATGTTATTCCGCGATTTGGACAGAAAACAGGCGAGATTCGTAGCATTTTTTATCCTCTGAGAATAAGTGATCTTATCTTCTTTTTACAAAATCCTCCACGCAGAAGTAGATTAAACTATGTGACGACAGTAAACAGATTTTTTTATTGACTTAAATTTACACCTGCTCCATTACATAGACATAGAAATGTTTCGTTGCAGAAAGCAAAATAGAAACAAAACTTTTTTTGTGAATTCATTACTGTATACATGTACTTGATGTATAGTTTTGTGCGGCAACATTTATTTTAAGTCCGACTTGACTGTATTTTCACGATGAAAGAGAAGATATTAATTCCCGCCGTGGAATTAAGCTATACCCGTTCTTAGAGCACAAGCGCTTTGTGAAATTAAACTTGTTGGTCACTAAAAGTTGTTATTATTGTGCATTCGTTCGTTACCTGATATTTTGCTATTAGATAATTATTTATTTATATTCTATAGTTTACTTTTTATCTTTTATATTCCGTTTTTCTATGAGCCAGGAAACTACAGAGAATATTGTTAAGACTATATAGAATTGAACATTTGCCTTCGTAAAAGTAGACCTGTACCGACTTAGACAACGAACAGCGTCATGGTTTGTGATGCAATTTAGTAAGTAAAACCGGCCCAAACCCATTTGAGCCTTGCATGTTTTTCAGTTGCCCAAATCAAGGAATCACAAACCAACAAAAACACAAGTATTCAGTGATCATTGAGTGTAACAAAACTGTTTTCAATCGACAGCGGATGTTATTTCTACGTTTGGTTGGTTACTTTGGAGTTCCGTTTTCTGAGGAATCTAAATAATCACTGAGAATTACAGTCCAGCTCTTTGCTAAAACTGGCTGCTTCAGATAAGCTAGAGGGGTGCCACATTAACATTCAAAGAATTCAGAAGGATAAAAGCAAACCTATTTGAAGATCTCTCATCGAATGACATTTTTCCCTCCCTTTTACTGTTTTTAAGCTAACACATGGTTGAAAACATCAGTCATTGACTACACATTTCAAAGGGGACAGACCTCAAATAAATGTGGCTACTAAATATATCTGAATTTCGTAACTGTTCATCAGTAGGATGCCCAAAATGCGTGCAATTCCACAATTGGTTTCGGCTCCATAAAATCCTATACCAATTGCAGAACATTTTAGGAGGAGCCACCCACAGTGTAAGCACAGTTACTGACAAGACATATTTAATAGTAAGGAAAACAACGCAAAATAAATGTACAAAAGTTTGGTTTTATCGACTGAGTCGATAAGGTAAATTAGCCACCGTAAAAAGATTCGAGAAAGCTGACGTTTCGAGCGCTAGCCCTTCGTCGGAGCGAATCAAGGGATTGTGGGTAGTGTGTGGTTTTATATAGTAGGTGAAGCTACGCTATTGGTGGAAATTTGGTGACGTGAAAAACAAATGTAAATTAGTTGAATGAAAAGCGTTCGTTGATTCCGTGGGGTTTGAGAGTACCGATTTGAAAGATGATTTTTTGTTCTAAGTTTTTACGGCTTTCTGTGTTAGCCTAGTGTAGGGAAAGGCCACAGATTGTCATGTGTTGTTTAGAATGGTTAGTAAGATTGAAATGGCGCGCGACTGGTTTGGATGCGTCTTTGTCATTTCAGTTTCAACGTCTCGGAGATGTTCACGAAAACGGTCGCCCAGTCTCCTCCCTGTTTCGCCAATGTATATCTTTTTGCAAAAAGTACATGTTATGCAGTAGATAACATTTACGGAGGTGCATGTGAAACGATCAGTGATTTTAATAGATCGTTTGGGTCCCGTTATTTTGTCCGCGTTATGAATGAAAGGACAAGTGTTGCATCGTGTGCGTGCGCATTTAAAAGTTCCCGGTTCATCGTCAGATTTCAGTGTGCTCGTCACTAGAAAGTTGCCTATGTTTTTGTCACGTTTGAATGAAATTAGTGGGGGTTGTGAAAAAATTCTGCCAGTTTCGGGGTCGTTTTGGAGTAATTTGAAATTTTTTAAAATGATGCTTTTGACTGTGTGATTGTGTGGGTGGAAAGTGAGGGTGAATGGAATTCTCTTGTTCTCTTCCTTCTGTGACGTTTGTAGTGCAGATTGTCTGTCGATTTGTTGTGCACGTTGCTGGCCCGTATTAACAACAGAGTCAGGGTACCCACGTTTTTTTGAAAAACTGACACATTTCTTCTGATTTGTTGGAAAAATCGGAGTCATCACTACAAAGACGATGATGATGACTCCGATTTTTCCAACAAATCAGAAGAAATGTGCCGTGCAGTTTTTCAAAAAACGTGGGTACCCTGACTCTGTTGTTAATACGGGCCAACAACGTGCACAACAAATCCACAGACAATCTGCACTACAAACGCCACAGAAGGAAGAGAACGAGAGAATTCCATTCACCCTCACTTTCCACCCACTGACAATCACACAGTCAAAAGCATCATTTTAAAAAAATTCAAATTACTCCAAAACGACCCCGAAACTGGCAGAATTTTTTCACAACCCCCACTAATTTCATTCAAACGTGACTAACACATAGGCAACTTTCTAGTGACGAGCACACTGAAATCTGACGATGAACCGGGAACTTTTAAATGCGCACGCACACGATGTAACACTTGTCCTTTCATTTATAACGCGGACAAAATAACGGGACCCAAACGATCTATTAATCACTGATCGTTTCACATGCATTTGCCATTTCACATTCGTTTGCCAGTATTACTTACTTATGTTAACCCCTAGGTTTGCTAAGAATTCGATGTAATGCTTTGGAGTAGATTAAAGTTTTCGATTGAAGTCATTGCTGAGCAAAAGATTCCTAACTGAGCTAGTTCCCTACAGAAGTGGTTGGGTACCCCCAAAACGTCCACAGCACCGGCACCCATTTCCAATCAGTATACACGAACGGAAAGGAATTGTCAAAACAGCCTATACCAATAGCAGTACTCGATCCGTTAAGCTCAAGAATTTCAAGAAATAAGCTCAAGAATTTTAAGAAATACAGGGATTTTCCTTAAATTAAGGCACTATCTTCCCCTAAAACAACTCAAACAGCTTTATTACAGCTTGATATATAAATATCTATCATATGCGATTATTGCTTGGGGGAGTGCCTATGCATCTCACCTGAGGAAAATTCAAGTCAAACAAAATCATATCGTTCGCAGTTTTGCTTCTCTGTATGGCAAAAATACAGACAGTGCTCATCCGCTACTTTACAGTAGAAAATATTTTTACATTACAATTACTCAAGTTCTCCCACCAGTGGCATAAAAAGCAACTTCCCAATATCTTCGACAACCACTTTCGCTATACCAGTGACGTCCACACGTATAACACTAGATATGCTGCAAGAGGTAACTTCTATAAAGCACGCTTCAGGACTAATATCGGGAAAAAAACATCATTAGCTTTAGCAGTTGATTCTTGGGAAAAATTACCAAAAGAAATCAAAGATCTTAGTCATTTTGATTTCAAAAAAAAAGTTAAACGGTATTTATTGTCGAAACAGATATACTGTCCAACCCCAGTCGTCTTCTAATTTTCGCTATTTTTTTGTTATTTTTGCTATTTGTGTGCAGTGTGTGTGTTTATGTGTTTGTAATAGATGTCTACATGTGAATTGATACTACACAAGACTAGTGTTTAACTAGAAAACTGTATGGTTTACTTAGACGCTAGGCATTTCCTCAAACGGTATTTATATTTAGTTATTCGTCCTATTGTTTTAGTAATTTTAGTTTAGCTAGATATATATTTTCTTGTAACAAACATGTCATGGAAATGTGAAAATAAAGTATTGTATTGTATTGTAAGTATTGTTTACCATTCTTAAATTACATCTCATTATAGGTCGTGAA
Organism: Dendrophyllia cribrosa; assembly: GCA_024195265.1. Classification (NCBI taxonomy): domain Eukaryota; kingdom Metazoa; phylum Cnidaria; class Anthozoa; order Scleractinia; family Dendrophylliidae; genus Dendrophyllia; species Dendrophyllia cribrosa. The sequence continues at coordinate 16,104,592 of JAJLRJ010000001.1, forward strand.
CCGTGCGGAAACAGTGATATATTCCCACCAGGTATACCCGCAGACAAAGCCAATAGGACCTGGATGTGTAAGATATGGGAGAATCGGCCCGAGGCTTTGCGAGCTGGTAGACCTGGAGAGAGTAAGTTCCATTGCTGCGGGGAGCAGGGTGGGGCGTTATCGTCTTGCACGGGTCCAGACCTAAACGTTACTGAACTAGGCTGAATTACGAAGCGGCCTGCTTTTAAATAGAGGGCGTGAGGAGGTCTAGAGTTATGCCGCGCATTCCACGGGTCACGCTGAGAATGTAAAGAAGTATGTGATTGTATTGTATTAGGCTTTTTGTGCGTATATCCCTAGTGAGAATAGTTTGTCGATTGGTACTATTGGTCTACGCTTTTAAAATTCTGTAAGAAATATTTCATTATTTTCAAAAAAGCTACAATTCTACCACAATTCGTGAAAAAAGAACTTACAATAATTGAAACCAGGGGGGCTTGCCGTGCTTCAATTTTGCTTATAAATCTCCTGAAAGGTCTGACGTCCCCATATTTCTTCCTGGGAAACTTTGAAACAATATCTTAAATTTTCCAACGAAGAAAGTCTCGGAAACAAAAGACGAGTTCGATTCTCTGCCCGCATTTTGAAAGTTGACCCAAAGAATTTCACTGTTGCATTGACAAAAAAGCCTTTTTGCATCCAAATTAGACTGATGCTGACTAATTAAAAGCCTTTACATTAATTTTTGATACAGGGTTTTCAGTCAGTTTTATTACTATATGAGATATACGAACGCCTAGGTGAAAATTGACTAAGCGAAAACAGTTCAAGTGGTGTCTTGCAAAGGGCGAGAAAAAAATGATGAAATACTTTTTTCATTTCATTGGTAACTTGTTAGGGAAGAGATAAACTTTAAACATATACCCTTTTACTTTTTGTTTTTCAAAAATATATGTCTGAGTGGAACAATTAATTCCTTTTTTATCAAAGGCCTATCTACACCCGTTTTTATGTGCATTGTTAAAAGTTGGTACCTTACAAAGGGCGAGAAAAATTGAATATATACTCTAGCTTTACTTTTTCTCACACAAAAAAAAAATCCATGGTGTGCTTTTACCACAGACACACCAGTTTTCGGGAAGAAGGTTGACAGAGAGAAATTTCGAGCGGGGCCAGGTTGTACTTACAAACTTCATTTATTTACTTTGTGTTGTCACTTTGTCAGTCATGATATTTTTCTAGAAAGCTAATTGTCGTTCACTTTATGTTGCAGATGTCATTGTATAATTTTTTTTTATGCAGCTAAATATTTCACTTTGTGTTGTGTCATTGTATGATAGTTCTGTTTAGGTAACAACAAAGCGTAGCCAAGGAAAACCAAACCAATGGCAAAGTTAAAGTTCGATTACATTTTGACATGTTGGTTTTTTGAAATATTTCGAAAATAAACCGTGTATTAACTTACATCTCCAAAACGTTTTTCAATTTTTCTTTCCTGAAGAAAAGCTCACCAGTCACAGGAAGACAGGAAAATTCAAATGAGTAGTTTTCCAGAGAATTTGCCGAATTTTTACGTTTTATCCGAATCATAAAGGTGAATTAATGCCAGGGTCTCGATTTCATTTTTTTTTTCATTTATTTATTTCTCCAAACCTTAGCAGATGATAATACAGAATTGATTATAAGGTGAAAAAAAGTAAGTAAAAAGTACAAAATTTTCAAGGAAAGAAAACGTACAATACAAAATTACACCATTTAAATGCATATACATTGTATATAGGAAGGAGAGGAGAGGGGGCACGTCTAGATAAACTAATATTGTGCCCCTTAAGTTACGTCAGTATAACAAAAAAGCTTGCAATTATTTAGTAAAAAAGTAAAGGAAAACTTATAAAAATAACTCGGTAAATTGTCGATGTGTTGTTTATGGGTGTGAGAAAAAGGCTGATAAAAATACAGTAATTTCGCTACACAACTCGAAAAAGCCAATACAAAGCACCCCTAAGAAACACAATGCATAATTTTGGCGTGCTATTTGTTTTGGCTTATGGTTGTGCTATTATTATACGGATATTTTATCAGATAGGTAATTTTTTTTCCCTTTTTGTGATGGAATACTATGGTGTTTTATTAACATTTATTGATATTCATTTATTTTAACAATGCCTGGCAACTGATATATATTTTGACATTCACCCTCCAGACGACAAAACTTCTTGAGACCCGGCCTGCTAAGCTTTAGTCTCCATTTTGTTCCATGCTGAGTTAATTGTTGTAATACAAGGGCCTTTGGATTTTTAAAGGCGCTCTAACTAATGTTATCATCCAGGATATATAATGCAGTAAGACAGCTTTCAATAGCACCAGTTTAGTGTGTTCGGCGTTCTTGTTCCCAAGTTAATTCGATAGGTTTGACTTTTTGATAATGGCCCTTTTTATAGAGTATGTTGCATTTCGTTATATGTTACCACGGAAATCGCTTTGTACGCCATTCACAGAAAACAAAAAACGACCGTTCTTCCATCGGTTGATCGGCTGGAAACATTGAGCCCACGATTTGTAATAGTCACAGGCCTTACCCATGGGGACGGTGTTGGAGGAGGGGAGAGTGGAGAAGTCGGACACAGGGTGTGGTCGGTGGAGGAAAACGTCAAGGAATGGTGGTGGTGGCGGGGGGGGGGGGGGGGGGGGGGGGGGGGGGGGGGGGGGGGGGGGGGGGGGGGGGGGGGGGGTGGGGTTACCAAAAAGGGTAGAATTTGCTAATATATTGCTAATATATCGCAGTGCCCTTTTTGGTAATTTATGGGGAAATTATTTACAAAGTCCGCCGATTCGTAGACTTAATCACCCCGTTGAAGCCACAAGTGTAATAATTGACCACAAATGTAATTAAGCCCTCAAATGTAATAAGGATTGACCACAAATGTAATAAAGCCCTTATTCGGATTGACCACAAATGTAATAAAGCCCTCAAATTTAATACGAATTGACCACAAATGTAATAATTCGTGCGTTCTTCAGTTTGCACAACAGGGTTACCAGCCCTAAGTTGTGAGGACCAGGATTTCGCCAGTCATGCATATCTTTCTCGGACAACCAAACTTGGACAAACTGAAGTTGTCTATGAGTGTGTTGGACGTCATCTGTCATTCAGACACGTGACCAAACCTGAGGCCAAGACCCAGTTATAAAATGTCGAAGTAATGTTCTGAGTGAATAGCTGACAAGTTAAAAGAAACGTTCATTCACATTTCACAACCTGAACGAACCTAAACAATTTTTTATCCTAGCCTCTTGTCATTTCATTTCACTTAGGTCAAAGCGGTATACCACCAGTACCACGTCATCGGCCACATGATCAACCCGGAAATAGGTAGTTACATCACCATGCCACTAAACTTTGACTGAGCTGTCTCTGGCGTAAGAAAAACATCACTTGTCTTTCACCTCATATGACTATATCGGTCACGTGTTCAATCCCGAAGAAGATTAACAACTACAATACTGAAGAGCGCCTCGCAACCAGACTTTGTAAAATTTTGTCAAATAAACTGCATACTACTTTCACCTGGCTACTCTACCCTTTCAGAGGCAAATAAAATCTCCGTAACATCACCCAGTAGCAGTACCTCAATATGAAACAGTATAAACTACATGTATAGACAGGATACCGGTGCATGGCAAAAAATAGCCCAATTTCGATATTTTAAAATTCAACTTTAAACAAAAGACATCACTACGAGGCTTAGGGGAATGATAGTAGGGATTTGTATGGTTTATTCCCCTAAGCCTCGTAGTGATGTCTTTTGTTTCAAGTTGAATTTTAATATATCGAAATTGGACTATTGGATGACATTTGCCTCTAATTTTTTAACTCGTCCCCAGACCCCCAATTTGACCCTTAAAATCACAGCGAAAACGCCATTTTTTTAAGGGAAAATCAAAATTTCGCCCATTTATGAATTACTTTTCGAAAATCCACACTCGGATTCCAGTAATTTGGTTATTATTCTATCTGGAAACGTTAAAATATTTTAATAACTTAAAAAAAGTCCCGTCATTTTGGCCTTGAAGTGACCAATGTCGCGTGAAGGCTTGTACGGAGTTCAACCGCCCGGTCATCGCTTTTAGCGGTATAACTCATTTTAATAGGCGTAATGTCAACATCCACACTCGGCTTTGAAGAGACTGGGATCTAGTAAACATTTTGGTGGGAAATATGATTTAGTTGGAGCGAAAAAAAGCCCGTCATTTTGCTATATTTTTAGCGGACTAGCGCCCAGGCCGTTCGAGGTCAACTGCGCATGGGCAATAGTTCATTTTAGTAACGCGCACGCCCGGAACAAATGTCTCCTTTCAAGGGGCAATTTTTTGGTATGCAACAGGTTTCGGGACAATCAACTCACAGAGAGAAAACTTAGTGCGACTGAAGGGCATGCAACTTAAAAGTAATTTATATAAAGTTAAAAAAGTTTAAAGTGCCCCTGCGATCAAATTTTTGATTTTGATTTTTTTACATTTTCGTGTACAATTAGACTTTCTTACTCATCTTGCCAAATTTCAATTCATTACGAACATCAGAAGTCATTTTATTTTAACATTTATTTCCGAGAATTTACGGCCGCCATTAATCAACCTTGTTCCAAGGCTTGGTTGCGAATGGGAGAAAGTGACGTCAAAGACTCAAACATACCTCACGGGTTGAAATTATAATAACAATCAGCATAGAAAATTGCACGAAGAACAAGTCCAAAGTTTTTGTTGCTTTTCGCGTGATTTTCAATACTTATTGTTATTATAATTTCAACCCGTGAGGTATGTTTGAGTCTTTGACGTCACTTTCTCCCATTTGCAACCAAGCCTTGGAACAAGGTTGATTAATGGCGGCCCTAAATTCTCGGAAATAAATGTTAAAATAAAATGACTTCTGATGTTCGTAATGAATTGAAATTTGGCAAGATGAGTAAGAAAGTCTAATTGTACACGAAAAAGTAAAAAAAAAATCAAAATCAAAAATTTGATCACAGGGGCACTTTAATTGTTCAAATCGCCCTCCTTTCGGTAAAAGCATGCGCACAAATGATACGAGTCCCACATACTGTAATGCATGCAATCAGAAGCTTGAACTAACAATTTCAACAGCAAACATGGTATCACAACAAAACATTTCAACGTTTTCGTCAACGATAGCAGTGTGCACCGTTGAATTTAATATAAACTTTTGGTTCAAACAAAATACAGTACTAGTCTGAGGCAGTGAGCGTTAAGACGGGTGAGTGAGCTTGTCAAGTGCGCCAGGCAATACTGATTATCTCAAACCAGCCAAGCGGTGCTGGATTAAGTTTAAGCCACGTCATATGCCACTTTGGGTAAAGTTAAAGTTTTTTTTATAGAAATCAGGGAGTTTTTGTCTACAATAGGGTATTATTTGCCTGGAAACTGATCAGTGGTATATAGAATCAAGTCTAGAATAGGAATTGAAACTCGTACTTATTTATGGGTTGACCAGTGCTACGTGGCTCAACATTTATTTGTACCCTTCACATTCTCATTGCCATGAATTACCGCATTATTACCACGATCTGCTCCCGTACGGCCTCGTGGCTCAAGCGGTAGAGCGACGGAAGATCTAATCCGGAGGTCGTGGGTTCAAATCCCACCGAGGTCAAAGATTTTTTTTTCTTTCCCTCGTGTGGTCCCTCATTTCCTTACTAGGGCTAACGCTCAGTACAGGAAAATTTATGGGTTGACCTTAGCACTATAATTTACACACAGAGTTAATTTTCTGATTCCTTGTTCTCAATAGGCCATTTGCAAGATGACGTCATATGACTACAACTACCAGAATCCTTCAGTTTTTTGTTTTGTGGTGCAAATTTGGGCTATTGTTATTTAAACCGCACTGGGATTACAAAATTTAAATAAGAAAGGAAAAACGAAATGAATTCTGGTAGTTGTAGTCAAATGACGTCATGGTGCAAATGGCCTATCGAGGACAACTCTGGATGTTGTAGACTACATTATGGCACCCGTTGCTATGCTTTCGTAATTTTTTGCTGTAAACTGCAATATGGCGTCCGTTGTTAAGATACTGTATGCGGCTGGTTTCGAGGGAGGTTTTTAACCTGTGAACATGTACAGGCCTTCTTGTTGCGTGTATTGGGCGAAAGGAATGGCCGGAAGTGAAGCGAGCCCAAGGGGAACTGGGGAGAGGGAAAAAAGGGAAGGTCTTCCCCTCTTTTCTTTTCACGTCCTTTTTTTTCGCCCTATCCCAAACCAGAAAGCCAATTCACAGACTAGAAGGTTTTCTAGGTAGAAAAAGAAAATTACATAAAGATAAAAACAGGTATAAGATAACATAAACACTGAATGGAAAGAGCCAACGGACAACTGCAAAGGTACCGGATCCTGGAGGATCTAGTCAGCAAATTTACGACTGAAGTAATAAACAAAATAAGAAAGGCTGATTGTACAGTTGGGAAAAAATTGTATATTTCCAATATTTCGTCAGGCATAGGCAACATCGTTACAATTCAAATAACCAAGAAACAATGGAATATAAGGTTACAAGCAAAAACGTTACAAAATTCAAATAATACAAGATAAGTAATAAAAGATGATATGTGCTATAAATATAAAATAGGGGGTTTACAATTCCTCCCGCTTATTGATACCCTTGGGTTCAAGTGTTTGACCCCGTTCTATTAATAATCCCTCCCTTATTTGCGTGTAGCGTCACGAGATGAATGCATGAGTTCTAATGGGATGAGTTCCATGTCAGTGGGTGAATGGTTGTCGGAAAGAAAATGGTCTGAAACTGTAGTAGGTCTCGAAGTAGGGGTGCGTCTGTCAACTGGTCTTCGGTGTTCGTTAAATCTGTTTTTAAGTCGCCGTTTCGTTTCACCTATGTACTGTTTGTTACAACGTCGACAGTGTACCATGTAGACGAGATATTTTGAGTTACAGCCAATGTGATGTGTGATAAGATAACATGCATTTATACAAGTAAAAAATGGATAAAAATTACAATAATAAATTTATAAGAATAGGAAGCTGTACACATGGCGTCTTTAACCCATTGCAGTATTGATCCCCGAGTGTTTTATGTGCTTTTTATACGGAGAAACATAAGCTTAAAACTATGTCAAAACGTACACTACATTCACTACATTCAGTAGCCGACACTTGAAACCTCGATCGCTAAGCAAATTGCAAGTTATATAAAACACAAAACTTGCCGGAACAAAAATCCAACAGCAATAAACGGTCCTATCCATACATGAACGCCTTGCATTGTCTTAAAAACTTGTCCGCTATAATTCTTCCTTCTGTTTCCCGACTGAGTCAACACACGCAGACATTTTGCGGCATGTACCGTTTCTATTATTTATAGATGAAAGCCATAGTCGTCGGCATAAATTTGCATGAACTAATGTAACACACACACAAAAAAAAAACCTCAGAGCCGAAAACATGACACGTTGGCAAAGCCACGAGTAATTAGTATGACACCTACACTGTCCACCTGCAGTTCGAGTGTTGACAGCCGAGGCTGACAGACGGTCCACGTATTCTCCTATAATATCATCTGGCAGATAATGAGCTGTGACAAAAGTACGAAAATGCTTTTGCCTTGTCCCTCTTTGACTAGGGGCTCTATGGTCCAGGGTCTCTGAGGATAGACATGTTTCATGCGGCCGATACTGGCCTCATTTTTATAGATTAAAAATTCTTTTGAATGATTTGCCGTGCACACGCTCACAAGGCATACTCCCGGTGGGGGCGGGGAGTGGGGGGGGGGGGGGGGGGGGGGGGGACTCCCAAATAAAAATGACGTACCTTTTAGGGGTCAAAATTTGTAGTTTGGTACCGCTTAGGATACGAAAATCTAAAACGACCACCGTTATAATTATCACAGTACCTTTTAGGGTATTGAGCCAAAAAAAATATGACAGAAATATGACATGGATATGTGGATATGTGTTGTTTTGAATTGGAAACCTCTTAGGGCGGGTAAAACTTCTTTTGAGCCATACCCATCAAACGAGATTCTGGTACCTTTTAGGGTGTTTTTCGTCATTTTTATATGGATGTCACCCTCCCCCCCCCCCCCCCCCCCCCCCCCCCCCCCCCGGCATACTGGCACTAAAAATACGTGGCACCGGCCGAACTTCAGCAATCGTCCCACAACACAACGGGCACCGCGATCTCTCAAAAAGATGGCGTGTGCCTACTGCAGTTTGTTTTCGAAGGAAGCGTTTGAACGGTTCGTATGACCTAAAATTGTGTCTTTCTTGGATTAGAATCATTAATTTTTTACTGAAAAGCAAGGTAGGGAATATTAATGTCAGTTCGCGTGACTTCTCGGCTTTCTTAGACTGATTAAATGATGGCTTCTTCCAATACGAACATATTTACCTCGACAGAGTTATATTTAAGCTTGTGTTTTCCATGTTCATGTTTCAGGATATAAACATCCTGAACTTCACCGTTTTAGGGTTTCGTTCTTGGCAACCGCAAATTGGTTTGCAACCCTTAGAGGGATAATCAATCGCTAACCTGTAGCTGAGGTAAGCAAGGTGTCAGTTTTGTATCAGTGTACATGAAGCTCGCCAACAAAGAAGGTCTGCACATGCATGGTGACATCATTATGGAAGTCCAGTGCACATGGCCATTATGGAGGTCTGCACATCCCGATTTCATTTTCGTGAAATTCCTTTCTCGTTTTCTGGCGTCAACATATATTTGCTATTGATACTGTATAACGTATCCTTCCTTTAAATACTCTAGTTTATTAACACTATTATAACCTGACATCGAAATATTTTCTGTCTCTCTTCTACCCCTGATTTCAATTCGATGTCATATCGTCGTACTGCGGATCGCGGAAAAACGTTTTAATTGCATCCTTCGGTCAACCAAAAGCGAGCGACAACCATGTTTTCCTTTGAAAAGAAATCTGCTTTCCTGGGCAAGACAGAAGACAACTATATTATACTTAGAACATTTATAAAACGTTTCGGTAGATGTTACATGTAATATGACCAGGCCACTCGTGGAATAGAATCGGCACGGAGTCACGCCGGAGTGTAGTTTTTACTAGCGACATCAACATAAGCAGAAGCATTAGAATTTGCAGCAAGTGAAAACGAACATTTACATAAGCGTTATGGCGTATTAAAGCATAAGAGTAAACAACAAGGCACCTCATCGTAGACCGAAATTATCTGGTTGTCTTTCTCGTCGTGATTTTAGTTTTGTTTTCGTTTGAGTTTCCTGAATAACATTTCAAACCGAACATGCACACCAACAGCTATCGATCTAATGGAAACGTCTATAAAACGTTGCCACGTTATCTTTGTTAATCCCCTTGTCTTTCGCTACTTCTTCCTATTTATTATTAGCAATAGCACCGGAACTCAGGAAGTGGGTTTCATTACATTACCAAGACTTCTGACCAAGATTGTAGAAGAAGTGTTGGCCGAAGATATTATATTTAGCCTTTGAGACGAACAAAAGCATAAGCGGAAACGAGAAAGGAAAACTTTTTATCCTATATGCTTATGCTTGCGGTTATGCTTTATATGTAGGGCGCAAGCATATTAATTTTATGCTTTAATATGTCACTAGTGGAAACCAGGCTTTGTACAAAATCAGATAACTACAATACCTAAACACTGAATCACATGAGGGGTCTGTCAGGAAACTACCGAGTGAATTTACAACTGAACTGACAAGTTGGTCGCGACGATTGCTAATTACATGTGCTCAAAGCAAACTGCCAACGTCAAAATGTCAATGTTGCGACAGAAGTTGGCAGAGTTGCGTGCAAAAAAAAATTCTGTTCGACTGGTGTGCTCGTGTCAAGTTTTAGCTATATTATTGATTTTATTTTAAATCCACTGATAAGTTAAAACGCGTTGTTGGCACACTGTAATGTAGAGAGTTGCAGCGTGATAAAAAAATAGAAAAGTAATGTTTAATACCGGACATAATTAATCGGTTAAAAATATATTCCTTACTGTACGATCAGCCTTTCATTTTATTTGAGTATAAAATGTATATAAAATTAAAGGAATCCGCGGCCAATCACATTGCGCATACTGACATACGCTTGTCAAATTATATATTTATTTGCCATTACAGTCAAAGCCCGTTTTCAATAAGGACACGGAAGGGGGCACGGGAACTGTCCGTAATAACGGAGTGTCTGTTATAACTGAACCAAAGTATATGTTTAGCTATATGTTTTGCAATATGTTTAGTATATGCTTTCGCATTAGAAAGTTTTAAACCTTAGAATTGGCCAATTTTTCCGTATTGATGAGGTTAACTTTGTATGATATTGGTCGGGACGAGAAAATTAAAACTGTTGTTTGTCCGCATTAACGGATGCCCGTATTAAGCGGGCAAATTTTAGAGAAAATGTAAGGATTTACAAGGATTTCAGCGATGTCAATTAAAAATGTTTTCAGGCAGAATTAAAGAGAAATATCCCTTCTTCGTTATGGCTACAATTAAATGTTACATTCGAGCACAATGACTGCTTTAGCTGATCTCAAAGTAAACCTACTCGGTTCAATTGCCACATTATCGTAAACTGAACTTTCACACCTTTTCTTAGACTTCTCATTCCTTTACACGTTTGTTTTTCGTCAATAATTTGGGACATACAGTTAATTTAGCCTTTCTTCTTTGAGAATTTCGGGGTCTACCCGGGTCTACCCCTTTTAGTTTTCTTGGTTGAAGCCGTTCAAAATTGATAAGTTCACCAACTCGCCTAGGTCTCCTGGTGAGTAACAACAATTTTCTGCGCCCACGCAGCGGTCACGCGCGTCCTTCATCATCTTCTTGTTTGGTCTTTTTTCGGCCTATTTGTCCTCAATTATAGTTGAAGGAAGAAAACATTCAAACTTTCATAGGTTTTTTTTGTTCAAAGTGACATCTTTGTCGGCGTTTGCAGTGCTTGTTCTGTATAATACGTGGAACGGTCTTTGCGTGATTTAGGTCTCGTGGCGTTGACCCGTGCGTAAATTTGATCTTTCCGGTTGTCTTGTTTATTAACGGATTGTATGTTTCGATTCAAATCAGAATAGTGTCTCTGAGGTCCCGTTTACACGGATCCGGACAAATTTTTGCACGGACGAATTTTGTTCCTAGACGACGTGTTTACATGGATCCGTGCAAATTCTGTTACAGATTGCAGTGGTGTTTACACGGAACTTGCACACTTAGCCGTTCAAAAATTCGTCCAATTCCGCCGGTCCCGTGTAAACGCAAGGTGGAACCGTGCAAGTTTTTGTCTGTGCAAAAATTTGTCCGGACCCGTGTAAACGGGGCCTGAGAAAAAGAAAAACCGGCCTTTACGAAGTAGTTTTGCGTTTGTAGACAACGTTTTTAACAACAACAACAATTTATTGAGGTATTTCCATATCTATACATGGCATTATACCTAAGCTACATAGATTAATTTCTAATTAAATTTACTTCTGAAATAATATTTTGTATCTATAATTCATGATATCGAAAATAAAAGCAGCAACTGATCTACAAATAAAGGGATCAATGCTGTTAAAAAGAAACAAAATTTTTGAGTTGATATCGAAGTCTTTGAAAAAGTTGTATTTTTCAATGACTTCATCAAAAAATTTGGAGCGAAACTTATTATACAATGCGCAAGAGAATATAACATGAGATTCATTTTCAACTTCATTAGATTGGCACAAAGAACAAATTTTTAAATTTTCGATGATTCCCCAAGCGAAATTTATTAATGGCAGTTCTGTGTAAAGGATTTTTTATAGCATCTAATTTTTGGTGTCTGTTTAAAAGCGTTGTAAAAAATAAGTTATAAAGTATTATAAAATAAGTTATATAAAGTCTTGTCTTCTTCGCACGTTAGTACCTATATTGGTATTAAACTTTTCTTCTACATGTAGACGTTTCTCCGTACTCAGTTTACTTTTAGTACATTTTTACGGTTATTATTAGTTTTGCGTTTTCGACGTTTCTTTATACGTTAGCGCATTCCTACGGTAATTATTGTATTTTCGATGTCGTTCGTACGGAAAAGTCTTCTCTACATTTCCCATACGTACGTACGTTCCTACGGTATTGGACTAGTCTTCTAGATCAGTGTTCCTCCGTACGTTAATATATATAGTTAGGCTTAGCCTAACAGCGGCGCCCTCTGAAGACCCTCTGAACAAGCTTAACTAAGATGAAACTTAACTAATAGGTGAAAGGTCGGAAGCACAAGAATTAAGATTAATATTGACGACCGGGCTATTTTTCAATTTTAGCAATTCTCAAAAACAGTATTACCCGACCGTCTGCACAGTACATTTAGACCGTACAAAAGTTCACAAAAACAACTTTTTCTCCGTCTAGAAGAACTATTACGACTACTGTTAAAAAATAGAGTTGTAGCTTGTCAAAAAATGCCTGAGAAACTGATTTGGAAATCAAAATTGCCAAAAATACAAACATATTTGCATACGGCCACGCGAATGAAGTTAGAACTATAATAAAATTCAAGTCTTGTTTTGTTTACATAAAATCGCTTTTCAACCTATGTAATGAATGAACAAACACATAAAAATGGACAACACAATCTTCTTTCGATAAATTTTATTCAAATCTCCATTAGTTTATGTTGAAAAGCAAAACGGAAAACGCGCATCGAGGCCGAGCCGTGTCTTCGATGAAATTCAAGAAATTAATACAACTGAATTTAAGCTACACGTTTAAAAACAATTCTCCAAAACTAACGAGAACACATTAACAAAAACTCAATCACAGATTGATATCTAGATAAATTTCCATCGAAAAATGTAATTTGTTTTACTTTTAAGTCCCTCCGGCGACTACTGTGCTTGGAAATTCTTTAAATCTCCGCTTTGGTGCTGAAATCCGTAAAACGAACCCATCTCTCGCATTGCTAAAAACGTATATAGTTCCTCGAAGCAAGATTTTATCCCTGAAAGCTCTTCTTTTTCCACTAAAGCGGCTCCTGAGTATCCCTTAATTAGCATCCCTGTCTTGAGTAGCAAACCACGAAAAAATGCAGGAAAATAACGACTTTAATTTAAACCGTTTTCTCCGCTCAGTAAACACAGCAAAACATCAAAGTGTTTTCCCAGCTGACGTGACATTCGGCCGTGTAACCACGCGAAAAAAAAGCCTCGCTTTGGTTTCAACATGACGTCGTACGCGCATATTTTGCGACGTCATACGCGCCCGCGAGCTAGTCCTCCGCTAAGATCCCGGATGTTGTGTGGCGTCATACGCGCATGCGCGCTAGCCTTGCGCGACACACATCTCCGACACACATGTTTTTGTTGCAGACAGCGCCCGCGAAACATTCCGCTAGCCATGACCATGAAAAATGAGGGCATAGGTTCTATGAGTATGGGGCTCCGCAGCTAGGCTCCGCTATAACGTTCGTACGATAAAAGTCTCATCTTTTCGACGTTTCATTATAGCGGAGCACTAGCCGGGCCGAAGGCCCGGCTGCGGAGCCCCATACTCATAGAACCTATGCCCTCATTTTTGTGAACTTTTGTACGGTCTAAATGTACTGTGCAGACGGTCGGGTAATACTGTTTTTGAGAATTGCTAAAATTGAAAAATAGCCCGGTCGTCAATATTAATCTTAATTCTTGTGCTTCCGACCTTTCACCTATTAGTTAAGTTTCATCTTAGTTAAGCTTGTTCAGAGGGTCTTCAGAGGGCGCCGCTGTTAGGCTAAGCCTAACTATATATATTATGTTAGTCATGGTTAGTAAGTTCGTACTTGTCTTCTTCAGGCTATAAATACGTTTGTAGCGGAGCCTAGCCGGGCCGAAGGCCCGGCTGCGGAGCCCCATACTCATAGAACCTATGCCCTCATTTTTCATGGTCATGGCTAGCGGAATGTTTCGCGGGCGCTGTCTGCAACAAAAACATGTGTGTCGGAGATGTGTGTCGCGCAAGGCTAGCGCGCATGCGCGTATGACGCCACACAACATCCGGGATCTTAGCGGAGGACTAGCTCGCGGGCGCGTATGACGTCGCAAAATATGCGCGTACGACGTCATGTTGAAACCAAAGCGAGGCTTTTTTTCGCGCGGTTACACGGCCGAATGTCACGTCAGCTGGGAAAACACTTTGATGTTTTGCTGTGTTTACTGAGCGGAGAAAACGGTTTAAATTAAAGTCGTTATTTTCCTGCATTTTTTCGTGGTTTGCTACTCAAGACAGGGATGCTAATTAAAGGATACTCAGGAGCCGCTTTAGTGGAAAAAGAAGAGCTTTCAGGGATAAAATCTTGCTTCGAGGAACTATATACGTTTTTAGCAATGCGAGAGATGGGTTCGTTTTACGGATTTCAGCACCAAAGCGGAGATTTAAAGAATTTCCAAGCACAGTAGTCGCCGGAGGGACTTAAAGGTAAAACAAATTACATTTTTCGATGGAAATTTATCTAGATATCAATCTGTGATTGAGTTTTTGTTAATGTGTTCTCGTTAGTTTTGGAGAATTGTTTTTAAACGTGTAGCTTAAATTCAGTTGTATTAATTTCTTGAATTTCATCGAAGACACGGCTCGGCCTCGATGCGCGTTTTCCGTTTTGCTTTTCAACATAAACTAATGGAGATTTGAATAAAATTTATCGAAAGAAGATTGTGTTGTCCATTTTTATGTGTTTGTTCATTCATTACATAGGTTGAAAAGCGATTTTATGTAAACAAAACAAGACTTGAATTTTATTATAGTTCTAACTTCACTCGCGTGGCCGTATGCAAATATGTTTGTATTTTTGGCAATTTTGATTTCCAAATCAGTTTCTCAGGCATTTTTTGACAAGCTACAACTGTATTTTTTAACAGTAGTCGTAATAGTTATTCTAGACGGAGAAAAAGTTGTTTTTGTGAACTTTTGTACGGTCTAAATGTACTGTGCAGACGGTCGGGTAATACTGTTTTTGAGAATTGCTAAAATTAAAAAATAGCCCGGTCGTCAATATTAATCTTAATTCTTGTGCTTCCGACCTTTCACCTATTAGTTAAGTTTCATCTTAGTTAAGCTTGTTCAGAGGGTCTTCAGAGGGCGCCGCTGTTAGGCTAAGCCTAACTATATATATTACGCGGTATTAGACTAGTCTTCCAAACGATTTTCTGAACGGCCGGTATGATGCTCGACGTTTCTCCCGGATACATTAAAACGTTCGTACGGTATTAGAGTAAAGGGTTTAATATTGCTGCTCAGAATCACGAAAAACACGTCAAAGAGGCTTTAATTTTTCAAAATTTCCTTGGGGAGGCCCCAGACGAAGGAAAAAGTCGAGCTTTTTCTAAACGACGGCTCCTGTGCCTTTCACTAATCTCCTGCTACGTGGCCTTGAAAGCTAAATGACAACCCTGAATTAAAAACCCTGGTCATACTTAGCTTATATTAATATAAATACTTATGTATATTGTTTTATTTGTGTGTATATATATTTTAGTGACCAAACACGATATTTTTTAAATAAATACGTGTCATGGTTGCCACAGGTCAGGAAATAGTCAAGGAAAAAAAAATTCTTCAAGGTCAGGGAAAAGTCAGGGAATTTCACTTTGAGTCAGGGAAAATTTACATCTTTGAAAGAAGTCAGGGAAAAGTGAAATTTTAAGAGTAATAATTTATTTACTGCCGTCTCTGTGGTCTCCATGTTACGTTAAGGAACTATCAATTCATGCACACTGCGTGTGTCTTGCTGAAAGCATTAATAAATGGGTGGAGAGGATGGCTGTGAGGGGATGTTGGAAGCCATTATCAGGACTAATTTGTGAAATTGTTAATTCAGTTGGTCAGGGAAATTTTACATTTGTCAGGGAAAAGTCAGGGAATTTCAAACACCTATGGCTGTGGCAACCATGCGTGTTTGATCAGCCAAAATTCCGAATGCTTGACAAAAGTATCCAAGACTCCGAGACCAAGCGGATAAAAAGCCGAGACTTCGAGACAGAAACAGCACCTTCCAAACGAGACTTTGAGACTTAGCACAAAAACCGCCGAGATTTCGAGACCGGATCAAAATTTTCCGAGACCCACGATTTTGCAGGTACCACCCCCCACCCCGAGTATTATTTGCCAGATGCGCGCCCCGTGGATCTTGATATAAGCTAATGACAGACGCATCCTCTCAGTTAATTCAACGGTTAATTTGTGGAGCGGCTCATTTTCCCTTGTCTCGTCGGAGTGAACATCTCCTATGTTTGGAGGCCGTTTGCGGTATTTAGCCTGAATTTAAATCTTTAAAACTAGCGCCTTTTTGGTAAAGCAATTAAAGATACAAGTCTACGAACGCAAAATAGACTTCGTAAAGGCCGGTCATGATAAAGAGAAGCGAATGTTGAAAAAATGGTTTGATAAGCCGCCCGGGTTGAAGTTGCCTGTGAACGGGTCTTCCTGTTGAGGATAGGGCGAAAAGAAAGGCCGGGAGCGAAGCGAGCCGACGGAGAACTGGGGAGAGGGAAAAAAAGGAAGGCCTGTGGATAAACCGTTTATGCCGCCATTCCACTGCATTAATCTGGTGAAGTCTCTGATTGGTCAAATTGCTGACTGCTGACAGTTTGACAAGTTTGCTGCAATGTTGACATCCGACGACACTGAACGTCATGCGATGAAGATTAGAAATTTGCACTCAAATCGCAAACAAACATGTGTTCGCCTATCGAAGGTTTGCTAGCCTGTGAACAGGCTTCTTTTTGGGGAATTGGGTTAGGTTAAATTCGGCGTGCGACGCGAGCCGAGCGCGGACTGGGGAAGAGGGAAGGGCGGCGAAGCCTGTGGACTCTCCTTTGATACCGCCGTTCCATGATACCAGAGTCTGGTATTATGAGCTGATTGGTCAGATCACTTGGTGTTGACAGCTATTGACGACACATGTTGACATCTCAAATGCCTAGCGCCCTAAATTTGCATAATTATTCCATTTGCTGGCTCAAATGATAAACATGGCGACTCGTCGCATGCAATTTTCAGATCTCGATTTTGAGAAAGCTTTGAGCAATTCGTTGCGAAATTTTTCGCATATACCGAGACTTGAAGAAGAGCAAAAGCTGTGTCTAAAGTCTGTGGCAAAAAAGCAAGATGTTTTTGGAATTTTGCCGACTGGATTTACAAAACAGCAGCCATGCAGCAGATTTTCTGTTGGATGCCAAATCAAACGCTACTACAAAACAACGGGGGTTTATCCTAGGTCCACTGGGACACACTACTCAACTACAGAACTTACTAAGGAGCTACAAATTATTGAAATAATTCATGATTTCATTGCAGTGGAATTATAGACTACCTAACGGCTTTTTGAGAATCGGATCTAAGATGCCTATTACCGTGTGGCCGGAAACACTATAATCCGCCGAGATTAAAAGGTCAATATCATCGAAGAGAACAAATTCATAACTGTGATCTAAAAGCTTTATACTTTAGGCTTTTTGCGAAGAGTGGGAGTCGTGTTTAGCCTGTCACTCTATTTTTATACTGCTACCGATGCATTCAACCGTTAATTAACTTGTTGGCAATATAATAACAGGATAATTACTAGGGGGCGGAACGGCGGCATCAAAGGCGAGTCCACAGGCTTCGCCGCCCCTTCCCTCTTCCCCAGTCCTCGCTTCGCTCGCCGATTTTAACCTAACCCAATCCTCCAAAAAGAAGCCTGTTCACAGGCTAAAGGTTTGCAAACGATCAGTTTAAAAAGCATTGACTGATTGTATGAAGGTTTCTCTCACATTTCACGCCTTCTAACCCCTTTAACTCCCAAGAGTGCCAAAAATCAAAATTCAAGAAAAATCCCAAACTTCATTGCGTAAAATATTGAAAAACAAATGGCACCATACAAAAGTACTACTGAAGAGGTTTCATTTGAATGGTCACACCATAGGATTTCGTCCACAGACTCAAAGTTAGGACTACACTACATGTCCCCATAACTGATTCTGGGAGTGAGAGGGTTATGAAGACAGACACGTTGCTTGAAATCTATAGCGGAAATATGGGATATTCTCAGTATTCTTCCTCCTGGATTTGGGAAATTGAGTCATCGGTTGTCCCCAGTCGGTGAACGAAACTCTGCAGACTTTTTTGTACTTGTACTGTTTGAAGTATTTGTAATAAAGAAACCTTGTTCTCGATGGAACATTTCTGTCATTCATAGGCTCATTGCAGCGACTTGTTAGGACCATAGAGTAATGTGCTAATCGAATAGTCGATCTTAATTTTTTGACGGGTACTGAGTTGACTCTTTAGAAAGTTCTTGCAGAACCGACAAAAGCGCTCGCCACCCGAAAGCTCAGAAAAGCGCTTTATCTTCATACAGTGGAACCTCGATTTAACGAACCTCTATATAACGAGGTCCTCGGTTCGGTATAACGAACGATATTCTTCAGCCCGGAAAAATTACAAGTAAAATGTATGGAACAGAACCTCGATATAACAAAATCCTCGTTATAACGAACACAATCCGGCAGCCCAAACGTAAAATCTACCCCGATATAACGAATAAATGTCAACGTGCGACAAAAGATGAATGCGGAACAGACCAACAGTGTGTGCTATAGGGCAAAGGTATAACCTGTACAGTTTTCCAGTGCCGTAGTTATGTTTACAGTGTACTGTAGCTTCATGCATACATACTTAATGAAGGCATTAAGGTGGCTTCATATAGTTATTGGCCAGTCTTCCAAATAAAATATAAACGATCTTTTAGGGACCGTTCATTTTTTATGAGGTGGGGGGGGGGGGGGGGGGCTGGTGGGTTTTGACGGGGGGGGGGGGGTGGCTGGTGGGCTTTGACGGGGGGGGGGGGTTCATGCGAAAAAAAATGGCTTTAAATGGGGGCTGTCCCAAAAAAATGAAGATAAAGGGGGGGGGGGGGGGGGGGGGCGGGGGTCGGGCAAAATTTTGAAAGTTAAAATTGGTACGGAATTTTAACAAATTGAAGAGAAAATCTCTTGCTTTATTCACAAAATATAAACATCTGTTAAATGGTAAAACAGTTTCAAACTAACAAGAAAACATGTTGCCAACGTGTAGAAGAACTCAGTTTAAACAACAGCGCTTTAACTGTAACTGACTTTAACTCGTGAAATGTGATTTTTTTTTTTGGCGTATATCTGAGTCGGTCTGTTGCTAATTATTAAAAGCACTAGATAAAACTACCACAAAAATTTGATGCAATGTCACCTCTTTTTAGCATCACTTTGATAGGTCATAAAATATATTTATATCGATGGAAACCTACAAATAATGCTCCAAATCTGTTATCAATTTATTGTTATATTAGTGCACTGAAACTATAAATTAGTGTTTTTGGTTGCAGATGACTCGGATGGAAATGAATTGCAACTTGTAAAAATTGGCCAATTTCGTTGTTCAAGTTCTGAGCTGTGAGTCTTGGAAAAATCGCTCAAATCTGGTTATGCTTTAATTTCTCTTCAAGGAATCAGTTGATATTTTATTTTCAATGGTCTAAGAGTATTCGTGTAAGACCAAAGGCACAAGGCAAGCGTTTAGTACTAAATGGAGCAAAAAAGACCAAAATCGCCGTGATATTACCCCTTTAAGTACAATACCTCATTATAAAAAGCTGACTAACGGAGTTCACTGCATTCACTACTTGCCCTATTTGAAGAATTACTAAAAGGGAACGCTGTCTCCGCCATTTCCGAAAAAGATTTGGGTCCTTGCCTAGCACCAATATGACATTACAGTACAGCTGAGTTCAGCTTACACATAATAAAAACCGCAGTGTGGGAGTCCCAAATCACTGAGGCAAGGCATCTGGTTCTTCATCTCCCTCTTCGTCTTCCTAATCTCCCTCTTCGTCGTCCTCTCCTTCCTCTTCGCTTGTGTCTTCGCACTTTGTCCTCCAAGGCATACTCTTCAGGATGCAGTACTTATTTTCCACCTTGCTCAGTTTTCTTTGTTCTTTTTAGGGGAATATGTCACATAACCCCGTTCATTACAGTGTCTGAAAAGCTGGTTGCGGCTTTGATTGTAACAGGGGAGAGGCGGGGCTGAAAACAATAGCTGATAAAAATAGCAAAACAAATGATTATATATTCCCCACGTCATATTCCCCTCGCCTTAGTCCCCTCGACTTATTCCCCTCATAAAAGAATAACACAAATGGGAAGACAAAATAGGGCATAACAAGGAAAACACTCTAGCATCGATCAATATTTTTTGTTTACGTAAAAAGACAACTTCATCAATCTTTAAGATTCCTACGTAATTAACTTGCCGTTCGCGACCAAAAAGCGAAATGTTAATAACATTATTCGATGGTATCGTACCTCGATTCAGGTTTCGGGTCTTCAATAATGTATGACGCCTCGTTTCACGCTTGAACCTGAATATGTTTCCGCCGGTTTCCCTTGGAAAACACACCGCAACCACTCCACTGATTTTCGAAAGATGAAGGCGGGCAGTTTGGCCATGGCGAGACCACGAGTACTGTTCATACATTTTCTTCTCTCTCTCTCCCTCCTTCTACTCATAACGAAGCAACGTGCTCAATGCATATTTGGCAAAAGCAAAACATGTTTACCGTTTCGCTTCGTAATGTGCCGTGATCCCAGTGCGGCCTTGCGGAATCATTCTTTTTTTGCATTTGAATTGAACGGAATGTTACTCTCCGAAAAATTAATAGTTTCTTTGTTTTAGAAAACCTCACAAGGTGAAAAATAAGCATGTTATTGACCAGCCCTTCGAGGAGGGTACGCCACGAGGGGAATATATCACATATCCCCGAGGGTCAGGCTACGCCCTCGGGTACGCCACGAGGGGAATATATCACATATCCCCTCGCTCCTGGTCAATAACCCTCACTTATTTTCCACCTTGCTCAGTTTTTTGTTCTTTTCAGGGGAATATATGACATAACCCCGTTCATTACAGTGCCTGAAAAACTGGGTGCGGCTTTGATTGTAACAGGGGAGAGGCGGGGCTGAAGACTATAGCTGCTAACAATAGCAAAACAAAGAATTATATATTCCCCTCGTCATAGTCCCCTCGTCTTAGTCCCCTAAAATAGAATAAAACAAACGGGAAGACAAAATAGGGCTTAACAAGGAAAACACACTTGCATCAGTAAGTCAATATTTTTTGTTTGCATAAAAAGACAACTTCATCAATCTCCGACGAAGGGCTAGCGCTCGAAACGTCAGCTTTCTCGAATCTTTTTACGGTGGCTAATTTACCTTATCGACTCAGTCGATAAAACCAAATTCTTATTCCTACATAATTAACTTTCCGGGTCATGACCAAAAAGCGAAATGTAGTAACATTATTCGATGGTATCGTACCTCGATTTAGGTTTCGGGTCTTCAATAGTGTATGACGCCTCGGTTCACGCTTGAACCTGAATATTTTTCCGCCGGTTTCCCTTGGAAAACACACCGACATCCACTCCATTGATCTTCGAAAGCTGAAGGCGGCCAGTTGGGACATGGCGAGATCACGAGTACTGTTCATACATTTTCGTCTCTCTCTCCCTCCTTCTACTCATAACGAAGCAACGTGCTCAATGCAAATGTAGCAAATGCAAAACATGTTTACCGTCTCGCTTCGTCATGTGCCATGATACCAATGCGGTCTTGCGGAATCATGCTTTTTTTGTATTTGAATTGAACGGAATGTTACTCTCCGAAAAAAATAATAGTTTCTTTGTTTTAGAAAACCTCACAAGGTGAAAAATAAGCATGTTATTGACCTGACCCTCGGGGATATGTGATATATTCCCCTCGTGGCGTACCCGTTCAATTTCCAAATAATACTCCTTCAAATCTCACCAGCCTCATAAAAACTGAACGGTCGCTTATTGCTGTCTTTCGAGAGTTTTGTTTCGCGATACTAGGCATAATATACACATACACGTAACTTAGGCTTTCTCGTTTACGGAGAAGTCTAATTTGGCAGTTCTTGTCTCGTTACCACGGCAACCAATGATTGAGTTGTTGGGCTTGTTGTTCAAGGCCAGCAAACCTCCCAACGGATTTTCTCGGTTTTTACACGGTAAATATTCACGAATTTTGATGAAACAGAAGAAACATTCAGTAAGTCTAATCTAACAAAACCATTAAAAACTCGGTACATAATTTTCGGCAATTTACTCACTCAGTTTCGTTTTTTACGTTTATTGGGTTTATGTATGTACAAAAATTGTGGTCTTTTTTTTTTGTAATCATGCGAGAACAAAGAAAATCCTACCAATTTGTCAATTTTCAAAAAAATTCCGTGTGGAATTCGCACAATAAACATTTTAGTTACCGTAAAAACCTCTTTATTTTCGTGACGTCATTAAAATAAACAAACGCGCGCTCGCGCCATTTTCACCGTTACAAAACAATTATTAACTATACCTCGATATAACGAACATTTTGGTTGTTTTCCGCAAATTCGTTATAACGAGGTTTTCGATATCACGAACCCTTGATATAACGAACCAATTTCCCCAGTCCCTTGGCACTTCGTTAAATCGAGGTTCCACTGTACCTACGTGTGTGCTCTTTACATTCCAAATGCATCTACGCAAAGATAATCGCCATATTGACAGATAATTATCAAGCGGAATGGCGGCTTGAATACTTTGTCCGCAGGCTTTCCCCCTCCCCCTTCCTCTCTCCCCAGATTTCCCACGGCTCGCCTTGCTCATTCGCGAGCCTGTTCACAGGCTAGGGCTGAAGCAGTTGAAGTGAGTTGCCGTATAAACGGTGATAACTAAACATAACAGTATTTATGGTCAACTCTCGCCTTCCGATCAACTCGCTATTACCGGCGGACACCCGCTATTACTGACAGCCCGCTTTTACGGACACCTCGCTAATACGGACACCTTGCTATTACGGAAACATTGCTGTTACGGACATCCCGCTATTACGGACATCCCGCCTTTACGGACATCCCGCTATTACGGACACTCCGCTATTACGGACACCCTGTTGTTACGGACATCCCGCTTTTACGGACATCTCGCTATTACGGACACCTCTCTATTACGGACAGAAGTTGAACTGCCAAACGTTTTATTGAAGCAAACTTCCGATATAACAGACTATTGCTATTACAGACTTACAGCACTTGATTCGGTCCCAACGGCACAATTGTATTGTTTTCACACTCATTATAGCGAACCTGAGAGGTATATCTAAGCATTTTATTTTTTCACTTTTTCTTTGTGTTTTTGGTTCCCTGTGCGATTCTTCTGTAACTTTAGCTATCAAATGAAATTCCTACCTCTGCAGCAGCTGGCACAATAGAAGTAGTAGCACTGAGTTCTTCGGCCGCGGCCTCTCGCTTGTCTTGGAATTTGAAATCTTGCATTTGCTTCATCGCTGATAGAATTAAATTCAGCCATGTTGCTTTTTTCGCTAGTTACACCTTGATTTGCTAGTGTCTGTAAGTTGGTCACAGCATTGATGACGTCAGTTCCGCACAAAGTCTTGGACAGATCCGCCATCCGCCGGCCGATTCTCCATGTTTTAATAGTTGGACAAGGCAGGAGCAAAGAAACAAAGAGCGGGAAACTGCCGTATGAATATCATTTCCGAACGAACATCTTTTAGTTTTATAAAACATCTTTTAGTTTTATCAAACATCTTTTAGTTTTATCAAACAACTTTTAGTTTTATCGAACATCTTTTAGTCTTATCAAACATTGTTAAGTTGTATCAAACATCTTTTAATTGCATCGACCATCTTTTATTGCACATAACATCGATGTACGCAACATAACATTAGTGTATGCACATTCGACATTGATGTAAGGATATTTCGATATTTTGTCCGTAAAAAAGCGCCATATCTGTCCGTATTAAAATCTCTAGCTTAAATTCAGTGAGGTACAACCGGTTTTAAGTCATAGCCCAGTTTTATTGGCAGTTACAGAATTTTGTTTCCCAGAAATTCAGGCAAAGGTGTCCACGAAAATAGAAATCTTGAATCGTAATTCCTTTTTTTTCTCCACAGATTTTCAGACAGATTTTTACAGCTCGTGGAGTTGCACAGAGAGGAGAAGTTCCCACCATGAATCGCTTAAGGATTCGTTGGGTTCTCACACGTGTGGCTCTCATCGCGTCTATCTTATTCATCGGCGTATTGATCATTAAAAAGTTTGGTTTGTTAAATAAGGATAACGTTAAAGATGCACAAACACAGAATCTTAAGGCTACACAGAATCCTACGGATACACAGACACAGAAGCTTACGATTCAAGTTGAGGATTCAAAGAAGGTAGTTGGTGATTTAAAGCATTTAGCCGTTGAACTCGCCGAAACAAGACGACGTTTAGCCGGATTTCCGTTACATCATCAACGCATTGGACAACACATTAACTCTCTAAATGGTATCATCAAATCTTTGGGTGGAGAAACAATTAACCAGGATGCGGACAAATCTTCTTCCGAGAACTCTGCGCCTAAAAAGGAAGTTTGCCCCGAGAAGTATATGGGAAAGCTTTTAGATTACGACTGGCCTTTTTTCAGGAAAGGTTTCGGACGAGTCAACTGTACTGAGTTTGTTCCGTTTAATCAACTTGTCACGCTTCTTGTTATTTTACCAGAAGAGCTGTCACCCAATGAACAATTTCAATTTTTTCAAGGCCTCGAGCAGTACTATCCAAGCCTAGGTATCGTACTCGCGTCGAAGGAAAAGTTCCCAGTGGAAACTGTAGCAAAACTTAAGTTAACTGTTAAGAACCTAGTGTTCAAAGATCTCTCTCATGGCGAGACCTGGTCCAAGTTACTACAGGAAGTGACCACGCCCTATGTGCTTGTTGCTCCGGATGTGACGCACTTCAACGATGACATAAACCTTGAGCGCCTCGTTCGCGTGCTCAGTGACAACAAAGATGCAATTATTGCCGGAGGAAGCCATCGCAATCTCCAGGGAGAGTGGGACATTGGCTGCCTTCAAGTGACATTTAAAAACTGGACCGCGTATTTTAGGGGCGGGTATTACCGCTCCTTCAGAACCGAGTGCATTGTGTGCGATGTGCTATCCAGTCCGTTTATGGCCAAAACTGAGGGACTGAGGGAAGTTAAAATCGACAAAAGGTAATTATTTCCCACATGACAATAAGAGTACTACAGTTGAACCTCAGTGAGCGACCTCCTCTCGTAAGCGACCACCTTTACTAAGGCCCTGTCCACACTAATGCGTTTTCGTTTGCAAACGCATAAGTTTTGATGCGTTTTCGCCTATCGTCGACACTAAAACGCTCGAAAACGCTGATGAAAACGTATACTTTTGAAAACAGTTTCAAAAGTAGAGACTTTTGAAAACGCTTCGTTTCTAGTGTGGACAGGTAAAAACGGAGACTTTTGAAAACGGTGACGCAAAAAGCGTCACATGCCATCAGTTCCAGTCCAAATCGAAGCATCTGTCACCCTTAACACATGAGCAATCCCATGCCCAGTCGTTTTCATTGTTTTCGAGCGTTTTAGTGTGGACAGTTTAAAACGATACGAAAACGATACGAAAACGCTAGTGTGGACGAACATATTTTGCTTCGTTTAAGCCGAGTTGAAAACGGAGACTTTTGAAAACGCATTAGTGTGGCTGGCGCCTAAGCGACCACTTTTCCAAAATACCAAATTTCTTCCAGTTAAATTGCTATAGTCGAAACCACTCGTAAGCGACCACGTCTCGTAAGCGCAACCGCAACCACTTTCAACGCTGATAATTTGTACAGTGGAACCCCGTTAATACGACCACCTTCGGGCCTTGGAAATTTGGTCGTATTAACGGGGTGGTCGTATTAACGGGGTAGGGTCAAATTATAGCGAAACATGTTTTTAAACTACATTCTACTACATGTATACCTTTAATTCCGCTCTAAATCAACCTTTTTGCAGTTAATTAACAATCTTACAACCGCAATTCAATGCAACTGAACAATCATGTAACAGTAAACGAAACCGAATGAGAAAAACACTGACTTCTTTCAGTGCCTTGTTATGAAAGGAAAGGGCTTCTAGTGAAATGTCTCGAAGAGCCGTTTTCTTATATTGTAGCTTACAACACTATTAAACAATTATTCGCCATTTCTTACAAAGAAAAAAAGCAAAGTACAAGTTCAAGTTGTTGGGAAAGCCGTTAATCGTGGGGGAGGATACGGGATGGAAATCCCACGCGTTTACAAGTTTACTGGACAGCCAAGAAACGTTGATATGCTTAAGAAATTATTAGACATTTCAAATAACCGATCTGTGAGAAAAGAACAGGAAATGGCCACAGTGGAAGGCAGTAGAAACAAGAAATCAAAATAACTTTGAGAGCCTCGAAATGCTGCAAAGTGACGTCTTTCAGATCTTTTGTAGTATCTGTTCATGCATCCCTTTTACTGAACACTGCAATGAACATGCTAACCACTAACACCTTTGCCTAAAAACATTCAATAAAATATTAATGCGTTATTGTTTGTCAGATTGTGTCTGTTTTCATTCAGCAGCCTCACCAGGCATTTTGCCGACTGGTCGTATTAACGGGGTAATTTTATAAAGAAAATAACGACTGAGGACTCCAAAAGATGGTCGTTGGTCGTAATAACGGGGTGGTCGGATTAACGGGGTTTTCAGATAAGAAAATAAGTGGGCGTTTGTTCGGGCCACAAAAAAGTGGTCGTAATAACGGGGTGGTCGTATTAACGAGGTGGTCGTATGGCGGGGTTCCACTGTATTTCTCTATAGGTGGTTTGCAACCAATCTCTAGAGACATAGATAACAATAGTGAAACGAACAAATGCTGGTGGACGAACAAAAGGAGCTAATGAGAGAACTATTGTTTATGTCCACCAGCATGGCGGCGATGACGTAACATGAAAACCACCTATTGTTTTAACCTCTGGAAAGCGACCAGTCACTGCAGACGCAAATTGAATCATGTGTTACAGTACAAGTCGAATAAAACGAAAATTTTGTCCTTTGCATCAAACTTCAATATACTACATTATTATTCGACTATGACGTCATTTAACCGTATAAGGGCAAGAGAACGCGCAAACTATGTGAGCGTATTACACTGTAGCATACCGGTTTGACAGGTAAGGAACAGAACAAAGTTAAATTGTAAGTGCGCGCGCTCAGGACGAGAGACGAGAGTGAAATACGGGCCGAAGCAGTCGAATAGCGAATCCCTTATTTGATGGTTTGACAGATAATATGCGCGGATATTTTACTCATTGCTCAATATTACGCAACTCGTAAAATATCCGCGCGTCTTATCTGTCATACCGTCAAATAAGTTGTATTTGTTATATAGCTGGAGTTTTTTCTCAATACAACGCGCGAGTTGATTGGTTGTTTTTATGGTCACATGACATCTAACAAAACAAACTGTTTCCCGCCAATGGTCCTAAGCGGGCAACATTTGCGTAAGCGGGCAACAATTTTGACGTCAGAGGGTAACATTGCACTGTTGCCTGCTAGCGCACGTGATCAGACCGTGACAAAAGGTGGCATGATTATGATGCGATTGATGTTTACCTCGAGTGTTTGGCGCGTTTTTCAAACTGTGTTGTGTTGTGTTTTTTGTGTTGCTATATAACAAATCACTCATTAAATGTTTAACCCTTTCACTTCCAGAGTCAATTATGGAGACATGTGATGTAGTTCTAACTTTTGCATTTGTGGACGAAATCCTATGGTGTGACCATTTAAATGAAACCTCTTCAGCAGTGTTTTTGCATGGTACTAATTGTTTTCCAATATTTTACAAAATGAAATTTGGATTTTTTTTTTTAATTTTGATGTTTAGCACTCTTGGGAGTTAAAGTGTTTAATATTTTGCGTTGATAAATGCTTTGTACATTGAAATTGCTAAACTGATGATTCAGCGACCACCTACCGTAAGCGACCACCTTGGCCTTGGTGGTGACTAGAATGGATACTCCAAAATCAGGTTGGACCACCTCGGACGCCTTATATAGTTAAATTGAGGCCTAAACAACCGGAGAAGCTAGGTGGTACTCTGGTACGGAAGGCTATGTAAGCCTAACCCTAGCTAAGGTCTCAGGTTCAATCCTGAGTGAGGATTTTATATTTTCTTTTTTATACTTTAAAGTGTCGACATTGGGACGTTCCATTTTTTATCCGCACCCCCCCTACGGAGGGTATATTTGGTATGGTCAGTTTGGACCATGTCGGAATCTTGATTTTTTCTCGTGAATGGGGGGTGCGGAATCGTATTTTTTCGTAAGCGGGCCCATCGGATTCGCGAAAATAAGAATTTTACCCCTGTCGGAATCTGCATTTACTATTTGTTGTTTAACTTCTGGAAAACAGTAATTTCCATGTACTTTATATAGAAGAAATAATTTAATGATAGCCGAATTTCGATTTCAATCATATGTAACTCTGTCGGAATTGCCCTGAAAAATATGTGCATTTTAAAATTCAGCCCTATCGGAATCCTTAAAATTGATTTTTGGGCCTGTCGGAATCAGTTTTTACTGATTCCGAGACCTGTCGGAATCTGCCCTTCCACCGGGGGGTGCGGAAAATTTTTGGAACGTCCCATTGCGTTATATAATTCTCAATAAGTATTCGAGGTGGTCCAACCTGATTTTGGAGTATCCATTCCAGTCACGACCCTTGGCCTTGCAATTTGGGTAGTCGCTTACGGTAGGTTCAACAGAATGACAGCAATAGAAAAGATAAGAAATTTAGGACGTTTTCTTTTACGGACGCCAGGAGTGAAGAAACTGCAAATGACCGAATCAACTGCCAAATGACCGAGGCCTGTTCGATTGAATTTATCGGGTATCGAATGCCACCGCACGAGATTTATTCAACAAAACCGTCTCAGGAAATTTTTTAAAATGTATCTTAAATATTTTTCCATTTACGCAACACGTCTCGCATGTTTTTAGCTACTCCAGCTTTGTACGCAGATATCGTGCTAACGAGAAATGCCATTTACCGTGGTATGTGTAGCCGTAGGATACCGGCGAACATGATTCTGCGAGAACGCTTGCGATGGGCCAGCATTCCATCAAGGGGAGAGTAATAATACTGTTAGTCACTTTATAGTATAACAACCAGGTCACCCTGTGATGGATCAGCATCCCATCCAGGGGGGACTAATAATACTGTTAGTCACTTTATAGTATATAAACCAGGTCACCTTTTGATGGACTAGCATCCCATTCAGGGGGGAGTTATAATACTGTCACTGATCGTTTCACATGCACCTCCGTAAATGTTATCTACTGCATAACATGTACTTTTTGCAAAAAAATATACATTGGCGAAACAGGGAGGAGACTGGGCGACCGTTTTCGCGAACATCTCCGAGACGTTGAAAAAAATGACAAAGACGCATCCAAACCAGTCGCGCGTCATTTCAATCTCATTAACCATTCTAAACAACACATGACAATCTGCGGCCTTTCCCTACACCAGGGTAACACAGAAAGCCGTAAAAACTTAGAACAAAAAAACATCTTTCAAATCGGCACTCCCAAACCCCACGAATCAACGAACGCTTTTCATTCAACTAATTTACATTTTTTTTTCACGTCACCAAATTTCCACCAATAGCGTAGCTTCACCTACTATATTAAACCACACACTACCCACAAACCCTTGATTCGCTCCGACGAAGGGCTAGCGCTCGAAACGTCAGCGAATCTTTTTACGGTGGCTAATTTACCTTATCGACTCAGTCGATAAAACCAAATTCTTGTGCTTCACCCCCACCGACGCAGCACCACAGTTTTTCTAGAAACTTACCCCATTCATTTATAATACTGTTAGTCACTTTATAGTATATAAACCAGGTCACCCCTGTGATGGACTAGCATCCCATCCAGGGGTGAGTAGTAATACTCCTAGTCACTTCATAGTATATAAACCAGGTCACCCTGTGATGGACTAACATCCCATTCAGGGGGAAGTAGTAATACTCCTGGTCACTTCATAGTATATAAACCAGGTCACCTCTGTGATGGACTAGCATCCCGTACAGTGGGGAGTAGTAAATAAATATTCCTGGTTACTTCAAAGTATATAAACCAGGTCACCCTGTGAAGTAGTATTCTGCATGTAAAAACGGCAAGGAGAAGAGATTGAGACAGAAGTGAAATAAAAACAGTTGAATATATTTGCTCCATATTTTTGCTGCGGAACGAGCGCAGCGAGTGAGCAGCAACATAATCAGGATTTAAGAGAAATATACATGTATGAGAAGAAAATATAAGCTAGGAAAAATCTCGAATTGATCGTTTTTTACCAGAATTCACTGCGCCACGAACACATTTTGGGCCAGAATGCACAGCGCCACGAACAATAGCCTCGCTTGCTGCCTCAAGCTGTTGGCTGCGAGATTTGTAATATTTTGGTCCAACATGTCCCAGTCGAAATCGGAACTGAAGTGTCGAAGACTACCGCGAGTTGAGCGAGGACTGTGAGGCATGGTGATAGGACCGTTGGATAGCAAAGATTTTCGAAGATTGTACGGAATAAAAGACAAATTTATTTTGAAATCACTCCGACAGCGGTCGATGAGAGTGAGCTGAGCGCGTGGGGACGCGAAACCTGAGCTGAGCGCATGGAGACGCGAACACGATACGGCTAGCTAGTAACGCAACATATTCATTATCAATAATTAAACGGGCTATGTCGCGAGGTGTCACGCAAGCTCCAATCTTGAAAAACGTCCGGTGGCTGTTTTTCAAGTTTACGCCATCATCGTCCAATCCATTCAATCCTGCAGTGCTGTGTTCACCAAATGGTCTCAGATTTTTCACATATGTAAATAATCTATTTGTCTTCATTTTGGCCCGGTTATTTTTCCGATTCTGAAATCGTACGGCTAAATATCTCAATATGTACGAGCAGCGATAGAAATTAGTTGACCATGGAATGTCATAGACGAAGGTTCTTCTTCTCTGTTGGCTAAATATAGTACATTTCAGCATATTAACATGGTACCAGAGTCTTCGCTTTGTACTTCTTTACCGCCACAGACAAACCTAACATTTTTCCGATTTTGTTTCGCTTGAGAAAAGAGCGATGAAATTGTTGGACTTAGATCAAAACAAGCAATAGCTCTTGTGTACGTGACCACTGGTTCCGTTTCGAGTCCTGTTTCGTATCAGCGAACAAAAGAATTTTGACAGATATAAGTGTAAATTAAAGTTACTAAAATTAGGCCAAACCTCGCGACATAGCCCCTTTAAGTTAAACCTAAATTTTCACACCTTCCTCGTGGTGAACGCGTCCTTTGCTCAACAATATTCTACAGACATTGCAAGAACTTGATGCGTGAATTACAAAACAAAATTAGTCTTATCAGCTGGAGTTTTCGTCGATTCACCCCGGTTACATTTGCTTTGCTTCCCCTCAAAAAACGAAAGAGAAAATTCTGTAATACCAGCGAGGCGATAAAACAGCATTATTATAACAAATTTACCGCAGCAATTACTATCTTTTGGATACACTAGTTTTTATTTATTTTTTATTTTGTTGAATATTTATTCAGGAGCATCTGATTTAGCATACACAACTAATTTAAACAGAGCCCTGACTAAATTAACAATTTAAACAACTAATACTAGATAATACGGTTCTTTCAAATTTACGAAACTGAAATAGAAATGAATAAATATAAAATATATGGAAAGCTAAACAACGGGGCCTAGATAAAGCGATGACTCTTGATCCCCATGGTATAAAAAGACGTGATGAACTTAATTGGTGACATTTAGCTTCTTTCTTACCAATCATTTTCTGTTATTCTGTTATGTCATATTTCAAAAGTTTTATATTTAACGGTCCTTTTATATATGTATTTATTTTTGTCTTCTAGTCCCCGTAGAAGGTTTGTTTTGCAAACCGAAATATCGGGCAAATATATTCAACTGTTTGTTTTTTATTTCACTTCTGTCTCGATCTCTTCTCCTTGCTATAAGGATCAGTTTGCCGTATTTACAGTATACTATTTCAAGATTTTTACTGATCCAGGTCTACAAAAGATCCGGCACTCTTCATTGGTTTGTCATTGTAGGCTTTTCCGTCATTATAGTTTTTGAACACCCTGTGAAGGACCATCATACCATCCAGGGCAGAGTAGTAATAATGCTAGTTTTTTCCTGCTACAGAAACAGGAAATATGTGCTGGACTGATGTGATATAATAGGCCACATGACTCTTAAAATACTTAACTTGAACTTTTTTATTTGCTT
>JAJLRJ010000001.1:16146785-16311785 GCA_024195265.1 Dendrophyllia cribrosa
ACCGTAAGTCTAGTAGCTTCTAGCTGCCTTTAGTACCTTCTAAACTTCTAGTAGTGTGTTTAAGCTAGTTGTCAAGCTAATGAAGCTCTTTGTCACATGGAAGGTATGTTTTTATCTTGTCATACGTGGTTTAAAGGGAGGGTTTCACGGTTCGGCGC
Organism: Dendrophyllia cribrosa; assembly: GCA_024195265.1. Classification (NCBI taxonomy): domain Eukaryota; kingdom Metazoa; phylum Cnidaria; class Anthozoa; order Scleractinia; family Dendrophylliidae; genus Dendrophyllia; species Dendrophyllia cribrosa. Next base: position 16,146,944 of record JAJLRJ010000001.1, read on the forward strand.
ATGTGCAAGCTATGACGTAACCCATTTAATTTCATTGTTTAGACCAATCGGAAGCGAGTGGATAACTCTGGCGGGAAATTTGCCCGTGAAAATGTCGCGGTCAGTTAGCTGATTGAATGGATGATTATGCATACCCTGTCAGTAGAAAGCTTAATAAAGGAAAACTGGCACAAAATCTGAAGAAAACTCTATCTAAGGTCAAAACGTACCTGTACACTAACGATACCGAAGAGTGTCTCACAATCTATTACGAAAATTTTAAAGGACTGTTTGATACCCCTCTAAGAGATTATTACTAGCTGCCTCAACATTTAACGTAAATGAATGATAATTTTGTTTTTCGCCGAATTTCACCCTAAAATCTTAAGTTTTATACGGGTAAACGTAAGTAGCTATAAATAGTGCAGAGATGGCCAAAGGTGAGCTCTCATAACCTTCCTTGCTACTGCTTGAGATTTTTATAGTTATCTCGCTTCTTGTTCGTTTTAGCTTACCTACCAGCGAGTGCATGCCTCAGGGTTTATTTTCCTCTCGTCGCTCATTATTAACCGTGTTTATATATGTTTACCGGCCTGCTGGCCCATTGTGCAAGACTTAAACTGAGTGCAAAAGAACTGATGTATTTCGAGCCTTGTCGTCTCAGATTAGCCGCTTTTAGATTCGGATCAACTTCATTGTTGTCGTCATGGCCACGCTGAGCCGTAGCGATGGAACATATCTAAATACGTACAAGAGCTTCTCAGCTTATTGGGTCCTTATTAGTGGCCTACACTAATAAGGGTAAATTAACCGTCCTGTTTCTTTCTTCAAGTATTCAACTACATTAATTAATTTGACTGTCGATTGAACAGAACAGTCTCGTCAAAACATTTATTTACTTAACTACATGCTAAAATAAAAAAATGATAAATTTCGACGCTGTTCATATAATTGTTATTCCGACGTTTCGGCAATGCTACCTTCTTTAGAGTACAAAACTATTAAGGGAAAACCGATAGAAAGGTCGTTAATTTAGCTCATGTGCCCAATTACATGCTCGCGCGCCGGCGCGTGAGTGGACAAAAACGTGAATTCACGTTAAACTTAAAAAGTCTGACCCACCCAGTCTGCATTGCGCGCTTCTCTTATTGTTATGATACGACTCTATTCCATATTTGGGCAAGCATATCACCTCTTGCACGAGTGAATTTCTCATCTACAATACAGTATGGACTTTCGGGGGGCCCTGAAAATGGCGGATGAACCAACGTAGGCGCGCAATGCAAACTGGGTAGGTAAGATTCTTTAAGTCTTAATTCAGACCACTCGGGATCATAGTTCCTAGCCTGAAAATAAAACGCATTTCTTGCTTCCCGCGGTATTCCTGGTTAGCGAGGCCTGCCTTCAATACAGCAATTTTCATATCCTGCAGTGTGTGATTTGGCTGGTTAAAACGCACATGCAGGTACAGGAAGGTCATTTCTTCCCGTTGATTACATCTCTGCGGTGTTCTCTGAAACGGTCCGCCATCCTGCGCCCAGTCTCTCCAATGTAAACAGTCGATGGACATTTGTCGCATGTTAAACAGTAAACCACGTTGTCCATGATGCAAATAAAATGCCCTGTGATATTGACATGCCCTTTGGATGTTGTAATTGTGGTGAATGAATTAACATAGGAACATGTACGTCAAACGGTCCTGTTGCAGGGGAAAGTACCTGTTGGGTGGTTCGGTTCAGATACTTAAAGGCCCACCTTCACCCAAAATGCTGTGCGCGCCGTGATCACTTTCTGTGCTGAATTTCGTGTAACACGAAATTCACGCTTGAATGCGTGCAACCAATCAGATCACGCGTATGAACAATAGAGCATTTCAAAAACAAAAACAAACGACCGCAACATCTTTTGGGTGAAGGTGGGCCTTTAGCTACATACTAGTGGTTCCATAATGGAAGTGAAGTGCTGCAACATTTGAAAGCCTTAACCCATTCATTCCTGCGCGATTTTTCAGTTTTTAAGTATGTTCTAAACAAATCAACGCGACTCGAGGAACGATAATAAACTGAGCAATGCGCACAAGAATAAAAGCGAAAACAGACTTGAAAAACAACATTTTCCCGGTCTAGAATAATTAGTGTGAAGGACTTTCAAATAAAAAAACATCAGTTGCAATGCGCGGAAAATTAGAGCTGCGAAATGCAAATCTGGTTTTGTTTACAAAAGATCGCGCTTTCCAGACCAATTCTTGAAGTAACAAACACAGGAAAAAGGACAGCAAATTCTCTATTACTAGAGGTTACAAGTTGTAACTGAAATCACTGAAATGCCGCGAGTAGATATTGGGCAGTACTACGTCGTCACGTATGAATATGTTATAGAACAATAATGCACTTATTAATGTTTTCCCCGACCAGGGGGAGGGTAGGCGTACACGGGCATTTGACACGAATTCTCAGCCTGTGGAAGGGTTTTATTTGCTTGGGTATGTTTGCTTTTTTTTTTGCCTGTAAACTTTGATGTAACTTATAGATGGTTTTCACTCACGTGGCCTTGAGTCCTGTGGGACTCAAATGACAAAGGCCATGGCGGCCGTGTTGGTGCACATAACAAAAGAAGTTTATTAAAATTATTTTGTATGTGTGCACCAACATGGCCGCCGTGACGTAACGTGAAAACCACCTATTGGACTGTGTACATCTTGTAATATTGTTACCTCTGTATGCTCACGGACATCATTAAACGAGATGTTTGCCAATGGAACTGTGTGTTCTGTTTACTGAAGATTTATTACAAAATGTTTTATACGCGTTTCATAGTGATTAGAGTATAAAGGTGAAGTAACACGGGCAACAAAATCGTACAACTTGTAGCGCAACAATGTTACGTTGCATGTTGTAACCCTGATGTTGCGCGTATTACCACATACGCGCGCAACAAGTTTTCATGTTGCAGAAAGTAGACATCGCTTCTACTTTCTGCAACATGAAAATTTGTTGCGCGCGGGCAGATGGTAATACGCGCAACATCAGGCCCCGGTTGTTCAAAAGGTGGATAGCGCTATCCATCGGATAAATCACTATCCAGTGGATAACACAATTGGTTTTGCTAATACCTATAAACTGGATAGTGATTTATCCAGTGGATAGCGCTATCCACCTTTCAAACAACCGGGGCCAGGGCTATAACCTGCAACGCAGAGCAACACAACATTGTTGCGCAGGCAGCTCGCGCATCGAAGTTATAGTGACACCGCTGGACACACGCATACTCAAAATCATCGTGACAAACAAAAATCCGTAGAGTCGAGATTCCCCACTCCAGAAACTATGAAAAATACCATAATACTCTTAACTCTAAATATATAAAATATAATTATACTCTTATTATAATTTATCTCACAGGCTCGTCGGAACTTACACTTACACATACGTTTATATCTGAACTGCCAATTTTTAGATTTTTACCGTTGTAAAGTTTTTCATCTAATTCAGCATAATCGGCTGCAATTTTGAAACTTAATAAACCATCTATCCTATCCTATTCTTTTCTATGCTATCCTATCCTGCCCTACACGACACGGAGTTCGAAGTAATTGAACGTTTTTATAGAAGACTTGGGAACAATCTTTATTTAGTGAACCATCTTGTCCGTCGAGAGCGCAGTGCTTCGAGTGTCCTTGATTCCGACAGACAAGATCGGCTTCGTTTGACTTGGCATCACTCAACTATAAACAATACGCGCAACATCAGGGCTACAACCTGCCACGCAACATTGTTGCGCAAGCAGCGCACGCATCGAAGTTATAGTGACATCGCTGGACACATGCTCAGAATCATCATGTCAAACAAAAATCCGTAGAATCGAGGTTGTGCTGGCATTACTTCAGACAACACAGGGATCCCAATCAGGCACAGGGTTCCGTCAAGATTAGTGTGCTGCTCGCTCGGAAGCTCGTAGCAACAAGGGAGAGCTTTGCTACGTCACATTCTGCGCAAGTGCGTCGACTGCCGCAAGACAGGCGAAGCCCCTACGGAACAACAGATGGCTGACCTACCTAAAGAACGTCTAACTCCCTATGAGCCGCCCTTTACATATGCTGGTGTTAACTTCTTTGGATCGTGTTCTTCATAAAGCGAGGTCGTGGTTCCGAGAAGGTGTATGGGTGTCTTTTCACATGCTTTACCACTCGTGCCATTCATATCGAGGACGTGAGTTTGTTGGAGACTGGCTCCTTCATCCAAGCCCTCCGCAGGTTTATTTCGAACCGCGGCTGTCCTAAGGAAATTCGGAGCGACAATGCAACGCCGAATTTCGCTGGAGCAGATAAGGAAATGGGACGAAGAAGAGTTAAATAGACGTCTGAGGAGTAAAGACGAAATCACCTGCTACCTGTGCCCAAGATCCGAGTGGAGATTCCAACCCCCAACTGCCAGCCATATGAACGGAGATTGGGAGAGGCTTATTGTTTGAAGTGTTCGAAAGTCGATGAAAGCCATTTTCTTTGGTGATCAAAACGGAGTAGTTGGTTTGGAAACTCTGCGCACTGTGTTTGCTGAAGTTGTGACCTTGCACTACCTCCAGGATTATTTGTACGTGAAGACCCCCACCGGAGAAAGCTATAATGGAGACATGCGCAATTTCTCGCCGACTACTCCTTGGTCGCGTTACAAAGATTTTTCCCATCACAAGCCAGAGAATCAATTTTAGCGGAGCACTCGCCGGGCCGAAGGCCCGGCTGCGCAGCCCCATACTCATAGAACCTAGCCCGTCATTTTTCATGGTCATGGCTAGCGGAATGTTTCGCGGGCGCGTGTCTGCAACATGTGTGTCGCGCACGGCTACCTCGCATGCGCGTATAACGCCACACGCGCGGCTACACAGCTGTCAGCTCGGTAAACACTTTTTAAAGTTTTAAAAAAGTTGGATCTTTCGCAGTGTTAGGCGGAGCAGTAAAGTCGTTATTTCGCTTCATTTTTTCGCGGTTTGCTACTCAAGACAGGGATACTAATTAAGGAATACTCAGAAGCTGCTTTAGTGGGAAAAGAAGAGCTTTCAGGGATAAAATCTTGCTTCGAGGAACTTCATATTATCAATGCAGGAGCAATACGGGGAGATGCCTTGTTTTTATTACGGATTTCAGAACCAAAGAAGCGGAGTTTTAACGAATTTCCAAGCAGTCCAGTGCTATAAAGGTAAAATAAATCACATTTTTCGATGGGAATTTATGTTGATATCAATTTTTGATTGACTTTTCCTTTGTGTGTTCTCTTAAGTTTTGGAGACATGTTTATGAAACGTTAAAATTAAGTCGTGTTGTTATCTTGAATTTCAACGAGGAAAGCTCTGCCTTGATGCGCTATACATGGTACGTGTTCTGCTTTTAAACATAAATTAATGGAGATTTGAATAAAATTTTTCGAAAGAAGATTGTATTGTCCGTTTTTATGTCTTTGTTCATTCATTACATTGATTAAAAATCGATTTTATGTAAACAAAACAAGACTTAAGCTGCGTTCACATTAAAGCCGAAACATGTTTAGAGTAAACATGTTTCAACTAAACATGTTTCGCGTAAACGTGTTTGTTCTGGCATTGTTCACATCAGATGTCGGTTTCAAACACGTTTCATGCATGGTTGAATCATTTATGCTGTTTTGCGATGCGGTACGCTTAAAACTATTCTCATTCAGTTGTGCGGCAATGTTCTCCCATATGTTTTGTTTCCTTCCCATTACCGCTAATTGTCGTTGTATTTCCTCGTCTGCCCATACTTCGACTAGACATTTGGCTTCATAAAAGCTCCAATTTTGGTTCTTTTGCACACTCGTGTCTTCTCCGCATCCATCCGCCATTTTGAATGTGTTCAGTCTGATCATGATTGAAACTACCTCGTGAGGTAGTTTCAATCATGATCAGACTAATCATGTTTCAATCATGATTCGCGCAATGCACTGCCTGATGTGAACACTTTTTATGATGAAACATGTTTCATTCGTGATCAGACTAATCATGTTTCGACCTAGTGTGAACACAGCTTTAGATTTTCTGTCTTCACTCGCGTCGCCTTATGCAAATATGTTTGCGTATTTTTGCAATTTTGATTTCCAAATCAGTTTCTCGGGCAATTTTTGACAAACAAAACTGTATTTTATTCGGAAAGTAGTCCTACTAGTTATTCTAGACGAAGAAAGTTGTTTTTGTGAACTTTTGTACGGTTTAAATGTACTGTGCAGACGGTCGGGTAATACTGTTTTTGAGAATAGCTAAAATTGAAAATAGCCCTTTCGTCTATATTAATTCTTGTGCTTCCAACCTTTCACCTTAGTTAAGTTTCACCTTAGTTAAGCTTGTTCAAAGTGCGACGCTATTACTTACTTAGCACTTAGATCTCTCCGCGCCAGGAGGCGCATAAGGCCGCAACCCTCGTCTTCCAACACGCTCTGTCTTCCGCTATGACTTTGACTTCTCTCCAGCTTTTCCACCCTTCGCACTTTCGCTCTTTTTCCACAGTTCGTCTCCACGTGGTCTTTGGTCGACCTACTGCCCGTTTCCCTTCCGGTTGCCACCCTAATGCTACCCTGCAGTTATCGGTTGCATCTTTTCTCAAGACGTGCCCGATCCAATTCCAGCGTCTCCTGCGGATCTCATCACTGATCTTGTTTATTCCTGTTATCTCCTCTATCCTCTCGTTGCTCACTCTCTTTGGCCACCGAATTCCGAGGATTCGTCTGAGGCACACAAACTGGAATGCGTCCATCTTCTTTTCCTCCACCTTTGTCATTTTCCACGCCTCGCATCCGTAGAGTAGTACTGGGCGTACTAGCGTCTTGAACAGCTTGATCTTCGTTTGGCGTCCTATGTTCCGTAACCTCCATATCTTCGTTAGGGTATAGAACGCCCCTCTTGCTTTATTTAGTCGGTTCCTAATATCTTCAGTTCCACCACCATCTTTCCTGACCTTTGCTCCGAGGTATACGAATTCTTCCACTTCTTCGACTTCATCTTCTCCAATCTTAACCCGGTCCTGCCGTCTTGCATTCGATCTCAACATCTTGCATTTTGCCGCGTTGAGCTTCAGTCCTACACGCCCGGCGTTCTCCACCAATCGATCCGTCTTGCTCTGTATGTGTTCGTACTTCGACGAGATCAGAGCAATATCGTCTGCGAAGTCAAGGTCTTCTAATATGCTGGTGAAGTTCCATCGTATTCCATTCTTATGCCCGTGTGTCGTCCTTCTCATCACCCAATCTATTGCTATGAGGAAGAGGAATCCTGACATAACACATCCTTGTTTGACTCCCGTCGTGATCTTGATCCACCTCGTCTGTTCCCCGTCATCCATTACCGTGCACTCAAATTCCTCATACATGATTTTGACCATCTTCACCAGCTTTTCAGGTATGCCGTATGACTTCATGATCTTCCACAAGCTTTCTCTATGGATCGAATCAAAAGCCTTCTCGAAGTCAATGAAGTGTGTATACAGCGTCGCTCTCCACTCGTTCACCTGCTCCATGATGTTGCGTAGGATGAAGATCTGCTCCACTGTGCTCCTATTCCTACGGAATCCTGCCTGTTCCCTTCTGAGAGCCTCGTCCACTCCCCGTTGGATCCGTTCGATTATGACTCGGCCCATGATTTTGCTCATTACTGGCAGCAGTGTCACTCCTCTCCAGTTTTTACACTCTTTCAAGTCCCCTTTCTTTGGTAGTTTGACGATGACTCCTTTCTTCCAACTGTCCGGTATTCTTTCCTCCCTCCATATCTTCCTGTATAGTCTTGTCAGTTCTTGTACTGCTGTGTCACCGCTTGCTTTCAGCAACTCTGCGGGTATTTCGTCCATTCCAGGTGCCTTTCCACTTTTTGTCTTCCTTAGGGCTTGTCTGACTTCGTCTTCCCTGATCTCTGCTGTGTCCATCTCCCTCAACTCTTCTGCCGCCGTCTCCTCATCTGTTACAGGGTTCGTAGGCGCCTTCCTCACAAGCACTTCTTCAAAGTGCTCCGCCCATCTCTCAAGTCTCGCCTCCTTGTCCTTGATTACTTCTCCCTGCTTATCCTTTACGGCAGCGGCTTGTCTCATCTTCTTATTAGTTAGTCTTCTTGCCGCCTGGTACAACTCTCTTGTGCGTCCTTTCTCAGCAGATCTCTCAGCTTCCTTAGCGATCTCTTCTGTCCAGTGTCTCTTGTCCTCTCTTGCCCTGCGCTTCACTTCTCTGTCTTTCAGCCTGTATTCTATGCGCAACCTTCCTTTGACACGTTCTGACCTGGTACTGTCAATTTTATTTCCTATCTGCCTCCTTTCCTCTATCGCCCTCCATGTGCCATCCCTCAGCCATTGCTTGCTCCTCTTCTTCACCCTTCCTATCACCTTGTCTGCAGTCTCCGTGTACACTTTCTCTATCTGGCTGCAGTCGTCGTTCACGTCCCCCTCTACCTCTAGTGCTTCGAACCTGTTGCTCAACTCGATGTTGAACCGCTCTTTGAACATCGCACTATCCAGCTTTTGTGTGTCAAACCTGGCTTTGATCTTCTTCCTATTTGGGTCTTTGTGGAGCTTCAACTGTAGTTTCGTTACTACGAGGTAGTGGTCGCTAGCTGCATCTGCTCCTCGCTGTACTCTAGTGTCAGTGACTGACGTCCTCCATATTCTCCTTATCATGATGTGGTCTATCTGGTTCCTTGTTTGCCCGTCAGGGGAGACCCACGTGGCCTTGTGTATATCCTTATGAGGGAAGCACGTTCCGGTGATGACAAAGCCGTTAATGGAGCAGTACTCGCACAGCCTCTCTCCATTGTCGTTCCTGCTCCCCAGCCCGTGTCTCCCTATAACCTCCTCCATCTCGCTGTTGTCGTCTCCCACCTTTGCATTCATATCACCCATGACGATCACGATGTCATTTTTGTTGCACCTGTCCGTTGTTGTCTGTAATTGATGATAAAAGTCATCTTTCTCTTCTGGTGTAGCGTCGTTTGTTGGCGCATACGCTTGGATGATGGTGATCTTCTTGAATCGTGAATAGAACCTTGCGCTGATCACTCTGCTGCTTACAGGCATCCATTCCATTAAGCTTCTCTGCGCCTCCTGTGATATCATCAGTGCCACACCTTTTTGATGTCCTTCCTCCTCTCCAGCGTACAACAAGGTGCTGCCGTTGGCCAGAGTGACCCGTCCAGCCCCCGTCCATCTTGTCTCGCTGATCCCCAGCACGTCTAGTTTGTATCTATCCATCTCCCTCGCCACCTGTGTGGCTTTACCTGCTATATACATCGTGCGTACATTCCAGCAACCAATCCGGGTAACTGACTTTGGCGTCGCCGCCATTGACCTCATCGGTCGCTGAGCTTCCCGTAGGCTTTTACCCAGTGACGTCCTAATGCTTCCGGCTGGTTGTCCGTCAGCAGCCACGGCTTCGCCATCATTGATTCCAATCTGATGAGTTGCGGTTTCTGTAATCCATTGTTTTTTCCGAGAACAGGTGATTGGCCTGTAGCTCAACCCCCAACCTGGAGGACCAGGGGATCACACTTCGTCTGGTCTCTACCCTTCGACCTGTTCGGCATGGGTGGCCCTACCAGGAGTACAAGACTCCAGCCGACATAGCTCTAGGGGTCATTGAGACACACAAACCACCCCACCACGATAAGGTGGTGATCCCTTTGGGAATGTGTTCAGTCTGATCATGATTGAAACTACCTCGTGAGGTAGTTTCAATCATGATCAGACTAATCATGTTTCAATCATGATTCGCGCAATGCACTGCCTGATGTGAACACTTTTTATGATGAAACATGTTTCATTCGTGATCAGACTAATCATGTTTCGACCTAGTGTGAACACAGCTTTAGATTTTCTGTCTTCACTCGCGTCGCCTTATGCAAATATGTTTGCGTATTTTTGCAATTTTGATTTCCAAATCAGTTTCTCGGGCAATTTTTGACAAACAAAACTGTATTTTATTCGGAAAGTAGTCCTACTAGTTATTCTAGACGAAGAAAGTTGTTTTTGTGAACTTTTGTACGGTTTAAATGTACTGTGCAGACGGTCGGGTAATACTGTTTTTGAGAATAGCTAAAATTGAAAATAGCCCCTTCGTCAATATTAATTCTTGTGCTTCCAACCTTTCACCTTAGTTAAGTTTCACCTTAGTTAAGCTTGTTCAAAGTGCGACGCTATTAGGCTTGGCCTATCTATATATATATTATCGCACGCATTAGGGATCCATCAGTCGCCTTGAATATCCACGCGTTTGAGTTAGTTTTCACACTCACCGAAACCACGGGAAAGAATGATTTTGTAGCGTATCTTTCTCGCTGTTTAGCAATGGCTTTATCGGTGTTTATTATGTTTAATGGACAGACTTACGCCTAGGTAGTTGCTTTTAATTCGACAAAAAAAACACAAATCATTCTGTGGCTGTTGGTCTACATGTATGGATATAGGACAGCAGCAGAGATCCCAAAATTGAAATACTTATTTAGCTTTCAATCGGCATGGAGAACTCGAAATAATCAAGAGATTACTTTGTAAAGAAACTGTGGTGCTGAGTCGGTGGGGGAATAAAACAGGAAAGTTCCGTACTGAGTTGCATTGATAAGGTAAATTGGCCACCATAAGAGACTCGATCGTTCAGTGAAGAAAGGCCGCGAAAGTGCTCGAAATATCAGCTTTTGATTATCTCTTAAGGTGGCCAAAAAATTTCCAAATAGCCTTCGGCACGTGTTTCTATAGCTATCATAACTTTATAGACAGACGAAAAACTGAATAAATCTCATGTATTCTATATTTTGCTCGAAGCCATGACTTGATTTCAAAACATGACTAATTATAAAATAACTTATTGGTTACGAAAATGGGCTCCTTCAATATTTTCTTGAAAAAAAAAAGGACATGAAACGATGAGTGCCCTATACAGTAAATAACATTAATTTATTTTGAAAGACGCAGTGTTAAAAAACGACACCATCAGAAAAAAAAAATGATAATTCAATTTCAATTTGTAATTTGTATATTCATAATTTAAAGTTTGGTTTAACTAATGTTTTAAATAACTAAATAAAAGTCAACGTGTCGTCACGAATACACGCTGATGTCGAGAGGTAACACTCCACGACAAAGTAAACTGTCATTGCTTCTATGAGAAGTTAGCTTAATTTTTTCTAGGGAAAGCTAGTGTTTGCGGTGTCGTTTCTTCGTACCTCACTTTAAAGGTAAGGTCTTTGCTTTCTTGGGACTTTTTATTTGAATTCACTAAAAGATGAATCACGCTACCAATTTGGCACTGCACGGGTAAATATGCCTTACTTAGGACAGTCTTTGGCACACCTTGAAGATTCGTGGCAAAGGGCTTTTAAACAGAAAGTTAACATCATAGAGTAAACGGTACTTAAAGTGAAAGTTCTGCATCTTCTCAAGCACATTTTGGCTTTGCCTAAATTCGCTAAAATCACTTGTCGCAAAAATTAAAGATCTGCTCCAACGATTTTGCTGAAACTTGGTAAGGGTATATATTAAGTCAATGTAAGCTGATTCCAGAAATTAAACACAAATATATATAACAGCAAAATTTTTCACTGGAGAGATTTTGTTCAAAAAGTGGGGTTCATTAAGCTCGATTATCACTAAAAATATTTGTTCCTAGTTAAATCGAATTCTATCATTTTATTGCTAAATAATAGCTGTAAGTTTTCACAAAGTTTTGTAGGCATCGCTTTACCCGTTTAGAGCCGAAAAAGTTAATTATGATCCAAAGTTTTTCATAGACGAGTGCGCCCGAAATAATAACGAAGCCATCTTAAGGTATGATCAATTTTAATAGGTAATAGGCCTATTTTGATTTCATGACTAGAATTTTTACTTAGTGCGAGGTTTAGGGGAATAAAACAAAAGAAATAACATTGAAGTTCAGAGATGAATAACTAATTTATTTTGTTTTATTCCCCTAAGCCTAGGAGTCTAAATCAAATTAGAATTTTAATATATCGAAATTTGCCTATTCATAGTGTTTTGCATGTGATTTGATGCGGGACCTTGATGAGTATCGATAAGAACCGGGAAGATTTACCTAAGGTTCATGTCTTTACCTTGAAATCGTATATCTGTCCAAATACGTTACCTTCCCCTAAAATATCTTTTAGTCCACGCTCACAACATGATATTTTGGAATAACAATAATAATGTAATAATGCCAAAATATTTCAAAATAGCCTTAGGCTCGTGTTTGTCTGGCTATTTGTCGTTCTCCTAAACTTCCTCTTGAAACCATAACTTCAAACACGGAAAGCTGTTCCCATTTCATACATCCTGTACTTTGCTCGATGAAATATACATATCATGAACGCCCGTGGGGGGGGGGGGGGGGGGGGGGTACTCAACAAAGTTTTGTACGGGGATGCTCCGCCCCGAGGTCCGAACCCTTACCCTTTCATATACCGTTTTTGACAGAAAAGGTACCCCTTTCATATACTTTTCATTGAAAATGGTACCCCTTTCATATACCTTTCATTGAAAATGGTACCCCTTTCATATCGCCTTTACGTGCATCTGTTTGATATATTTTGAAAGGCCCTTTTTATAATACTTAAATCAGGCAGTTTTCCCTTTTCTTTTTTATACTTCAACTCGTGTTTTCCCTACCCTTTCCTATACTTCCTGAAATCCCTAACCTTTCATATACTTCAACTCGTGAAATCCCTACCCTTTCATATACCTCCAGCCTCAAAAAGGTAACCCTTTCGGGCGGAGCATCCCCGTATAGCCCATTATAGGGAGTACCCTCCCGGGCATAAACGGCACCATGACATGATTTCAAAACGTTATTTCTTCACCCGCTGTTTTTGGTCGTTTCTAAAAATTTGTAAATAACGCTATTTTATACTGAGTTTATTATCAAGATATACTCCCGATTTTCAGTAACGCAATTGCTCGGCTTAGAATTAATGGGATTTTGAACTGAGATGAAAGAAAGCTAATTGAATTTAACGTTGATGACAGCTACAAAACATGTTTCGACCTCTTTTGATGGAATATCTCTGTACATTCGAAACAAAAGGATTCACACCTAGCGCGCCAATAATCTCCCACAAATGTTTGAAGAACGCGACGTTAAACGTCGTCTTGGTCCTAAAATCGGGGCCTTGGCTTGTTATGTAAGAGGCTTATTGAGGCTTATTGGCTTCCCAGGATATGTTTCCTTTGTTACGCAAAGTTAGTATTTTTGTACCGTGTTAATAGGCCATTTCCGAGTTACGTTATGCCTCGTTGTCAAAGCGAGGCTAGGTGCACAACCTTTCATATGAAAATGAGTTTTTATTCAAATGCAAATAAAACTCATTTTCATATGAAAGGTTGTGCACCTAGCCTCGCTTTGACAACGAGGCATAACGTAACTCGGAAATGGCCTATTGTTTTCCTCCGTTATGTTTTATTCTCACATTTCACACGCCTCTATTCCGCGTCTTATGTGATTTCATCCTTTAAAATTCACGTTTTTTTATTTCTAAATCACTTCATGTCACATCAGGGGTGTTTCTTGGTGTTGCGGAGACTATTGTTGGTTAGCTATTGTGTTGTGGTGTGGGTATTGTTTACTTTCTTTTGAATCTTTTGTTTTACGTCATTTGGTGATCGCAACACCAAGAAACTGCCCACATCAGTTCCCTAAACCTTCAGCATTGGTAAGCCTAAGTTTTCGTTTTTTCCTTTCCTGTATTTCAACCTTTTCGTTTGTTATTTGGTTTTATTTCAACTCATTTCATGTTAACCTTTATGTTAGGTATTTACAACGGTTTAGGCCCGGTTCAAACCCCAGTCCAACTTTACATGTGCCGAACCTAATTATTAGGTTCAGTACATGTACAGTTGGACGTATGAATCAATTAGGATCGACACTTTTGTATTTGGTTTGACTCGGCCGCCGTTCTATTCGACTGAGCTTGTCGAATAGAGCGGCAAATGATCGACTTCGATTCATACGTCGATCTTTACATGTGCCGAACCTAATGGCATACATTATGCATACATTAAATTAATAATTTTTTTCCCACAATCCCGCTCGATTTTGGGTAGATGCCATGCGCAGAAGACTAAATTTGAACAAAATGGCGGGGAAACAAGAACAATCCTGTTCCTCTTGCCTTAAGAATACAAAATATACTTGTTTAAGGTGCCAGGAATACTTCTGTATGCCCTGTTCTGTCTTCGAGAATGATGAAACTGTCAGGCGCTGGAAAGCGCGCAGTTCAGTCGCATATTGCGAGCCATGTTTCCGAGAAGTTATGGAAAAGAGCGAAAAGAAAAACCTTTGAATGCAGAGGTCCACACGACGCAGAAATTAAACTTGCTGGTAGTTGCCGGATCTTCCTTGTGAAAGATCTCGTGCCAGGCGTCACTTGAATGTGAAAATACAAAACTGAATGCAAGGCTGGCACTACGGCAAAGGGCAGGTTTATTAATGGCCAATATTTCGACTAATAGTATTAGTCTTCCTCAGGGCCAGGGCTGTACTCAAAGAGCGAAAAGGTTGCAGTTCCGTGCATCTAAGTGATTTAACACCATTTGCATGTTTAAGCGCCTTCTTCTACGTTCACGGATGGCATTAGCTAGGAGAAATTCTTCCCAGTTGTTTCCCGCGCTGTATTCCGCCATCTCCACCATGTGGAATCCTCTTGAGGTCATAACGGTAACCGCTGACTGTAATGGGTATAGTTCATGGTTCGGCCTTTCGGTTCGACTCAAATGAATCAACTGTCGAAATTAATTATTTGGGTCGACCCAAATAGGTATTAGTTTCGGCACATGTAAAGTTCGATGTTTGAACCGCGGCTTACAATCAAGAATAAACGAACGTTACAGTACTTTTGCTGAACAAGCTTCTGCATGTTACGAACCGAATCGATCGCCCGCGCGCCAATTCGGTCCCCAAGTCTTCTGTGAATACGTTTAATTACTTCGAACTCCGTGCCGTGTAAGTGCCGACGGGCCTGTGAGATAGTACCTTGGATTCTATCGAAGAAATCGCCAATAGAGCGTTTTCACTCACGTGACCTTCAGTCCCGTGGGACTCAAATGACAAAGGCCATGGCAGCCATGTTGGTGTTCCTAACAAAAGAAGTTAATTAAAATTCTTTTGTACGGGAACACCAATATGGCGGCTATGACGTCAAGTGAAAACGCTCTATTTTGGCAGCATCCATGATAATCGATGATTATTTCAACATGGCGTCGTTTCCACGCGGAACAGATTCGTTACGTGCGTGTCGGCCTCCGTTCCGAAGATTTATCGGAAAATCGAACAAATCAATAATAGCCCTTTTACAATTAACCTTTCTTATTTCCATTACAATAAAAGTCAACGTGGTTGCGAGGCAATTTCGGGTAATTTTGTGGTTTCTGCCCGAAATTGCCTCACCTGTTTTATGGAACAGGTGACCGGCACCTTTTGCGGCACCTGTTTTATGGAAC
The DNA here is from genome assembly GCA_024195265.1 of Dendrophyllia cribrosa. Taxonomy (NCBI): domain Eukaryota; kingdom Metazoa; phylum Cnidaria; class Anthozoa; order Scleractinia; family Dendrophylliidae; genus Dendrophyllia; species Dendrophyllia cribrosa. The sequence goes on from JAJLRJ010000001.1 coordinate 16,162,383, forward strand.
TCATTACCAGTGACTCAGATAAGATCAAGTAGCAACATATCAATTTTTAAAAAACGACTGAAAACATTTTCTTTTTAAGAACGCCCTTATTTTGTGAACAATGGTTAGAATATTTAATTTTTAATTCTATTTTAACTTTTTTCTTATTGTTAAGCGCTTTTGAATATTATTTTATAGTATTAGCGCTATATATATTTATTATTATTATTATTATTATTATTATTATTATTATTACAACATATATATTTCAGGCTGTAACAACATATCGACTGGTTTCAAGTGACATTTATATTGCCAACCTATATTTATTTTACCTCACAATAAACCATATATGCGCAATTTTCAACCCATATATTACACAGTACTGTACATATTCAACGACACAACCTATATTTTATTTTTGAACACTAAATAAGACTAATAGAGTAAACTAAGCATAAAAAAGATATAGATGATATTAACCCTATCCAGACCGGGCTTTTTTTGACCGTCTGGGACCGGGGGGGGCTCCAGAAGCCCCCCCTATGTAACTTTGAAACCGCTTATGCTATGGCCACCAAATTTACACAGGATAATGTTGTCATGAATTCTAGTAACTACAGATACTTTGGCGTCATAATGACGTAACGTGACGTCATTATGACGTCATATAGTCGATTTTATTGGCTAAAACAGTCGTTCATCAATATTTTCTCAATTCTGAACATATAGCAACAAGACTTTAACAGCTGCCTATTTGATGAAAGTCTTACGTTTACTTACACTTTTGGTGTTGTTAACAATAACAGTGACGTCATTATGACGTCATATACAATGAAATAACCAACTGAAACGTTCTATAGGGCATATCTCTGAAACAAACGGTAGTGTTCATACCAAACTTTCACATATTGATGCAGGAGTAAAAGTAAATGAATTCGTACACTTTGTTGCTATGGTAACAGCGTGTGACGTCATAGAAGTGATGTGTACATGTTCTTAAAAGCTGGAACAGTTATCTTTGCAAATTATGGCTTTTCATGTACGTAATGAATTAAAAAAAGCTTTCTCAAGTGAAAAGGACATTTTTATGATATTTTGACAATAAATGTTTAGAGATAATGGAATTACAAAGACACGTAATATACTAGAAATAAATTCTTGGATCCGCCATCTTGGATCCGCCATCTTGAATTAGTCCAAACGTGTTTATTTTGGTAAAAAACACCGAAAAATAAAGCAAATGGACTGCTAAAGCTTAGTTTATTGTGGGCAAATGTTTTACAATCCAAATATGAACCAATAATAATATTATAGAGAGAAACGACCTTTAGTAAAACTTCGATCCGCCATCCTGGATTTTGACATTTCATATTCTACATTTTCCTAAAAGTACCGTTAATTAACCTTAATTAATAAACAATTATACATAATTTGATCAATTATCGCTAAATTAAATGGAAAATATTAACTCAATAAGAAATCTTTGAAAAAATCTTGATTAAAGCGAAAAATGCTAATTTTGTAAAACATAGGTGTCAAAAAGCGGTTGCTATGGAAACGTCAATGTCGGTGGACAAAGGACGCTAACGTGAAAATGTTCCCAGATAAATTTTAGGAAAAGTCACCAAATTTGGTGGTCATTGCATCGACCGTTTTGAAACGACACAACTTCAAAGTTCGAGCGGGCTCCAAAAGCCCCCCCCCCCCCCCCCCCCCCCCCCGGGTCTGGATAGGGTTAAACTAGCGTGAGGTCCGTATTGAGAAAATATTGGTCGAGTTCTTTTTTTCCAAGTCTATAAACTTGCAACAAAAAAAAGAAGGAGACCAATATTTCCCAATACGGACCGAACAAGCTAGTTCAATAAAGTTTTTATTATAATAGCGTTTTTAAAAATTAGCCTATAAATGAATGCAACCATTCTCGGCTAACGCACGCGCGCCAAAGCTAAGCATATGATATTCTTGCATTTTTCAAGCCACTTTGCGAAAAGTTTAACCGAAATTGTCCGCCACACACGAGAAAAAATGTTTCTACTTAATAGAAAACAGTTTTCATTTGTTCATTGTTTCGTTAAAGGAATTCGGCGAAATGAGTTCGTGAGCGGTCCATCTAAGCGGTCCGTATTGCAATGTTCGGACCGCTCAGGTAACCAATCAGAATGCTCCTTTTCATCGTGGACCAGTTTGCCACATAATGATATGTTTGGTATTGTCCAACATTGGTCTGAGACATTCTACAAATCACTGAACGAATATACCAGTCAAAGCAAGATATACCAGTCAAAGCAAGATATACCAGTCAATTCTGTCCGTATTAATATCTCTAGCTTATATTCAGTGAGGTACAGTCGATTTTAAATCATAGCTCAATAACGATTATTGTGACGTCGTCACGCTAACGTGACATTATATCCTATATTTTGTTTTATCCTTGTGTTACCTTTTTACTATGTGCGGAATGCATATTAAGTTTCCCTTTTTTTAGTCTCAATTATCATCACTTCGGATAGCTAGTATTTCTTAATTTCTAACCTGTTCGGTTCATCCTCGGAGTTACACATCAGATGTAAGTTTTGATCGGTTCAATGTCATTGTCGTATTTTTCTCATGTTCATTAGTATATTTTTTACCTCATTTATCCAAATTTTTGAACCTTTATTCTGTAGTTTTCACCAATTGAATGATCACGTAGATGGAAATAAACATTATGGAAAATTAACCGCGTGGTTCATTTTTGGTTGAACACTAGCGACCCACACCTGACTGGGAACGCGACAGTGGAAAATCTGATCGAAGAAGGAGTTCCCCGTTCTACACGTCAGTTAAAGCCCCGAATGTAAATGCAAGAATCCTGTTAACCTTCGTAACAAGAAGTCCACGCTTCAACGAAAAGTCTGTTTACGGATGGAGCAAAACCAAGGAGAGGAGAAACGAAATCGATGGCTCACACGCAAGGCTCTACAAAACGCCATAGACGTCAAACGCCGCCAGCTTCAGCAAGACGCCAAACAGCTAAAAATCGTGCACAGAGATTCAAAGGCTCACCCCACCCCACTGGATAGCACTGCAAATATGGAGTTACTGGGTCATCTACAGACCGCAACATCGAATTACGAAAAAACTCTAAATGAGCTAGCCAATCTGTACGCACAAGACCGCTGGGGAGATCACACAGAGGAGGCAAATCTCACCAAAGAATATTGCACGTTAGAAAATGTACGCGCAGTCGCCAAAGGAGCAACAGATAGACGGCTGGAAGACAGAGAGGATACATTCAAAGAGTTCAATTCGATCTCGTTGTACTTCATCGTCACGAGCGTCTAAATCATCCACAGCTGCAAGGAGAGAAGCATTGGCCGAGGCTGCGGCTGCCAAGGAAAGAGCAGAATTCGAGCGTCTCATGGCAGAAAAAGAGAAAATAAGAAGACATCAAGAAGCGGAGGAAGAGAAGCACCGCGAGCAGCAACGTGCGCAATACGATCGTGACATGGCAATTCTAGCGGCCAACAAAGCCGAAGCCGTAGCCAAGGCGAGGCTGAAAGCAATTTTAGAATCCATCCGCGAAGAAGAAGAGGAAAAGGAATTCAGCCACGGAGATTTTGTCAACAATGGAGAACGCACCCTCGCGTGGGTTCACACGCAACACGCGACTACACCCGACCACACCCATGGTCCCCAAGCAAGAGAAAACCCCCCAACAACAGACCTCCCAGTCGCACCCGAGCTAAAGGGGACTTCACCCTCTGAGGACAGAACACGGAATGTACAACCCGAGGACAAACAATCTCCAATAACCAACGCTCTGAGTTCACCGATAATATCATCGACACCGAAGGAACCGACCAACAACGTGCTGATCCAGTCATTTATGACCACAAACCAACAGCTGGTCGCAGGGTTAGCGAAGCAAAGTCTCCCAAAGTGTCAACCAGATGTCTTCGACGGAGAAGTCACATTATTCCACCCTTGGAAGAGTGCCTTTAAAGCCATGATTAGGGACGCTGAAGTTCCCGCCGAACAAGAAATGAATTATTTAAGGAGCTACACCAAGGGCGAGGTTCAAAGGGTTGTGGATAACTTCCGGAAAAGACGTTATGGCGAGCCAGCCTCTGTACTTAAGGAAACATGGCAGGAGCTTGAAAGGCGCTTTGGAAATGTGGCTGCGATTACAAACATCCTCCTGGAGCGACTTACCGAGTCAGCAAGATTCACCGAGAAAGATAAGCTTAAATTACAGGCATTTGCTGACCTATGCGCCGACGTCGATAGCCAACTTACCCACCTGCCCGGACTCGCATGCCTTAACTATCCCAATGCCCTTCGGCCGATAGTGGAGAGACTGCCGGCTTTTCTGCGAAACAAATGGGAGAAGGATGTCGCAAAGTACGCCGATAATCATCAGGATTCCTACCCGGGATTCAGTAACTTCGCCGCCATGATAATCGGCATTTCCCGAATGAAGAATCATCCGAACGTCCTAGCAAGTGGAGTATCAACAGAAGAAGAACAGAAGAAAGGAAGACCACAAAAATTAAAGCCACTCATACCACCATCCGACACACACGAAAAGAAAGTTCTGAAAGGCGATGTGGGATCTGATCCCAATAAGACTGATCCACCAGCCACTAACGAGAAGTACTGCCCCTTGCACGATTCCAAAGGCCACGATCTTATCAACTGTTATGCGTTCAAAAAGAAGTCCTTTGAAGAGAAAAACCAATGGATATCAGAGGCCAGACTGTGCTTCCGATGCCTGGCGGACAAGCATATCGCCAAGGAATGCAAAGCAAACATCAAGTGTGATAGGTGTGGCAGCCGACGCCATCTAGCATTATTACACATGGAGAAGCCAATGGAGCCAACCGGTCCACATAGAGACATAAAAGCCAGTTGTACATCAGTCTGCAAGGGCAGGGAAGGTGGGATGTCATGTAGCAAAGTGGTTCTAGTCGACGTCTTTCCGCAAGACCGAGAGGAGCAAGCCCACAGGATCTACGCAATTGTAGACGACCAGAGCAATGCGTCTATGATCAGCACTGACCTGACGGACATACTTGGAATACAGGGACCCAAGGAAAAGTACTACCTATCCACGTGCAGTACCGAAAAGGAGATGAAGTATGGTCGTCGTGTTCCTGGACTGGCTCTCCGCTCCTCTTCCGGGAAACTGTCGAAACTACCTACTCTGATAGAGTGTAACCAGATTCCGCAGAGCAAAGAAGAAATTCCTACACCAGAAATAGCCAGGGAGTTCAGACATCTTCAAGACATCGCAGACAAAATTCCCCCAATCGATGAAAACGCCAAAATTCACATCCTCATCGGTCGAGACGCACCTGAACTACTGAAAGTACGAGCCTTCAAGAATGGCCCAAAAGGAGCACCGTGGGCTCAGAAGTTAGACCTAGGGTGGACGATATCTGGCCAAGCATGCTTAGATCGAGTAGGTGGACCAATTCACATCTCTGCCCACCGTACAACTGTCACAAGCGCGGAAGAGAATTCATACGAGTTCACCCCGTGTCCCAACCACTTCTTGATCAAGGAGAGATATACCGAATGCACGGATGACCTAGGAAACGACGTTTATCAAACAACGGGAGACGATAACGACGTCAGCTTGTCGTGGGAAGACCGTCGCTTTCTGGACATTATGAAAAGGAGTGTCCACAAGAATCAACAGAGTAACTGGGAAATGCCCCTTCCCTTCCGCTCGGAGAACATATGCTTGCCTAACAACCGAAGTCTAGCACTGAGCCGGCTGGATAGTCTTGTTCGGTCATTCAAAAGGAGACCAAAAATGAAAGAAGATTACTGCGAGTTCCTGGGAAAGATCATCGACCGCGGACACGCCACCCCTATCCCTCCCAACGAACATTCCCTCAAGCCAGAAAACGCCGCCCCAAGAACCCCACCACAAGAAGAGAAGTCGCAAGAAATCGTCTCTCGCCCCGGACAAGTATGGTATCTCCCCCACTTTGGGGTTTACCACCCAAGGAAACCAGGCCAGATTCGCGTCGTTTTTGATTCATCAGCGGAGTTCAAAGGCACATCTCTTAATAAAGAACTGCTACCTGGCCCGGACCTGATGAATAGTCTCGTTGGCGTTCTGTTTCGATTCCGTCATCATGAAGTAGGGGTTATGGCCGACATCGAACAGATGTTCCACTCCTTTCATGTGAACCCTGAACACAGAGATTTCCTTCGCTTCCTGTGGTTTGAAGACAACGACCCAACAAAGAAGATCAAGGAGTACCGCATGACTGTTCACCTTTTTGGAAACGGCCCTAGCCCAGCTGTAGCTACGTTCGGACTCAGGAGAACTGCAGATGACGGCGAGGAGAAGTTCGGCAAAGCTACCCGAGATTTTATTCACAGAAACTTTTACGTGGACGACGGATTAGCATCGAGACCAACAGCTGAGGAAGCCGTGGAACTAATCAAGAACACTCAAGCCGCCTTAGCCACAGCCAACATACGGCTGCACAAAGTCGTATCAAACTCCACGGCAGTAATGGAGGCCCTGCCTGCTGAAGACCGCGGAAAGGATGTTCAAGACTTAGACCTTCGGCACGACGTATTACCCACCCAGCGCTCTCTAGGTGTCTACTGGAACCTAGCTGAGGACACGTTCACCTTTCAAGTCTCGTTGCCAGAGAAACCATTTACACGAAGAGGAGTCCTATCCACAGTAAATTCAGTCTACGATCCCCTTGGGTTCGCCATACCCGTCGTTTTAAAAGGCAAACTCCTACTTCAAAGGCTCGTTTCCATGGGGAACAAAAGAAGCAGTAACCCACTTGGATGGGACGACCCTCTCCCAGACGACCTGAAGCAGCAATGGCGATGCTGGAAAGAGTCCCTTGTCGATTTGGAGCAAGTTGTCATTCCCCGTTGTTACAAACCGGAGGACTTCGGGCATAGCATCCGAAATGAGCTCCACGCCTTTTCCGATGCCAGCCAGGAAGCTATAGGAGCAGCAGTCTACCTTCGCCAGTTAAATGAGAGAAACGAAGTCAACGTCTCCTTCCTTTTCGGCCAGTCAAGAGTTGCGCCTACCAAGCCCACCAGTATCCCTCGTTTAGAGCTTTGTGGAGCAGTGCTTTCAACGCAAGCTGTTAACAAAGTTCTCAAGGAACTCGACTTCGAGATAGACGAGGTTACCTTCTACACTGACTCCAAAGTGGTACTGGGATACATACGTAACGAGATAAGGCGGTTCTACGTGTATGTCGCTAACCGAGTACAGATGATAAGGAACGTCTCTTCTCCTGGACAGTGGCATTACGTGGAAACCGGAGCCAACCAAGCGGATCTCGCAACAAGAGAAGTAACTGCAAAGAATCTGCCAGGCTCTCAGTGGCTAAACGGACCAGATTTCCTGAGGGAGAAACAAATTACCGGTTCATCTAGATGTGAGGATGCTTCCATCGATGAAAACGACCCTGAAGTTCGGAGACAAGTGAATGTATTTACCAATGGAGTGGAAGTCCCCAAGCGACTCGGTGCAGCACGGATCTTCCGCTTCTCTACATGGTCATCGCTTCGTCGTGGCCTAGCGAACCTTATCGTCAAAGCAAAAGAATTCAAGACTAATCGAGACTCCAAACGGCCAGTAGAGAATAGAATAAAGGCTAACAACAGGACATCCAGGCAAAACAACCAACAGAAAACGGTCAATCTCCCACGCCTCCCTTCAGTAAAGGAACTTAATCAAGCTAGCATAGTAGCAATCAAAGCCGTCCAAGAGGAAACCTTCCCAGATGAACTAAGAGCCTTGAAAGACGCCACCAGTGACCATTCTGACGTGAGCCAACGAGTCAAGCAGTCAAAGGAGAAGTTGAAATCGTCACAACTCTATCGCCTGGACCCATTTATTGACGAGGATGGTGTCATGCGAGTTGGTGGCCGTCTTCGCCGCTCAAACTTCAGTCTCGAAGAAAAGCATCCAATTTTGTTACCCAAAGGGCATCATTTGTCAATCCTACTGATTAAACATTACCACGAGAAAGTGCATCATCAAGGCCGTCAGATAACTCATGGGGCAGTCCGCCAAGCAGGTTATTGGGTAATTGGAGGCCACGGTATGGTTGCAAAAGTCATACACTCGTGCGTGTCCTGCAGGAGATTGAGAGGTAGAGCATTGAACCAGTTCATGGCAGATTTACCCGCAGACAGAACAGATACAAGTCCACCGTTCACAAACGTCGGCTTCGACGTCTTTGGTCCGTGGTCAATCAGCACTCGAAAGCTCAGAGGTGGTGCTGCAAACAGCAAACGCTGGGGACTCGTATTCACCTGTCTGAGCAGCAGAGCCATCCATATAGAAGTTCTCGAATCGATGGACGCCAGTGCCTTCATTTGCGCCCTCCGCCGTTTCTTTGCAATAAGAGGACCAGCTTCCTTACTCAGATGTGACAGAGGTACCAATTTCATCGGTGCAAAGTCCGAACTAGATGACGCTCTTGCAGAACTAGATCAACAGATGGTAGAGAAATTTGTAGCGGAACAAGGTTGCGAGTGGTTATTCAACCCTCCTCACGCATCTCACTTTGGTGGAGTGTGGGAGCGCCAAATCGGTACTATTCGTCGCATCTTGGATGCAATGTTCATGGAGATTGGAAGCTCGCAGCTAACCCACGAGCTTCTCACGACCCTTATGGCGGAAGTAACGGGAATAGTCAACTCACGCCCAATTAGTGCCATACCTTCTGACACCGATGAACCGCAGCCATTGACCCCAAATGCACTACTCACCATGAAGACACGCCCACTTGCACCACCACCTGGAGACTTTATCCCACAAGATCTCTATGCTCAGAAACGTTGGAGACGAACACAATATCTAGCAGATCAGTTCTGGATTCGCTGGAGAAGACAGTATCTCCAGAATCTTCAAGCAAGGCCCAAGTGGAACCGAGTCCAACCAGACCTAGCCGAGGGTGATATCGTTTTAGTGAAGGACAACGAAGTAAACCGAAGCAGTTGGCCACTTGGAAGAATTCTCGAGGCTATTAAAAGCGAAGACGACAAAGTGAGGAAAGCGAAGATTGCCGTCTTCAAAAAAGGAGAGCTAAAAACCACGGTCCGTCCAGTTGTCGAGCTTGTTATGATTCTTCCCCAACAAGATGTATCCAAACAAACGCCGAAGTAAAGAAAACGTGAACTCAAAATTCCCAGAAACTTTGATTGAACACTGATCAAACATTGATTTAGTAGACTGAGATTTTTTAGAGTAGCAAGGATTTTACTAATCCTTGGGCGAGGAGTGTGACGTCGTCACGCTAACGTGACATTATATCCTATATTTTGTTTTATCCTTGTGTTACCTTTTTACTATGTGCGGAATGCATATTAAGTTTCCCTTTTTTTAGTCTCAATTATCATCACTTCGGATAGCTAGTATTTCTTAATTTCTAACCTGTTCGGTTCATCCTCGGAGTTACACATCAGATGTAAGTTTTGATCGGTTCAATGTCATTGTCGTATTTTTCTCATGTTCATTAGTATATTTTTTACCTCATTTATCCAAATTTTTGAACCTTTATTCTGTAGTTTTCACCAATTGAATGATCACGTAGATGGAAATAAACATTATGGAAAATTAACCGCGTGGTTCATTTTTGGTTGAACACTAGCGAGCCACACCTGACTGGGAACGCGACAATTATGCAAGTGAATAGTTTGGCGTCTTATTATATTGGCAGTTATAGAAGTTTGTTTCCCAGAAATTCAGGCAAAGGAGTCTACGAAGATAGAACAAGAATTTGGTTTTATCGACTGAGTCGATGAGGTAAATTAGCCACCATAAAAATATTCGAGAAAGCTGACGTTTCGAGCGCTAGCCCTTCATCGGAGCGAATCAAGGGATTGTGGGTAGTGTGTGGTTTTATATAGTATTAAGCAGTGGAGCTACGCTTTTGGTGGAAATTTGGTGACGTGAAAAACAAATGTAAATAGTTGAATGAAAAGCGTTCGTTGATTCCGTGGGGTTTGAGAGTGCCGATTTGAAAGATGATTTTTTGTTCTAAGTTTTTACGGCTTTCTGTGTTACCCTGGTGTAGGGAAAGGCCTATAGGAAGCCTATAGTTCGCAGGAAGCCTATAGTTCATAAGCCCCCGGCTTCTATATAGGCTTCCTTGTCACTACCACCTTAAACATTTTTTAGTCTATCGTCTTTTAAGTTATTATAAATTTTAAGTGTATTGTATTATTATTATTATTATTATTATTAAATATATTTTTTAATGTGGTTAATGACAAAATAAAATGAATGAATGAATAAATGAAGGAAGACCGCAGATTGTCATGTGTTGTTTAGAATGGTTAGTAAGATTGAAATGACGCGCGACTGGTTTGGATGCGTCTTTGTCATTTTTTTCAACGTCTCGAAGATGTTCACGAAAACGGTCGCCGAGTCTCCTCCCTGTTTCGCCAATGCACATCTTTTTGCAAAAAGTACATGTTATGCAGTAGATAACATTTACGGAGGTGCATGTGAAACGATCAGTGATTTTAATAGATCGTTTGGGTCCCGTTATTTTGTCCGCGTTGTGAATGAAAGGACAAGTGTTGCATCGTGTGCGTGCGAACAGGAGGGAAATTTGCATGCGCGTGCGTTTATCCGCTAAATGATGATAATGCGATCGCGGGCGTAAAGATGGCGCGCGTAATTCGAATGTTTCTTGTGGTCTGCGTTTGCTTTTTTATTCAAGCAAATTTTGCTGCAGATAAATGCGTCGTTTGTGGAAAAAATGTTAAAGGGAAAACAGATGCACGTTGCGATGCTTTATATCGCTCTGAATTTCAAGCATGTTTTGGAATTGGTGATTCACCCAATGGAAAAATATGTGGAAGGTGCAGGACAGCCGTAACTGAGTTCCGAAAAACCGGAAAAACCTATATAAATGTAAGTATGATTTTTTTTTATTAACAGAAAAATGCGTTTTAAAAGTAATCGATGAGGCGCACACAAAAAACACGCAAATATATTTCATTACAGCTCGCTGGAAAGTCTATTCAGTCAGAAGGTAGACCAACAAAGAAAGGCTTCCCTCTTACAAAGAGCGTCCCTGGGTCTTTTGAAATGGACTGTACGCAGAAATCTATGGCGACGCGAACTTACGCACCAGTTGTTAATGACGGCAGCAGAATTCTGATCTCGACTGATAACTCGCGTGGTCTGTTAAACTTAACAGAGTGGACTGTGAAAGAGACCTGCTTCGGTGAGACTCTACTACCCACAGGACTTTTTGAAGAAGTTGCGGATAGTATGAAAGAGCTCTCAAAACGTGAGCAATATTTTTGGGAAAATGTTTATTATTTTGGAATCGCAAATGTTTCCAAGGGTACACGAAACTTAATCACACCCGTTTTGTTATCATCTTTCAGGGTGTGATGTACAAAAGGAGATTCTGCTTATAAAAGAACGACTCTATCGAGAATTTACTTTGTGCAACAGACCTCCCATCTACGATCCTCAAGAATTTAAAATCTGTGCGACTCAGCTTGGGCCCTGACTATTTTTGGTACAACATTGAATGCTATGACTGACCCCAGGCACTCTCGTGAAGGACAAGAAACAAATAAGAAAAGGACTGTTGCCATCATATACAAGCTCTGCTATGGGCTTAGTCAGGTTTGCAACTGGTTACAAACTGACCATGCTTTGTTTCTCAAAGAATCAAATCTGAATCAAAAAGGTTTGGAGGCCGAAAGGGAAATGGGAAATTCGTGTTCGCGACGAAAACTGACCACCTTATATGGAGAGCTTGCTGATGGCAATACAAATAAGATCAATGAGCTGATTTGTGAAGCAATTAAACAACAGTGGCAACTTGTGTTAATTGTTGATGATTACACATCTATTCATACAAAGCGAAGACCCAAAACTGATCAAATATGCCTGCCAAAAAGCATGTGCACTATAGTGATTAAGGTGTTCAAAAACGTCAAGGCCATTCCGAAATGTGTCGCTACTACATATCATAGCATAGAGGGTATTGACATTAATTCGTGTGTACAAACTGTCTCCTGTCCTTCCTCAATGTACAAACTGGGCTTCTCATATTCAAGTATTATGCCTGGATGTGTCCGCAATACCTTTTTTAATCCCGAACTTGAGAGGCACAGACTTGCAGTGCATCAATACTGCGAAAACAACTCGGTACGAACAATGAGGCAGATGACAGATGTACATTTAGTTGAATTTTTGGAGCTCACTCTCAAAAGCAAAAATGACTTTGCTGCAGCATTTGATGTGATCTTAGGTACAAGTCTGGCTGAATACATGCAACAATTCCTGATATTTCAGCCAGGAGATTGGCCTGCACAGTTCTACAGCAGGCAGATTGTTTATGAAACACTGCAAAAATACTGTCACACCATTAATATTGATCATTCCAGATTAACCATGCCGTCTGATCATGCATATGCAACACTCTTCACCTCTGCATATCCTCAGGAGTCACAAGTTGGAATAAGCACAAATGCTAATGCCAGTCAGCCTGCTATCTTGTCGATTACACCATGCATAGTGTTTGGGCCGATTTGCGACCCAATTAATTCTCAAAACAATAGTTATAATCCTGTGGTTATTGTTCTCCGCATGGGTTCCCTGTATAGAGTCACGTGACAAAAGCACATGGGTTTGCTCGGTGGAGAAACGCTTGTGTGAGCAAATTGAGCTCTGAAATCTCTGTTTATTCATTTGTACGGACCGTATTTGCACAGAATTGTAAGTGATATTCATTTGTAAGTGTTTATGGTTACATTGAACTGGATTATTTCTTAAATGTTGACATTTTTCTCTGTTTTGGTTTAGTTTTCACCGTACCGTACCGTATCGTACCGTACATGTACATCAGCGAACATATCGAATCGAATGTGAATGTCAGGATTCTACAAGATTGTTACCTCGTTAAATAAAGTCTGTTGCGTTACCTGTACGCGTTGAAAGTCTGTGCTTATTTGGCCCCAACACCAGTGAAAAAATTCTACGCAGAAGTGGTATTTGTTGAGCGATAGATACATTAACTCGAGTGGATTTTATAGTGTCGACGGTGGAAAGCATTTATAAGGCCTCGTAATGGACTTCACAGGATTGGAATCCGGAATGGATCGTGGGTTGCCCGGTCTCCCGATTTTGGACCCTGTTGAGAGTTGTACCACAACTGTGGAAGGTAATATTATGTCTTCTTCTGTCACAACTACTGCTGTGGTCACTGGACCACTGAGTTCTACCCGGGAAAGTAGTCGTTATTTACTCCGACCCAGACCCCCTCCGAACAATCAAGTTGATTTTAGCGAAGTGGAACGGCAAAGGGATTCACAGGAACAACGTAGCGTAGCGATGTTATGGACAAACACTAGTAAGGAAATCGATGATTTATTACAAGAAATTCAAGCTAAAATCTTTGTAAATCCAAGCCCAATAGGAGCCAAGAAAACCATTGAACGACTCTCGGAAAAATGGAAAACACTCGAGGAGCTACATAGTAAATACCTTGCCGGAATAAATGAACGGCAACGCCTGGAACATGTACAGAATCGCTATATCAACCTGAAACGTGAAATGCAGGATATAATTGACGGGTTTGAAAATATGTTTCAAGGAGCGAACGTGAGCTTGGACAAATATGGAATGGAACACGGACTACCGGATCTGACCAAAGGGGATGATAACAATGCGTCAGTGAGCAGTAAGGCCTCCCATGCTTCAAGATCTTCGGCGTCATCGAAAGCCTCTTCACGTAAAAAATCATTGAAAAAGGCGCTTGTTTCAAAAATGAAATTGGACTTGGCAAGAGCCAGAGCAAGGGATGAAGCGGAAGCGGCTAGGCTGGCCTATGAACATAAGCAAAAAATGGACCTCAGACATCTCGAGGAGCAAGCTGCATTGGCCGAATTGGAATGGAAAATTGAGACCGAGTATGACGAGAATGGTCTGATGCCTAGGACGGTTGGTCCCTTGGAAAAACCTACGTTCTTGGCCGATAAACTGCCACAATCCACCCCAGCTATATCTGTACCAAATAGTGGATCTATGGAGCAATCGGGTATTGGCAATACTGCCGCGAAGGAAACCATAACCCAAGATACACTTCGTACTGAAATGCCAATTACTCCTGCGTCAATGTCCGCGAAACCTCCAGACATTGTGACGACCAAAGAGTAATCCCCATCGAAGGAACCGAACGAATACAAGTTTCTCAAAGGATCGGGCCCGCTCCAGTCATCCAAGTTACTTAATGTAGTGCTATCACCAAGGGTAGACAACTTGGACCACACCCCACGCGATCACATAACTGCTATGTGGAAGGTCCAATTACTGAGTGGAATACGGCCCACACAGTTCAGTGGTAACCTGGCGGAATTTCCCTTCTTTCGACAACAGATTCGAACACACCTTGAAGGCGATTTACTTACGGATGCACAGCGTGTCGAATATCTTCCTAAATTTGTGAGCGGCGAGGCGTTAGAGGTTGTAAGGCGAAACAGAGGTTGCTCGTTCACTGATATTATGAAAACTCTTGAAGAACGTTTTGGCCAAGCAATCAGGGTGACTCAAGCATGTATCGAAGAACTCGTGGCTGGCCCCAAGTTGGCCTACGGTGACCATGTTGGGCTTATGAACTTTTCTGAGAAGTTAAACGCGGCTACAAGAATCCTTCAAGGTGACGTTGAACGCGAAGCGAGTGTCGCAACAAATCTTAAACGCATAGTTAACCGTCTACCAAATGACCTAATCACCAAATGGCAAAACGAAAATTATGAGATCACTAAACGTGGGAGGACTGCTCGTCTAAATGACATTGCAGTGTTTGTAAAGAAACAAGCATCTATTAGAAACGATCCTGTGTTTGGAGTGCAAACTCTGAAGCGAGACAACAAAGAGACAAAGGCGCCCCCTAAGAACACGAGGGATCGAGAACCACCAACAAAGAACCCTACGATTAACGCCACAGATGTTGGAAACAAATCAGTTACTCCTGGCCCGGACGTCTGCGGAATTTGTAAATCTAAACGACACAAGCTTCAAGATTGTCCGGTCATCAAGCAGTGCGACCACGTGGCAGTCAGAAGACAATTCGCGGCGTCCTGTGGATTTTGCTTCAATTGTGGCCTCGAAAGACCTGGGCATGGCTCTGGTTCCTGCCCTGACCCGCCAGCTTGTTTAAAATGCCCTGGTCGCCACTTGAGTCTTCTTCATACCGACAACAACAACAACAAAGGTCGCCGTTTCAACCAACCGAATGATAAAGATCCCAAGGATAAACGTGACAAGCCATCCCGTGACACCCCTGCCGCGGGTAACGAGACAGAGAATACGGTTCAAAGTAAGGGTTGTAACTCAGACAACAAATCTGGAACAACATCTGTTTCATCGGCTGGAATAGCGACTGCGCAATCTCAAGTGTTGATGAACGTTGTACCAGTCACTGTAACAGCAGACAATGGCAAAGCCGTATCCACCTACGCCTTCCTGGATAGCGGCTGCACAGACACTCTTATTGACCGCGAGTTAGCTGCATACCTTGGTTTAAGGGGGATACCTGAGCAGATCGGAATTAGCACAATCACAGCTAGTGACAACGTTGTGGAGTCTAATCGTGTTTCCTTCACTTTGAGCTCTGCGGACGGCCTGGGAGAGGATCTTGACGTCACTGAAGCATACGTCCTCCCTGATCTTAACCAATCACAACGGATCCTGCCCGAGGAGTTTGACGTCCAACAGTACCCGCACTTGCAAGACATTGTGTTCCCGCCAGTAGATATTAAGCGCGTTTCCATACTCGTCGGCAATAACATTCCTTATGCGCACATACAGGAAGAAGTGAGAGTCCCCGAAGATAAGAAGAAAGGGCTTTACGGTTGCCGATATGCTCTCGGATGGTGTGTCTCTGGTCCTTATGACGTCAAGTATCGTCAAGGAGTTTCATCAAACTTTGTTTCAGTTGGTCGTAAGCCTGATGACCTTATCGAAAGGTTCTGGGACCTTGAAGATTACGGAGCTGTGAAGTCTGGACAGAAACCTCTCTCAGCTGAAGACAAGAGAGCTCTCAAAATAATCGAAGATACCACACGCCTTGTAGACGGACACTACGAAGTAGGCTTGCTGTGGAAAGAAGACAAACCACAACTTCCTAATAATCGTGTCATGGCTAATCACCGATCGGAGTCCCTGAGACGTCGCCTGACAAAACAGGGCAACGCAGAGATGGCCAATAAATATCGTAAAGAAATGAACAGTTATATCAACAAGGGCTTCGCTCGCAAACTGTCAGAGGAAGAACTGTCCAAAGAGAGCGACACGTGTTGGTACCTTCCGCACCACCCAGTGACTAGTCCTACCAAACCGGGAAAGGTGCGCATCGTGTTCGATGCTGCAGCAGAATACGAGGGAACGTCGCTGAACAAAAATCTTGTAAGCGGCCCATACATGACGAACAACCTAGTTGGCGTTCTTTTACGCTTCCGACAAGGCAAAGTTGGCATTGCCGCTGATGTTGAAGGGATGTTCCATCAGATTCTTGTACGGAACGAAGACCAGGATTCATTGAGGTTCCTCTGGTGGACAAATAGTTACGATGATCCGCCTGACGTTTACGTAATGCAAGTGCACATTTTTGGAGCTGCATCATCCCCCTGTATCGCCAACTCCTCTCTGCGGCGAGTCGCTGATGACAATACTGATGACTTCAAGCCTAGCGTCGTTGCAGCAGTAAAGAGGAATTTCTATGTGGACGATGCGCTTCCCTCTGCGAATGATGAGAACTCAGCAATTTGTTTGGCCCGCGACATGGCTGACATCCTCGGTCGAGGTGGATTCAACCTGACCAAATTTACATCTAATTCCAAGAAAGTCCTCGCGGCGAATTCCAAATGACAAGCGTTCCAAGCCCGAACTTGACCTTGACTTAGATGAGCTTCCCGTCGAGAGGGCTCTCGGTGTCCGTTGGTTTGTGGAAGATGATAACCTAGGCTACGAGATACGAAAGCTCGACCGTCCCGAAACGAAACGCGGCATCCTGTCCACAGTATGTTCTTTGTTTGATCCGCTCGGGTTTGCAGCACCTGTAGCTTTAACCGCACGAAGTTTGGTTCAGGAACTGTGGAAGGCCAACGTAGGCTGGGACGAGCCGTTGAACGAAGATTTCTTGTTGAAATGGAGGTTGTGGAATACTCAACTACCTTCACTGTCGCATCTGCGTATCCCGCGATGTTACTTCCCGCCAGACGGTGACACTTCTGAATGCAAGTTGCAGCTCCATGTTTTCTCTGATGCATCAGAAGTCGGATACGGTGTATCATCCTATCTTCGGATGAAGTACCCTGATGGCCAAATTCATTGCGCCTTCATCATGGGCAAGGCTAGAAACGCACCGGTAAAGTTTACAAGTATTCCGAGGCTGGAATTACAAGCAGCGGTCTTGTCGACCCGATTGAACAAGCTGTTACGAGAAGAACTTGATTTGAACATTGATAAGACATTTTACTGGACTGACAGCGAAATAGTACTACACTATTTAAAGAATGAAAAAAGAAGATTTCAAACTTATGTAGCGAACAGAGTCGAGGAGATAAAAGAAAACTCGCTTGTGCAAGAATGGAATCACGTGCCGGGAACCCTTAATCCCGCCGACGACGTGTCTCGAGGTTTGAGTCCATCTTCGCTGACTGTGGACCACCGCTGGTTGCGTGGACCAGACTTCCTATGGCAACCGGAAAATTGCTGGCCGAACGAAGTACGTGGAAATGTCCCGGACGATAGTTTAGAGCTGAAGAAAGAAGCTCACATACTGTCTGCGAAGCTGGGCTTTGACCCGGTTGAGAGAAGAAAGGAAATCTCAGCGCATAAATCTGAAGTGCCTGTAGTGTCCTCTATTCAAATCCTGTTGACAAGTTGTTCGGACTGGACCCGCCTCCGACGCAGAGTAGCCTGGCTCCATCGCTTTGTGCAATTTATCCGAGACAGCAAGAACGTCAGAACTGGCAGATTGACTGTTGAAGATTACGACGCCGCGACATCAGCTATCTCAAGAATCGTCCAGAACTCAGCGTATGCACAAGAGGTCAAGGACTTGAAGACAAAGGGCGCAGTCAAATCATCCAGCAAGATTGCCGCTTTAAACCCGGAAGTGGATGCTCATGGAGTGTTAAGAATGAATGGTCGCGGAATGGTTGCCCCCAGAGCAGGTCGGCAAATTATCTTGCCAAGGTCTCATCCTGTTTCCCCACTAATTGTCCGTTATCTCCATCAATTCATCGGACACCTGGGTCGCGAACACGTTATAGCCAAGCTGCGAGAGTCTTTCTGGATTCCTCAAGCCCGCGTGTTAGTACGTTCAGTTCTTAATCGATGTCTCAAATGCAAGAAACTCAACACCAGACCTATGACCCAGCAGATGGCTCCTTTACCCAAGGCTCGGCTCACGGCATATGAACCGCCATTTTCGCACACAGGTATGGACCTTTTCGGTCCTTTGTTTGTCAAACATGGCCGTGGGACGGCGAAACGTTGGTGCTGTCTCTTTACTTGTTTATCTACCCGTTGTGTGCACCTAGAAGTAGTGAACACTATGGAAACGGATGATTTCATCATGTGCCTGAGACGATTCATCAACCGCAGAGGCGAAGTCAAGGAGCTACGATGTGATAATGGTTCGAATTTCGTAGGCGCTGAGCGGGAATTGAAGAAAAGTCTCGAGGAATGGAATCAGGCAAACATTGAAAGGGAACTTATCCAACGTGGCTGTAAATGGGTTTTTCAACCACTGACCGCGTCGAGTATGTCCGGCGTATGGGAACGTCTGGTTCGTAGCGCGAAGACAGTTCTGAAGTCAGTTCTAGCCACACAGGTGGTCACCGATGTGGTCCTGCAAACGCTGCTTACCGAAGTGGAGCGTATCCTGAATGGAAGAGCCCTAACCGCAAATTCTGATGATCCGAACGATCTTGAACCACTAACACCTGCTCACTTCCTTATGCAAAGGAAGATTATCTGTTTGCCGCCTGGAGTCTTTGACAAGACAGATATGTTCAGAAAGAAATGGAGGCAAGTTCAGTTTTTAGCCGAGCTATTCTGGAAAAGATGGTTAAAGGAATATCTCCCCACCCTTCAACCACGAGGCAAATGGCGCAAGGTACTGCCTAACGTCAAACCCAATGCTCTAGTTCTACTTGTGGACATCACCATTCCCAGGGGTCGTTGGAATCTCGGTCGTGTAATTGAGACCTACCCTGGTCCGGATGGCTTAGTGCGGACTGTGAAGGTTAAAACCAAGGACGGTGTCTATATTCGCCCCATTCAGAAGCTCTGTTTACTGGAAAATGATCTCGAGTACAAGTAGGAAGTGACAATGCTGATTTCTCCTTGATGTTGGGACTCTTTATCAGATTGCCCCAAGGCCGGCGGGATGTTTGGGCCGATTTGCGACCCAATTAATTCTCAAAACAATAGTTATAATCCTGTGGTTATTGTTCTCCGCATGGGTTCCCTGTATAGAGTCACGTGACAAAAGCACATGGGTTTCGGTCAGTGTAAAACGCAGACTGCAGACTGCAGACTGCAGACTGCAGACCGGGGGTAAAATGCAGACTGAGGGTAAAATGCAGACTGCAGACTGCAGACCAGGGGTAAAATGCAGACTGAGGGTAAAATAAAATATTAATAATAAAAAACAAGACTTGGGAGTGTTCCTACGCGTACCCGTATATATATTTTTTTCAAAATCCCGAAAACTCAAACCAAAAGGCGTTTATTCGCCTTAGTCAAACATATTATCAACCTCGAGTTCTTGAACTCCCCATTTTGTTGAACCAAGTTTCCCACAAGCGCCCAAACTAATCGTAATTCTATGCATCTTACCTTTGTTTACGTGTCGGCCATTTTGAATTGTGCTTACGCGATTAGGTCTGGGACCGAGTAACTCTTTCAGGGTTCATATTCTTCATATGGCCTTGGAATTGTTCGGAATTCCTGCAAAACTTTATATTTTTAGAACAATATTTTATATCCAGGAGCAGATGGTCAGAACACAAATAAATCACACTGACGTTGTAGAATGTTAGCGACTTATGAGCGCTTGGGGAGGATCAAATGTTCTATCTTTTCATTGGCTTGTTTAGTTTAGCCAATAACAATGGTTTATTTTTGACCCGACGTAAGTTGTGTTTCTTTGTAGACTTTTTAGCTGATTTCATAAGCATGTAAGATATTTTCTGACACAAGGAATGGCTCTTTTATAGTTGTACAGTGGCATTGTAGGTACATGTATATCTCAATGGATGAGAAATACTTTGTTTATGTGTTGTACAACAAGCTTGTAATTGCAAGGGCGGCGCTACCGGTGGGGCAGGTGGGGCATAACTTTCGACAGCTCAAAATGGCGGCGGGCGGAGATGAATAGTGTAGCAACATCCTTTGACCAGATCTGATGGCGGGGCGCTTTAATGCATTAGAGTTTGCAAAATAAATATTCCGTTAATTAATCAAAAGCCTACAATTTTAGCATCGGAGATATTGTGACTGACTTTAGACTGGAGATTGGATATTGTGAACCAAGCATTTCAATACCCCTTGAGTTATTCGGACGTCAGCTATCGGACTCCAGCTACCGACAAATCCATCAATGCTGTGAGTTAGCGCTCGGCCTCTGCCCTAAGAAGGCTCAAGACATATCTACGAACAAACTATGACACAAGAAAGATTAAATCATTGCATTATCCAGACATTGCATTAACTGACAAATTGGAACATGGCTGATATTAGAAATCAGTTTCTTTATGCCTCCAATGACAGAGAATATCGCTTTGGAAAATTCGTTTCCAAAGCCTTCCCATACTGAAAAGAATTGACAGAATATTCGAGTGACAGTCGAATTTACTTTGAACAAACAACTAAAATGGAGTTACACCCAAGTTTCAGAAAGTGTTTCGTGTACATGTACTTTTCATGAGAATTAAACTGAATTCAAAGCTGGCTTTGGAAACTGTTTCTCCGGTCTCAGGAACGCTGGAAATAGCATTTCAGAGAGTTTAATTTAAAAAATTTCCCGGGGGGGCATGCCCCCGGACCCCCCTAGAAGCTCGCGCCTTCGGCGCTCGGCACAGGAGATTCGCACCACCAACATTATATTTCCGGCGCTATCCTTGTAATTGTAAGATGGTTGGGTGTGCTACGATGGGCTGTGGAAGCGACATCAACAGGGGGCGGGTGTAAAGAACATTGTAGGGGCAGTTACAACACCGCGGCCAGGCTTCATGCTATCAAGCTGCTGTTACATCAGATTTGACTTGCTATAGTATTCCTGTCTCTAGTACGGCCTTTCTAGTATTCCTAACACGTATATGTGTCAGGCATTAAAACATATAGCCTCGCAAAAAAAATATCGTGCAAGCAAATCATGCCAAAAAGAAAAATCCTGCACAGTCTCGAGCGTAGAAAAAAATATCCTGCACCAAAAAATTGCCCAACCCCCCCCCCCCCCCCCCTCAAAAATCTAATGGTCCGTCCCTTATCGAAAATTACCATGAGATCGTCGTCCTCATTTTCCGACATGTTTCTAGGGCCATGTGACTTGAGGGCCACGTGACTTTACTGCGTGAGGCGGCCTTTGTGTGTTTCGTGAGTCCTGACGTGACATTATTTTACGGGTACGAACACTCTTTATTTCATCCTTATGACTCGTTTTTTATTATTAATATTTTATTTTACCCTCAGTCTGCATTTTACCCCTGGTCTGCAGTCTGCAGTCTGCATTTTACCCTCAGTCTGCATTTTACCCCCGGTCTGCAGTCTGCAGTCTGCAGTCTGCAGTCTGCGTTTTACACTGACCGCATGGGTTTGCTCGGTGGAGAAACGCTTGTGTGAGCAAATTGAGCTCTGAAATCTCTGTTTATTCATTTGTACGGACCGTATTTGCACAGAATTGTAAGTGATATTCATTTGTAAGTGTTTATGGTTACATTGAACTGGATTATTTCTTAAATGTTGACATTTTGCTCTGTTTTGGTTTAGTTTTCACCGTACCGTACCGTATCGTACCGTATCGTACCGTACATGTACATCAGCGAACATATCGAATTGAATGTGAATGTCAGGATTCTACAAGATTGTTACCTCGTTAAATAAAGTCTGTTGCGTTACCTGTACGCGTTGAAAGTCTGTGCTTATTTGGCCCCAACACATAGGGCCTCTGCACATTTCCTTGAATGGAAGAGAAACAGTATTTAAATGTTTCATTGGTTTCTTTGAAATTATCCATAACCAGCTTTTCCAGAGGAGCAAGCTGTCCAAATCGCCAAGACCTTGGTGCATAAGCCTTGTCCTTGAAGTTGTTTATGGTGGCTGGCTGATCATCAGGGAATCTGTAAAACAAAAGTTTAAATTCAGTAAAAATATGGAATATATGACTTTATTGAACCTAGCTGACAACTACATACCACTTGTTCTGACAATTTATAGCACAACATTCAAGCTTAATAACTATTTGGAATATTTCAATGCAATGATAAGAATATGGACCATGTTTACATGCCTTGAGCGACACCATTATGACAAAGCCCCGCTTGTGTGGTTAACAATGTGTACAAATTGGGGGATTCATAATCCTGATCTCTACCTCATGCTACGTTTATTTCTGATAATGTTTGACGAGTATCCAGTTGAAAATGCTCACAGCATTATTCGATCAAAGACCAATGACAGTGACACAGCTGAACAGTTACGGCAGAAAGCAAAAGCCTCATTTCAGGCAAAGGCAGCTCAGCACACATTTAAATCCTATTTTTCCCCTCCCACTTCCTTCACCTTCTCTCAAAACCAGCTATCATATCTGAAGACCAAGTGTGCAGACTTACTTGCATCTACATTCATAAAGATTGGCCAGAACCCAGGGAGGGTGGAATTTAAAGGCAAGGGAAGGAACTTAAGGGTGGTTTTGCCACGGGTCTTTGGTGGAGACCCTGTTAAAACTAATGTACTTCCTATGGGATATTCTCATGAAAGAAAGCCTGATCCTGAAAAGATTTGTGACATGCAAAATTGTACAGTGATGGATGATACTGAGTGGGTGCTTTTTGAAGGGTGCTCTCACTTATTTCACCAAATTTGTCTATCAGGAATTTCTTACTGCCCTTTATGTCAAGGTTTTTTACAAGATAAAGCAACATGCCTGGCAAACACAGCAAAGAATGCTATTCTTAATCCTAAGGAAAGGAACATTGAACAAAACAAAGAGAGTGAATGCAGTGCACCAGAAAGTGAAGGTAGTTCTAATGACACATTAGGGAATCCTAATATACCTGAATTTGAAGCAAAGGATGTGGAAAATGATATTGCTGCAATTAATAGCCGTATTTCTGCCTTAGCACCAATCATGCCACCGTCTCAACAGAAACAGCAACAGCAACAGCAGTTACATCAACAAAGCCAACTAAGAAAAGCAGTCACAGCAGTAAAACCACACCATTGCAAGCAGTGCGGACATCCAGTTAAAGGCCACAAACGACCAAAAGGTGAAAAGGCCAAGTGTGAGCAGTGTCCAAGTGGTATATGTACTAACATTCCTGGCAGCAGCAGATGTAACTGTGAGTGGCATCGTAAGCAATCACAGCAGCAACCAACAAACACACAAACACCGCCACAGCAACAACCCATACAACCATTGGCACAGCAACAGCAACAGCTACATGTACAGGTACAAACACTTGTTCCTCAAGTTACGCTGCAAGTCAGATCACCCGGCAGTGTAAGGGAATGGCTACTACCACCACAAATTTGACAATCTATGATTTTTGGTTTTCCACAAGGTAGTAATGCCTGTACCATCATTGCAGCAATTGGTGCAAATAAATTTTTGTCAGGCCAAGGCCAGAGACATCACACAAAGATCGTTCAATTCAGTGGATTGTACGGTACGACGAAATTCGACTTGCTACTTGTTTATTTCGCAAAGTACAGATTCCCATTTCCTTTCGTTCCATTTCGTTTCGCAAAGTACAATAAGCCGTTAAAACAATAAAAGGCTGGCCCATCCAGACCAAAATACACTCATTTTCACCCCCCAAATAAGAAGAAACTCTGAGGATCACATCCAACGAAGAAAACATCTGATAATTTTCGTTTTAAGCGAGAAATTCGGCCACGAACTGTTGTACAGTGCGTAAACAATGTACACAGAAAGGCTCTCCTCGTGCTCACTGGCCCATAACGACGCATGCGCATGCAAATTTCCTTCCTGTTGTGCGTGCGCATTTTAAAGTTCCCGGTTCATTGTCAGATTTCAGTGCGCTCGTAACTAGAAAGTTGCCTATGTTTTTGTCACGTTTGAATGAAATTAGTGGGGGTTGTGAAAAAATTCTGCCAGTTTCGGGGTCGTTTTGGAGTAATTTGAATTTTTTTTCTTTTGCAAAAAGATATACATTGGCGAAACAGGGAGGAGACTGGGCGACCGTTTTCGTGAACATCTCGGAGACGTTGAAAAAAATGACAAAGACGCATCCAAACCAGTCGCGCGTCATTCAATCTTACTAACCATTCTAAACAACACATGACAATCTGCAGCCTTTCCCTACACCTGGGTAACACAGAAAGCCGTAAAAACTTAGAACAAAAAATCATCTTTCAAATCGGCACTCTCAAACCCCACGGAATCAACGAACGACTAATTTACATTTGTTTTTCACGTCACCAAATTTCCACCAATAGCGTAGCTCCACCGCTTACTATATAAAACCACACACTACCCACAATCCCTTGATTCGCTCCGACGAAGGGCTAGCGCTCGAAACGTCAGCTTTCTCGAATCTTTTTGCGGTGGCTAATTTACCTTATCGACTCAGTCGACAAAACCAAATTCTTGTGCTTCACCCCCACCGACGCAGCACCACAGTTTCTCCAGAAACTAACCCCATTCATACGAAGATAGAAATCTTGAATCGTTATTCCTTATTTTCTCTCCACAGATTTTCAGACAGATTTTTACAACTCGAGGAGTTGTACAGAGAGGATAAGTTCCCACCATGAATCGCTTAAGGATTCGTTGGGTTCTCACACGTGTGGCTCTCATCGCGTCTATCTTATTCATCGGCGTATTGATCATTAAAAAGTTTGGTTTGTTAAATAAGGATAACGTTAAAGATGCACAGACACAGAATCTTAGGGCTACACAGAATCCTACGGACACACAGAAACGAAAGCCTACGGATACACAGACACAGAAGCTTACGATTCAAGTTGAGGATTCAAAGAAGGTAGCTGGTGATTTAAAGCATTTAGCCTTAGAACTCTCCGAAACAAGACGACGTTTAGCCGGATTTCCGTTACATCATCAACGTATTGGACAACACATTGACTCTCTAAATGGTATCATCAAATCTTTGGGTGGAGAAACAGTTAACCAAAATGCGGACAAATCGTCCTCGGGGAACTCTGCGCCTAAAAAGGAAGTTTGCCCCGAAAAGTATATGGGCAAGCGTTTAGATTTCGATTATCCTTTTTTTCAGGAAAGGTTTCGGGCGAGTCAACTGTACTGAGTTTGTTCCGTTTAATCAACTTGTCACGCATCTTGTTATTTTACCAGAAGAGCTGTCACCCAATGAACAATTTCAATTTTTTAAAGGCCTCGAGCAGTACTATCCAAGCGTAGGTATCGTACTCGCGTCGAAGGAAAAGTTCCCAGTGGAAACTGTAGCAAAACTTAAGTTAACTGTAAAGAACCTAGCGTTCAAAGATCTCTCTCATGGCGAGACCTGGTCCAAGTTACTACAGGAAGTTACCACGCCCTACGTGCTCGTTGCTCCGGATGTGACGCACTTCAACGACGACATCAACCTTGAGCGCCTCGTTCGCGTGCTTAGTGACAACAAAGATGCAATCATTGCCGGGGGAAGCCATCGTAATCAACAGGGAGAGTGGGACATTGGCTGCCTTCAAGTGACATTTAAAAACTGGACCGCGTATTTTAGGGGCGGATATTACCAATCCTTCAGAACCGAGTGTATTGTGTGCGATGTGCTATCCAGTCCGTTTATGGCCAAAACTGAGGGACTGAGGGAAGTTAAAATCGACGAAAGGTAATTATTTCCCATATGACAATAAGTGTGCTACAGTTGAACCTCAATGTGCGACCTCCTCTCGTAAGCGACCTCTACTAGTACTAAGCGATCACTTTTCCAAAATACCAAATTTCTTCCAGTCAAATTACTAGCCACCACCCTCTTTAAAGAGTGAGAAATAAAAAAAATGGAATAATATTAAAGGAAATAAAAGAACCAATCTGATTACATCTCATTGTTAAGAAAATAGAAGCCTAAGGACTTAGCCTAAGGCCTTATCCACCCCCTTTGAAAAATCCTGAATCCGCCCCTGACCAAGTTACCCTGTGATGGACCAGCATGTCATCCAGGGGGAAGTAGTAATACTCCTAGTCACTTTATAGTATTTAAACCAGGTCACCCTGTGATGGACCAGCATCCCATCCAAGGGGGAGTAGTAATACTCCTAGTCACTTTATAGTATATAAACCAGGTCACCCTGTGATGGATCAGCATGCCATCCAGGGGGGAGTAGTAATATTGCTAGTCACTTTATAGTATATAAACCAGGTCACCCCGTGATGCATCAGCATGCCATCCACGGGGAGTAGTAATACTGCTAGTCACTTTATAGTATATAAATCAGGTCACCCTGTAATGGATCTGCATGCCATCCAGTGGGAAGTAGTAATACTCCTAGTCACTTTATAGTATATAAACCAGGGCACCCTGTGATGGATCAGCATGCCATCCAGGGGGGAGTAGTAATACTGCTAGTTTCTTCCTGCTACAGAACAGGAAATATGTGTTGGCCTGATGTGATATAACACATGACTCCTGAAATACTTTACTTGTTTTTTTTTATTTGATTTAAAGTTTACCCTTTGGTGTCTTCCAAGACATGTTCTGGCGTTTAAAAACTGAACACCCGGAAAAGGTAGTCGTCAGCTGTCCTGACGTCATGTTCTATACATACTCACGGGAGATCCCGGATGAGCGATACGTAGCCTTGACTAAAAAGTGGGAGGTGAAAAAATGGGTGGAGCCTAATGGTAGAGTCCGCTGGTACGGCTGTAGGCACGGATACTCTTACACCAGCGCAGACACTTGCGGCGGTTTTAGAGCGGGAATGGCAGTCCCGCCATGTGATTTAGAGAATCTGGCAGATACAGTCAAATTCATCATGAAGGCGTGTGAAGACGCTGGGTTGTTGTGCGAGTTAACAGACGGAACGTTAGCAGGTAATTTTGTATCTCCTAATTTTTTTAACAGAAAAAGAAAATTTATTTCATTTTGCGAAATATCGAGAGGCGAATAGCACCAAATGAATGTACTGTTCAGTAGCTTTCGTTTGAATATTCTTATTTATAGATTACTTACATGGCGCGTATACAATGCAGTTCTAGGTGCTTTACAATCAGTTCAAAATAAAAAAGAAGAACGAGTGAAATGTATAATACAACGGCCGAATCACATGATGACGAGCTAATTCAGCTCCCTTCTTTTAGGTGCTGTCAAATTCAACAAAGTATTACCATGGGAAAAAGATGCTGACATATACTTCCTTTCAGCTAATTATACTGCATTTAAGCAACTTCAATCGAAGTTTGCCGCTGCCGGTTACTCCTTAAGGGGCGATGACAGTAAATTGCGGTGCTGCAAGGACGGGCGAGAGACTGGGGGATATTTTGATGTGTTTACAACCCACTGGAGGTTAGAACTGTGGGGCCTGTACAAGGTGGAGTCAGAAGATCTGATAGCAAATGGTCTGAAGCCTACTAAAGTTCAGTTTGGCGGGCAATGGGTCAATGTTAATCGTAATCCGGGACTTTTCACCCGTCAGCATTATGGATTCAACGTGTACCAGCACGCAGAACATTGGAGTGATTTAAAACATAAAGATTCATGGGAATTTTACCGGCCGAGCACCTTTACGAAATGTCCTAAACCAGGACACTCGGGTTGTCTTGACCAGTTCCCCGCCGATGGCAATCTTCAGTTCAGCGATTATCCCCATATTTGATGCGGTCCGTCATGTAGTAATGTTACTTGTTATTCGGTCCGACTAAGATGTGGTCTGCATGTGGTCTGTTTGCCGGAAATTTTAATTTCTTTCTTTACTCGAGTCTCTTGTAGGTTTTCACCACTGTGTTGACGCCATTATTGCCATGCACTTGTTCCATATCTTGGCAATAAAGCAAGTAGTGTACGGTGAACGTCCGTTAGCCTTCCTTGTGCAATTTTCGGGTTTCTTACAAAGGACGGAATAGACAATAGACAGTTTATTTAACGTGGTCGATACACTTAGCTATGGTATGAGCGCGTTCTGTAGATTTGACCTGAAAAGTTTGAAAGAACGCACCAGCTATTATTTTTTGCAGGTTCGCCGCAAAATAAACAAAGGTACGCATTGCGTGCATGAGCTATTTTGACGTTATTTCTTGAACGATATATATGAAATCGCATGACAAACCGCTTGCAGATGTACTTTTTTCAAATTCTCTCCCGCCCCCTACCAGAATAAAACATAAAACGCAAAGCGTAGTTCTGTTATTTAGTGGGGGTCGTGTTAGGAGTGGTCTGGCAAACTAACCATAGACCACTTCCATTATACGAACACGTGACGTGTATGTTATTAGAGTGTTCTGTGGTTGGTTTGTAACAATTGTGTCCTTTTCCATTGCCTTTTCGGGTTTTGACTGTAAAAATAACTAACTAAATAAATAAAAATTAAACATGCACGACTACTTCTCTCGGATTCAAAAAATTGCAAATACTTATTGTAGGCTCTGGGGTAAAATAAACAGATTGTTGTTGTTGATTCGTCAGTTGTCCTTTTTTCACTTTCAAAAAGCAATTAGCCGAGGTTATTATATTCTTTTGCTGATTTAGTTACAGCTTTAGCATTTCTTATTCACCAGTTTTTCCGCAACGTCAACTGATTTAAATTTCTGACAAAACTTTGTAAGAGCATCAGTTTTAGTATTTATCAGTGATCAAATGAAGTACATGAACCGTGATCGTCTATGCGTGTTACGGTGATGAAACCAACTCATCTCAAAATATTTTCTTGAAAGTTAAACGTTTTTTGAAATCATGTAAATAAAATTATAAGAAGAAAGCTACCAACTTAGCCAATCCACACCAAAGGACTACATTGCACTTACTATAGAAACCATTCCATGTTCTTTCCAAGCAATTAAGTGGCAGAGGCGGGGGGATCCAGGAATTTTTTATTGGGGGGGGTCCAAACTTTGATTTCGAAAACACTCCTTCCCCTGTCGCAGTCTAGTTTAGTGGGAAAATGCAACGCGCGTTTCATTGAAAAAAAAAATCAACGAGTTGAATAGTGATATGCGATCCCGTCAATGCAAGAATTTCTGTGTCAAACAAGCAGTAAAAAAGAAAACCACAGGCCTGATGGGGGGGGAGGGGGGGGGGGGAGGGGTCTGGACCCCCTGGACCCTCCTCCTGGATCCGCCACTGAGTGGAGCCCTGTTTCTTTCTGATTGTGATAAACACGAATCGACAAGATACATTCCATCGTGCTCAACATTGCGAGGAGGCGTGCAAGTCAATTGAATTCGCGCTCTCTGATTGGCTAAGTTGTGAAAAGTATGTTGGGTGCTCACGGTAAGGTCCGTCGCACTACCAACCACAGAACACTTCGAACACGTGACATGTACGTAATCGAAGTGTTCTGTGGTTGGTTTGTAATTGTGACCTTTTTCACTGCATTGCCTTTCTCCTGTTAAAACAAATAAATAGAAATTCAACATGACTATGCTACCCTCGGGTTTGTCATTTGCGTTAAAAAGAAATTGCACTGTCGCTGAATTCGTCTTTTATGCAGTTGTCTTTTCACTTTCAAAAAGCAATTAAGATCATGATCTTATTTCTCTGATTTAGTTGCATTTGCGTCAGTTTGCTAATAGCACTGCGTACTATACTCCGAGATACATGAACACTTTTTTGTTTTTTTTTTAAAAAAAGAATGTTTCTTTATGTCGCAGCTCTACCAACACGCGTACTCGCCTCTCAAACCTAAGCAACTGTTCAAGCAATTAAAAACTGAAAATTAAACAGAGACTTCTTATGTTGGTTACCTGCTTGTGCCTGTTTGCAAGGGCAGCCACGATTTGCATTTGTTGTCCGCTTGGTGGAACACGTACTTTTGCACGAGCAAGCTACGTTATTCTGCTAGAAGATGCAAAGATAAAGGTATATGTGACATGAATAAGTTATTGCCAGCTCCAACAACATACTGAAATAAAACACCTCTTAATTTGACTTCGTCACCTCACACTCAGCATAACGTCGAACGAAAATAATAACTTACCCTCCAAGCTCTCAAGAAACGTTGACTCTTGTGCTTCCACGTCTCCAAACCATTGAAGAATTTTCAAAAAATAAAAATTAAAAAAGAAACTGGGTGACGTTTTAAACACCTTCGAGTGCGCGCGCGCAAGACTACTTTGTTCAGAATTAAGAAACCATAGCAACAAAATCCAAACAAACAATGAATTTCTATGGTTTTACGAGACCATAAAGGGAAATATTTTAGACTGAACAGTTTCACTGATTTTAATCAAATTGTAACAGTTCCAGTGCATAAAAAATCACAAGGTGGAACTTCGTTGATCAATAAGGGCAAGGTGACACTAGAAAGATAACGACTTTTGCACGAGCCAGAACTTAGCTGCCACGAGGGAAGAAAAAACGAGGATTCATCATTTCAAATTAAAACAACTCTTACCTTCTTTGTTGGTATTTCCTGAAGCAGTCAAAGTTTCTAACATTGTTAGGAATGAAAGGATATAGCTTAAAAATTTTCTCATTCCGTCAGGAATGAAGTTTTCTCCTTTCTGAAAGTGACACGACAGAACTCGTTGCGCGACGCAAAGCAAAGTAAAAACGAACGTCATAAACAGGCAAATTCGAACGTTAAACATGTGCGCGCTCAAGCCTGGCTCACATTGGCGATATAACGGCGAGGACACGCAAATGCAAAACACCAGTGTGAACAACACAACACAACGACTGGGACATAATATCCCGGGGGGAGGGGATACTTGACCAATATTTGGGTATAGGGGTGCCGTTGAGGGTCTGAGAGCCTGACCCTGTTTAGGACAAAAATAACGAAAATTCCTACCCTGTGTAGACAACATCCTCTATTTTAGGACCCTGCCTAGGACACGGCTTGTGCGTGGTTATTGATCTAAGTTTAAAAAAAATGGTAGACGGATCCTTTGAAAAGAAAATGACTTCGCCTTCGCGTGAATATACCAATCACGACAAGGGAAGTCGCCACAAGCGCTAAGTTAACTGGAACCATACCCTGTTTAGGACAGATTCAGACCCTGTTTAGGACAGACTCACGTTAAATTATATACCCTGTTCAGTACAAAAATGCCAAAAACCATACCCTGTCCAGCAGCACGTCCCCGTATAGGTCATATAGGGAAGTACCCCCCGGGCATAATATATAGAGGTTATTAAGGTGACTCGCTCGAAATGCAAAATGCGCTCATCTGTGACCTGGATGCTATTTCGCAACGGCAAACTTTTGGTTGCGTCGACGAAGGAGACGCTTCCTAATCTTGTCGGCTAGGCGGAACGAATCGAGAAAAGTGTCGGTACCAAATCTGCGCCATCTTGAAACGTCACAATAGTATCCAGCATGCTTAGCGCGTCGTCTAGGCGGAACGAATCGAGAAAAATGTCGGTACCAAATCTGCGCCATCTTGAAACGTCACAATGGTTGGTTGTCCTGTGACATTTGCTCCGAGCGGAAAGAATCGAGAAAAAACGTAGGTACCATTTCTGCGCCATCTTGAAACACCACAATAGTAAGCAGCATTCAGCATACCCAGAGCGAGGACGCCTCTTTGCCCTGCCCGCGCACCTTCTTTGCCGCGCTTCGACAATTACAAGACCTACGAAGTTGTTTAAACGCCGTCGATCTTTTAATAGGATTGCACTGATATGTGGCGCATAAAAGAGACTTTATACTTTTGAAAGGTACGGAAAGCTGGACAATTAGCCGGTCTCTGTCTTACTGCAATTAAAGTAATGGTTGGCTGCAGCGGATTTCTTTTCTGTTTGCATTCAATTTTTGCTCGCTGTTGTTGCTATTAAAAATATAGACGGTCCTTTGTTTGCTTTATTGCTTTACTAAATAAAATTCGATTTGTTTATGATTTTGTTCAGATTTATCAAAGATCGAGTAAGCTTACGTTTGAATCACATCATCTTTATTACATCTGTGCTGCTGCTTGCCCTGTATGTCAAATACAGTATGTTGCCCAGTTTCCGGCCACTTTAGTTTGTAATCGCTATAACTTCTTGTTTTTGTGCGGAAAATTTCTCAATTTCCTTTCAAAGACAGTTCATGTACTTACCTTTAAAATGTTCAATGATTGGCGGCTTTCCCCAAGTATTAAAGAAATTATACCATTTTTCGCAAAACTAGCAAGTTGCCCAGTTTCCGGCCAGCTAGCCCAGTTTCCGGCCATCGACTTAAAATAAATTTTCCTTGAAACCTCTCGAAGTAAACCGACTTTTAAGCCCCTTGATAATAGTGGTCGCCTAGTTATAAATATCAGGCAAGTTTCAATATTAAGCTTTGTCATCTACCGTTTTACTCAGTATTCAAAATATGTATGACCTCAGTGACCCGGAAGCGTGTCTTCCGCGGTATGTTGACAGACTACTTAAACAAATACATATGACTTACGTACTTTTAGTCACGCTATACATGCATTAGCTGTTGTTAATTCGTAATCTTTGTTACACTTACACATGTATCTTTAATTTCTCGACCAGTAAATTTTAAAATTCGGTTCTTTCACTCAAAAAGAAATAGGTTTTGAGTAATGTGTCTTTTAGTGGCCAGAAACTGGTACACTAGGTCGAAATCTTCGCTGAGAGTTTGACTGCTAAAATTTCAGGAACAGCCTTATTCTAGCTGATGATGATAGATTCCCTAATCACTTTCATCTTTAATCTAACATTTGTCCAAAAATTATGAAGCTCCTTGAGATATTTCCTGTGAAACGAACTATTTGATAATCTACGGTAGTTTTGATGTGCAGTGAAACGAACCAAAATTAATCGCTAAACGTTTAATCACCTGGACAAAACCTGTCCTTCCTCGGCCGTTTCTTGTTCAAAACGAGCGCCAAAACCACCAATGTATAGCGGAAATGTTCGTCTTTCTTTCGGAATGCTTCGGTGGACAAAAATTTAAAACTCCGACGAACATAACGGACATAAGTTTTTTTTGGCCGGAAACTGGTACTGGCCGGAAACTGGGCAACACACTGTATTCAATGTTTCGCTTATGACTACTGTGACTAGTCGAACTTTCCAGATATATTTGCATGTAGCTGAGCAAATGCGAACCGGAAACGTCTCTATAAAAAGTAACGCAGCTGTCACGCTGTTTCTTATGCATCCGCAACAATAACCACAATGTTTGCGAGTTAATTACACTAAGGGTGAACAAAAACATTTAGCAGGGCTTAAATCGATATCAATAACACTTACATTTAAAAGTTACAGTTCATTTTTTTTTTAAATTACGCAATAAACAAGATTTAGTTGATCACTTTAAATTCAAACAATTAATTCATTCTTAATAAATTAAAATAAGTCATTCATTCAAATCTCATTGATAATAAACAGTTCTGATCTATATACTACAAATAATTGTTGCAATTATTCTTGGAAGTACTACAGTGAAACCCCGACATAATGAAGTACAAAGGGTCTGGGAAAATATGTTCCTTATAACAAAGGTTCGTTTTATCGGAGTTCTTTTTCATACATTTTACTATAAATGGGCTAAATGGGCTGAGGAATATCATTCGTTATACTGGGGTCGTTGTCATATCGGGGTTGCCCTGTACATATCAACCAAAGGGAAATAGAAGGCTTTGGCTGGAAGGGGAACGACCTGGATTAGGAAAAACGGAGGAATGGCTGAAACTGGGTAACCTGTGTGGCAGGCGTAAACAGGGAGGGGACGTGAGGGGGGAGGGCCACGCGAAAAAGGAGAGGGTCCTTCAACCCCTCCCTCGGAGCCCTCCTCCCCCCTCTGCCCAGTTCTCCTCTCCCCGATGCCCTACGCAGGTGTGTCAAGACGAGATGGCTAAGGAGACGCACTTTAATCTATGATTACTGCTAGTGATAACTCGTTTTGATGCGTATTTGCGCTCCAATAAATGTTTACTCCATGTGTGGGTCCCCTTATTATGAGTATCTCGGAATTGGGACATTTCCTTGCTACTTGCCATCTGAAGTGAAAAATCAGCGTAAAATCGAGAAATTCGGGTAAACCTCGGGATTTATTTTTTCGAGCGGGATTCAGCGGGAGACATGCAGATTTTATTTTTTTAGCATACGTTAATTCTCGTAAACGCAGACAGACTTCTCATATTCCGCGCGAAACAAAGGAAATAAGAGGCTACTTGTCACGCAAGACAAAAGTGTGCGTTTTCGATGATCACTGATGCAAAAGATTGCACTCTGGAGACTGTTTCTCAAAAGGTTGTGTTTTAGATGCGTAAATGTAAGGGACGGACCATTAGAAAAGTGATGGGGGGGGGGGGGGGGGGGGGGGGGGGGGGGGGGGGGGGGGGGGGGGGATTTTCAGCTTGCACGAATTTTTTTTTTTCGCCCATTGCTTGTGCAGGATTTTTTTTTTGCAGGTGAAACCCTCTGCACGAATTTTTTTTCAGACAAATATTGCTTTGTTTTTCATTTACTAATTAAAAAAAATGGTGTAATACTTAAAAACCATTTTTGACCATTACGTATATTTGAAAAATATATATTAGGAATAATCCGCTAAGTTGCACAAGACTATATCCTATTATGGAACGCATGAAGCAAACACAACTTGACACCAGAATTACACGCCTGTTGTAGAAAAAATATGCAGTGTATACTGAATTCATTGAGACATACACGAGACCTCCTCTCTACAACACTAAAAGAACTGTTCTTTGTGTCAGAAAATATCATACATGCTATGAAATTAAGAATAAAGCCTAAGAAAGAAACACAACTTAACGCCGGATCGAAACTACACCAATGCTATTGGTTCAATTAAACGAGCCAATGAGAAAACGGAACATTCGATCCTTCCCAAGAGTACAAAAGCGGCAAACATTTCATGTACAACGGAATAATTTCATATTATTCCGCGAGACAGTTACTTATGGGAGCAACTGATGAGGTTCACCTAAGAACCGAAACTCGAGTCTTGCTTAAGAAAAACGTAAGAATTCACTAGCGTCCGTGAGATTTTCAATACAGATCATCATATCTGTTAAAGCCATGTCGGGATGCAATAACGCCATGATGAAACAACGGAGGTTCTTCAAGCTCCAAGAAACACTTCTCAGAAACAGAACTATATATAAAGCAAGGAGCTAAAACAGAGGCGGATCCAGGGATTTCTGAAAGGGGGGTCCGGGTTCATGCCTGCCCGGAAATTTTTCCAATTTTACCCTCTGAAACGCCATTTCCAGCACACCTGAAACTCGAAAAGCGTTTGTTAAGTCAAAAAATTGACAATCAGTCAATTGGTGGAGGTGAAACAACTGCGTATAAAACAATTTTATTCTATTATTTTTATGAACCACAAGGGAGACACAGGTCTGAAAGAGGAGGTCCGGACCCCCCCGACCCTCCCCCTGGATCCGCCACTGTAAAACATAAACTGCACGAAGTCATGATTCCAATAGAGACACGGCAGCTTCAGACTTTGATCTTAGACGCCTACATCCGTGATAAAGATCCACTTTCTCACAAGTCTTGCACACCGCAGACTTTGACACTAAATCACGGCAGGGGCGTAGCCAGGAATTTTTCAGAGGTACGCACAATCAATTTCCAAACACTCCCCCTACCTCCTCCCCCACCCTGAAGTCCCAAATCTTTCTTTTTTCCCGACTTTTTCAGGTACCACGTGCGTACAGGTAGCTACGCCCCTGCACGGGCTGAGAGATTGACTGATCCTAGCATATTCAAAACAATAACAAAAACGGCAGCCGATCACTACATATCTTGCAACAAAAGTTAGCCAAAGAAGCCCTAACATATGCCAAGAGAGCTAGCATAACGAAGGCATAGAGAAACAATAATTCCATAAATGGCTACACAGCATGAAAATCTCCTGTCACTTAAGAGATTTTTATCCCAAAGATCATCAAAGAGTCATACAATACATATCGAGCATGCAAAACTGAGACAGAGATAATAGTGACTAGTCACAATTCTATATTGGTGATCTAAAGGGAACAAATATCTCGTAGACATTCTTGGGAAAGCATTTCTAAAGGCCTCTTTATACATTTTGCGACTAGCGGGAGTCGTGTTTGGCCTGTCACCTTTATAATACTATTTATAAATAATAGTATAGGAAGGCCCCAAGAATGTTTTGAATTTTTGAAACGCCAAGAGCGCTATTTTCAATAGGCACTTTGGCAGCTTTTATATATTAAATAACAACAATATAACAATAATAACAACAATAATAACAACAATAATAACAATAATCAGACAACAATAATAACAATATATTAAATAACAACTACAATAGGACTTCTCCTTCTGCATTAATTTTTTTTTCTTTTCCTTGAACTTTGCACGAATTTTTTTCCTGGCATTTTCCCTTGCACGAATTTTTTTTTGTTTTTTCCCCACCCCCCCCCCCCCCATCACTTTTCTAATGGTCCGTCCCTAACATCAAAATGCAAACGCCGTCTGATATGTACACGACCCGAAATGATCCCCTACCCCAAATGATCCCCGACCCCAAATGATCCCCAAAATCGACCTAAACACGACCCGAAATGATTCCCGACCCCAAATGATCCCCAATTTGTTTCACACGCGACCTGAAATGATCCCCGAGGAATTATAGGAGTGGAATGGGAAAACATTTCTATCCCGGGGATAAGATTGAAGCGTTTTGATTCCGTTTTTCGGTTAATAAATGCGAAGTTCTTCGGCTATAAACGCGAAATCTTTTCAAAATGGCTAATCGACTGCACAAAGTTATTTTCAGTTTATTAATTGCCTGGAGTTTACCGTATACAAAATGCAAACATACATCTAGATTATAATCAATGACATATTGAAAGCTACACACTTGGCTCTTACCAGTACCAATTTTTATTGTTATGACAGTTTTGTTCTTTCTGAATTATTTTAAACAGTTCAGGTTATAACGTTCCTGCATGTTAACCGACAGGTTAAGGTTTTATCGCCTAGCTGTTGAATTCAGTTGTTCTTGTTTATCATTAATTTCACGGTTGTTTATGTTCACTTTTTCCCTTACAGAGGCGGAGAGTTTTATATTACATATTGTTACAGTTCAGAAATTCTATAATTGACGGAATTGACGGAAATAAACGGTTTTGTGAATACTACGTACGTTAATGGGTACTGACAGGAAGCGAAGACTGTTACTTGTGACAGTAAGGCCCGGTTTAAACGTCGCATTTCACATGTGCCAAATCTAATTCAGGTATTGAATGCGTGCGAAGTTCGACGTTCAACTAAAATTAAATTCGACAATGCGACTTCTGTCGCATCTTCGACTGAGCCAGTCAAATCTCGACAGAAGATCAACCGTTGTCTTTTGTGCCGAATCGAATTTTTAAATCATGTTTAATGTATTATAACCCACAATTCTCAATTATTTTTTTCCCAACTCTATAAAAACTCGATCATGATTCAATGTCTAAAATGGCGGATTTACTTATTTAAGTAGAACCAAATAAGTATCAGACTCGGGTCATGTGAAATTTGACTTTTAAACCGGGCCTAACGAGATGCTATTTGCACGATTTTATTTAAACCTCCAATTTAAACTCTAAACTAAGCAGGGGTTTCAATAAAATTAAGAGTAAGTGGCAATATTTATAAAATAGACGGCATTGGCAACAAAGGGGCCATAAGGCCCCTTTCCTCTAGGAAATCTAGAAACTCGGAAATGGCATTTCCAGCATTCTGGGCATCAACTTCAGTGAAATTAATGGAAAGTAGGCGGCAATAACTTAGGAAGTAGCCGGTGGAATTCGCCGGTTGCCGGCTTCTAATGAAACCTGTGCAGTAAAGTTTCTTGAAAATTCGTTAAAAAGGAGTTATAATTATTTAATAAATTGTCCAAAATTTATAAATACATAAACACTTCAAACAATTCGAGTCAAAATTCTTTAATTTACTTTATTCTAGTAATTATAGCATCTTCGGGAATTAAACGTCATCCCATTCCATTCCAATAATTCCTCGGGGATCATTTCAGGTCGCGTGTGAATTGGGGATCATTTGAGGTCGGGGATCATTTCGGGTCGTGTTTAGGTCGATTTTGGGGATCATTTGGGGTCGGGGATCATTTGGGGTAGGGGATCATTTCGGGTCGTGTACAGATCATAAGTGTGCGCGGCTCGCGGTACAGGGTGATAACACCAGCTGCATAAATTAGCATCTGAAGCGTGACAGAAATAATTATGTAATGCATATGCATGTGAATGCCTGTGTGGATTCTATAAAGCAACAATTCTCATGAAAGATTCCTTTTCTTTCTAACTGAAAGAAAATTCGTCGCAAGTGACATTGATATAGTTTTAAATATTAAGTGAGCTCTGATGTAATTTGTCACGTAACTTTTCTAGTTCACGAGCGAGCGACCAAGACAAAATGAAGCTTCGTATATGTTTACGCGTTGTCATGAAGCGAGGCACGGACTCCACGGAGACGTGAACTAATACCTCAAGAATGCGTTGTGATTTCAAGTATGGATGAGTGATTAACGAACACAAAACGAAGGTAAATAAAGGAATTCCATGAGACGAAACTACGGCAAGTGAAAAATGAATAGGAAAAATCTTGCACCCGAAGGTGAGAAAGCGGTTGATCCGAGGCGAGGGAGTTCACAACCGTTACACACAGTACAAACCACGGCAAATGAGTCGAGCTTTGCAGCTTCAATTACACCATTGAAGTCAACTATGGAGGATATGAGAAGAAGAATTGTTCACCTGAACAAGGAGTTGGAACAGGAGAGAATGCATTCCAAGAATCTGAAAAGAGACAAGGCATTGGAGATTAGACAAGTTCGCGACGAAGAACAGAGGAAAGCCGCTGCAATGCAAGCCGATTTGAGATCAAAACTGCACAAGGAAAAGATGAATGAAATCACGTCCTTGAAAGAGCAGTTACATAAGGAGAAAGAAAAGGATATAATACAGGTAATGAGGCAAAAGGACGAAGCTTTGAGAAATGCCCAACAAGCCTGGGCCAAGGAAAAAGAAGAGATGAAATCGAAGCTTCGAAATGAACTTCGGAACGAGACTCGTGAAGACACTAAACGGGAATTTGAAAAGGAGCGCGGGAGATTAGAGCAAGAGATCGCCGATCTAAACCGACAGAAAAGAGAGCAAGAAGAAACGCTTAAACTTGTTCAGGGTGCTGATAAAAGGAAAATTGATGATATTCGTAGAATCCATCATGAACATGAAGCAGAATTGGAAAAATTTAAGAGGAATTCATGGCAAGAAAGCAGACAACAGGCGAGTAAAATTTTCAAAGTACAAGCTTTTTCAGAATCGTTACTTAATTAGATATTAGATATTCATTAAACCCTGCAGATTGATTTTAAAATCCCAGTTATATAGTGTTTGATTTAAATTAAACTACAATAAGACTTACATTTATTTTATGATTTCTCAACGTGAGGTACACTGTTAGCGCTTACCTGTATTTTACTTATAATATACTGTACTGTGTTGTGCTTAGCTTAGTTTATTGTGGCACAATACGACACTTCAATATGTTTTGTTTTGTAACTGTTCCCTATGTTAAAGTTGTTTTTCTTTTCTTTCGTGTGTAATCCTCACTAACCTGCTCAAATAATTTAAGATTGGAAGACTGATTATTTCAACTATAGAGCTGCAAACCCTTTGAAATCTACAATAATCTGGCCTTCGTATTTCAATAAGAGTTCTTTAATTTGTTTGTTTATGTTTCATTAGTAGTAGGGTTTATGTCGAGTGTATGTGGTCAGAATGCATGTGCATCCCTTTGTTGAAAAATAATTATATTTTGGTGTAATAAGACTATGGTCCCCGAGCTGATCATGAATGCACATTTACACTACAGAAAAATTTAGTCCGGGCTCATTAAAATAACGGTATGGACGGTATGGACGAAACCTTTTTGGATAATTTTGATAAGCAATATTTGGACGTGGTATTGCAAATATCTTCCTCGAGGACCCAGTTTATACTGTACATATAGGAAATGCTGTTTACATTGTAATGTATAGAATCTGCATTCTGGGCCAGTTTTCGTGTGAGCATACATTAGTTACATTCATGAACATCTATTAAATGTTTGTCACATAAAATAGCAGGTATCCATACACATGTAGAAGCATTTACACAGTGCTTTTGAATCAAAATGATGGGTCTGGAGCCATGTTTTTCATCGATATATTACCGAAAGTGAAAAATATGGGTGCAGACTGATCAGATAAAAACATGGGGTCTGAACCCAATTATTCTGTACTGTAAATGCACCTTAAATAATTTATATATAATGCTCCAAGTTGCGACCACTTTAGTTGCCATGGTGACTAGAATTTTGGAGCTGGCGACTAAATTTAAACCCAAGTCGCCAGTCCGGCGACTATTTTGACTAATTGAAATTTTGAGCGACAATCATCCGAAGCCCGAGTAAAAAAAAAAAGAGAACGCTCTGACGCGTTACGAATTCACCTTGAAAAAATACTTGTTTTGCGATTGAAACCAGCAGAAATTGAGTCAATGAAAACAAAACACTTCTATCCATAAAATATACCCGTGAGAAAGAACGGAGATTTATCTCTCGATCAGAATGAGACGAACTGTGCTCGTTCCGCTTGACTGAACTTTAGCACGTGACAATGTTGCCAAATGGCCACCAAGAAAAAAAGTTAACTTGGAGTGTTGATATAAATTATATAGAAGTGCAGACAGCACTGTGCCCTAGCAGTTAGCATTTCAGAGTTGAAGTCTGAAGATGCCCAGGTGCTTTGAAGCCAGGTCTCAACCATCATGTTGTTTCCTCAGACAAAAATCTTAACTTAATATTGTCTGTCTCTACCCTGGTGAACATACAATGTACGTTTGATGCAATATTTGGTTAACCCAGCAATTTGGTTAACACATCCTGTCCAAGAGGAAGAAGGGCAGGAGGAAAGTAGAATTGGAAATACTGTACAGTCCTAGATGTTGTTGCTTCATGCTATTAATTATGGGTTTTAAAAGCCCTTGTCTTATTGCAATGTACAATGAAGGAATACTGTACCTGCACATGTAATTACATGTATAGTGAAATTTCCTACTCCATGGGTGTCCACCTCAGATAAGTGACTACAGTGTACATGTACCTCCCGTAAGTGACCATCTTGACTTTGCATTTTGGGTGGATACAGGAGGTTGGACCGTATCTGGCCCGGCACCCCGGGGGAGGGGGACTCCCATATAAAAATGACGGGGGTGCTCGTCGTACCTTTTAGGGGTTAAAATTAGTAGCTTGGTACCACTGAGGGTACTAAAATCTAAAATGACCACTGTTAGAATTATCGCGGTACCTTTCAGGGTATGAGCCGAAAAATATGACAGAATATGACATGTGTTGTTTTAGAATTGGTACCTCTTATGGGTAATTTTTTTTTGAGCCACGCCCATCAAACGAGATTCTGGTACCTTTTAAAGTGTTTTTAGAAAATTTCCGACGAGCACCCCCCCTCATTTTTATATGGGATCCCCCCCCCGCGCCCGGGTCCGGCACGTTCTGTACAGTAATATTACCTGAGATTCCTGAAAGCTCAATTAGGACAATAGAAAAAAACAACATAAAAAATAATATAAAACATTATTTTTCACATGTATATATGATTTTCATATATTTATATTCGTTATAATTACTGTGTGTTACTTACACATATTCAGATGGCTGAAATTCGCCAGTTGCTAAACATAATTGAGCAACTTGAAAAGAAGCTTGGTTGGGAGGCTGGACACACAATGAGACTCAGACTAGAAAAGGACAGCTTGAATGACATGCTGAAAAAATCGACAACTTATGATGCTTGGGATAGGATGATGTCATCAACCATGAAGGAGGAACAAGGGCAGATCACCCCACCAGCGACACCTGTGAGTCTTAAATATATAATTTTATTATATGAAAGTGCATTGAACTTTTTATGTGAAAGAACTTTGTATTTAAATGTAGGCAGTTCACTCAACTCAACAGGCTTTGGTTGTTCAAAAGGTGGACAGCGTTATCCACCAGATAAATCACTATCCAGTGTACAGTGTACATGTATAACGTTAACAAAATCTATTGTGTTATC
The DNA here is from genome assembly GCA_024195265.1 of Dendrophyllia cribrosa. Lineage (NCBI taxonomy): Eukaryota > Metazoa > Cnidaria > Anthozoa > Scleractinia > Dendrophylliidae > Dendrophyllia > Dendrophyllia cribrosa. Next base: position 16,204,825 of record JAJLRJ010000001.1, read on the forward strand.
CACTGGATAGTGATTTATCCATTGTATAGTGCTATCCACCTTTTGAACAACTGGGCCCAGGTGGAGAATAAATAAATAAATAACAGTGAAAAATAAATATTCATGGATGTGCTCTAAGAGTTATCATAGCAAGCCCAAAGGTATGACTGTACATTCGAGTATAAAATTTAAGGTTCCCAACAGTTAAGCTACTTTAACAGTGTTTGTGCAAAAACTCAGTTTTTTTGTTGTTGTCTGAAGACAAAAATTAGTTGCCTATGACACCTGGGTACTGCTAGAGCACATAATATGTACATGTACAGCCCTGATATTTCACAATAAAAATACATTTTAATTTTAGAGTAAACCAAAATGTTTAAAAGTCAATGTATCTCATAGGTGTACTGTTATCATTCTAATTTTTTACATGGTGTGATGACAAAATTAATATCGATGGTAAGAATTATTACATGTAGAATAATAATTAATTTACAATTAAATAAAAAATATATAAAATTAATTAATATATTACATGTATATTAAAAGGGAATTAACAATAATACCCCTGTCCACCCCCTATTAACCACATCATCATCTTGCAGAAATACTGGGAAGTCCAATAAACTTAATTAATAAAACATCACTTGAGTGAATAGTTTGTTTAACAAATGGGAAACCACAAGAAAATGCCTTTTAATGTATACACTAGTAATGTAAGGCAGTGTCATTTCCAGTGGAAATCCTAAAAAATGGTACTACTAACAGCTGTAACAGATGTGTAAACTTAATGCTTGTACTTTTAAAGCTTGCTAATATTTTTCTGCTATTTTGACAAGACATTCATCGAATGAGTTAAGCTAAATGTAAATTTTTAAAGTATGCTACATCGATGTGTAATGTTTTATCTCACTTTTATAGGATTTAAAACAAGGAAGCCAAGAATTAAGGATGCTACAGAGAAAGAATGTTGAGTTAAGCTCTTTAGTTCGGAAGTTGGATGAAAAGAACCAGCAGTTAGCAACAAGAAATGCAGAATTGGTTTGTTTAAAATTTATCTGTTTAAAATATGTGTCTAGTCATGTGTAAAGAACCTGCTAACACTGGCATATCTGCTTGCATTTAAAATGTTATAAAAACAATAACACTGAGTGAAAAAAATATTATATACCACTGTAGGAAAGTGAACACACTTGATTCAATTAATGTGTTTTACTTTTTTGTTATGAGCTAAATTTTGCAATTCTATAATAGCAACTAGAAAACACAAGGTCCTAAAAATTGTATATGTAGTTGTTCAAAGCAATTTGTTTAAAGTATATTTACAAAATAAAACTCCTAGCATCAATTCTTTTCTGGCTTTTCTTACACAGAGCGAAAAGTAAATTTATATTGTCTGTGATGTTTTTGAACAAATCATAATTTATTGTTGTTTATGGGGATGGTATGGCAACCAGAGTTTGTTATATTGTTTTTGCAAGGAGTGTTGCATATATACATGTATGCACATGTAGCTGTCACAATTAATTTTAACTCAAAATAAATACTAAAGATATCAGGGCTGCAAATAACGGCCGGTCAACGAACAATGCCCGGTCAGAATTGGGTATTGACCGGACAAATCTTTGGATTGTCAGACATGTTGTCTGGTCATTTACTCGTTCAAAGAAATTTTAATTTTTAAATTATTGATAATCACGAGGGACAACATTCATGTTTCTGAAAGAAAAAAAAATGAATATAAAGCTAGAAAATAGTGGTTGAGAAATTCCTGGTAGTCGCAAAGTTCCACAATGTCATCAAGTCCTGTCGCGACCTCAAATCATCGTGTCTTCTGTTACTTTGTTTACTTTAAGTGTTCCCAATTAGTAGAGGGTAAACCTTTGGCTAGATCTTAAGTAAAGTGATTGATTGATCGGAAAGCACCCTCACAAAGAATAATCTCGCTGCACTGAGAATACCCCTCTTAGCATTTATTGCAAAGTGCGAAAAGCTAACAAAAGCCCCAAAACCTGGATTGCAACTAAAAAATGGAGCGTAAAAAACAAAACGTGGAAGAATAAGGTTGTCTTTCAGGTATTCTAAGTGGAAGAAAGCAACAAGCGCAATAATACTTGGAATAAGACGCCATGCATTTAATACATACAGTGCTGCGGAATTTCGAAACCCTAAGACGATACGAATTTAACTTCTAAGTTAAGTGTTTCTTGTTTATGTTTACATTTTAATTAGCTTCTTTTTTCATATTAATTAAGAGATCGATTGAACCCTTCGGCTTTCGTATATTTTGCACGTTTTACTTTAAATTCAGTTGAAGAAACGATGTGGCGATTGCCAAAATGTAATATTTTAATAATTATAAGTGATTTTCCCAGATGTAAACGAACAGTTGCGGTTGTATCTTGCGTAACCGTACCACATGCGAGGCTGCTTGTGCAAAACTATTAACTTGTAATTTTTATTGCCAAACCGACTTGGATTCAGTTGGTTTTTAGTTAAAAAAGGTTTACTGTGCAATCTGGGTTCACTATTGCAAGAGTTACGACTGTTCCAATTTGACCGGCAAAAAACGGGTCGTGTCCGAGCAAAAACATGTTTGGCCGGACAACGTGACCGGCGCCTGCCTGGCCGTTATTTGCAGCCCTGGATATGAAGGCTGATTTATCATTGTGCACCTCATTATGATAAACCCAAGGGCAGAGGCAAAATTTGAGTTTTTGTAGTAAACTTTAACCATTCTTTATATAAAATATTTCCAACAAAGTTTAGTTGGGGTTTGTTTAAATTGGTGTCTTATTTTTTTCATGGTCTGATCATGAGGTGATCTTCTAACAAAATAATGTTATTTACATGTACAACATTAACTATTTTTAACTTGAAGTACCCCAATGTTTTTGCATGTGTCATTTAAAAAACAAAATTCTTTTTTTGGAGGCTGAAGGCTTAATTTGTAGTTTTATTAGTTTTGTATTCAATTCATTGAATACATAGATGACTGTATAATTCAAACATTTTACCCACCAAATTTTACCAGGTTAGTTTTGCTTAAATTCTAAGCCCCTTGAAAATATAAAAAGGCATAAGGATAAACTATATAATGTATATGTAGCACATGTGATGGTGCGGTACATGTACATGTATCTTGACCTTTGAATGCAATATTGGCCCTAAATCTTCACCCAAAAAGTCCCCTTACCATTTAGGGGCAACTAGAAATGATCACTTTTGCTGGCTATTTATTCATGAAAGATATAAATACATGTACTGTATAACACATTCACACTAACATGTTTCTAACTAACAATTGTTTCAAGCACGTTTCCGTGGTTGTTTATGTCTGAGCTGCACTGTAAAATCAACTTAAACATTGGTTTATTCAGTGCAGCCCTCATGGGTTTAGTTTTGTCTCTAATGTTTCAACAGTTGGCTGAGCTGGAGAAACTTGAAAAGGAGAACAGGGATAAGAACAAGAAGCATGAGAGAAAGAATGCTGACCTGACACAAACCAACAAGAGGCTTGAAAGCCGCAATAAATTGTTGCTGGATGAAATAAATGCATTGGTAAGATGCTTTCCCGCAATAAATTGCTTTCCTGCAATAAATTGCTTTCCCGCAATAAATGCTTTCCCGCAATAAATTGTTGCAATAAATGCTTTCCCACAATAAATTGTTCAATGCAATAAATGCTTTCCCGCAATAAGTTGTTGCTGAATGAAATAAATGCATTGGTAAGATGCTTTCCTTTTATACAAGAAGTTAGGGTGATGAAAGGGTATCAGGCCATCTTTGCATCACATAACACCCAGTTTGCATTATTATTAGTGCATGGTGGATGTATAATTCGAAATGATTTTAAAACCCAGTGCTTATTTTATTCAATGAAGTTCTTTCTTTCATGTATTACCCAGAAAAAAAGTTCAGCATCGAGAAAGGACAACTCTGTGAAACCAAGAGGACGCACTGCCAAGGAAGTAAGTATTTAATAATAGTTATTGATTTCTGTCTGTAAATAATTATTTTAGTCAGACTTACATATACAGTACCTTATTACAGGAAATTAACGCTCAATGAAATTAACACGAATCTTTAAAATTTGCGTTAATTTAAGTCGCGTTAATTTTGTTAAGCGTTAATTTCAGCGACGTTAATTAAGAGCAGCACTAATTTCCACGCTTTTAATTTCCAATAGTTTAACCCCAATTTTGGAATCTGTCCAGACATTCAGCTTTACACCTAAAAAACAATAACTACAAGCTTTCTTTCTTTCCGTTTACCCTTTATTTTAATCTTTCACAAAAACTAAAGTGAAGGTTTACAATATTTCAAGTTCATCTTCATCGTTGTTGCTGTCAGAAGTGATGTTTTCAATACAAATGTATCTTCTCCTTTGATTTCGGCCAAGATAGACTTTGAATCGTCAACATACACTGTAGTCTTTCTTGACTGTTTTCTTCAGATTTGAATTTTTTTGCATCCGGTGTTGAAATAAATTTGTTCCAGTTGTCACTACCAACTGTGTCTTAATCGCATTAATTTCCTTTATTGTGAAATTCTACCTAGTCCTCTTTCGCGTTAATTTTCTTTATTCGAAAGTCGTTTTCCATTAAATTTAAGTTAATTTAAGTCGCGTTAATTTCCAATACCTTAATTTCATGGAGCATTAATTTCCTATAATAAGGTACAAGTATATGTAACTATGTAATTGACATAAATTATTAGCACATGGTAAACATTCATGTCCTTAGATTTAAGAAATTTTAAAATTTTTATGTTAATTTTTGCCTTGAGTTGTCCAAAAAAACATTCATTTAGCTTTGCGAGGAAGATTGTGCACCACAATATTTTACTACCCTGAGAGAGCTGTGGATACCTGCATGCAGGGGTTTCAATAAAATTTGAAGTAGGCAGTGCGTTTGTGTACAGTAACCGACTGTATCAACAAGTTTTAAAATAATTTTTTTTTATATTTCTTCAATTTGGTGGGGAAAATAGCTGACTTCTCCAGGCAAAGTAGCCGACGGTTTTCGTCGGCCATCGGTGCTTATTGAAAGCCCTGCCTGCATGCAAATGGAGCCCTGAAAAAATGACTGCAGTTTGGTTAACTTTGACAGGCACTGCCCTTCTAAGCACTTAGATTTAGCAGACAGATTAATTAACAGACAGACTTTTTTATATCATAATTATGTACATATACAGTTGAGTGTTTTTAAACATGAGCCTATAGTGCTCGAGGGATTGTGTGACCACTCCCTACACTATTGACTTTAAATAGATTAGTGTATTGTATTGTATAAATGATATCAACTTTACAGTGTAAATAAATTATTGTATTGTATTGCATAAAGGATTTCTATATTGCATTCTAATAAATTATTTGTGCATGGAGGGTGCATGGAGATGGACTGGAGTATAAAGGACCTTATTCGCTGTTATTCGTCAAGTGGTGGGCCCAGAAAGATGCGATAATGATGACAATGATATCCATCATTGGGCCAAAAGTGGAATATACATTTTACATGTAGCTTTCTTTTATGTGCCAGAAAAAAAAACTGTTAACACATTGTTCCTTCCTACAGCAGGATGAACTAGGTAACTTAAGGGCACAGTTGAGAGAACAGACCAGAAATATAGCAGACCTAAAGCAAAGCTTGATGGTAAGTGATCAGATTAAAACATCAAACAATGTTACAGTTGCAATCATTACTAGTAAGAGCTGTTCAGCAAGAGAAACAAAACAAATCCTCTTAATATGTGATTGGTTATATGTAAGTACAAGTTTATGATTGGTTATATGTAAGTACAAGTAGGCAAGGTACATAATATGTACAATATAAAACCTGGGTATGATGAAGTAATTCATGTGTTGTGGTTGGCTAGCCAGGGTTATCCATTAGCTTTAAGAAATTTTAATGTTCTCTGAGTAGCCCAGTAAGCCTGCAAATAGAGCCACTTCTCGTCACTCCCTACCACTTGAATGCCCTTTGTGGCATGGTGAGAGGTGGCTCTATTCACAGGTTACAGCTCATTCAACAGTGCATGGCTTAGACTGCTCATTAGATTCTGGAAAACGCCTGAAGGGTTCGATTTTAAAAGCAATCCGTAGAGGAATCCAGAGGAATCTATAAGTATGCAAAAAAAATTTGCAACCCAACACGAACTAAGCTGGTCGTGAGGTTTGCATTTTGCTCCGACCAGTGTTGCGGCAGAAGTTTGCAAAGTCGCACGCAAAGGAACATCCGGTTTGGCTGTAATAGATGTATAATTCTCCCAAGACATATTTCTTTCTTGTTCTGTGCTGCACTCACATTATCTTGGCAGTCCAATTTTCAAATTAAATGTGTTCAAATTAAATGAGTCTCATTTCTCTCGAGAATCACTAAGCAACAAAAGTAAGTAGCAACAAAAAGTTTGATTGACCATTCGCAAGGATTTGCAATTCGCCACTGAACTTCATTTTTTTAAACCAGAAGTTACAAAGGAAAGGATCCGAAATAGTTCATGGAAATAGCGAAAGTCTTACTGTTTTACAGATTCATTGTAATTACTGTACTTCTTTAACTTTCTTCATTCAGGATAAGGACAGGAGAATTGAACTTTTGAGAAGCAGGAAGAAAAAGAGCAAGAGACAGACAGTAAGTGAAATAAATTGTTGTTACATAGAAAATGTATATTATACAATGTACATGTACGCAGGAAGTGGTATTTTCCGTGAGTCCTCTATTAAGTCCTCCTCTTTTTTAGAGCAAGAAATTTGTTAACCCCTCCCGTCTCTTTTTAGCATTCCTCCCCTCTTTTTCTTCATGACCAAACCAATGTACAACAGACTGTATTAGTGTGTGCTGGTACAGTACCATAGCTTACCGTTTTCTTTAGCAATCAAAGCTTCCTATGAGCCAACTCGTGAATGTGAAACGACCTTTGGACCTTCTCTCCTATGCGTTTTGCTCCACCAACCCCCACCCTCATGGCTCTGTGTCCAACTACCCACCCTCCCCTCCCTCCAACATGTGTAAGGCAGGTGACCATTACCAAATGCATTTGGAACAGGCAAAATATATTTAAAGGGATGGTTTCACGGTTCGGCGCATGTGCACAGATTAAAATGCTTTATTCGCTTGCTTACCAATTTTATCAGTTAAAAAAACACTCACATTTACTTCAATAATCACATACTATAATTAGTCCAAACAAAACGATGGATGACCAAAATTCACAGAAACTGTCGACGGATTACACCGACAAAGTCAGCACTGAATAAAACCTTTGACCCGAAGGATTTATTCTATGCTCTGGTGACTTTCATGACGCACATTGGTATGTATAATCATCCATTCAATCAGCAACATTTTCACGGGCAAATTTGCCGCCAGAGTTTTGTACATGTACTCGCTTCCGATTGGTCTAAACAATGAATTTAAATCTGTTACGTTATAGCTAGCACATGCGCCGTACCGTGAAACCCTCCCTTTAACCCTTTTAGACCTAAGAGTGATCAGCATCAAATTTCTCCTAGTAATATTGATGCCTTATCAATCAAAAAGGTCATGAGAATTAAGGACATGATCACACAAGATGAGTTCTCTCGATATCCAAACAATTTCTCCCCACTACTTCTATAGGAAATGTATAGGACAAGAAATGTGAATTTAAATTTTGATATTGGGGTTTAAAAGGTTAATGGTCAGCAGAATTACCAAGAAATGTTTACAACCAATACATGGAAGGAAGGAAGGAGTGAAAATTTGCATGCATTGTATTTGTCCCCATCTGCCATGACTTGTTCAACACTTCACGTATGGGAAGAAACAGACTTGAGTGCACTCTACTTCCTGTTTTAGACAAGGGCAATGACTATCTGACATGGAGATCTAAGTGACATTACATGACTGTACACATTCTGTTACAAGTTATAATGTTTAACATTTTTATTCAATTGTGGGAAATTATTGAAATTAATGAATGACAAAAAAATGAGTGGTGAACTGCTTTCATTTGGTTATTATAATACAGTAAGTCCCCTCTCTACTACATGTAAGCCCCACCCCCCTCAAATGCACTTGAAATAAATAACCTGGGGGGGGGGGGGAGGTGGGGGGGGGGGGCTAATTAATAGATACTTTATGGTAGCCAGTGCAGGTAAGAGCATATGTCCAATGTTATTTCAAGCCAGTCCACAGCTTGACAATTTTTTACAAGTGCTAACGTTGTCTCTTAAAATCTTGCTTGATTACTCAAAACTGCTGCGTACATGTACAATGTACAATGCCAGTTACAACATGAATTGTCTTTATTAATAGGTGTAATAAATTGTTCAACACTTCATGTTTTGAAATTACTCCATCCAATTAATCTATGGCTATTAATTAATTATAATTTATTTATTTAGTATTTAGTTAGCTTTACTATCATAATTTTTTTGTTCTGATTTAAATTGAATTTTTCAGCCCACCCCCAATTCACTGTCAGCGGACTTCTTGTCAGTGGAAGATGATGATGTCTTATATTCAGATTTCAGTGAAGCATCTGAAATGGTTAGTTTTATGTACAACATGCTGAACTTTTAAAATAGTTTTTTACTCAACTTTTTAAAGTGCCTATAACCCCAAAATTATTTTTTGCTTAAAAAAATCTTACTATTTTTCTGAACAAAATGCTGCAAAAAATTTTGATTTTGCTTAAAACCCTGATTTTATATTGCCTGCCAAAGTTCGGCTTTTCAAAATTCCCGCCGCGTTTAAAAAGGCTGGGACCGAGTGATGTCACGGAAGTATGTTTCCCGTGGCGTCATCTGGTGTTATCTCAGTCAAGATACCCGGCAGTCTGTAATTTTTATCGAATTTACACGAAATATCTCGTTTAATTCTTTTGAGAATAGTCGATCTGTGTTTAGAAATATCGAGTGATTTCAAATATTATCTCGGCTTTGAAGTTAAAGAAATTGTCTAGCTTGGGCACACTATAAAATCTTGAAGGTTTTGGAATATCTCCACAAAAATTATCACTGAAACCTCTCAAGAGTATTCAATCTTTGTTCAGAAATGCCAAGCGATTCTTATTGATGTTTTCGTTTTGTAACGGACGAATTCTCCGAGCTTGGGCATACTATAGAATCTCGACTGACGGCATGGTTTTCAAAATACTAGATCATGACCTGGCAGTCTGAAATTCTTACCGTTTTTTCACGAAAATGTTCAGCAGAATTTTCATTCGAACCTGCTGAGTGTACTCAATGTCTGTGAATAAATACCAAGCAACTTCTGAACATTGAATTGTACTGAATTGTACACTTCGCCCCGGCATGGATACACATATTATAAATAATAAATACAACAGAATGCGATGGCGGAAATCCGCCCTGGGTCGTCTCACATCTTTACTCGATAGTGTATAAACTGAGAGGAACGTGTGTCGAAACCATTGAGAGATTTTTTAGTAGGCCCAAGCTCGACAATTTCTTCAAATTCGAAGCCGACTGTTCAAAAGCTGTCTCATCACAATTTTGACACATTGCTTTTTGCCCTTTTAATAAATGGCTTAAAGCTGTATAAGGCTTTAGTCAGAAATGATTCATAACATACATCAATCAAACCTGCTAAAAATGTCCTTCTCTAAGCAAGTCAGTCTGGTGGGCCAATTTTGTTCAGTATGGTGTATCTTTAATTAGTGAAAAGTGCCTGGTGTGCAATGCTAACTATGGAAAGTTCTCCATGTTTCATACATCCGTCTGAATTTAATTGTAGCCAAACTACCCAGTCCATCTGTACCAAGCTAGGTTATAGTAGCTAAAGCTATCGCCAGTCAGAATGCCAAATTTATGACAGGCTGTTATTTGCAGCCTTGTACATGCTGTTAGCCATAACATTCACAGTGAGGGTATCACATACCTGCCAACTCTCCTGGTTTTCCCAGGAGTCTCCAAGTTTTTCATCAAATCTCCTGGTCTCCTTCGGGTGATTTTCGGAGAGTGTTCAGACATTGTCGAAAATGACATTCTTTATACAATGCAAAGATTTCTAGACATCTCCAGATTTCCTGTGTATACCCTGGGGGTTGGCAGGAATGGTATCAGTTCTTTAACTTCTTGACATTATGCTTTAACCCTTCCACTCCCTGAGTCAATTATGGAGACATGTAGTCTAGTTCTAACTTTAAAGTCTGTGCACGAAATCCTATGGTGTGACCATTCAAATGAAACCTCTTTGGCAGCACTTTCACATTTAATTTTGTTTTCCAGTATTATTCAAAATTTTAAATTTGAGACTGTTCTTGAATTTTGATCTTGGGCTCTCTTGGGTTCAAGATATAAATACAGGCTGTAATTCAGTGGAAAAATTCCTACAGTATTAAATTACAACCACATGTACATGTATTCAAATAATGAAACCTGTTGCTTAGTGCATTATTTAATAGTACGTTCTTAAAGCCATCTTTCAGTGTTTCAAAATGGAATATTTGTCACATTACAGAAATAGCTAGCTTGGTCTGTTTTGATACTAAAGAGCTTGTAATCGATATGTTGTTGTTAAACACAAAATGTAAACATTGACATTCCTGGTGACTAATAAACCATGTCATGACAGCAAAAAAATGTGCTCATTTGCATAAAAACTGTTTGGTTTAAAACTTTGAAAGTTGTGATCACTCCTTGAGGTAAAGTTTACTATAATTTGAACTAATATTGTTAATTGTAAAATACTGCATCTACAAGTTAGCTTCTTGTACTAGTACCCCACATGAAACTAATTAGAATCTTCATCGTACTTAACTCAGGAATTTTGAGATGATCTTTATTTTTACAAGCACAATCACAGTTCACCATTCCTTTGTCTCCAGACTTTGCCAAAAAGCTAAATAATTGCTCAAATCAAGCTTTTATGGGTAATGTTGCAGTGATAATGTTTTGACTGCAACACATGTAGCATGGCAATGATTTTAGGAGGTATTGGTTTGATCAAGATGAAATCACCTAGTCTTCCAGATGTGTATTTAGTTTTGGATTTGGGTCACTGACTCATGATTTGTAACCTTGTGTATTTTCATGTAATATGTTTCAAATGTTGTGATTGTTACCTGACTTGCATGTTATTGTAAAATTAAAGTTATTTCTAACAGCAGTATTAAAAACAGTTGTCATAGATCCCTAGATCTGAAGGGAGTGAAGTTTTGTAGAGTATCATCATATCAATAGAAATAATGCAGATTTTCTGCAGTATATGTTTTAGCATTGTCTGAGCCATACATGTATGTCAACATGGACTCCAAGGTTATGGTTGTAAACAAATTCTTTGTTCCCAGCAGAAGAAGTAGTGAAGCAACTGTGATAATTAGATAGATCATAAACTAGCTAATTTAGTTTGGGATCACCAGTGTGAGTCCATCAGATCTCCATTCACTTTGACAGCAAGAACTTTATAACTTCTTTATGCAACCTCCGCTTTTCATTGGTATCAATACTATACAATGTAACATGATCAATGTTTCTAATAATCGTGGCTAATACATGTACAGTGTATGTAGCAAGGGAAATTCAACTTTTGTAGGGGACTATTAGTCAACAAGAACCATTTGACAACGTGATCACTACAGATGAATACAAACTGACTTCACAGTTAATTAAAAAATTAAAAATTGAACACTTACACATCAGTTGGAGTCCATCAGACTTCCATTGTTTTCATCAGCAAGTTATACCTTTGCTATACAACCTTTTTTTCAATGGTGTCACATACAATAAAATTTATGTAACATGTTAAAAGGTTGATTATAATTTTGTTGGTAACTGCTAGTCAGTATTAACATGTGGAACCATTAATTTTGTAAAAGCGATCATGTGGATCTGATTTAATTTCATGATCAATTAAAACATTAATTAATAATTGAACACATTTTACACCTTAGAACTTTTAATGTCTAAGTATAACCAAACTTTGTTGCTACGCTCCTTGATGCTGTAATGGTGTGAGAATTCATGTTTACATGATGCCACAATATTTTTTTTCAAAACAAATTTCTTTTTTATCTGCAGTCATCAAGTGATGATGTGGACAGCAAGAGAATCAAGAAGCTTGCAAAAGAGTTGTTAGCCTTAGAGCGAGCCTATGCACTTCTCCAAGCTCATGTTGGTAGCGCTGTAGATGCCGAGAGAGATGAAATGGTAATAAAATAATAAGTAATAATTTGATTCAACTCTCTCCACGACCAGAGTCATCTTGAGTCATTTAACATGGTTGTAATTTATGAGTCTTGGTAATAATTAATGTTCACGAGTAATCTGGCCATTCAAATGAAAACTACAGCTGTACTCAGCAGTACTTTCATATAATAATGTACTAATCTAATTTTCAAAAACATTTTATTCGCACATTTGATACCGGTAAATAGAATGTTCAAACTAGGCATACATGTTGTCTTACATAATTTTGTAGGTGAGAAGTTTTCTCTTCAGTTAAAGGGATTTATGGTTCGGCGCATGTGCACAGATTAAAATGTTTTATTCACTTTCTTACCAATTTTATCGGTTAAAAAAACACTCACATTTACTTCAATAATCACATACATGTAAGTCCAAAAAAAGCGAAGGATGACCACAGAAAGTTTCAACGGATTACACTGACAAAGTCAACACTGAATAAAACCTAGCTTTGACCCGAAGGATTTATTCTATGCTCTGGTGGCTTTCATGGTGCACATGAGTATGACTGTATAATCATCCATTCAATCAGCAGACTGAGCGTGACATTTTCACAGGCAAATTTCCCGCCAGAGTTATCTACTCGCTGCTGATTGGTCTAATTAATGAAATTAAATTGCTTACGTCATAACTTGCACATGCGCTGAACTGTGAAACCCTCCCTTTTATATCAAAATTAAATACTTCGTATATATAATGATTACGTTAATAATAGTTATTATCATTTGATTCATTTTTTCTTCCTCTTCATTGGCCGAGAGCCCACCATGTGACCTGGGAATAACTGCCTACGAATAATTCTGCTCATCTGCACAACGATGCAAAGTTGTTTTCCAGCGAATAATATAATGTTTTGCTCTCATCCTCCACAATGGCAGCCCCATTTCTGCTCTGTTTTAGCAGTTATGAATATTAAAGTGCCTATATCACCCCTAGAAAGTTATTTTCAGAATCAACTACCGGTATATGTACATTGAATAGTTGAATGGTAAAATATTTCTTGTTTTGAACATCGCATTTGTGAGTTATAGAGATTTGAATTTACAAAATGCTATTTAGATGACGTCAAGCCATTATTTCTACGCCAATTTTCAATGCGCAGTTTACAGCTTGAGGATAGTTAATTTCTATTGATAAATACTAAAAATAAACTGTGGATAGTCAATTATTGATTCGTAAAAAATATTACTCGGAGGTTAAAACAAGTAGTTGTATAATAAATGATTCCCGGGTTGACGTCATCTAATTAGCATTTTGTAAATTTATTCAAATCTCTATAACTCACTAACACGACGTTCAAAACAAGAAATAATTATTTTACCATTCAACTATTTAATGTACTGTACATAGAGTTGATTCTGAAAATAACTTTATCGGGGTGATAAGCACTTTAAGTTGAAAAACAAACTTGGTGATCGAATGATAAAACAATTATTGAAGTCAGCTATCGCAAAATGCATGATTTGTCAGTGTCTCGCAGATCAATTATTTGCCTCAGCCTTCGGCTTTGGCAAATTATTGATCTACTCGCCACTGACAAATCACAATATTTTGCTCAACCTCGTCCAATAATTGCATGATTTGTCAGTGTCTTGCAGATCAATTATTTGTCTCGGCCTTCGGCTTTGGCAAATTATTGATCTATTCGCCACTGACAAATCACAATATTTTGCTCAACCTCGTCCAATAATTGATGATTATTTTTTAGCTGTATTGACAGTTCTATTTTATTTCTGCAGGAGAAACAGCAGCTTCAGTCAGACTTGATTGAAAGCCAGACGAGAATTCATGAGCTTGAGCGAATGATGGATGAAGGTGGACAGGTAAACATTGTCACTTGTTTTTCTTTTGCATGGCTGTCTTTTGAAGCCCATAAAGAAAATTTGTTTGGATAACTGGATGACATTGTGTAGTCATTTCTAAAGATTGACATGGACTGTGTTATTCTTTACATGTATGCTCTTGGCCTAGGCAGTTTTAAGTAGTTCAGTGTTAAAAACCTTAACCTTAGAAGTTGGCTGTCTTCAGGCCTCAACAGACACTCCTGTCTGTTAACGTTTTGCAACCATACAATGCATGTGTTTGAGCTTAACAGCTGAGCCCACCACTTACATGGCAACATCTGACCGAAAAACTACACTGTATCATCAGCTAACACAAACTCAGTCAAATGATCATAATTATCATCAACTAACATGAAAATTGTGAAAATGTATGAAGTGAACGGTGATGTGTGATAAATGTAGATAATGGCAGTTGATGATATTTTGGTTCAAATAAATTTATGTGAGTGCAAGTTTGAACTACACGTTGTATTGCCAACTACATGTATCATGTAAGTTATTATTGACTACAGTTGTATCATTCACCATTTGTTTGAGTCCTTAGTTTTTGTCAACAGACAAGTAATGATTTTATGCTTACAGGGTACTCGGTCAGAGGAATTGTCTCAAATCCAGGCAGACAACAAGGCTCTATACCAAAAGGTATTGTACACCTGTAGATCATTAAGAATAACTTTGATGAAAAGTTCTACCATTATTTGACCATGTAGTCGACAAGGTGTGTTTGAACTGACTATCGCTCACAGAAAACAAGACATACATGTACAGTTAGTGAAAAATAATATTTATTCACTATATTAATTGATATTAATAGTTTTTATTAATATTAATAAAAATATTAATAGTGTAAAAATAATTTTAATGACAGTTGGAAACTAAATAATTATCTTTTAGAATTTTTCAAAGTTTTTGTTTTAAAACTTTATTTTCATAACAGAAATGATGTTATGTGAAAATCATAATGATTTTGTTTGATTGATGGCTTTTATAGCTGGTGACAGCAGAGAAAGACAGAGATAAAGCACAAGCTGAACTGTCCAAGTACACAGAGGTAACTTACGAAGTGTAGAGTCTCTAGTACAATGTACATACAAGTGTAGTATTCCAGTTTTAGGTTAACATTGTGGAGTTATAGGGTGCATTTTATTCGGATATAATTCTTAAATCATGGGTAGGAAAGAGACCCTGTTAGCGAGGGGGAGGGGGGGGGGGGGGGTTGTAGAAGAGGGGGAGGGGAGGGGTTGTGGAAGGAAGGGGGGAGGGGGTTGTGGAAGGAAGAGGGGAGGGGTTGTGCATGTCCCTAGTCCATATTTCAAACCTTGTCATCTTGCAATTTTGCAATTTTGTAAGGTTTGGGTGTCGCTGTCAGAGTTTCGTGAACTACCATGCCACAAGTTACAAATTTTGCGGAATCTTTTTGTCCATCGTCATTTCATTTTGCTGATGTCGCTGTTTTTACACCATGTTGCTGGTCGGAATTTACCCTAACAGGCCTTGAGGAAATGGGGCTTGCAGTGGTCTAGCAATCAGTATATTAGGCTCAAATTCTTAGAGAAATCTAACTGCACTGTTATGCCCTTTCAATATTCAGGGTTAGGGTAAGGGTTAGGGTTAGGTGCATATATGCTAATGAGGCAATTTCTTATTGTAAACAAAGATTCAGCTATAGCTGAGTTATTTGATTTGTTGAGTCAAAGAATAAATATCCTTATATGATCTCTTAAAGGATGTGAGAGAGTTGAAGGATCAAAGGGATTTGCTGGAGTTTGAACTAGAGGAAATGTCACAGTTATCTGTAAGCATACATTTACAACTGTACTTTAAATATTGCATCACTGAATTAGAATGTGTATGAAAGTTGCAATTAATTTTGCAGACATAACCATTTCCACCATCACTGTCATCATCAGCATCATCATTATCGTCACTATCATCATCATCATCATCACCATCGACGTTGACTTCATAATCTTCATCATTGTCACCACCCCTTCCATTATCGTTAGCGTCATTTCTTGTGACACAGCATTTTAACCATAATCATTCATTCGAATCAATTGATAATTAACAATTATTGGATGAGGTTGAGCATGATAGCGATAATTATCAAGGCCAAAGTTTGTGTTATCTGCTGAAGCCGAAGGCTGAGGCGGATAACACAAACTGAGGCCTTGATAATTATCGCTATCATGCGAAAACCGAATCCAATAATTGTTTTATTATGCATATTCCTGAGCTGCACTTGTAAAGACAAGAGCGCGCACAAAAAAGTGATCAATGCACAGCAGTCAACTTGTAAGTAAACAACTTACGTCACTTCACCATGCATAAAACTATTGTCTGTAGGTATGATGTCACTTCTACATATATAAAATTCATTGTCTGTAGGTATGACGTAACAGAAACAGCAAGCAATAATTAGCTGCGTGCTATAGCCAATCAAAATCGAGCTAGTGACACCAATGTATAATAATTCAAATTAACTGCTCTTAGTTTATCTGTAATAATTATTAACAATGTAGTTATTATTTTATAATCAGACTGCGGGATCTGAAGACTGGGATTCCAGAAGACCCAGAAGTACATGTAGCCTTGACGCATTTCCTACTCCAAGAAAGGTAGTGACATGTTGGATTGGTGTGTTCTACATGTAGTATCTTATACTTCACACCTGTTATAGTTCGGGATTGGTCAATTTAGCTGGGAATTTTTTCCAGGAATGTTTCAACTGACCACAGTGGATAGAGCATTGCACCGGTATTGCGAGGTCATGGGTTCGAATCCTGTTCAAGCATGAATTTTTTTTCAGGTTGCTTTTTCAACTGCTTAAGTTGATAGCACACTGCGAAGATCAAATTTCACCCATGTTTCATTTATATGATTTTCATATAATTATTCATATTGAAAATTCATGTATTTCACTATCAGGTATGACACAAACTCACAATTGACTACAGTATCTATCCATATGGCTAAGGCTTGGTAGCTCAGTGGATAAAGCATTGCACTGGTATTGCGAGGTCATGGGTTCGAATCTCATTCAAGCCAGAATTTTTTTCAGGTTGCTTTTTCAACTGCTTAAGTTGATAGCAAACTGCGAGGATCAAACTTCACCCATGTTTCATCCACAGTCCACATATATGATTTTCATATAATACATGTATTTATGTTCATGACCACTTAATACTGATGTAGTACTAAGTGAGCTAAAAGCCACACAATAATTTCGTTTAGGGTTATGTTTTGAGTTGAGCCTCTCATGAACTATACATTTTTCTTTGTTTATTTAGGACAATGACACTGGTGATCTCTCTTTAGAAGAAATCAAGGCCTGTCTCGAGGAACTGGAGACAGAGAAAGTGAGTTATTAAAAATTTTTCCTTTCCTTTATGTGTGCACTTACTAACTTATAAATCATACATTATTTTCTTTCTTTTTAGGAAAACGTGTTGTCTCCATTGCAACAAAGTGCACTTAAACAAGCCAGAGTGATGTTGGAATCCATGGCTGAGGTAAGAATAGTGCTTTTTAAATTAGGTACATGTACATGTAACAGTGTTCCTCCTAAATAGAACGATATAATTGGTATTCTTTGCGTCTGACAATGTGTATTTCTTTATTTACATGGAGATACCACCAAGTCTCAGACACACAAATCGTTCCGAAAATAAGCCCTCCCAAGTACTGCATGAGGCCATGGGCCTATCAGATTAGCCTTCAACTACAAATGTTATAAGCTTTGTATGTAGGCAGGGTTGTAATCGGATGACTCATAACATCTTCAGTATTGTTACTGGTAAAGGGCAGCATGCTGTGTATAGTGTGTTCCTATTGTTCCTATTGCAATATTATAAAAACAATGAACTTTCATCTTGAAATTTTTCTGTTACAAAATCTTCTTAAACTTGAAGCCCAACCCCAGGATTTTTGTTAGAGCAGGGACACCGGGACTTTTAATCAGCGATTTCAATTCTTGTCTCAGCTATTTCTCAGGAAAATGTGCTAAGATACTTATTAAAGAACTGCTAATAAAAGTTGATGTTTTATTGATCTTTATTACGAGTGAATAAAATTGTGCTTCGTTACTAATGCCCCTTTCATAGAAGTTAAAACAAAGACCCAAATTGTTTAGAAATGGCCTAAAATGCACACTCTGGGCCTCAAAACGTTTCTGGGGGAGGCCCCCATATCCCCCACTGGTCCAAGAGGGCACCCCCTCTCCTACACCTACCCTGAATTGGAACTGCATGCCAATAAATGGTCCCGGTTATTGCAAACCTTAACAAAAACCCTGTCCAACCCATTTTGAAATGCAAAATTCCATCTAATAATAACATCCTCAGAAAATAAGCCCTCCCCATACATAAACTCTCTGGAAAAGTCCTAGGCTTGAACTTTTACAGTTTACAACAATTGACACACAGAAAATGAGACGAATGATTGTTATATTTTGCTTTTATTGTTTCTATTCATGCAAAATAGAAAATCAACCACATGGAGTTCACTGAATCTGCCTTAAGGGACAAAGTGCGAGACCTGGACTTAGGCGTAAGTTAATGAATCAAACCTTATGTTCTCTTCATTGCATTAACCTAATGGTGAACAGCATCTATTTTTCCCTGGAATAGTGAACTCTATCTAAGCTGGACACCCTTGGGACCAGCTCAAGCTGTTCGCCTTAGACAGGTGTCCGCTTATGGAGAGTTCAGTTACAGACAAACACGTGAAATTCGGCCAGAACCAGCCAGTCACTGATATCTGCCTTAGAGAGGTGTCCACATTGCATGGGTGTCCGCCTTACAAGGGTGTCCACCTTACAGGGGTGTCTGCCTTACAGGGGTGTGCACCCTACAGGGGTGTCCGCCTTAGAGAGCTGTCCATCTGCCTTACAGAGGTGTCTGTCTTACAGAGATGTCCACCTTACTGGGGTATCCACCTTACAGGAGTGTCCACCTTACAGGGGTGTCTGCCTTACAGGGGTGTCTGCCTTACAGGTGTGTCCACCTTAGAGAGGTGTCCACCTTACAGTGGTGTCTGCCTTACAGGGGTGTCTGTCTTACAGAGGTGTCCACCTTACAGGGGTGTCCACCTTAAAGGAGTGTCCACCTTACAGGGGTGTCTGCCTTACAGGGGTGTCTGCCTTACAGGGGTGTGCACCCTACAGGGGTGTCCGCCTTAGAGAGCTGTCCATCTGCCTTACAGAGGTGTCTGTCTTACAGAGATGTCCACTTTACTGGGGTGTCCACCTTACAGGAGTGTCCACCTTACAGGGGTGTCTGCCTTACAGGGGTGTCTGCCTTACAGGTGTGTCCACCTTAGAGAGGTGTCCACCTTACAGTGGTGTCTGCCTTACAGGGGTATCTGTCTTACAGAGGTGTCCACCTTACAGGGGTATCCACCTTACAGGAGTGTCGACCCTACAGGGGTGTCCGCCTTACAGGGGTGTCTGCTTTACAGTAGTATCCACCTTACAGAGGTGTCCGCCTTAGATAGGTGTCCGCCTTACAGGGGTGTCTGCCTTATGGTGGTGTCCACCTTACAGGGGTGTCCACCTTACGGGAGTGTCCACCTTACAGGGGTGTCTGCCTTACAGGTGTGTCCACCTTAGAGAGGTGTCCACCTTACAGTGGTGTCTGCCTTACAGGGGTGTCTGTCTTACAGAGGTGTCCACCTTACAGGGGTGTCCACCTTACAAGAGTGTCCACCTTACAGGGGTGTCTGCCTTACAGGGGTGTCTGCCTTACAGTAGTGTCCACCTTACAGGGGTGTCCGCCTTACAGGGATGTCTGCCTTACAGTAATGTCCACTTTACAGAGGTGTCCGCCTTAGATAGGTGTCCACCTTACAGGGGTGTCTGCCTTATGGTGGTGTCCGCCTTACAGAGTTGTCCCCTTTACAGGGTTGTCCACCTTACAGGGGTGTCTGCCTTAAAGGGGTTCCGCCTTACAGGGGTGTCCGCCTTACATGGGTTTCCACCTTACAGGGGTGACCGCCTTACATGCATGTCCGCCTTAAAGAGGTGTCCAGCTTACAGGGGTATCTGCTTTAAGAGTTGACTGTATGCACTTAATGTTCACATTTAAAATAAATTGTTAAATTTTCTTGATCAGTATTAACAGATTTCCTTATCAAATACTAATTAAAAGAAATATTAAGACTAGAAAGAAGAATTCATTGCAACTACATTGTAATCTTCATAGGGAGAATCCGCAAGTCTAAAAATGCAGTTTTCACTTTTCAAAACCAAAACTAGGACCATTCAAGTGAAAGTTGCCACGTCCAGTCTTTATTATGTTGTACAAGGTGGCTCTTTTGTTTAAGTCCGTGGATGAAATCCTTAAGCATGATCAATCAAATGAAAGCCATTGAGGAGTACTTTCCTATGGTGCTGTTTCTTATGCCATACATTTGATGAAATCCTAAAGTGTGACCATTCAGATGAAGGCTATTGAGCAGTACTTATGCGTTATTGTACTATTATTATTTTATCTCAGGTCTAAGTAAAATATCGTTATTTTTATTGTGTGCTTTCTTTATTTAGTACAACAGTGAATCCTTGAGGTCAGAATTTGGAGAGTCAAGTCGTCTATCGATGTTTACATACGATAAAGAAACTCTTACAGATCTGCAGTGGGTCGAACTTGAGGACATGGAAAGGTTCTACAAACAGCAACAGATTGAAACCCTGGGGCACTTGAAGCGAGCGGATACAGACATCCCAACAGAAGACACGTGCTGTATGACTGATTTGGTCTGGGAGGACTTGGTTAGCATGGAAAGCATTTATAGGAAGCACATGAATGGATTTCCTGATGGCAACGGAGAGCATGATCGCCAGGATAAAAGGGAAGATAAAGAATGCATGACTGATCTTGCTTGGCAAGAGTTAGCAGACTTAGAAGAAAGTTATAGAAATTATTTGGAGGATCACACAGATGGAAACCGTAAGGGAAAAGGTGAGATAAAAGCAGTAGATAATCAAACAATGACAGATCTTGATCTTGAAGAACTTGAGGAATTAGAAAGTAGCTATCAAATGTATCTTGAAGAAAAGGTGTCAGTGCAATCAAGGAAGGATACAGAAACAATGACAGATATGATTTGGGAAGAAATTCTTCAAAGGACAAACGATGAGATTTATTTGATTTTTAGCAATGAGGTTAACGAAAGGTCGAAGAAAAGGGAAGGTGATACGACTGAAGTAGGTGTTATGACCGATCTTGTTTTGTCAGAACTTGTTAAAATGGAAGATAGGTACTGGGAGTATATTGACAATGAGTCGAAGATAAACGTGCAGAAAGAAGAGCCTGTGGAAACCTTACCTGAAATTGTGCTGGATACATTTCCTGAAGATGTAACGAATACAAAAGATGAATACGCGATGACAGATTTGAAATGGGATGACATTGTCGACTTGCAAGACAAGTGCTATGATTATGAACGTAATATACAAGAACTTGAGAGCAAAGCTGCCCACTTTGAAGTAGAGAAAGACGAAAAGGGCAGTTGTACTGAAATGACGTTTACAGAATTGACATTTGATGACCTGGTCACCTTGCAAGACAAGTGTCGTGGTTATGAATGTGTTATAAAGGAAATGGAGACGAAACTTGCTCGTTTTGAAATCGAGAAGAACGAAAAGGGGAGTTGTACTGAAATGACGTTTACAGACTTGACATTTGATGACCTGGTCAACTTGGAAAACAAGTGTCGTGGTTATGAATGTATTATAATGGAACTGGAGACGAAACTTGCTCATTTTGAAATCGAGAAGGATGAAAAGGGCAGTTGTACTGAAATGACGTTTACAGACTTGACATTTGATGACCTGGTCAACTTGGAAAACAAGTGTCGTGGTTATGAATGTATTATAATGGAACTGGAGACGAAACTTGCTCATTTTGAAATCGAGAAGGATGAAAAGGGCATTTGTACTGAAATGACGTTTACAGACTTGACATATGATGACCTGGTCAACTTGGAAGACAAGTGTCGTGGTTATGAATGTGTTATAAAGGAACTGGAGACGAAACTTGCTCATTTTGAAATCGAAAAGGGCAGTGGTACTGAAATATCCCTGCGAGATCTTGCTAATGCCAGATTCAGTGTCGAGATGAAAGACGCAGAAACCATGACAGGTGTACCAGAAGATGTTATAGACAACGAAGGTCTACCGGAGATCGTCCTGGCAACCTTTCCAGGTGAAATACAGACAAAAGACGAGTGTGACATGACGGAAGGTGTCTGGGATGAGGTGGTGGATCTTAAAAACACTTACCAAGATTACAGACAGAACTTGGAAGAGATGAAGCAGAAGCTTGCACAGTTTGAAGTCGAAAAAGATGACAAGGAAAGCATTACTGACATAGCCATGCAGGACCTTGCAGACTTGGAAAGCTTGTACAGGGAGCATTTGCGCGAAGAAGATTCAGATTCAAACTCTTTGCTGAGTCATCCCGAAAAGGAATCCAAAGAATGCATGACTGAACTTACGTTTATCGAGATTACAGAGCTGGAGGATTTCTACATTGAGAATGCAGCGCGTCAGATGGCTGCTTCTCCCGTGGTGGAAAAATGGGAGCAGGAAAGCATGACTGATATCACTCTGGATGACATGCAGTACTTGGAGGGAGCTGAAGATCTATTTAGACGCAGCGGCGGTGCTGCTGAAAAAGACGAAAAATATACAGCAACAATGACAAAGGAGATGCCCACTCAAGGTGAACTCCTTCAAGTTGCGGAGAGGGTCGAGGTAGACACCATGACGGAGTTAACTATTCCTGACCTTGAGCTTCTGGAGGTGACTCAAGAACGTCACCGAGGCTGTCCTGTACAAGCACTGGGTACCTTTGGCAAAGAAGACAGGAGTGTTGGTACAGAGTTGACGGCCGAGGATCTGAAATACTGGGAAGACGTTGAAGCAGCTCACGAAGAATGTTTGCTTGACAGAGAAGAAAATGAAGGCAAAGCTGGAAGAGACAATGAAGAAAAGCAAGATGCAGAAATGATGACTGAATTTACAATGATGGATTTGTATTATTTGGAGGAGGTTGATGCTGCACACGAAGAATGTTTGGTTGACAGGGAAAATGAAGGGAAGGTTGATATTGAAAAGCTTAGTGTCGAGGTGATGACAGAAGTGTCTCTGTCTGATCTACAATACCTGGAAGATGTTGAATCAGCTCATGAAGAGTGCCTTGTCGATAGAAAAGAAGACTTTGAAGCCAGTGATGTCGAGAAACAGAATGCTGAAATGATGACTGATTTGACTGTTTTAGATCTGCAGTACTTGGAGGAGGTTGAGGTGGCTCATGAAGAATGCCTTGTTGATAAACAAGAAGAGTTGGATGGGAAAAATATTACAGCAGAGAAGGAAAGTGCAGAAAGTATGACGAAGATGACAATGTTAGACCTTCAGTACTTGGAAGATAAACAGGAACAGTTAGAATCCAGAAGTGTGGATAAACAGAATGCTGAAATTATGACGGATATGACAATTGCGTATCTTCAGTATTTGGAAGATGTTGAAGCCACACACGAAGAACACCTCACCGACAAACAAGAAGAGTTGCAACATGTAAGCATGGGAAAGGAGAATGCTGCAGTTATGACCGATTTAACTGCTTCAGATCTTCAGCACCTGGAAGATGTTGAAACTGCGCACGAAGAATGTTTACTCGACAAGGAAGTGGAATCAAATGTTCAAACAATTGACTCTGAAAAGCAGAGTGTTGGTACCATGACAGACATGACCAACCATGATCTAAGAAGTTTGGAATCAACTGCTTCTGAAAAAGAAAAGACCAAAACACCAAAATTCTTTAGGAGAAGATCAAGGTCGTCATCTTTAACCGATCATCACGATCATCATCATCATCATCATAAAAATACCATGACTGAAATTACGAGCAACATTCTCGATTACTATGAAGATATCGAAGTTCTCTACAAAGAAAGTATGGTTGAATTTGACGAGTTTAAGAGATTGCATTCTGCGGAAAAAGAAGAGAAAGATGTCATGACAGATGTGACTATTGAAGATTTAGAACTTCTTGAGGAAGAGCGTCTCCGTCTTGCTAAAGAATCCCTTGATGCTAACGAGGACGAAAAGGAGACAGAAGATAAAGAAACAATAACAGAGTTATTGCGCGACGATTTGGAATACTTGATGGAGGTGGGAAGCTTGTACAAGGAGGGTAATAGTGATCAAGAATCTAAGATCCTGGTTCCACAAAGTGATGAAGAGACAATGACAGAGGTTTCATTATCGTACATTGAGCATTTGGAGGAAGAGCTGGCTCGTTTGCAGCATTTGGAATCACACGAGAGAGATTCATCTTGGGTTTTTATTGAACCGGAAAAAGAGGACAAAGATGTGACAATGGCTGGGATGATCGAATCTGAGCTGCAAAACCTGAAAAAAGTTGGAGCTCTCTACAATGGAAATTTAACTGCACCAGCGGAAATTACAAGTAAGGCTAATGCCGAAGTCATGACTGATCTTACAACGGCTGACCTGGAATACTTTGAGGAAGCTGAAAGTCTTTTGAAACAGATCGGTGGCGATGGTGGTGACATATCGGCAATGTTGGCACCCAAAGACGACAAGGAGATGATAACAGACCTGACAAGTTCTGATATTGACTACCTTCAGGTACTGGGAGACGTCTATAGAGGTGGTAGCAGAGAAGCTCTGGCTGAAGGTGGAGTTGATAAAGATGACAAAGGCACAGAAACAGAGCTGACAATCGCAGACATTAGAGATCTTGAGGATCAGGTCGACAGTGCAGCTGAGGTGAAGGCCATGCATCCATTCCAGGAGTTTGTTAGTGAAGACTTAAAAGCTGAAACACTTGTGGATTTACAGTCGGAATTGGATTATCTGCCAATTTTAGATGAGCCTGAGTTCATTTTGGATGAAGAAGACAGAGAGGAAGGGGAGGACATCAAGAGAGAAGAAACTGGGGTCATGACGGAGATGACAATCGCAGACATTAGAGATCTCGAGGATCAAGTTGAAAGTGTAGCAGAGATGAAAGTTGCGGCTCCTGTAAAGGAAGATTATCAATTTGAAACACTCGAGGGGTTACAAACAGAGTTGGAGTTTCTGCCAGTTTTGGATGAACCTGAGTTCATCTTGGATGAAGAAACCGAAGAGGAGGACACACAGAGACAAGTCACCGAGGCCATGACAGAATTGACATTGGCCGATTTGGAAAACCTTGAAGCGGTTCAACAACATCGCTGTGATGAAGACTTGGAGTTCCCAGAGGGAATCGAAGCAGGTGTTCAGTGTGATCTTGAAGGCCTTACCTACCTGATGCAAGAGCTGAGCAAAGCAGCAGAAGAACATGGAGAAAATGTTCCAGCGTGGTTTGTGACCGCCTTCCAAATAAGACAACCAGAGGGAGGTTTGTGCTCAGTTTTGTACATCGTGCATGTGCATGGACCAGTTTTACTCTTCACTGAAAAAGCATCGCCAGGCCGCAATGGGAAGGCATAAATATAAAATATTAAATGGTTATGTAAACCACACTCACTGTCACTGTGCATGTTAAATAAAAACCTAAATGATTGTAAATCTACAGCAGTTTTTTACCGTGTTTATGCTGTAAATGTGATAAAATAATATAACCGTTATTAATAGCTAAATGTTTAAAAGAGTCCTATGAACAATAATTTTATAAACTTCGAAACCAGACAAAACAAACTTGACTCTTGAAGCGAAGGTATAACAACTGTTTGATGCGCCTAAAGTTCGTCATTATGATATAGATAACAAAAGTTGAAATGATAATGATAATGATCCCAAAATAAAACAATAACAACCATATTAACAATAACACGTTACACCGACATAATATTTCAAACAATAACAATTAATACAAACAATTACAAACTTTGATTACTGTGTAAACGAGACCCCTCTGTTTTTCTATAAAGAAGTAAAAATTATAGAGCTTAAACATATAACAATAACTATAACAACTAAAGTTGTAACCAAATTCATTTCAACCTTAATATCTGAAAACTATACTTAAAATGTTAAGCATTATGAATAGTAATATACCAGTCATTGTTAAAAAAAATGTAAAATAGTGGTGGTTAAATGATTATTTTGGAGTATACAGCTAAACCGCATGTTGTATGTTGTATGCTTAATTGTGTGTTTCTGTCATGTGGAATGTTTTCACTTACGTCATATCAAAATTCAAAAGCATTAAACAACAGTTTTCGATTCCAAAATGTTTATGGAATTGTAGAGAGTTTAAAACTACGCATCTGGGCCAAAGTTTGAAGCGCAAGAGCATTTTGTTCAAGAGTTCTAGGCGAACGAGTATTAGACATTTTTAGTAAGAAATGTATGGAGCGGCCATCTTGGTGCCCCTCTTAGGGACACCAACGTGGCAGTCAAAAATCCAAAGTCTTAATAACACCAAAAATATCATCACAAATTATTTTATTCACTATAAGTGCCATTAAATCGGCTTATAAGCATCTGTAATTCAAAAATAACTTTCAGCTGGTTCAATTTTGTTTATTTTCACGGCTTATCCGAAATAGCGCGACGAATTGCGTGACGCATTTAAAACCTTATAAATCGAAAGCAAAACATCGTTAAAACCTGAAACTTTTTGTGAAAGATTATAACACTGGTATCCACATACCATATTTAGAAATAGCTTTGTAGGTTGTATACTTTAGATTAATTTTTTGATTTTTTATGACATCATGTGCAACCACTCTATACAATCAATTAATGTTGTTATTTCGTGCTTTTAAAGTTGTGTAGACTAAAGTTCAATTCCACGGCATGCTGTACACTTTAAATCATTGCAAAAGTTGGTTTAGGCCCTCTCCTGAATTGCAAATGACATCATCAGTTGTCTGTTTACAGCATTTCTGCTGCGCGCTGTGTTCAGTCTGTAATGCAGTTGTTTGTTAGGGCCTGGCTAAACTAGGAAACATTTTTGCGGAAACATTGTTTTCTTTAATGTGGCTAAACTGGGAAACGTATGTGTCCAAAGCAAAATCTTCGTCCAGGAAGCACGACTGTTATGGACTTGATTCAATAACATTTCCTTGCGTCCGGAAAGCAAGATTTGCATCTGCAACATACTACGATTATCAGTTGAGCAAGGCACGAGCGATGTTTGGTGATAAAGTTTTGCCGTTAAAACTACGTTGTTGTCAAGGGCAACTTGCTACGTTTCCAACGGTAACTTGTTTGTTGTGCACGTTATCATTAACTAAACGCGCGAAATAACTGATTACGTCCAATGACAGACAAGTTACCGTTGGAAACGTAGCAAGTTGCCGTTGACAACAACGTAGTTTTAACGGCAAAACTTTGTCACCAAACATCGCTCGTGCCTTGCTCAACTGATAATCGTAGTATGTTTCTCGCGCAGCAAAACTGGGAAACATTTGCATCCGTAACTATGTTTCCTAGTTTAGCCAGGCCCTTTTAATATGAATCTCCTACTTAGACTATCTAAGTCACTGTATACGTTTATTTATTCCAACAGGCTTCAACCCTGTTCATCTTGTGGTGAGAGAAAGTGATGGTGTAGATGCCTTCCCAACAGACGAACATTCGGATGTAGAATCCCACTTTGAAAATGTTCTTGAAGAGACCGCACTTGCTAACTCCCCCATTGATTTAATAAATCTTTCTGAGGATTCCCCAAGAAGCCCTCGTGACATTCCCATTGATGAAACAGCCGCCAGTTCTTGGATTGCCGTGGAAGGTGATTCTTTCTCCAAAGACGTTGGTGTTCAGTGCGATCTTGTTGACTTCTTGTCAATGTTAGAAGAGTATCAGAAAAACACAAATGAGGATGTGATGCCATGGTTTGTGTCAGCCATGAATATGTCACGAGATGACACAGGTATGTTGATGGCTTTTGTCAGTGCTGTTCCGACCCTTCCACTCAAAGATGTTGGTACCGGATGCAATAAACAGACAACTATAAATTGGGCTATTATCCTTGTCTCCAACTGTTTTTGAAATTTGGATAAAAGTTTGACGTATGCAACATTGCATGTTCTGGGCGAAATAAGTTGCTGTTGAAAAAAGAAGAGAATACTATATAAATATATAAAAACCAACGCAAAGACTTTTTGTGCACACGTCGCAAAATTTTAAGCAACGTTTTTAGCGTGTTACTGGACAAGTTGCAAGAGCCGTTAGGAGACAAGTCGCACGAAGGTTGCACCGTGAAATAGTACCATTCAGTGAACACAGTCGAACCTCCGCTAACGGACACTTCCCGTTGGCGGACACCTCCCATAAGCGACTGCGAACCTCCCATAAACGGAGGTTCAAACTACGGGAGGTGTCCGTTAGTGGAGGTTCGACTGTAACCGATTTAAATGGCAAAACTGGACGTTCTCTTGAAAGATCACTCCATATAATTTTTGGAATAAAATACAAAGGTTGCCAATAATTATTTTGCAGGATATGACCCAGTGCAAGTGGTGTTGAGGAAACGCAGTGATTCCAGTCCTGTGCAAGATGATAGACAGAGCACCAGTCTCGTGGTGGAATTGTCACGCCCTCCACCACCCCCCAGGGATTCTACGTTCACTGTTGACTTTCCACCACATGAACAACTGGAAGACCACCAGTCTGAGTTTCCTGAAGGTATTTAAAGTGATCTTTAATCGAATGGTACAGTCGGATACACTTGTTTTTAGAATCTCTATCACGAGAGAACCCATCAAAAATATAATCTGAACTCCTAATAAACACAAGGGTCGCCTGTGACGATGATACTCGTTGCTGTCTGAGGATTGGGTGTTGCGGGGTTCAACTCCTTCACATTTAGGCTCATCCTCGGTGTAAAAACCTGCCAAACTCACGAGTGACGTAAAACAACGAAAACAAAAGGTACTGAAACAATAGAGTGCAAGACAACAAAGGTAGAAGAAAAAGAAAAAACTCAGGTTTTCACACCGAGACAAACCCCACATTTAGGATTCAAAAAGTGGAAAGCATTTCAGCTAATACTAAGAGGATAAGTATTAAAACCCATCACTGCTGACAGTGTGTGATTTTCTCTGTATTATGCAGTGATGTCAAAAATGATATCTCCATTCATCAAAGTCATGAAACTGTATATCCCGCATTCACAGTAATTTAAATGATACCTGTAAAAAAGAAGACGTCGATCAAACTTATAATTTTATCTGTTTTAAGCTGATTCACCTGATCCCCTGTTCACATCTCAAGATGGAAGCGACAGCGTTTTTAACCGAACAGACGAATCAATCATCCCTCCTAACAATACAGAGGAGAGCGATGTATTAACAGACATGCCACAAAGTAGTAGCGCTGTAAACCGGTTTGACCGGTTTTTGAAGGAAAGAAAGGACTCAGAGTTGTTGAATCTGCAAGTGTTGAAAGAAGACTTGGATAAGAGCGGCAACGAAGGCACGGTGGACGTCAAGGTAGCATCTCATTGTTTCGTTCATTCTTGTATATTCAATGCCCGTTACGACGTAGATACACTCGGATAGCCTCCTTGAACATTCCTCTCTGCTTTTTATATATATTTTCAGAGTTTGAAAGAACTGGAAGAGGAAAACGAACTTCTCAGAAGACAGTTGCAAATGTTGGAAAACACAACAGTAAGTCAATGAATGAATGAATAAATGAATGACTGCATAAGTGGGTCTTAAAAAACTAAGTAAATAAAAACTCAATTTACATGTATATACATGTATATGTTGTGGTGCAATTTTATCCTTGGTGCAAATTTGTTTCCCCTTTGTTTAAAACTCATTATCATACATTACCATAGCCAAAAACAAAGGAAAAACAAATTTGCACCAAGGATAAAATTGCACCACAACATGTACAATAATAAAAATAACAGATAATTCAAAATGTATGGTCCTGTTTACATGAAGCTACGTAATAAATATAAAAAGGCATCTACAAAAAAACGCACTTGAATCTCTCAGACGAGTTCATCGTGCCCTAGGGAGTACAAACTCGTGCCCTCGTTCTCTGAAAGCCCTCCCTCTTTTGGGGGTAGAAAGTCGTATAAGACATCACTTGTTATTGTATCAAATAGGTCCCTATCCATGGAACTGAGTAAAAATTGTCGTGAAGACTGGCATTGGTAGAAAGATGCAAATGATTTGTTCATTTTTCGTTGGAGATTCCGTTTTGAAATTTTGGACTAGCTTTCAAAGCATTTTATTTTTCTTGGAGTTTCCCGTTTGGGTAAATCTAGTCTTTTCATTCACATACCAGCCGAAATTTGTAACAAAATACTTTTAGAAAAAGACGACGCAGTTGATGTTTAAAATGCGTCGTCTTTTTTCTTAACATTATAGCCAGTTTGTTTCTATTCAGAACTTTTGTTTTTAAAGAAATGGTTCACTTCGTTAGTAAACACTCTCTCATAATTCGGAATCGTAAGAACAATATTATTTAATTTCGTACGCGGATACAAAAGTAACTCGGCGCTTCACGACCCAACGGTCATGAACTCATGTTTAACTCGGTTTGTGGAATAATGGAAAGGCTCTAGCCAAAAACGATATTTTTAGGCCAAAAATTACTTTTACATTTACCTAAAACTGACAATTGTTTGACAAGAAAGGTCTTGTCTCCGTGCAGAAAGATGAGATATTCAGCAAAATAATAGTGTCAAAAAGTCACTAAATTAAAGATGTTCTTGGCCGAAGCCTTTCATTTGTAAAAGCATAAGGTAGCGGGGCCTAGCAAGAACCTAGTAGAAGGGATATCCAACATAAGAAGTTAACTAGTTTGCATGGACTTCATTTGCTTTGTAGAATGCGGAAGAACTGGAAAATGAGTTGGCTGTTCTAAAAGAGAAAGTTGAGGTAATCAAGTTATTAAAATATAGCACTAATTATCTAAAACCGGAACATAGTTTTAATGGAGGGGGCCTAGAAAGAACCTAGTGGAATGGATATCCAACATAAGAAGTTAACTAGTTTGCATGGACTTCATTTGCTTCGCAGAATACAGAAGAACTGGAAAATGAGTTAGCTGCCCTGAAGGAGAAAGTCGAGGTAATAAAGTAATTAAAATGCATCACTAATTATCTTAAACTGGAAAACATTTTTAAAATAAGACGTAACTGTTGTGTGTTCGTTTTCAGTCGGTGAACGATTTGGAGGAGGAAAACCAATTGCTCAAAGAGGAAATTACCATTTTAAGAGAATCAGCGGTAAGAAGCTTTTTACTTTTTAATTTTGCCCTTGTTACAGTTTAAAACAAGATGTAATTGCGGGTTGTATTGTTTATATTTGTTTTCAGTCTGTGAAAGATTTAAAGGAGGAAAACCAATTGCAAAATACGGAAGAACTACAAAATGAGATAGCTGCCCTCAAGGAGAAAGTCGAGGTAATAGTGCTGGATTAAACCGGAAGAAAAATATATGTATGTTATTTTCAAGATTGTAATTGTTTGCTGTGTTTTTGTTTTTAGTCGATGGACGATTTGGAGGAGGAAAACCAATTGCTTAAAGAGGAAATTAACATTTTAAGAGAATCAGCGGTAAGAAGCTTTTTACTTTTTAATTTTGCCCTTGTTACAGTTTAAAACAAAATGTAATTGTGGGTTGTATTTTTTGTTATTTTTTCAGTCGGTCAAAGATTTGGAGGAGGAAAAGCAATTGCGAAATACGGAAGAACTGCAAAATGAGATTGCAGGCCTCAAGGAGAAAGTCGAGGTAACTGGGTGTTGGATTGAACTCGAAGAAAAATATATCTATTTTATTTTCAAGATTGTAATTGTTTGCTGTTTTTTGTGTTTTTGTTTTCAGTCGATGGACGATTTGGAGGAGGAAAACCAATTGCTCAAAGAGGAAATTAACATTTTAAGAGAATCAGCGGTAAGAAGCTTTTTACTTTTTTTTTTTTAAATTCTCCCTTGCTACATGTACAGCTATTCTTTTTTCTTAAAACAAGATGTAATTGTGGGTTGCTTTTTTTATATTTTTTTCAGACGGTCAAAGATTTGGAAGAGGAAAACCAATTGCGAAATACGGAAGAACTGCAAAATGAGATAGCTGCCCTCAAGGAGAAAGTCAAGGTAATGGTGTGATTCAAGACCCTGAATTGTTTAGTTAGATTATTGAGGGGGGGGGGGGGGGGGGGGGGGGGGGGGGAGGGATAGGGGTAGGTCCTCACACCTGCCGGAGCTTAACCCGGTTTCTGTAGCATGAAGCGACTGAGAATATTTATCACTGCCCCCGGGATGGGATGCTAGTCCATTGCAGGATTATCCCCCAGCATTATGTCACCGGTACCCATTTATACACCTGGGTGGAGAGAGACAATGTGGAGTAAAGTTTCTTGTCTAAGTAAACAGCACGACGGAAGAGACCAGGCTTGAACCACCGACCTTCAGGTTGAAAGTCTGACGTGCTAACCACTGGACCACCGCGCCTCCACTTATTGAGTTTGTCATTAAAACGAAATAGGGGTTAAACACATTACATCAAAAGCAAAAACAAAAACAAGAAACACTAGAAAGTATAAATGTGTGACAGGAGACCCTGACGGTAACAGGAAGAAGTCCTTACTGTATTTTGTGTTTTTCTTTTCAGTCTGTGAACGACTTGAAAGAGGAAAACCAATTGCTCAAAGAAGAAATTACCATTTTAAGAGAATCAGCGGTAAGAAACTTAACAAGTAAACTGCGGATGAAAAAAAAATGATCCTCGCAGTAATGTTGGCAAATTTAGCAGTTGCTAAGAAACTTGAGAACAAATTCGGGCTTGAATAGGAAAATTGTACTTTTTACGTTACTGAACTCCTTTTGTAATATTTTGTCTTTTGTAGGTATCAGAAGATATAGAGGAGGAAAACGCTTTGTTAAAAGACAAAATTAAAATGTTCGAAGAAATGGCGGTAAGCGAACATTGTCCTTTTTAACCCGTGAATACGCGCAAGCGTAATGAACGGGTTGTCGGTAACGGTGGCTAATTCACTTAATCACTCGCTCACTCGCTCGCTCGATCCATCACTCAGATGTAAACTTTTTCCGCATATCTACGTTGAAATAACAAAATTTGGCCTTGTTAATTGGCCAAATCCAAGGTGTAGAGCCGGAGGGAGCCGAAGGATGTGAGTTCGATTCTCGCCCAGGACGGATTTTTTTCTTTTTTGGAACTGAAAATTACTGGTTTTTGTTTGTGTTCGTCAAAAGTCGTTACATTTAATTATTTTCCAAATAAAAACAAACACCGCAATATTGCGTTACCGTTAGCATTTCGTATTCACAGGTTGGCTCCAGGAGCCTTTGATCTTCTGAAGGGTTGGAGACCAGAGTTTGAGAGTTTGCGAGCGACTTTCACAATGTACTTGCCAAGATTAAGCTTTTCCTTGCCCAAAAATCAACAAAATCAAAATCCCTCTTCAGCTCCCACTTAATAAAAGCTCTTATTTACTTTCTTTATCTACCTTTTTGTAGGTCGCTGAACAGGATGTCAGAGAAATTGAGAAAGAAAACGAAGAACTTAGGGAAAAAGTCAAAACCCTCGAGGAATCTACGGTATAAAACATAACATTTATCGATTTTAAATTCACAAGCGTTCAAACAAATAGCACTGCGCCCGTTTGAAATCTTCTATTGACCCTGCCCTCGCGAGGTTATGACCTCCATCCA
Source organism: Dendrophyllia cribrosa (assembly GCA_024195265.1). Lineage (NCBI taxonomy): Eukaryota > Metazoa > Cnidaria > Anthozoa > Scleractinia > Dendrophylliidae > Dendrophyllia > Dendrophyllia cribrosa. The sequence goes on from JAJLRJ010000001.1 coordinate 16,238,489, forward strand.
ATCGAGTTGTATAAGTGGGTAACAGCGAACATGATACTGTGGGGGGTTACCGTGGGATTGACTAACATCCCACAAGAGGGTGTGGGGGAGGGAATTAATGTTTCATGTAACAGGGATCGGCCGGGTGGGCTCACAAACTGACTTGTTCTTGTACCTTGCCGGCTTAGTTCACAACGTATCATGATTTGCGGCCACGGGACTCAGAATTGAGTTAATGGAACCCACATATAAGATCATGTACGTTATAAACCTCGGCCCGGTTGTTCGAAAGCCAATTAACGCTAACCCAGGATTAAAACTTAACCGAGGATTTAATTTCTCTTGTTAGAAATGTTTTCAAAAACTAATTTTAAGCTACATGTGTAGACTAGTCAAGATTCTAAACTAAAGGGCAAAAATACTTTGGTAAAAACTCCATTGATAAATTATTTAACTGGAATCAATCAACCCTGGGTTAGCTTAATCGCGCTTTGAACAACCCAGCCCTGAAAGCTAAATTTGGGCTCATCCTCGGTGTAAAAACCTGCCTAGCCTAACATTTGAAATAGGCTCCTCCGTTGGTCTCTCGCTCGATCCTGGTCAATGGACTCAGTTCCAACTGAAACTAGTCGATTATTTATAGTGGTCATATTTTCTCTTAGAATACCGAGGACCTTGAACAGGAAAATGATTTCCTTAAGAAGCAAGTAGAGATGTTGGCAACTGAACAAGAGGTGAGGCTATTTTTGGGTGTGTTGGTTGCTTTAAAAAACAAACATTTCTACTTACAAAAGGCAATCATTGCAACCTCAGATAGCGTAATAAGGCGATAAGAACATGAAGCAAAAAGTAGATAACCACATGAATCAAGTTTGTGTTTAAAAATATTTATTTAAGTCCAGAATTTGCTGTTAAAGGGGAGGAAACTACATTTTTGTGTCTTTGTTTCCAATTCCCATGCAAAAAGTTGGCGGAAATTGCACACGTCTCCCTAACTATTCTACATTCGTTTCAGAGAATGAAAGAACTAGAGGAGGAAAACGAACTGCTACAAGACAAACTCCAGGCGGTAGAACAGTCCACTGTGAGTAACGTAATCAAACACAGGACCCTGTTCATCAACCTTATCTTTAACCTGTCCTTAGATACATCGGGAAAACACAGTGTTAAACGCATTTGTTTAGCTCTGATCTTATCTTGAGTTAAGTGGCCAAAGTATATCGATAAAAGGAAGCTCTCCAGTGCATTGTCTTACTTTACCCAAAGGCTTAAATGTCACTTGTTACCCTTCACAAAATAGTAAATGGTAGCGTAGTGATGGACCAGCATCCCATCGAGGGGGAGAGATATCTCAAGCACCTGAGATCCCCATTAATGCTAATGCTATTGAATACATGTAGGCCGCATAGAATTGAATGCACGTGGGCCGCGTAGAATTGAGGCATGTGTGCCATTTGTTGCAAGTATGCCTATCTATTGCCGGAGGGCCTGGGGTGAGAAAGATGTGGGTATTCGGGTTGAGTCCGACCTATCTTACCATAACACAATGTATAATAAAAATGTTTTGAGAAGTAAATATCGTTAATGATTCTTTGTTTTTGGCTTTAGAATGTGCAAGACCTTGTAAATGAAAACTCATTGCTGAAGGAGCGAATCGAAGTTTTGGTGGAACCCGAGGTATGTGATTTAATAAGGTTCTTTCCCTGTCCAAAAGTACAGGGAAAATCCAAATTTAATTTCTCAAAAAATTGCAAAACTAATAGCATGATATAAGAAAGTACTGTCCAGTAGCTTTCAACTGCAGACTTCAAAGTTAGAGCCATCAAGTTAAAGGAACTGATCAACAGCTTTTATTTGAATGGTTTCATTTTAGGATTTTATCCACAGCATATAAGTTAATTGTAACTACCTTATACAGCAGACAGAACAAAAGGTTCAACCATAAGTACAGCTTAATAGCTTTCCGTAGTCACACTTCAGGATTTCACCCACAGACTCGAGAGTTTGAACCACCTTCTACAACATTATAAACAGCACCACAGGAAAGTTACTGCTCAGTAGCTTTCATTTGAATGATCACACTTCAGTGTTTCATCTTCAAACTCAAGTAAGAGTCACTTTGTTTAGCACAATAAACAGCACCACAGGAAAGTACTGCTCAATCGCTTTCATTTAAATGATCGCTTAATGATTTTACCCAGTCAGACTCAAAAGTTGTTTCACAAACGCTTTCGTTAGAAACATATTGTCATTGAATTCATTTATTGTTTTGTTATAGAGAGTAAAAGAACTGGAAGATAAGAACAAAATGCTCCAGGAAAAAGTGCAAACCATGGAAGAATCCTCGGTGAGGCTGTTAAACGATTAGCACTTTAGCTCTTGATGTTGGTTGGACGTTTGCTACGCATTTACAGCGGTTTTAAATTGAGTATTGTAAACCCAAAACCAAAGTAATCACTCTGGCCAATCACAACAGATGCAGACAATTCAATGAACCAATCAGAACTCGAAGCAAATACATGTAGCCGCCGCCAAGCGCGGGAAAACTCGTGCGAGCAAGTGACGATTGGTTTTGGTTTTACTTCTGATTGGTCGAGAAAGTGGCGCGAGAGTTTTTAGCCAATCACAAAGCGTAGCAATGCAAAACTAAACCAATCGCTAAATTAATTTCGACACCTAATTGAAAACCGCTCTTGATCTGCGTGTAATCGACGCACTAAATATAGACTTATTTTTCAAAACAAAATTCTGTGTTTGTGTATTATTTACTTATTTTACCTTTTTTCAGAATGTGGCTAAAGATCTTCTCAATGAAAACGCATTGCTGAAAGAGCAAATTGAAATTATGGAGGAAGCTGGGGTATGCGAATCTGTGCAAACAGATATGAAGCTGGTGTTAGTTCAAGGGACAATGTCCCGGATGTTGTATCGTGTTTTTATTAGTACGGCCAAGAGCTTGGTATAGCTTGGTTATTATCTTGAAAAAGGAGGATAAAATCGCCAAAAGCGTTAAAAGGGGAGAAATATAAACTAACAAGAGGCTACCCGTAGCCTATACTCGTACCGGTAATGTACGTTACTCGCGGGGAACACTTACGTAACACAACAAGCAAATAAAACCAAAATTAGTTTCGCTTCTGCTTGCATCCGTGCGTATTCTCGTACCCAGAACTAATGCGATGCACAAATAACAGACGAAAACAAAAAGAATAAAAAGAAAAACGGAGGGCAAATTTTACCTTGTTACCGTATCCGTCACGAGTAAACAACAACAAACAATAAAACCCAGATTTGTTTCGCTTCAGGCTTGCAAAACGACGCCGATTACACCGAATCCCAAGTACCGTGGGCTCAAAATTTCTCGCAGTGCATGCGTGCGTATCCTCGTACCCAGATCTAACGCAATGCACAAAAGTAGATACGAAAACACGGAGGAAAAGGAGAAAAACGCAGGCCAATCCTTGACTCGTTGCCGTACCGGCACGAGTAAAAAGACAAAATAAAAGGGTAAAAAAACTCAAACTTCCATCAGAATGGCAATTTCTTTTTATTTCTGGACCGTCAAAGTTTGATGAATTGTTATCCACATCGATCTTTGTAATTTTGCACTTTATCACAAACTTCTCGTTCTGTTTTACTCTGTATAATCCTTTATTCAGTAAGTTGTATATTTGTGGTATTTATTAATATTCATGTAACATAGAAATTGGGTCAGAAAAATTTCGATTTTTCTCCGGATACTGTCCTTTTAAGAAATATTCTGAGTCGAACCCATGAACCTTCGTGCAACAGATGGTAGCTCTAACCACTGAGATGTAGGAGACTCAAGACGAGCTAGGTCGTTTAATTGGTTCATGACCGTGCGATATTTTGTAGGTCTTTTACATTTTCCTGCACTCGGCTACATTAAGCAGATGTGATGTGAATGTAGATGTGAATTCTTTAAGTGTTAGAGCTGAATATGTTATTCAACAGTTTCCTTTGTTTGTTTTTAGAGGGCAAAAGAACTGGAGTATGAAAACGATGTGCTCAAACAAAAAGTGCAGATGTTGGAAGAATCCTCTGTAAGTCTCCAGAATTCAGTGTTGACATTTGTTTCTGTAGCTATAGTGGTAAAGATAGCGGGTCGTTATTTAAAACGAAGTCTACTAACATGATTGACTGTAGTCTTTATTAAAAAATAAAAAAGACACAACACACGCATTCTACTTACATGCCTAACAATAAAACATTGTAAGTTTTCTTTTTTTAAGACTGTAGAACGATTGGAAAACGAACAGCTTTTGGAGAAGATACAAGATCTGGAGGATTCCACCGCACGGGTAAGCATTGATTGAACGAGATCCCCCGCGTATAGGGGATGTTAATTGACGTCACTGTTTACATTTTGATACATTAGCATCAATCTAACAATAAGCTGCTTTAATACAATGGGCTGCATAAACTAAAGAGCATGTTATACTTGGTAGCCAGTATAAATATCAGCCTGAATTGTTGAATATTCTTGGAAAAATTGGCCCCCAATGCGGTCTTTTAAAAAATGTTGATACCATGTCACCCTCCAAATTTTGAGAGAGTACAAAGTTTGCCAACCTCGTTGGAAGATCTTCCTCTACTAGCCTTGAAAGGACATCAGGTCACCGCGAGTATAGACATAACCTTAACTTTTTTTTCGCGCACGCTTACTAAGTCACGTACTCTAAAAGCGTATTTTAGATACGCGTAAACGAGTATCAGCTACAATTGACGATTCACAATTCACATTACTCTGAAAATGACTTCCGCTCAGGTTGTCGAAGCGTCATTCAATATCAACAACAACAGTTCTTTTCAGAAATACACTAACCCGGACGATCACACTCGACAGACAACTGATTCTCTTGGGTTCAAACCATTTACAATTAATTATTTGTTGGCAGACATTTTGCATATAACGTGACTTATCGCGCCCCAAACATGTTCGGTACTTTTGAGAAACGAAGCCTGGTTTGAGGAATCTTGGCATTTGCTGTTAAGGGTACATTTAGGGTTCTATCTAGGATTTTTCACTTGGGGGTGAAGTTCCTGGTGGCCTCAAGTTTCCTAGAAGGTCTGGGGTCATGCCCCCCGGAATTTTTTTAAATGAATATGCACTGAGATGCAATCTTGCATTTTGACACACAATTTTGAGAAATGTTACATATGGTGTCCTTTGACATGGAATGCTTGCTTCATGTACACTTACCTGGATGATTTTTTCTGATATATTTACTTATAAATTGTTATGATAACAACTTTTTTTTTTTTTGGGGGGGGGGGGGGGGTGGGGGAGCTGGGCTTTTTGGAGGGGAAGCGTCCACCCCTCAAACCCCCTAGATAGAACCCTGACATTAAGTCATCATCGCAAATGGTGGGTGGCCATGATGTAATGTCTTCTGTGATGTTATTTTACCCGAAAGGTTGTTGAAAGACTCGAGGAAGAAAATGCCATGTTGAAAAAAAACATTCAAATTCTTGAAGATTCCACAACCGTAAGTTACAGTAATTTTTAAAATAACCGACTCGTGCTCTCCTATAAATAAATACAAGTTATTCTTTGATTTTTCAAATTGAAACTGGGATCTCTATTTATTTTTAGTATAAATTTACTAGCGTTCTATCACGAATGCTGTTCTCTTTTTGGCTACGCTACTCACTATCTATTCTGTTGTAGAAAGTGAGTAGAGTGAGTAGCCTAATGGCGGCCGCTTCTTCGCGTTTTCGAAGTGTCTGTGAAGAGTATTTGTTAAGTTTTGAACGTCTAGTAGATTTATACTAAAACAATTAGATTATTCGCTCTTGATTTCTATGCGTGATAGTTGATGAGGGCTAAACTATCACGCGATAGAAATCTCGAGCTCATAATCTAATTGTTAAGTGCATTCTTTTGTTTTCATCTTTGTTTAACAGAACATGAAAGACCTCGAAGATGAGAACGCACTTCTAAGAGAAAAGATTGACAGTTTAGGCGGCTCAAAAGTAAGTTCTTACTGTTTATTTATACAAAAAGAAAGGTGGTGAATGTCAAAGAGCAGTTTTAATTGAGAGTCAAAATTTATTTAGCAATTGCGTTGGTTTTGTATTTCTACGCTTTGTGATTGGCTAAAACTCTCGTGCCACTTGCTTAACCAACCATGCTTGCCTGCACTCGTTTTCCCGCGCTTGGCGCCGGCTACATGTATTTGCTACTAGTTCTGATTGGTTCATTGGATTGTCTTCGTCGGTTCTGATTGGCCAGCATGTTTTTGTCAATTTCGTCTTACAGAATGTCCAGGAACTGGAAAAAGAGAATGCTGCACTAAAAGAAAAAATCCGAAGTTTGGAGGAATCGTCTGTAAGTCTTAAACGTTAAGGAAATACTGCTCATTATTTTTCGACATAGCATTTTAGAGTGCAGATATAGACACCAAAATAAGTGCAAATATATAGATGTTATTGAACTAGCGTGAGGTTCGCACTAGGGAAATACTGTAAAATCCGGTTATAAACCCTGGGCTTGTACAACTTCGTAAGGGTTTTTTGGCTGGCAAACAAAACATATTGTGATAAATAAGCCTTGTTTTGGTTAATTTGATGCAAGTTTTAATGTAAAGAATTGCTTTTAAGGAACTGTGGTGTGATTATTTATAGGAAAGGGTACAACCGGAATAATGTTGTTACTAAACTGATGGGCCTATAACCGGGTTGGGGGGGGGGGGGACTTATAACCTGGATTTTACGGTATAATAAAGTTTTTATTCTAATGGATTTTGAAAGTTTTGTTGATATATTAATGTATCCATTCTCAGCGAGCGCACACAGTCTCAAAACCGGTCCTTCAAGTGGTAACATTTTACTCTTGAAAGCATGCCCCAAAACGGTAAAAGTCTTTGAGTTAGAAGTAGTTTAAGGTCGCTGTCTTCGTGGTTTGCCGAAACAGGTGCTGTGGTGAGCCACAGCTGTTTATTCTCTGGTTCTGATGGGTCTTAGATTGATGTTTTATTTTGAAGCTTTCTCTGAAAAAAAGAAAAAAAAAGAAAAGAGGAACAAGGATACTGGAAATGAAATTAGAAAATCTCGTAAACATGATGTTGTCGATCAATTTCGACATTTAGTGACGTGGAAGCTTAAACGCAAAATCAGGTTTGTTTGTTTTTAAGTAAGATTGTGCATACGTTTGGGTACGCTAAAAAGTCAAAACCTAATACTTTTATTTCTACATGATAAAACTAGAATTCATTCAGGGTGAATGGAATTGTTAGTGGTACAAAGAAATTTAAATGCGGCAATTTCATGATTGCTTTTGTTGAGCACGTGGAATGCTGAAATAATACTGTGCTGGAATAATAGTCATGCTTGCTTTGAACAAGTGAAATGTTGCGGTCAGAGAAATTTGTAGAGGTGTTTCGTAGTTTAGGTTTGTGTCATTTTGCTAAAGAATTTAAAAGTTTTAAAGTAATAATTTTATGACTTAAAATTGTTTATTTATTCAGGCGGGGGATATGCCCAATGAGGAATTCGAGCTTCTGAAATTGAAGATAGAGCAGCTAAAAGAGGCAGAGAAGGTAAAAGCAAAACAACACGATAGGATGCCTTTTGTCGCTTGGTTCTGGCCTTAGCATACACAAAATCGAAATACAATCTCTTTCGGTGATTGCCATTGTTTTATTCGTTATAAGTTGTAAGAATTTTACGATTAATGAAAGATAGGGCAATTACACGCCAAAGCGAGTGCAAATATGACACATTATTACACTCTTTAAACTGAGTGCTGGGGAAGACATTGTAGAAAGGCTATATTTAGGTGACTTTCGTATATTAAGAAATTTATTCAGTAGAAAATTGTGTCAATATGGCTGGGCATTTTATTTCACCAATTTTATTTTATTTTTTTTTCGCCTAAAGGCTCGAAAAGATTTAAACTTACTCATTAAAATACCTATTAGCTTACTAACACAACTTTTCGCTAATTAACCTTTTTATATTAAACGGAAAATATGTTATTATTAAGAAATGCTGTGTTCGCTCCCTTTTGGTCCTGTATCGTTTATCGGTCTATGGCACAAGCTGGGAAATTTCTAAAATATGATATATATCACCTAACAATCACAGGATTGGTTGTTTCCTTAATTATATGGCGAGTGCGGTGTTACAAGTTTCCTTATTTGGAAGCAGCAACTCATTGCGAAGTTTTCATACGAGATGGCGGCAAGATTGTCAAAAGCAATGTAGAAAAGACAAGAAAATTGTCAGGGTTCATTCCAGAGTGCGGAATAATAGAATTTAATATAAAAAAATAAACAGAATAAAATATTGGTGCATATTATTTACTATGGTGCGTCATATAATGAACTAAAATTCACCCATGGACGCCTAAGGTGTTATACAGTAAAAACCCACATATAAGAACCTAGATTTTTTCCAAGTTAGCCTCAAAAGGTTCTTATATAATTGGTGTTTACTGAAAAATTAGGCTATTTAGGTTCTTAAACAGGTTCTTATTTTCTTAACTGTTATATTGGAATAATTTTATAGTCCAATACAGTGTGAAAACAGTGTGAAACTCAATGATACTATGATACACTGAAAAGAGACAACTGTATTTGTGCAGTTACGTTTGTGTATAGAATCTACATATATATATATATACTCTAACACAAGAGAAAACACTTTTTTCTTAAAACACCTATATTTCGGCAGCGTACAGCTGCCTTCATCAGGGTGAATGGCTGACAAGGCGTTACACGCGATAAAAACCGTTACAACCGTTATATGTGCGCGCTAATCAAAAAGATTTTTAAACTGCGCGCGCTACAACAGCTAAATACAAATGCTGGTAAAACTGCTATTTTTGCGCGCGAAGTCCCCGATTTTGGCTATAAAAAAAATCGCTCTCATTCAGACCGTGGGGTCTGAGTGTCTTCAGTTTGTAAGCCCATTGACCCTCCTTATCCGTCAGATTTTCCGTTCTGTCCACTCTGTCTATTAACTGAACTGACATATCCTCCAGACCCCCATGCCCTGCACTAAAAAACTGCCTGTACAAGATCTCATCGTCTAGCCTCTCTTCGGGCGTCATTCTACCATGCAAATTCAGTCGACTACGGTGGTTGTTAAATCTGAGTCGAAATTTGGTCGAAGTCGAACCCACATATTGCTTGCCACATGTTTTACAAGTAAGCAGATAAACCACATTCGTGCTATTACAGTTCAAACTGTAATTTATGGTGTATGACTTGCCCGTGTTCGTACTCTCGAAAGTGTCCCCCATCTTGAGAAGCTTGTCCTTCCTACATATCCTGCAGTTCTTCGAGGCACATTGCTTGTTCCCGCTATCCCTGATTGTAATTTCTTGTTTAACTTTAGCGTGCACTAAATAGTCTTTAAGACTCTTGGGCCGACGAAAAGCCACCATCGGCTGTTCCTATTGCAGAAGGAAAGCGACAGTTGGGTGATGTTAAGGTTTATAAGAAGTTGCCCCGGGATCCGACTATGGAGATGAGGGACTTGGTTAATAAGAAACTAGAACAACTACACGACAAAGGTTACATCAATGATGAGACTTTGGACTATCTTTTAGTTGATTCCAACACTAAAGCAGGTAGATATTATTTATTACCAAAGATTCACAAGAAAAGAGTCCCTGGGAGACCTGTTATCTCGGGATGTGGAACGCCGACTGAGAAGATTTCGCAATTTGTTGAAGCGCATCTGAAACCTTTGGTTCCTAAGGTTAAATCATACATCAAGGACACAAATGACTTTCTTAGGAAAATCAATAATTTACGTATTCTTCCAGATGATTCCATTATGGTTACAATTGATGTTGTAGGGCTTTACCCTTCCATCCCACACGACGAAGGTCTGAGAGCTATAAAGAAAGCATTAGACGGTAGAATAAACCCGGAAATCCCTTCTACAGAAATTGCGGAACTCGCAGGCATAGTGTTAAGGAACAACAATTTCGAGTTTGATGGAGAGCACTTCCTACAGATATTGGGGACAGCAATAGGGACAAAAATGGCCCCTCCATACGCCAACCTTTTTATGGATGAGCTAGAAAGAACACTCATAGATGGATACGAAAAGAAACCTCACACTTGGTTTAGGTATATTGACGATATCTTTATGATATGGACAGCAGGAGAGGAAGAATTGGAAAGATTTTTGAACTTTATTAATAATTCACACGACACTATAAAATTCACGTGGAACTACTCTAGAGAGCAAGTTGACTTCTTAGATGTTACAGTCTTGAATAGAAATGGGAAGCTAGAAACCGACTTATACATTAAACCCACTGACAAACACCAGTATCTGGACTCAAGATCTTGTCACCCGAGAGGATGTAAAGAGGGGATTCCGTATGCCCAAGCATTGAGACTACGTCGTATTTGTTCTTTAGAAGAATTTTTTGACGACAGAGCCAAGAGATTGACCGAGTTTTTAGTGGCTAGAGGATATGAGAAATCGTTTGTTATGAGACAGATAAACAGAGCGAAAAGAATAACAAGGGACGAGGCTTTAACGCCAAGAGAAACAAGCAGAAAAAATGAAAGGATTCCGTTCGTCGTAACGTATCATCCCGGTCTTCCAAACATTGGAAAAATCCTGAGAGATCTGCACCCCATGCTACATGCGTCAGAGAGATGCAAGAAAGCAATCAAGGAACAGCCGATGGTGGCTTTTCGTCGGCCCAAGAGTCTTAAAGACTATTTAGTGCACGCTAAAGTTAAACAAGAAATTACAATCAGGGATAGCGGGAACAAGCAATGTGCCTCGAAGAACTGCAGGATATGTAGGAAGGACAAGCTTCTCAAGATGGGGGACACTTTCGAGAGTACGAACACGGGCAAGTCATACACCATAAATTACAGTTTGAACTGTAATAGCACGAATGTGGTTTATCTGCTTACTTGTAAAACATGTGGCAAGCAATATGTGGGTTCGACTTCGACCAAATTTCGACTCAGATTTAACAACCACCGTAGTCGACTGAATTTGCATGGTAGAATGACGCCCGAAGAGAGGCTAGACGATGAGATCTTGTACAGGCATTTTTTTAGTGCGGGTCATGGGGGTCTGGAGGATATGTCAGTTCAGTTAATAGACAGAGTGGACAGAACGGAAAATCTGACGGATAAGGAGGGTCAATGGGCTTACAAACTGAAGACACTCAGACCCCACGGTCTGAATGAGAGCGATTTTTTTTATAGCCAAAATCGGGGACTTCGCGCTCACAAATAGCAGTTTTACCAGCATTTGTATTTAGCTGTTGTAGCGCGCGCAGTTTAAAAATCTTTTTGATTAGCGCGCACATATAACGGTTGTAACGGTTTTTATCGCGTGTAACGCCTTGTCAGCCATTCGCCCTGATGAAGACAGCTGTACGCTGCCGAAATATAGGTGTTTTAAGAAAAAAGTGTTTTCTCTTGTGTTAGAGTACAATTTACCGAGAAATTTCCAATCGTGGAACTTTTTTACATGCTTGTGCTAAGTTATATATATATATATATATATATATATATATATATATATATATATATATAGTGTTGTGACAGGTCTCTCAAACAATGCTGTATGCCTTGTCGAAGACAGAGGATCACTCTAGTAAAGTGCGATCTTGTAGCTTGAAAAGGTTAATGTAGAATGAGTTGTAATTATCAAGCTTCCAATTCCATATCTTGACTTGATTGTGCTTTATTGACCCTACGTTTCGGCCATCACGGCCTTCTTCAGGGGAGTTACATATATATATAGTTATAAATAAATAAATAATAAATGTTGTTATTAGCAACTAACACTTTGACAGGTTGCAGTCTAATCAAAAGCTAGGCTTAACTTGTCCTAATTATGTTTCTTAAGTTAAAACAAGATATTTAATCAATTAGAATAGGTGCCATGTTTGTTTTTTTTTTCTCTCAAAACTTTGCGCGCGCTGACTCACGTAAGCAGTTCAGTGACATTGAAGAGCGCACGCAAACTGTGTTCAGCCACCCTAATTAAAGATTAATCTGCCTTATCTAAATCTGATTTTATACAAAAATGTTGTTATTAGCAACTAACACTTTGACAGGTTGCAGTCTAATCAAAAGCTAGGCTTAACTTGTCCTAATTATGTTTCTTAAGTTAAAACAAGATATTATCTGTCTGAATTTTGGAAAAGGTACCTGCCATTTTTGTTATGTCACTTACTAAAATACTGTATTAGGAGGGCAAATTGTTCTCAAATTGGACTCGGGTTGCAAACTGTGAGTAAAAACTGAAGATACAAGCAATTGCAAAAAGAGTTGAGACATTGTGTACTGTTGTGCATATTTCAAGGATACATTTTGAGTTTAAAGGGTTAGGGTTAGGATCAGGATTAGAATAGTTGTTCTAGTGATACAGCATTAGTGCAGTGTTTGCCCAGTATCGCTACAGAAGCAATAGCAGTGAAGTTCACTAATTACTAGCAGTCGTTTTACAGCATTCTAAACAAACAAACGAGATAAAAACAGAAACACACACACATATAATGCGATGCTATAAATAATTTGAACCTGATCTCACTAGAATAGTCAACTGATCTGATCTCGCCATAAGAAAAAAGAGCTCATAGAACCTATTCTAAATTTATATTATTCTCAGAAGAAAGTTGAAATGAACAAGATCACTATTCTGACTCACGGCCGCTAACTATTCACTTTGGCGGTCGGAAGTTTAACATTCGCGGAGCGTAAGCTATATTCACGAAATTCGGATGGAAGGGCTATAGTCTTATAGAAAGTGTTTTGCTGAACTAGCGGCTCAACAGCTAAACAGCTAACAATTCCAAAGCGTGAAAAACATCCGCTGTCAACAAGACGTATGATGTTTGAGATTTAATTAGCCAAATCGCCGAGCAAAAAGTGTGAGTACCGATAAACCACATTCTTTTGCTAAAACACACACATTAAAACACACAGTGAAAATGCGTTTCTTTTACCAGAAAATTCAGCCAAGACGGCGTCTTTATGCCAAAGCTAGTAGGCTGAAATTAAAATTTGACAAACACTTCAGGCGAGAGAAGCGGTTTAAGATTTACATAAATCGTGTAAGAACGCGCCAAAACTAACACGAAACATAGCGGTTCGGCTTGATGTAAAACCAAAACACCATAGTTATTTACTAATAGAGATATAACAAAATCAAGTACAGAGTCTAACTGCATAACATTAAAACACTTACTGAATTTTTGCTTTCACTTCGGTCCACCTTCCATTCCGCTTGCTGACAAAGGAACCATAATATGTTTTCTGACCCTTTTCAAAGTCACGCAAAGTAACGTGACGCCGCTTTTAAAAGCTACGATCTTCTACATTTCGTCTCGGGTGGAAGGATAAAAAGACGCTTCTTTCGCTGGAGACGAGCAATCTACTTTATTGCTGAGATTATTGCCCTTCCTGCCTCTTCGTTTTTATCGCAAGCTTCTCATACAGCAAAAAGAACGCAACAGATACCGCAATGAATTATGGGAAACTCCTGAGTTCAACGAACGGGGAATGCCATCCAACTGATTTTTCACAAAAATATATAAGTCTAAAAGCACCTCTTCAATTCCAAACTTCGGTCACAGCAAGGTGTCACAAATGGGCTGCAACTCACGATCATACAGTTTTTAGACAAGACGTGCTTTTAGACTCCGTCTGGATCGGCTTGCCTACCGACTGTGAACGGCCGCAAGAGTGCCAACATCAGCACTACTCGACAGTCGAAAAGCAAAACACCGCTCGTTTCTTTGAAAGGTGCTAGTGACTTACGGGTTTCCGGACTTAATGATGTCCTTCAACCACCAGACGGGCACAAATGTGGCGAACAAAGAAAATAAAATTGACTACAGGAGCTCAAAGCCAAATGTAAGCTTCGAGAGTGGCTTCAAGATCGATCGACCATCGTTACTTTCCCACTTTGATTTGAATATTACGACGTCATGGACACGTGATAATTCCTATGTAAAGGACTCTTTTCCAGATCTCTTCTGTAGTTAGCGCGAAAGTGGTTTCTGCTAACGTTAACAAGTTACAACTCAGGGCGTTATATTTACTTCAAAGTAAAACCTAGAATAACCTCGAAGCTTACTTAAAATACAGTGCATTTTAACTGTTTGTTCTCATTAACTCTTTCTGTAAACCGTTCAAAGCTTTCGTATGTGATGGTGTTTTTTTACGCGCTTGTTGTTTTAACTCCCTTTTTACTAAATTGAAAACGTTTTCTATGTAGAAGAACACCTGGAAATGCTTTCATATCATTTATTTTAATTTATTTGAATACTATAATGTATTTTACCAAAGATTGTTCGTTGGGTGCCCCTGTACATTTGAAGTGACATCAAACCTTCAATTGCTACTTTTTGTGAGGTGCCTTTTCTTAAAATCAGACAGATATATATATATATATATATATATATATATATATCAGCAATGACATTGCAAGGGATTTGCATTTTCATTGCCCAGTAGAGCTTGTTTTATTTGATTTATGAATTGTAAGTTTTAAATGAATTATATAAAATAAGAACCTGTTTCAAAGTTATGTAAAGGGGGTGTCAATGAAAATCTTAGCCTAAACAGGTTCTTAAAAATTAGGTTCTTATATGCGGGTTTTTACTGTATTTGAAGTCGACTGTTAGAAAGCTTAAAAAAAAAACAGCCCAGCAGAATTGTAGGAAATTTGTTTGGGGCCCTCTAATATTTCAAAAGATTACACTTGTATTAAAAGCTCGTTTGCAGAATAATCTCTGAATTTCAATGAAATTCCCAGCGAGAACTACAGGTAGTGAAAGCGATTTTTAGCGGATGTGTGGGTGTTGTAGTAGTACTGTTCCTTAGTACGAAATAAAGCAGTAGTGCTAGAACCACCTAAATCGCATACATGGGCTGCTCTTTCCTCAGAAAATCGGCGCACTGAACGAGGCTAACATGGCTTTGAAGGAAAGAATAGACATTCTTCAGATGGAAAAGGTACGTTGTATAACCTTGGTGCAGTGGAGACAATTTGGATGACTTTTTTTAAACCTTGTTGGTTTGGCGCATTGCTGCCCATATAAGCAATCATTCTGACAAAAAAGCTACTAACAAGGTGGAGCTCAGAAATCGATTCCATATGATCTTTATTTCTCAAAATCACGAACCCATAGAGTACTACAATTAGTGTAAGAAGGAAAGGTCGGCTGTTTCTATGAAGGTGTCCTTTCGATAGTAGAAAGGACTGTGAACAGGCTCCTTTCAATGGAGTATTGGGTTCGAAGATAATCGGCGAACGTAGCGAGCCGGGCGTGGTCTTTCCAGGTCTTCAGGCCAGACTGCACTCGGTTCGCGTTTCTTCTAACTCGACATCCCTAAAAGGAAAATGTTCAGTTTCATTCAGCCTGCGCGCAAACGTCTTCTTTTTCCATGAAGGAAGGAAATAGGAGACAGTTGTACGTTGGGTCAGCCTGAGATAGTATAACTTCACTTTCTCGCACCGTAACAGCGTTGTGTATATGCTGGTTGAGATTTATCGAGGGCTGGTAACTTTGTTGCGTATGGCTTTGTTTGCATTACAGAAAAACGTCAGAGAGAACTGGTCTGAGATGGATCCCTCTGAGCAACTTGGAAAGGTACGCAACGTTTTATGATGTTATTATTAGAGTTTTTTAAATAGTATCCCCACATGGACAGCAATATGTCACAGGGGTTGTCGGGGGTGATGTTAAAGGCGGAGAGGATAGCTTTACTCTCTCTAGATCCCCGAAAACTGGCTTTTCATTTGCTACTATTTCAGTGTTTGATTGTTTGCTTTTTAAAAAGGGACGCTCACTTTTAAGTATTGTTCCACATAAGAACGATAGCAAACTTCATTGTTCTGCGGCATTAGCTCTTTCCCACATAGAATATCTTTGATTTCAAGAATAGAGGAGGAGCTTATGGTTAATAATTATATTTCATTATAAAAATAAAGAAAATCCATTTGCGTCAAATAAATTTTAGGAAATGTTCGTCCTTCACCAATCAGAATAGCAGAAGACAATAGCTAATAATTTTGCTTCTTTGATGAAGTTCCCCAAACACAATTTCTTTTAAAAATTGTATGTTGTGCGATTGAGTCTCAAATTACTTGAAACCTTAAAAATTAGACAAAATGTACCTTGAACCTTAACTTTTTAGCGGTTTTTCAGTCTAGGCCAATGAGATCACTAGTTGTAACAATGAAAAATCTTGACATTCCATCGTGTTTGACATTCCATTGCCGTTCAGCGCTATCCTTCTTATGCGGATCATCACTTAAACTGCAATCTTGATGATGGTTTGAAATGTTAAAAGTAAATGGATAATAAAACGTAATGATCACCACTTGTAAGTGCTTCCGTTTCGCGTCCATGCTTTTAACACGGTATTCACTCGAAAACATAAACCATTTAATTAAAAACTAAATATAAAAAAGAATGAATTTTAAGTAATAAACGAACGTAAGATTCTAACACAAACGCGGTAAACAGATCTTACTGCGCCTTTCAATACCACGCGAACTCTAAATTTCAAGCCCCAGCTATTTATGTTTTACACTGCCGTCAATCATAATTATGGGGACAAACATTGGGTCGCTGAAAACAGAAACTGACAAAATAGATTGAAATTCACCAATCAGAAGTCACAAACCTTTGGACCATGTTGAGTTAACTCTTTAACTCCCAAGAGTGCAAAACATCAAAATTCAAGAAAAATTTCATTTTGTAAAATATTGAAAAACAAATGGTACCATGCAAAAGTACTGCTGAAGAGGTTTCATTTGAATGGTCACACCATAGGATTTCATCCACAGACTCAAACGTTAGAACAAATGGTACCATGCAAAAGTACTGCCGAAGAGGTTTCATTTGAATGGTCACACCACAGGGTTTCGTCCACAGACTCAAAAGTTAGAACTGCATAACATGTCGCGTAATTGACTCTGGAGTGAAAAGGTTCAGCATCGTTGTTTTATGAGAGGTTCGCTATAATAATTGCGGTAGTGAAAAACGAATCTTGGTTGAGTTTTGAACTGTAGAGTTCTCTTGTTATTGAAAAGCGCAGTAACACAGTAACCACTCGAAAAAAGTAAAACATTTCATTAAAAATTAAATATAAAAACATAAAACTTGAAAATAAATTTTAAGTTATAAACAAACGTAAGATTATAAGATAAACGTGGTAAACGGATCTAAAATAAACCATAAATACTTGTATCCAGGTTCGGCTGTTATTAGTGCAGGAACTTGGTCTCACGACTTCAGAAGTTGGAAGTGTTCTGGGGTCATGTGACCTTGAAAGTCTTGTTTCGTCGGGAATGGTCACCCCGCGAGCTGATTTAAACAATCTGGGTGAATATTTTGAGCAGGTAACTCTATTTGGAAACTATTACGTAACAATCTAACAGAATGAACATTTAGCATAAGGGATGGGTTTAAAAATAAAGTGGTCTCCGATTAAACTTGTGTGATAACTATTTAATCTATTGTTAAACCTTTTTTTAACTATACAAGCCCGGTATACAAGTCAGTCCAAGTCAGGAGAGAGAATATACAGATTAAGTAATTAAGTATCATTTTAGTTGAAAAAGTAGTTAATGTTGCAGTTAAAATTTTAGTTAAGGGAACTGAAATATTCCTTCACAATATTCAGGTAATAAGTTGTGTAAGTGAAAGCAAAGAGCGTAATTTGACTTGAGACTTTTTCATAACCTTTTAAGTCCCACAGCCAAACCATGGGTCTTTTCATGTAGTTCTGTCATCGTAATTTGTGGATCAGTAAAGTCCTACTGTGTGGCCATTCAAATGAAAACAGTTGAGCAGTGCCATAAAAGCTCTATTAACCCCATCTCCCGCTCTCTATTAATTTCGCGTCCTCTTTGATAAGCCTCTCCTTTGGGAAGTATTATATTTTGTAAAACTGGGATTTTAGTCGCTCTTGGTAGTGAAATTATTATTATTATTATTATTATTAAACTGTTAAAGTAAGATAAACAAATGGCGTTGGTGGTTATTTTTTACAAATTTACAACTATCAGTATGAGGCTGCTAATATCGCTAATTGGTTCGGCTCACTGCTTGTATTTAAAGGCTGACCGAGGAGTGCAGGCAAATTTTGATGATGGTCCCCCGTCAATACATTATCTGCCAGGCGTTTCCGGGGGAGTGAACCTACTGAAACTACTGGAGGTGACTCCGGATGGAACTATACCAGAAAATATTGCCAAGGTAAATCATGCAATTCTCCAGTTACACGTTACTCCGCGTGGCAGGCGCAATTTTGCGCGCGCTACACCCCCCAATAAACCGCGGCACCCACGAATATTTTGGTCACCTTCACGGTAACAATCGTGATGCCTTGAGTCTATGTCAGTTGTATCACATGGTACATTTGTTCGTACCACGTGATGGCATTTTTTCGGTTTACGTGTGTAATTTTAAATACTGTACAAAGGAATGGGCCTTTATCACGCGGCGGCCATGTTGATTCCCAGGAGAATAAAATGCTTTGTTTTCCTCTGCTTAACCTCGTTCTCAACTTTTTCACTGCGAGGCTTGGGGGGCAAATCTTTTGTTTTAATACAAAATGGCGGGGCGTGATAAAAGCCCATTGCGATCACCCGATACAAAAAAGCTCGTCACGTGCCGGTACAGACAAATGTATGACGTGATACACTTGAATTTTGATATTTTGCACTCTTGGGAACTAAAGGGTTAATTTGGGGCAGTTTTGATTCACAAACGTAACGTCAAAATCCCCATGACTTAGCTCCTTTATTGTGTCACGACTTAAGGAAAACAATCAGATACCGAAAAAACAAACGATACGGGGGTGGGGGGGACATTATGGGCCGGTTATTTAAACGAAGTCTAACTTAGACCGCGGTTTAAGAAAATTAATGGACCTCCATATCTGTTTATAAATTGGTTATTTTCAGGAGATTAATGTTTTTCTAGCCTGTGCTATATGCCTACTTCACATTGTTTACAGTAAATAGCGTTTAAATATTAGGGTTGGGCAGATTGAAATTGAGTTAGACCGCGGTTTTGTTAAACACCGTCTAAACTTCGTTTAAATAACAGGCCCTATGTTTTTTAAGGAAATTGGGCAAATACCAACAGAAAACTCCTGCAAGGCTTTTACAGAAGAAAAAGTATCGTGTATACTAAAACTTAAAGACATATCTTACAAACTAAGGACAGGTAATTCGTTCACAGCATTTGGACGCGAAAAAAAATATTACCTGAACAGCTAAATTGCTTATTCGCCATTCACACCAACGCTTAAACATGTTTAAATGCTGTTTAGTTTAAAACAGGTTTAGAAAAATACCCCCAAACGTGCCGTAATATTTGGAGTGAAATCTTTACTAAAAGCAACTTTATTGACTTTTATTACCATTCCAGGTAGTACGAGTCATATACTGATTTCAAAACGTTCAAGATACAGGCTAAAAGCGTAGTTAAACTAAACAACATTTTAACATGTTTAACCGTTTGTGTGAATGGGATATTAACCTTAAAATAAAATGACCGCCCCCAAGCCGTAACGGTAAATATCCTACTGGTTTTTGTATGTGTTTTTCCGGCTTTTCTTGTTGTAACCCGGTGATATTGTAGCGTTTCATCCAGGGGAACCTTTTCCTGTTTATACTCTAAGTGACATTAATGTTTTCGTTTCTTGGGTTCTTTCTTCAGGAACTCGAAATACTGAAACAGGAAAACAGGGAACTGTACGAGGAACTTATGGAATTAAGAAGAAAGATTAAGGTAAGGACCTTCCGTCTTTTGAACTCAACTGTGTTTTTTTCCTCGGAAAATGTGGGTTTGTCAACGGCAATTGATTTTTGAAAGCTCGGCCATTTGAAAAGCGTCAACAATGTCTCGCAAATTCAAATCTAACACAGTGCCGGTTATCAAAGAAAATAAAAGTTGCAGGTTATTAAAATCGAAGAGTTACTCGCACTGACCTTAACGGCCGCTTATTCTCGTGCGATCTCAACAGCTTGATTTCGCCCTTATTTTGATAAGAATCGATCAAACTGATACCCTCGCTTGGCCGCTTACTCTAATTTGCTCCAATGCGCTGTCAAAGAGTTCAATAGGCTCTTTCAGGTGTTCAGATAGTGGAGAGCGAAGGATAGGCGGCACAGAAGGCCCACACAATCTTATCACCTGGAATAGGCTGAGAGTTTTATAGGAGCAATTGTCTCGGCTGAAGTATCTTGATTTCATGGAGATGGCCAGCAGCTCGCTTTAAAGGGGCTATGTCACCTATTTTTAGTATCACTTTGAAGAGCCAAAATACATATTTGTTTCAATGGAAACCTACAAATAATGGTCCAGTTTTGTTAACAAATACTCTACTAGTGCACAAAAACTAGTATTCGTTGTCTTTGGCTGCGGATGGCCGGGATGGAAATGGATTATAACTTGAAAACATCGGCCATTTTATTCAAGTTCCTCCCAAGTGTCGTGGAAAAATCGCAGAAAAACGTATTATGGTTTGTTCTTCCTTGAATAAAACACTTGATATTTTCTTCTTGGAGTTCTAAGAACAATTTTATGTTTGAGCAAAGGTACCTTGTCAACAATTTGGTCTATTTTGACCAAAACACAGCAGTGACAATGCCCCTTTAAGCTTACCGTGTTGTCTTGAAATTGGAAGAAGAAATCCTCGAAAGCGATGAAAGCAAAGAAAAATTAACTAAAGGGACAGAAGAAAGGCTAAAAGAACTGCGAGTTTGACCAGAATGACGAGTTTGACCAGAATGACGAGTTTGATTTCTGGACCCCCTGTCACGAAATCCACTTCCATTCTGTCGTGTTTTGTTTTGTAGGGTGTTTTTATCCAACTTAATTGTATACTTGGTGGCATTTGGCGATATGACATGAAAATTAAAAATATGACATAAGAAGGCGCACACACTTACTTGTGTGTTAGCCGTCTCGTCGCCCTTACACCCTTACACCCTTACAAGCATATCTTGGCCTTGTGGCATTCTTGTCAAAATTTTCATTTCCAGAGGCTTACTTTGAATCATGTCATAGTCTAACTTCCATTCAAGTGTACTTTTTCTTATGGGGTATTGACAGAAATCGTTTCATCTTTTGTTTTTTCAATGACAAAAAACTCACATCATCATAAAAATAGTTTTTTTCTTTGTTATTCGAAATCTTGGCATAACAGTGCTTAGCGAAATTAATTGAAGTGTCTGTTGTTTAATAACACTAAGAAAACATTGAATAAATTTCGACCACGCATAAATTATTATTGATTGATCATGCAAATAAAATCAAGTTGCTATCGATGCCAGCGACCAAGCAGTTCCTTATTTTTGGTCTCTAAAGCAACGCCGGGTACAAAATACAAGGTTTGTTTTTATCTCTTTTTAGAATAGCTTTACTGCCCTTGTTAACATGACATTGCGAGGTACATGTACTTTTCCGTTCCAGTTCAGAAAATCAAAAAGTCAAGCGAGCGATACTCGTTCGGCGTTCTAATCATTATCTTGACTATGTTTACGTTCGAATGCAACATCTCGCCTTACTTATTTTACGTTTGCTAGTTATTTTCCTGACATGGAAATTTATCTCATAGCTATTTAGTCTTTATATTTGTATTTCAAGTGTTGTGCTATTTGCTAAAGTAGCAATGGTTCTATTTATCTGGTTCCTCTGATACACCGCAATATCCGACGCTATTAAGCCGTGACGCGTGGAAAACAGACAGTGTCATAACTATATTTAAATACGAAAGCGAAGCCAGTTTATTTTGATTTTTCTTGGTTTTGGAAATATTTTGTTTTCATTTAAGAGCAGTCACTGAAATCTGGTAATCATTTAAAACGTTTTTGCCTTCCAGTGACTGAGATCTTTTAGAGCTTTTGTCGATCCATCGATCCACACTGCTGCTGTTTATAGTCATCATAAAGTGACCAATATTTTTCAGAGTATTCACGTACAATCTAACTTGAGCAAGTTTTCTTGCTAATATCGCCTGACAATATTGGTCTTTTATGTGTGCATTTAGTAAGCGAAACTCTGTTGAAAGTCTCGTCTGTTTATATTTTGTAGTTTGCTGAGCGGATATGCGATATTATGGAAATTAAAAAGCGTGGGAATATACCGTAAACACAAGCACAGCCGACGTTGATCTTTTATAATGGAGGCCATGAAATGTCTGCGCCCCCGCGGCGCAAAAACATCCATCCCTTTCTTTAGCTAAATATAAAGCGTTGTAAAGTTCACGGTACACATTTAACTGATATACGTTATAATTACATAAAACAAAGGCTTTGGCAATTGTACAGTTGACGCATTAGAGGATTGTACAGCAAACTGCTCCTCGCACCAGTCTCTTGAAATTATCACCATTTAAAACCTTTTAAAGAAGATCTTATTGTTTCATTGCAATTGAAAAAAAAAAAAATAGAGAGAGAATGTTAGCATTGTAATTCATTAACCAGTTCCAGTTCTTGTCTAAGTGCTTAACAATGATGAATATGTGATTTCTCCTTAAAATATCAATACATCGTGAGGAAATGTAATGAGAATAAGTATTTGCAATGTTAACTGTCGGGTGAAAAGTGCGTTTATTGCTCTCAAGACTGGAACAGCAGTGAGAGCGCCCTAGCTAGAAACTGGGAAAATAATCCAAACTCGTTTCTGTGAAATCAGCTTTCGTTTGAATGGTTTGAATGGATACACTGAATCAGAACCAACTCTAACATTATTAATAACAGTGATCGAGAAAGTTCTGCCCATTGTGTTTTATTTGAGTGGTCACGCCTTGCGATTTCATCTACAGAGTCAAAAAAAAAATTGAACCACCTTGTGGAGCATGAAACGGCATCACGGAAAAGTACTACTCAAAAGGATGAAAGCTTTAGTTTTTAAAGAACCTGTGGTGCTATGAGGAAGCGAAACACTGTAGTTTAGTATAAAGTGTAAACAGTACCGTAGGAAAATGATTGTCGACAGGTTTCGTCTGATTATGAATGTTTCTATCAACTTAATAAAAGGTAGACGTCGATGAATGGCCACACTGTATGAAAAATTAGAAGGCTTTTTCAATAGGCCATTTCCGAGTTACGTTACGCCTCGTTGTCAAAGCGAGGCTAGGTGCACAACCTTTTATATGAAAATGAGTTTTCATTCACATGCAAATGAAAACTCATTTTCATATGAAAGGTTTCGCACCTAACCTCGCTTTGATAGAGAGGCTAAAGGCAACTCGGAAATGGCCTATTGAGTGTAATTTTGCAGTTGTTTTGGTTTCAATTGCTACGATTTGTTATTGGCTAAAATATCTCGCGCCACTTTATCAACCAATCAGAAGTTATACCAACTGAAAACCAATCACATGCATTTTCCCGCGCTTGGCGCCGCTTTATGTATTTGCATCGAGTTCTGATTGGTTCATTGGATTGCCTGCGTTTGTTATGATTGGTCAGTCATTACTTTCGTTTTGGTTTTACTGCTGTAAGGTTTGACTTTTGGAATCAACAAAGTAATGTTGTATTTATTATTGTTTATATGTCACAGGCAAGACAGGTCGCCCAGCGGTCAAACGAAGCAACACAGACTGAGCATGCGTACTTAAGAGACAGTTTCCTTCGTGACGCCAACTCGGGTACAGGTTCTATCGAAGAGCCCATCGCACCGCAAGTCCGTGCAACCGTTGCTACTGAAATCCGTTACCTTGGAGATAGTTACTTGGAGTTTGAAACATCACGTCAAGCGCCTCCGATTTGGGTTGAAAGCTTGGATTTGAACGGACAAGATGGCCTCATAGACTATCCTGAAATCAGTAGATCCATGCCATCTTATAACGAGAATGTTCGTGACTCAGATGATCTGATTTCTGAACCAGAACTCGTTTCATCACGAAGGAACTTAGACTCTGTCATGGATGATATCGACCGTCGTATTCATGACCTTCAACATCTCGACGACCAAGATATGGACAGAGCTCGGACAGACACGAGCGATCTAGTTGTGCTTGATTCCCACGATGACGGCGACCTCCCTCCGCTCCCGTTATCCTCTCCACCACCCCTCCCATCTGAACCGCCCCCGGATTTCCAAGAAGCTTCTCCACCAGTCCTTGATTACGGAATCGAGTCTCTGTTGTCTTCACCGCCCAGGAATGCGGCCACACTGCGCGCGTCGTCTCGAGCGCGCTCGCACTCGGAGAATAAACCTTCTTCTGAGACGTCGCAGCCCTCTTCTCGAGTGGAGTCCCCTGTCACCGTAGAAGAACCCACCCTGGTGTTGGCCTCAGACCCTAGTGAGCTAGGAAGCGCCTATCCGGAGCCCTTGTCTGTCAGGAGGCCTTCTGGTTTCGGGTCCACCAAGGTCCCTCCACAAGTCCTTCCAAAGCCAAAGAAGACTTTGCAATTGCGTCAACCAGGACAGTTGCACAAACCTTTGGTCTCGTATGACAGTACAAATTCGGCGCCTCAAGCAACATCTCAGTGGTCACGTGATGAGGAAGACGGAGTAATACCCCCACGGGGAATTGTTCGCAACCGGGCCTCTTCAATTAACCGTGGAGAAATAGACACGCTTAACGAGAAAATTGGGTTCCTAGAGAAACAGCTTAAGGTAACATTTCAAATTATTTGACTCCTAAAGTTAAAAAATGAGAAAATAGTTCCAAACTCCATTTTTTAAACTTGACGAACAAGCGTCACCAGAACGAAGTCACGTTACTGCTCAACAGCTTTCATTTCAGTATTTCTTCACATGACTCATGGTTAAGCTACAGGCGTTTCCAGGAGTTCTTGTAATTCAGTTTGTTGATTTGAGCATTTTTCCTTAAACGAGCAATGTGACTGATTTTAGTATAACTTTTTTGACAAGCCAAAAAAACATATTTCTATAAACAGAAACCTCAAAATAATGGACCAGTTTTATTTACAGTTACAGTGCACTGAAAATATCTCTTGGTGTTATAGGAACATTTTGTGTACGAGAAAAGATACTTGGTGGAACAATAGGGATGATATCTGTTTACAAACATTCTTTTTGTTATTCAAATGTGCCAGCCACTGGAACAAAAGAAACCCTTTGTTTCGGCAGCCAATAAGGCTCTGGTTGGCACATTAATAACAATTGATGACGTCATTGATATCTTCCCTATTAATAGTTTTGTCCCAAAAAAAAAAACCGGCAAAATCACCGTGAAATTGCTCCTTTAAGAATACAACACTTGACACCTAAAACAATAAGAATTACAATAACAGCTAAAAGACTGGGAGGGAAATGAAGAAGAGTTTTTAATGAATGCATAGTCATACTTTTTCTAATATTTTTAAAGGTTTTTTCACTGGTGTAGTGCACTGAGGGCTTTTTTTTGTGCTACGTAATTAGAAGCTTTCTTATGGCATACCTACAACACGAATTCAAGGAATCATTTTATTTTACTATTTATTGTATTGCGCCAAGATTAAAGTGCGATTATTTTGGATGACTACATTGTTATTGTAAAAGATAAAGGTTAAAGTATGATGAAGAATTGCCTATTTGAAGGAAATACATGTACGTTCTGAATTACTCATTTTATTTATCAAGTTTGAGGATTATTCAGCACTTGAATGAATAAAGTGTCGTAATTCAGAACAGATATCACATATCTGTGTGGAATAGTGCCATTGACTTGATGAATTGCAAGTTTAAATTTTTAGCATAGCTACCAATAAAATAGCTACGTATGCAGTAGGGGTGTTAGATACCCAACAGAATGGTCACTTTTTAACTTGTTAAAGGGAACCTCCACTATTATAACAAATTGACGTAAAATTGTTGGAAATAATGTTTAAATTTCAATTATGTTAATAACAAGTGGAAATATAATTTTAGTGCACGCAAAAATTGGATATGAATATCGCCTATTTTCGCTTTTAAATTTCCCGCCCGCCGCCATTTTGAATATTTGTGACGTCATATGGTTGCCCAATTGTTCCAAACAAAAGAAAGTTGATTCTAAACAATACCGGCAACCATTTGACGTCATAAAAATTCAAAATGGCGGCGCGCGGGAATTTTAAAAGCAAAAATAGGCGATATTCATATCCATTTTTTTGTACACTGAAATTTCTTTCCTATTTGTTATTTTAAAAAATCGAAATTTAGACTTTATTTCCAACAATTTAACGTCAACTTGTAATCACAATGGAGGTTCCCTTTAAGGTCCAAGAGGGCCCATAACCAAAACTGAATAATGAATTTCAAATTAACAGTAAAAACAAACAGTAACGCATTAAAGTATGCATCTCGATAGCTTTCATTTGATTGGTCACACTTTAGGATTTTATTCACAGATCCAACAGCTAAAATCACCTTGTACATGCAGTATTAAAATACTGCACCACAGAAAAGTACTGCTCAACAGCTATGAAATTGTCAAAAACCTGGATAAAAGACTAGTATTGTCACATTGTGGACCACCAAGACTTGATTTTAAGACTCATTTGTGGCAAGAACTATTAGAAAAGCAGAAATGGATTTGCAACGAGGTAGTGCAATACTTTAATCTCCCGGTTCAACCTTTTGCGGGATCTAGTTTAGCAGACTTTTCTGAGGTTTCGAACTTAATTACCGGAAAGAAAAATGATATCCGAACAAAACAATAGGAAACAATCGGACCTTTACAGTAAAGTTGCATTGAAAATTGAGCGCTGAATGGATTGTTTACAAGGAATGAATTTATGCAGGTTGACTCTGACAAGTTGGTAGCTAGAAAACCCCAGTCGAATTCTAATTGCTGTCAAAGTTTAGAGGACGCAAGTGAATGTGTTGATTTGGAGGAGAATGGGAGTGATTCTGCAGAAGACAAAATCGAGAGTGAATTAAATTGTCTGGAAGGTTTAGACATATCTCCTGGTCATTTGCCAAAAAACTGCACGGTCGAATGGCCGGTTTGTAAGAGAAATCCTGAATGTCCTCTTTGTACGATAGAAATTGAGCAGCCAGACTTCCAGACAGTAAGTTGTTAAGCCGCCTTTTGGTAAATATTGACCCATACAATTCAGAATGATTGGTATGTTATTTTTTTTAAAAATCTACCCACTACAAGTGTAGTTAGTTCCCTTTCCAGCACCTTAACTTGTTGATGTTATATCTTTTTAGGTAAGGCTTTGACACGTTCATATTTGTTTATATATTTTTTCTGGCGTTTAATTTTTTTTTTTCAATTTGAGTATATGACACCGAATAACGTAACTTTTTTTAGTCAAAAGAAATAATTAAACTTAATTGTTAATATTTATTTTTGTAAATATCATTTTTTATTATTGTTATACCTCAAAACACGAATAAACGAGCTTGCTAAATATTATTTTAGCTATAATTGTTTGTTGTTTTTCCCTGTGGAATGTAAACTTACCTTGTTTATATGCTGATTGCGTTACAGAACAAAGAAAATGTTATTCGCTCCATGAAGGTTAGTTGTGAGGTTGTTAATTCTGCGAACGGTACATGAATATTTTTTGTAAGGGAAAGTGTATATGTTTTTTTTTTTAATAAACTATTTTATTTACGGTTATTTTGCTGGTAATTAGTATTTTTTTTAACCCATCAGCTGTTGGAATAATTACCATGAGCTAATTGCATTTCCTAACTCACCTCGATTTTTTTTTTCCAGACCGATGCAACTGAATTGGAGACGCGATCTTTGGTACGTAGGGTGTGGAATTATTTTGCAAAATATTGCTAAAACCGAAGCACATAAAGTACCACTGAAAAGCGCTCGTTTCAATTTTTATCCACCGACTCAAGAATTTGCATTACCACCTTGTACATCTGAATCACCATTAAAGGGGCACTGTCCCGGCTAAAATATCGTGTTTTCATGATTATGGCCAGGAGCTTGGTTTAAGCTTACTTTATTATCTTGAAATTGGAAGAAACCATCGCCAAAAGTGATAGGAGCATAGAAATATGAACTAAACAGACAAAATGACGGCTAGAAATGTCAAAATTTCACAAGAATGGCAAGTTTTATTTATTGACAGGCGGTCAATAAATTGAATTTGATGAACTGTAATCCGCTTCAATCCTTGCAATCCTGCACTTTATCTCCAAACTACTGCTTTTGTTTTGCTCTATAGAATCTTTTTATCCAACTAAGCTGTATATTTGGTGGCATTTAGCGATATAACGTGGAAATAAGCTTAGCGAAATTTTGCTATTTCGGCAGAACAGTTTCCCTTTAAATCCATTAATCTCTTATCTATCATTTTACTTTACAGCTTGAACGAAAAGACCGCGAAATGAAAATTCTGGTAAGTGGTGACATTCGTTACGGAATTACAGTTTTCGGCTCTCTTATTTGTTTATTAATCACCGTTAATATTTTATAGATTGGATATTTTAATTTACGGATTGATTTATTTTATTTATCTACAAACTTTGCCAAAAAGGAAGGAAAGCCTCGCAGATCCAATTCTCCATTATGAGGACCCATTCTACATATCAATTCCCCATTTGTTCAGCACAAATTTCCATTTGTTTTAGCTTTGGAATTATCTTAGATCAAAGCAATCCCTAACTACAATTCTATTTTTTGACGGAAATGAAAGTACATTATCTTCAGTGTGTCTTGAGCATGAAAATTTTTATACATTAGCCTACTAAGTAATTGACCGAGCTCGTCATGAATCACCCAGTGGCCCAGTTGATGGAGTATCCGACCGTTATAGTATTCGACCATTAGAGTATCCGACCGTTAGAGTATCCGACCGTTAGAGTATCCAAACGTTAGAGTATCCGACCGTTAGAGTATCCGACCGTTAGAGTATCCAAACGTTAGAGTATCCGACCGTTAGAGTATCCGACCGTTAGAGTATCCGACCGTTAGAGTATCCGACCGTTAGAGTATCCGACCGTTAGAGTATCCGACCGTTAGAGTATCCGACCGTTAGAGTATCCAAACGTTAGAGTATCCGACCGTTAGAGTATCCGACCGTTAGAGTATCCGACCGTTAGAGTATCCGACCGTTGCGAGGAAGGTCATGGGTTCACCTTTATTAACAATTTGTTTTTCTCACCAATTCTTTGCTAAAATGTGCATTGGTATTATATCGAAATATGTTTTTATAGCTCGTGAATGAAAAGTTTTTAAATTAATGCCTTCTCTTTTTTTTCTCTTCGCTTAGGATGAAGACGTAGCATTCTTGAAAAAAGAGGTTAGCAGGAACAAAGGAGCTTTTATTTTGGGTGGTGAACGTGTCTAAAACTTGGACCATATAATGCGCACGCTGATTGGTCGCGTGACCGCTTTACATGAGGCGGGCGGTAACATTTGCTTGGTAAAACACGTATATGACGTTTCGTAAGATTTGGTTAGCTTTATTTGCGGACGAACCTTATCCATGAGTGACCATCCCTCGTAAACGACCATTCTTCCAAAATACCATAACTTTTAAGGTCAAATCACTATGGTCCAAACCTCTCGTAAGCGACCACCTCTTCAAGCGACTGCGCAACTGCGACTACTGTAACGCCAGTGGTTCTTATTTTCGATTGTTATTATCCTTTGGTGAGGGACCACTCGCCTGTATTTTGTCGTAACTACAGACACAAAACGGATAGTGCGATGTACAAACGAAAACCATCTTGTTCCTTATATGAGAACTCTTGTGAGACACATAATTTTACACTGATGGCTGCTTTGAAAAAAGTCAAGACCTGACCCCATGTGGTCTGATCTATTGTACGCGACCACCTTCCGTAAGCAACTACATTGGCTTTGGATTTTAAGTGCTCGGTTTCGGGAGGTTCGACTGTATAAAAGACAAAGCAAATTGCTGCTTTGTCCTCGCATAACCTGATGCAAAAAATGGAGAAGATTGTGGAAAGTTTAACGGTACTTTTAAAAGCAAACCGCCTGCCGCTCGGGTTTGTTGTTGCTTTTGGCCACTTGCTCTTGTCACTTCGCTGAATCAGTCATTAATTTACATTATACGTACATTAGCACTTGTTTGACAGTATATCATAATTTTTTCACAGAATCAAAAGAAAGAGAGGGAGCTACTTACCAAGGTAATATATTTTTCTCACGGCAGACTTATTTACATATTTTCATACATCATTATCGGCGAATGTTTCCTTGTGTTTTGTAGTAGATGTATATGTTTCTTCAAGTAAAAAAGAAAGCTTGTCTTGTATTTCGTGTTAAACGTTTCTTTACTGGATTTGCAGATTGGAGAGGCGAATAAAAAGAACTACGAGGTAAGTTACGGTTTTACTTGGGTAGATTCTTGTCATAAAATATACATTTCAGTTTACTTGAGAAGGTTTTTCGCTTCTTTTATCCTTGCACGTAATGTTGCCGTTGTTAGTCGGTGACAACCTTGTTCCCAGGGCATTCTCCGCTTTGTTCAATTCAAAATGGCGGGGCGGGCGTAGAAACCCGGCCCAGGACAAGGCTGTCAAAATACTACAAAAACCCTGGAGTATTTTGTCAGGCACGTGTCAGGCACGTATCAGGCACGTGTCACATGATGAAATAGCGTTTTTAGAGGTTATTTGCACCGATTGAAAGCCGTGTTTGTTTTCTGGCAATCTTATACTGTTGTTGCAACGCAGGGGAAGAGGTTGACCACGTGGGTGAAAATTCTAATTCGAAGATGTCAGAACAAGTTAGGGCCGGATTGGTTTTAATAAAAAAATAAGGTGTATTATGAGAGGTTTACAATAATGTTTGTTTACTGTTTTTTTGTTTTGTTTTAAGATTGAACAATGGAAAGCAGAGGCCAACAACTCCGAGAGACAAAGGCAAAGGATGGAAGCAGCCTACATGAATTTACAGGTAAAAAATAAAAGTAAAAACGTGGTCACCGAACTCCAGCTGCCTGTTAGAGAGAAATCAGTTTAAACCACTGGTTTGTTAAACCCCGTCTGAACTTGGTTTAAAAACTCGACTGTGAGAGTCCTGCATTCATGTTACCCTGAGAAGGATGAACGCCTTCCCAAGATGCAGTGCGATCTTGCCAAATTATTCCCATGATTCCTTCCTGGCCCTGGGTGCCGGAGACTTCTCTTGCGCTCTCGTCTCTAAGCGTCTCGCGAGAAAACCTGTGACCCTGGGTATACTGCAACAAGGACTTAAGTAAATTTAAATTCGATGATAATAGGACTAATTTTTTTATCAATTTATTTTTCATTTTTAAGAGCCAAATGAAGAACCTTCAAGGCGCCGAGCTCAAACTGGCTGAGATACAAACCAAGTACAGTGCAATCGAAAAACAGAATTTCGAGCTCAGTGAAAAGGTATTCTATTAATAACATTTATTCGTCTGATGTTAAAGTGATACCCATGTTATTTGTAATTGAATTAATTAACTTAATTGATTGTTTTCTTAGAGTCTTTGTTGATGTATTTGTTTTCTTATAGGTCAAAAAGTTGGAAAGAACAGAGAGGGAGTTTAAGAAGCTGGAACATAACATTCAACTATTACAGGTATTTGTCAATAGCTTTCATTTAAATGGACATACTTTAGGATTGTTATTCACATCTACTCATAACTTCGAGCCACGTTTTACAGCATAATAAACAGCACCACAGGAACGTACTTCTCAATTTGCCACTCCAGAAACGTCAGAGAGTTTAAGCACCAGCTTTCGGCACTATGCTTTCTGGGATCGTTTGCGATAGGCTGATGGTTTCCAAAGGCAACCATTAACCAATCATAGCTCATATTGATTATCCAAACGATCCCAGAAATCTTAGCGCAAAAAGCTGGTACTCAGTCTCCCACAGTTTCTGGAGGGGCGAATAGCTTGTTTATAAGCTGTTTTATCCAGACTAAAAAAAATAGAACTAGCTTACATGTAGTTGTGCAACGTAAAAAAAAAAAACAGAAATACAGGGAAATACTGCTCAGTCATTTGAATGGTCACATAACTCGCTGATTTATTTGTTTACCAGGCTCAAGTGCAAGAAATGGACATCGTTGAACAGGACAGAAACAGCTTGGTAGAAAAAATGAAGACAATAGAGAACCAGAGAGATGATTTGTTAAGAAAAGGACGAGTAGTTGAATCCGAGAGAAACGACTTCTTACGAAACAACAAGCTTATGGAGATGCAACGAGATGACTTGGAGAACAGATGTGCCATGTTACAAAAGACAAATGCTACTTTGAACTCCAGAGTAAGAGCTTTTTCATCTTCTTCTGTAGCTTTGTCTTTGGATTGTCTGGGTCTGGAAGGATGAGCTGTTTTAATGTTATAATTATGACAATAACCAAAGGACCCCTGAAAAACAGAAAGAAACAAACTTATATAACGTTTTTTGTTGTCCCTGACTATTTATTGTTGTTGTCCTGGCTGTAAGAAGCAAATATAGAATTTTTGGCCGATTCATTTATCGCACGTCGTTTCCTTTTAAATGTTGTTTGTGCACACAAACTACAGAATTCACCTTAAACACGGACCCGCGCTATAAAAGGGGTAGCTCCGCCCCCTCTTTGTCACACCATCACTGCTTCAACGGCTAATCAAAGATGGCTGACACTGCGAGCAACACGGAGGAAGACCGTTGCCCCCCAAAATAGGTCTAATTCTCCCTTCACCAGTTCAATATAAAAATCTTGTATAGGATTTATCTTTCACGAAAATAAAACTAAAAACATTATTTGAATTTATGCACCTTTTAGCATGAATATAATATTTTAGCTTGCCAAATTTGAATTTCGCGCCGGTAACGGTTCTCCATTGGCGAGAGGATGCACGTGATGTTGACAGTTCGGTGTCAAGTGTGAAATGACTGGCGGCTTGGCCAGGCCAAGGTGCTTTTTATAGCGCGGGTCCGTGTTTAAGAAATTGTCATGATACCAAAACAAAACGAACTCATCTCGTATGTTATTATTCTCCATTTAGTTGGCTGAACTTGAACGTGATGTAAAAGAAGCTCAAACGAAAATGCACGACAGTCACCATGAGCGTAATTTTCTTCAAGTACAACTGGACAAGATGGAAGCGGAGAAGAACGAGATGCAGATGAGACTTGCTATCACGACACAAGATCGTAACTCGCTGGAGAATCAAGTGGCCGAACTAGAGGACCTCAGCAGGTAGAAATAGAGTAGAGCATCTATAAACGTGCATCATTGGTACACAAGTGGCCGAATTTCAGGCCTCAGTAAATGTTTATAAATAAATTAATAAATCCATGAGGTGGCTCCTACTTCCACTGTTTCCGGATCGAATTGGAAATTGAAAATGTTGGTTTTTGTAGGTAGAGATAAACAAGAGATAATACAATACGATGCAGTGCAGTGTAGAAAAGTGTACTGCATTACACTGCACTGCAGTGCAATACAATACAATGCAATATAATATAGAGCAGTTTTCAATTGAGTGTCGAAAGTAATTACACAATTGCTTTGGTTTTGCATTGCTACGCTTTGTGATTGGCTAAAAAATCTCGCGCCACTTTCTCAACCAATCAGAAGTAAAACCAAAACCAATCGTGACTTGCTCGCACGCGTTTTCCCGCGCTTGGCGCCGCCGACATGTAATTGCTTCGAGCTGTGATTGGTTCATTGGATTATTTACGACTGCTGTGATTGGTCAGAGTAATTACTTTGGTTTTGGTTTTACGACACTCAATTGAAAACTGCTCTAATACAATAGTTAGACTACTATTAGACTACGCGAACACAATGCCTAAAAAACTAATGGAATGCTATGTGAATTCCCTTATGAGGACAGAACTTAGAGAAGAGTTTAAAGAAAGTCTGCATCATTATTAGACGAGTTTCACATTTCTTTGCTTAGCGCTATTATTTTGTAATGAATGACTCAAACGACGAAGCTCGTTTCATCAGGCAAAATTAAAGTATTACATATCTAAGCAGGTAATGTAAAACAGTGTTTAACCGCCTAATTCAAAGTATTGGATATCTTTACGAACCACTCTCTCTAGTTTTTAATGTAACATACAAAACAAGCCAATGGGTGTTTTCTTTCACTATAAATTCATTAATTTGTTAATACAATGTTCACTTTCGTAGAGATCACGTCAAACTAGAAGATGGATTTCACACTCTGAGGATAAAGGTTGGTATAATGCAAGTTATACCATGTGTTACAATTTTAGCGACTATCGAGCGTTAGTGTCACTTCAAGGCAAGCTTGACGATAATTTTATTAATAACGAAGTAACATGAAAAGCCCATTATGAAAGAAATAAAAGAATCCTGGAATGTATATCTTATCGTTTTTTGATATTTAAATTTTTTCTTCACTTCACAGTTGGCGGAGTCAACGCGAGATAAAGATGACGCCGAAATGCAGATACCAACTCTGAAGGTAAACAGCCTGTCTGTCTGTCTCTCTAATGTGTGCCATTCTAATGAAAACTGTTGAGCAGTACCTTCTTGTGGTACTGTTTATTGTGTTGTGTAAAACGTGGTTCTATCTTTTCAGTCTGTGGATGAATTGCTACAGTAACCATTCAAATGAAAGCTATTGAGCAGTACTTTCCTGTGGCGCTGTTTATTATGCTGTACAAGGTGGTTCTAACGTTTGAGTCTGTGGATGAAATCCTAAAGTGTGACCATTCAAATCTACTGAGCAATACTTTCCTGTGGTGCTGTTTATTATGCTGTACAAGGTGGTTCTAACGTTTGAGTCTGTGGATGAAATCCTAAAGTGTGACCATTCAAATGAAAGCCACTGAGCAGTACTTTCCTGTAGTGCTGTTTATTATTATTATTATTATTTTTTTTTTATTTATTTTTTTTTTTTATTAACAATACAATACAATAACTAAATTACAGCACAGAGAAAACAAACAAAAAGAGAAGGTTCAAAGAAAGTACAGTTAAGACAGGAGCAATAAACGAACCTTGATTGAGTACAATCAGTCAGATATATCTAGTTAAATATAAGATTTACAAATCTTTAAAAATATTTTTGGTATTTGACCGTCAGGGGAAAGGAAACAATCGATATCAAGAGCTATATAAAGAACAATCTTTAAGAAAGTTCCATTTTTTAGTGTCCCCAGCTTTTTTCTCTATAATAGATCTTGACTTAACTAGGCGCAGAAAATTTGCAAAATTAGGCGATATTTCATCCATTTTGGCTTGCCAAATATGAAACCGCGCTAACAGTAGACAATAGTTTAATTGACACGAGTATTCTGTAGAATGAGGCTCCGGCTTCAAACCCAGTGCAGTAATATTCAATAAGTTGTATTTGCCGATTAACGGAAGAGCGTTATGCTGTACAAGGTGGTTCTAACGTTTGAGTCTGTGGATGAAATCCTAAAGTGTGACCATTCAAATCTACTGAGCAGTACTTTCCTGTGGTGCTGTTTATTATGCTGTACAAGGTGGTTCTAACGTTTGAGTCTGTGGATGAAATCCTACAGTGTGACCATTCAAATGAAAGCCACTGAGCAGTACTTTCCTGTAGTGCTGTTTATTATGCTGTACAAGGTGGTTCTAACGTTTGAGTCTGTGGATGAAGTCCTAAAGTGTGACCATTCAAATGAAAGCCACTGAGCAGTACTTTCCTGTAGTGCTGTTTATTAAAGTGCTGTTTATTAAAGTCTGTGGATGAAATCCTACAGTGTGACCATTCAAATGAAAGCCACTGAGCAGTACTTTCCTGTAGTGCTGTTTATTATGCTGTACAAGGTGGTTCTAACGTTTGAGTCTGTGGATGTAGTCCTAAAGTGTGACCATTCAAATGAAAGCCACTGAGCAGCTGTACTTTCTTGTAGTGCTGTTTATTATGCTGTACAAAGTGGCTCTAACTTTTGAGTATGTGGATGAAATTCTAAACTGTGTGACCATTCAAATGAAAGCTACTGATCAGTACTTTCCTGTGATACTGTTTATTATGCTGTACAAGGTGGTTCTAACTTTTGAGTCCGTGGATAAAATCCTAAAATATCAGGCCCGTACTAGGAGTAGGGGGCCGGGTAGGCCCGTGCCCCCCCCCACTTTTCGGGTCAAAATTAAAAAAAGAAGACTGCCACTTAACCGTCGAAGATATTGAAGGGGTCTTGGCCGACAACAGTCGATCGTGCCCTCTCACTTTCAAATTCGTTCCTACTGGCCTGAATATGACCATTCAAGGCTACTGAGCAGTACTTTCCTGTGGTGCTGTTTATTATGCTGTACAAGGTGGCTCTAACTTTTGAGTCTGTGGGTAAAGTCGTCATGTGTGACCATGATACATTGATATCTCTTAAGCAGCACTTTCCTGTGGTGTGGTTTGCTTTCATAATATTGCAAAATCCAATATAAGGCATTTTTTTAGTTGCGAATTTCTGCGCTTTTGACAGTAAAGTAATTTAAAACTTCTTTTCTCGCCATTTCAGGCTAAGATCGCCTTACTCAAGAGAGCGTGCAAAGAGAAGGACGAACTTGTGGACAGACTAAGCGAAGAAATACGAGAGTTGCGCCATGCCATCGCTACGTCGGCTCTTGACGACTTGTCGAAGATCCGAACCTCCGGATACACGCCGGAGAACTTCGTGAAACTGTCGGCTCAGAGAGAGCAAGAGCGACAGATAGCTAAACGAGAGCCTGAGGTTTGTGAATGTTAATATTGGGTTGTTCGGTGTTGGAGATATCAGTGGGCTGAGTCATCGGACATTGTCTGACGAAATCTATTTTTACAACGTGCACAGACACAGAGTACAAAAAGGACTAAGGCTTTTGTCTTGAAAGTCTTGTTAAGCCGTTTAAAGCGATCACATTTAAAATAAGTATTTGCACTATAGCTGTAAAAGCTTCTCTGGATTTGAGAAGTGTGAATTGAAATCGCCTTTATGTTGCATTGCAAAACAGTCTTATTACGTCGTGAAAGGTGATAGATGGTGTCAAGGGTACAAAGTCCAAAATAGGTTTTGTCTGACCAATTTTGAAACTTGTTCAATAAAAATGAATGTCTTGAAGAACAGGTGTCCCCATAAGTAAGAAGGATTCTTTCCAGCTCTGGATATGCGTTTTAATTTTATCGTATTGTCCATCGTATTGTGCAATGCAGAAATATTTTTTGATTTCTTTCTGGAACCGTTTCAGCAGCTTGTCTCGCAAAGAATCTGACCATTGCAGTTTGTAATGTGCAATGTTTCAGTGATGCATAAGATAAGTCGCACAGAACATTACACATTGTAACGGCCAAAACGGTTGCGAGACAAGTTGCACTTTGCAGTACAGTTTTTCAATCAATCAATCAATCAATCAATCAATCAATCAATCAATCAATCAATCAATCAATCAATCAATCAATCAATTAATCAATCAATCAATAGATCAACCAACTTTATTCAGGTAAGAGTCGATTCTACTAGCTGTCCCTAAGTGGACTACTGATTGGGGACACTACATTCCACTAAAGTGAAATAACTGAATGTTCTTTTTTCTTTCTTTAGGACTTAGTCGGGGAGAGGCTAAAAAGCAGGCTAGATAAACAGTCGCAGCGCCGTTCACCAAGGGTCAGTTTGAATTTAACGTTTCTGGGTTGTTTGAATCCATTTGTATGGGGAATGTGTTTCTGCATTTGCCTTTCAGTTCTCTACTTGCAGTTTAGATTATCGTAAGGGATAATGAAGCTATGCAGCCCATTGTCCACAATGTTGGGAAATAAATGCTGCCTAATTCAGCACGTCTATGCTAATCTTGCGTTACAATACAGTTCGATGAATGCCATAGAGGTTTTACTTTAATGAAGTTCAGTATGCCATAAGAAAGTTTCGGAAAGTCTATGCGTCAAAAAAGTTTGTTTTTGTCAACTGTGACTTGAAAATGGCATTATCCATTTTAACAGCTTTTCTCCAACTTTCTTTCTTAAAGGCCTTTGCACCATCACCTCCAGGAACCAAAAGGGCAAAGCGCTTTGTGGCATTGTTTGATTACGACCCTTACAAGTCTCCGGCATCTGAGCACCCTGAACTAGAACTTAAACTGAAAGATGGGGACTTTCTCACGGTATACGGCGACATGGATATCAATGGTTATTTCGAGGCAGACGTGAATGGCGTTCGAGGCCTGGTTCCTAGTCTATATGTAGATGAGTTAGAGGACGATAATGAGTCTGATGTTGGGCTCGAAGAGCTTCTAGCGAGATCGCGCAGAGACCCAATAAAAGACGTTTCTTCTTACAAAGGCAATGAACTTCTGGTAAGAGAAATGTCGTGGATGTTCTGTGATCCAAATTATGCACGCTTGCCAAAATATGGTTGCCATGGAAACGACACATGTAATAGACAAAAACCTGTCACATCAAAAGGTTCCCAGATACATTTTAAAACAAGTCACGAAGTTTGGGGGTATTGGTTAGGCCCGTTTTAAACGTCGAATTTCACATGTGCCGAATCTAATGCTCATTTGCATTTAGTTCGGCACATGTGAAATTCGACGTTTAAAACGGGCTTTAAATGCTTCTAAAGTTGTAAACGTTCAAATTCAGCGCGAGCACTTTCTTCCCCCGCATCATGTAGGTGAGTTGAAAGTTTTCAGGAACGGTTTGGAAAACACCTTCAAAAAACAGGAAAAATGACTTATGTGTGGGTGCACGTCCTGGGGACTTTACAGTCGGCATATGCTTTGTCGGAAAATTGTGTTTAGTTTAGTTGAAACTTGTTTATAACACCAAAGACAAATATTCCTTTTCGTGCTCGCAGTTACAACGGGATAACATATCCAGCGGTCATGTCACACCGTCATCAAACGCCTCTTCTGTTGGATCTGAGCCGCGTCAATGCATGGTGGCTCTACATGATTACGACCCTTTTCATTCTGGCGCCCCAGGACGCCCAGCTCATGAGCAGCTGTCACTCAGAAAAGGTGACGTTCTGACTGCCTTTGGAGACATGGATGTCAATGGGTTTTATCGCGTTGACCTCAGTGGTAAGAATTCAGTAAAGATAAATTGCTTGAAGTAGTGGAAGATAGCGTACTTGTCGCATTTTAAGGCCATTAGTACCACCTAGTGCCTAGCTTTCATTTCAGAGGCCACGCGTCACGATTTCATCCACAGAATAAAGTTATAACAGCACTAATAACCACAGGAAAAGACTGCTTAGTAGCTTTCACTGAAATGGTCACACTTTAGAATTTCTACCGCAGACTCAATAGTTAGAACACTTGTTGCGTTCGACTTTAGGAGAACGCATCCTAATCTTGGGTTTTCAGTGATACCAAGTGGAGATCGTTTCAGACGTTCGTGTACCTATTCGGCGCTATCTTCAATTACGTCATATGCATTAACGCGCACCAATATCGCGGACTTTGGTCGAAGACTGGTACCTACTCGTGGCTGCAATGTCACGAAGTGTTCGCTTTTTGTAGGTCCATGTACCGCATATAAAAGAAAGTTTACGCTTTTCAACGGCCGGAAAGAGTTGAGAATTAATCACTTTTTATCATATGGCAAGTGAAATGAAATCTGGCAGCGGTTTGACGACAAAATTGACTACGAACGTTACAGGGCGACGAAGTTGTTTTTAAATACGAACGCCGTCGATCTATAAATAGGATCGCGATTCGTCATGCCAGCTGATATGTGGCGCATAAAAGAAACTTTGTGCTTTTCAAAGGTACAGTTAGCCGGTCTCTGTCTTACGGCAAGTAAAGAGTAATGGTTGGCTGCGATTTATTTTCTGTTTGGATCCAATTTTTGCTCGCTTTTTGTTGCTGTTTTCAGCCATTAAAATATAGACGGTCCTTGTTTGCTTTATCACTGCTGGGATCTCACGACTGTGTAAGTTTGTGTTATTTTGCTAAATAAAATTCGATTTGTTTATGATTTTGTTCAGATTTATCGAAGATCGAGTAAGCTTATGTTTGAATCACATCATCTGTGCTGCTGCTTGTCCTGTATGTCAAATATTCAATGTTATTCGCTTATGACTTTAGTCGAATTTTTCATATATATTTGCATGTGGCTGAGTATTAAATGCGAACCGGAATACGTCTATATGAAAAAGTAACGCAGCTGTTACGCTGTTTCTTCGGAATCACAACAATATAAACACTAAAGCAAAATGTGTGCGAGTTGATTGCACTCTCAAGTGGCGGCTAAGGGTGAACCACATCAAAACTACTTCTTTCAGCTGTTAACAAACTTGTTGAACGCACTCTTTTAATCTACGATTACTACCAGTATAGCAAAATTAACATCACCACAGGAAAGTACTGCTCAGTAGCTTTAATTAGAATGGTCACACTTCAGGATTTCATCCACAGAC
The DNA here is from genome assembly GCA_024195265.1 of Dendrophyllia cribrosa. Classification (NCBI taxonomy): domain Eukaryota; kingdom Metazoa; phylum Cnidaria; class Anthozoa; order Scleractinia; family Dendrophylliidae; genus Dendrophyllia; species Dendrophyllia cribrosa. The sequence continues at coordinate 16,278,694 of JAJLRJ010000001.1, forward strand.
TCAAAAGTTAGAATCCACCTTTTACAACATAACAAACGGCGCCACCGGAATTCGAAAGTACTGCTCCGTAGCTTTCATTTGAATCTTCACACTTTAGGAACCAGCACACAGACTCAAAAGTTAGAACCACCTCGTACAGCATAATATACAGTACCACAGGAAAGTACTGCTCAATAGCTTTCATTAGAATGGCCAAACTAGAATTTCATCCACAGAATCAAAAGTAAGAACCACATGACAGCATAATAAACAGTACCGCAGGAATGTACTGCTTAATAGCTTTCATTAGAATGGTCACACTGTTGGATTTCATCCAACAACAACAACAATAATAATAATAATAACCTTTATTTACATCCATAACTGAGAAATTTAATTTTTTAGATTGCTAATAAAAGCAGGACAAAATTAAGGAAGTGCACAATTTAAAATATGCGTGCATAAATTTGCATGCAAAATCGTGACACAAAATATAATAATAATAAAAAAAAAAGAAAAAAAAAGAAAAACGAAGGGCATTTTTTAACTCATTGCGCTTTGCGCATGAGTAAAAAGATGATACATTATATTATTATAAGGGATGTCACAGTCGAATTGCATAATCCTCTTTGGCGTGTGAATACTCCCATGGATAGCCAATCCTTGTCTCCCGTATATTTGTTGTGTTTCACATAGCACTTTCATGGCAATGTCATATTTAACTTTGTTAATGGAAAGCCATGACAGTCCCTTCTTTATGTTCCTCCAGCCCAATCCATAAGATACCAAGTCGTAACTTACTGTTAACCTGTTATTTCAGGTCAGACAGGATTTGTTCCTGGCCACTTGGTGGAGGAAGTTTCCTCATCTTCCTTCCTTCAGCCCGTAAGTCCAGTCCAGTTCAAACTTTAGATTTTACAGTTTAAAGTAATTTACGTCCGTTCTGAGTTTCTTTGTTTATTATTTATCAGACCAAAAGCCGTGCGCCAGAACAAATTTTAGGGATGCTGGACAACATACAAGTCCGGGGACAGCCAAAAGGTTAGTTTAAACAACCACTTAATATTGATAGCAGTTCGAAATACTATTGTTGAATTTCATGGTGCCTGTGCCACCATTTTAGATCGATTCACATTCAAACTGGTGCAAAATCGAATGTGACCCTCAAATAATAGCTTGGAACGATAATATTCAAATAGAAAATTATATTAAAGTCGGAGGTATAAGGGCCAATTTACACTGTACAACTTTGTCGCATGCGACACGCTTAAAACATGCTTACGACATGCTTACAACACGAATTACTCCGTGTAAATCAACTCAAGTCATGCCGTAAGCGTTCCGCATGCAACAAAGTTGTACCGTGTTAATCGGCCCTAAGATTTACGGCTGATTGGTAAAAATTGTAGTCGACCCAATAAAAAAGATATGTTGCAGTGGCCGAGAAATCATTGCGTGTAAATGCTCTGGCCTGTACCCAATGGGCCAACAAATCGGGACGACAATTCGTATCGTGTCAATCAGTTTCTTAAACAACAACGTAAGCTCAGGCCAGTAGGAACGAATTTGAAAGTGAGAGGGCACGATCGACTGTTGTCGGCCGAGACCCCTTCAATATTTTCGACGGTTAAGTGGCAGTCTTCTTTTTTTTAATTTTCACCCTAAAAGTGGGGGGGGGGGGGGGGGCACGGGCCTACCCGGCCCCCCCTACTCCTACGGGCCTGAAGCTTGTTATGAAACAGCTTGTTGATATAATATTTTATTGTTCATTTCCCGTAGGTACTTCAACAGATGTATTCCCTCCTACCGGTGTCACCAATGGCTATCCAACGCATTCGCATGGTGACGTCACGCCGCCACGTCACGTGCAACCTCCCGTGCAACCTCCCGGCAGTCCTCTGCCTAACGTGGGATTGACAAGATTTAAGCCATCACCGGAAGTTGCGAAATTAGGCCCTTCGCCAAGAGCTGTGGTTGTTCCTGAAAACTCGAGCCAGTCTTCTCAACGGCCTACCCTGTCTGTGGTACCACAAGCTCTAGTCACGACGAAACCCTCGCCTTCGAAACAAGTCGTTCCTGTTAGTTCAAACAAGTCACGCTCATCTAGAAAAGGTACTCGTCCCCTGGCCTTACCCCTCTTGTGGAGTATTTGTCACGTGACACTTGATGAAATCTTGTCTTCAGAGGTTTATTTCCAGCAAATTGCAGTCGTATTTTGTTGCGATTCTTGATGTATTCAAAGCAAACCATTGCAACAATCCGGTATCATGAAAATTATTTTGAGGACGACAGAAATACGTAAAAGTAAAAAGAAGTCCGTTAAACATAAGGTTGTCACTTTCAGAGCTCAAAGGACATAACTTTTTCCTGGGTCTGAAAAATAATTTAAAATAATTGGAAAGTTAATTAAGCATTGTATACAGGGCGCTTATGCCGTTTAGTTTGCGGCAAATTTTGGGGAATTGTTTTCCTATTTCATTGGCAAAAAAAAACCAAAGCTATAACGTGACATTGAAATCAATGTAAACTATCATGTACTTTTTCCTTTCTCTCAGCTCGCCCCAGTCCGCCAAGCTTCTTTCGAGTGCTTCGACCGGTGAATCACGATGCTATGTTAGTAGGCTGGACACTACCGGAAATGGATGAGTTTGGGAGAAGTAATGGTCTTACTGTAAAGGGATACAAGGCAAGTATAGTGTTTTGTTGTCTCGAACAGCACTTTCCTGGGGTGCTGTTTATTATGCTGTACAAAGTGGCTCCAAATTTTAAGTTTGTGAATAAAATCTTAAAGTGTGACCATTGCTACTACTTTCCTTTTGTACCGTTTATCATGCTGTACATTGGGTAGTCCCGCACTTGTGCAAACGATGTCTGTGATTCGCTAAGAAAACGATAGATTTGTCCCGCTGGGATAAGGATTAGGGATAGGGGGATTGTTCAAGTGATATATCAATTGTATCGTTCGCCAATCACAGACATCGTTTGGACAGCTACGACCCCGCTCTGTACATCGTGACCATTGAAATCTGCATTAGAACCCCGCTAACTCGAACTCCCATGGGAAACGATAAATTGTTCGAGATGGTGGGGGATCGAGTTATCCGATAGTAATTGACTGAGAAAACGGTCCAAGGGAAATGGGTCGGTGTTCAAGCGGGGTGTTCAAGTTATCCGAGTTCGAGTTAGCGGTGTTCTACAGTATTGAGCAGTACTTTCCGATGAAAGTGTTTGTTTCAAAGTTGTTTTTTTTTGCTCCGGCAGTGAAAAGATGAACAGAGATTGACAGCGGTTTGTTTGCCTTTCTTTCAGATGTACGCAAATAGTGATGTGAAGCTGGAGGTGCGAAGCCCCTACATGGCCAAGGTATTTAGTGATATGACGTCTCATTTGAACAATCTTGAATTGCTTGGATTTGCAACTTGTCTTCTGAGATTTGTTAAACCCCACTGACCTCCTTTGTGGAGGCGGAGGTGGAGGTGCTAGCGGTAGCGCGTTGGACTTCACATCTGAAGGTTCGAGGTCTGGCGTGCGTTCCCGAAGACATTTCGGGCCAGAAAGCTATTTTTTAAACTCATTTTCAAAGAAATGGTGTTGAAGTTTTTAGCTCGCAAACCAGCCCAACTTGAACAGTAAACGTTATTGGTAAACATTTGCATATAACATAAGTGGTTTTCGGGCCCGAAAAGGTTTTCGGGAGCTTTGAGAAACGCACACCTGGTATCTCCCGTCGCGTGCTTCTTTACTTTGCTCCAAGTGTATATGAATGGGTACCGGCGATGTAATGTTGGGGTTACCCTGCGATAGACTAGCATCCCATCCAAGAGAGGTAGTAATACTCCTGCTTGGTTCATGCTACAGAAACCGGATTAAGCCTCGTCCATGTGGACGATGTGTGCATAATGCTTTGTTTTTTATTTGAAATGAGAACTATTTTTGTGTCATTGTGTTGATCTCTATGTGTCGCGGTTTTAGGCTTTGGTGGAAGATCTTGATCTCCGTATTCCCATAAAATTCAGCATAAAAACGGTGGCTGAAAATGGATGCTCGTCTGAGGCTGTATCGGCCACGTTCAGTAACACAATCAAAGGAAACATAATGGTAAGGTGAAAAGAGCAAGTTAGATGTGTATTAAACTGATAAATCCACAACCCTTTCACTGTCACGGACAATCCTCGTAAATTATGTTTTAAACTTCTGACACTGCGATGGTCGAGCTGTTTAGTGTGACCATTCAAATGAAAGCTACTGAGCAGTACTTTCCTGTGGTACTGTTTATTATGCTGTTCAAGGTGGTTCTAACTTTTGAGTTTGTGTGTGAAATCCTACAGTGTGACCATTCAAATGAAAGCTATTGAGCAGTACTTTCCTGTGGTGCTGTTTATTATGCTGTACAAGGTGGTTCTAACTTTTGAGTCTGTGGATGAAACCCTAAAGTGTGACCATTCAAATGAAAGTTACTGAGCAGTACTTTCCTGTGTTGCTGTTTATTATGCTGTGCAAGGTGATTCCAACTGAGAGATTGTTAAATCACTATAAACGGATTTTGTAGAATTCAATCAAACTGATTTCTTAAAATAATGTGATGTGGGTGAGTTGCTTTGTTTGTTTGTCTTACTATTTGTTTTGCTTCTTGCTCTTCAAACAGTTTGGCTCGTCTAGTATCTAAAATTAAGTTTGGTTTGAGCGTTAACCAACACGTTTGCTAATTTGTTTAATTTCGTTTGCGTTGTTGTTGTTTTAACAACTTTCTGTTTTTTACAGGAGTCGTTTGGAGAATCACTTGAGGTAAGTTATCTTTCTTGTAAAATTGTAAGAAAACATTTGAGACGAGATAATTCGTGTAGACATTTATTGATATATATTTTTTGCTCTCCTAGAAGGATTCGGGAGACGACCAAAAGCATTACAGAACGGTAAGGCTGAGTTTCGTTTTGATGTGTTAAGGTTTTCTTTATTTCAATTTGTTATCTCCGATCTCTTAGCTTTCGTTTCTTTTACTCAAATGTTATTTATTTTTAGAATTACGATTATTGTAAAGCGCCATTGAGCTCACGGAAATGGCGCTATATAAATTCTTCTATTATTCTTCTATTATTCTATTATTATTTTACAAGGTGAATCATTGTTAAAAAGTGTCATTCCGTCACCCATTTTTCTTGTGATTAAAGGCCTTTACTTTGTCTTTACTTAATCTCTTTTACTCTCTTCTCCCTGCCCTTTTACCTTCCAGCTAGTCTTAAAGACTGGTCCATTGGGCTACGAAATTACAACCTGTATGATTGTGTGTTCAAACTCCAAACTACCGCTTTTTTTTTTTTGCTCGATGTAGTCTTATTGTACAATTTAATTGAAATAACATGGAAATAAGCTAAGTGGAATTTTGCTGTTTCGGCGGGACAGTGTTCCCTTAAACAATACCCTGGTTACACCAACGCTTAAACATGTTGAAATGTTGTTTAGTTTAAAACAGGTTTAGAAAAATTCCCCCAAACGTTCCGTATAATATTTGGAGTGAAATCTTTACTAAAAGCAACTTTATTGACTTTAATTACCATTCCAGTCAGTACGAGTCCATACATTTAAAAACGTTCAAGATACAGGCTAAAAACGTTGTTAAACTAAACAACATTTAAACATGTTTAACCGTTGGTGTGAATGGGGTACAAGACTCGTTTGCCGAGTCAATTGACATCATGGTTATTTTTTTCTTTCCTTTAGTTTGTGGCTCTTTATGATTACGATCCATTCTCGAGCTCCCCAAACCCGAACCCTGCCAGTGAACTGACCTTCAAAGAAGGAGACATTTTAAAAGTATTTGATACTTCAAGAAAGGATGGCTTCTACGTAGGAAAGGTAATATTGGTTCCCCTTTCTATTCATCCTTGCGAATAGTTTGGTTCTTTTAAGCCTGTGGATAAAAAATGTGGTAAGAAAAGCCATTTAAATGAAAGCTATCGAGCAGAACTTCCCTTTGGCGCCTACTCATTTATACATGTACGTGCAAACATACTTCACCATCTTTCTCCAATAAAGGTTTTTGAAGACTATAAAAACTACGATTATTAAACTATTTCAATTTCATTCAGTCAACTCTTTCTAAAAGCAAACACCTCTCTCAGGTGGACATCAGCAGCTGGCTGGTTTCGGTCGAATTTCACTTGTTTGTCTGTAACTTAACTCTGAATAAGGTGGACACCTCTCTAAGGTGGACGTCAGCAGTTGACTGGTTCTGGCTGAATTTCACTTGTTTGTCTGTAACTAAACTCTCTATAAGGTGGACACCTCCATAAGGCAGACACCTCTATAAGGCGGACACCTCTATAAGGCGGACACCTCTATAAGGCGGACACCTCTATAAGGCGGACACCTCTATAAGGCGGACACCTCTATAAGGCGGACACCTCTATAAGGCGGACACCTCTATAAGGCGGACACCTCTATAAGGCGGACACCTGTAAGGTGGACCTCTGTAAGGCGGACACCTCTGTAAGGCGGACACCTCTATAAGGCAGACACCTCTGTAAGGCGGACACCTCTATAAGGCAGACACCTCTGTAAGGCGGACACCTCTGTAAGGCGGACACCTCTATAAGGCGGAAACCACTATAAGGTGGACACCTCTGTAAGGCGGACACTTCAATAAGGGGGACACCTCCATATGGTGGACATTTCTATAAGGTGGACACTTCTATAAGGCGGACAGCTAAGGCTGGTCCCGAGGGTCAGCTAGCGCTGGTCCCGAGGGTCAACTAGAGCTGGTCCCGAGGGTGCCCGGCTTAGACATTCATTTATTTCCAGTTGCTGTACGGCAGTAAGTTTCAATTTTTATTGACGTTTCTTTGTTGTCATGACAGCTTAAGAGTAAGAGCGGTCTCATCCCATCAAACTTTGTAGAGGAAGTTGCCGTCGCTTCTCCGCGCAGACTTGCAGCTGCCAAGGTATGTCACGTGACATCCACATGTCATTCAAACCTTTAGCCTCATTTAGTACTTTTTTTAATATAATGGTGTACCTGTTTAACAAATTTTTGTCTAAGTTGCAAGTCGATCCCTCCAGGTACTGAACGTCTTTGGCTAATTAGGTTAAAGAGAGGTTAGATAGCATGAGTTTTTGCGGGAGATTAATTTTTCTAGAGTGGCTATTATGTTCCCATCTGATGCTAAAAGCTAATTAATGTAAAAAGAACAACTTAATTTCGCGACAGCAAAACATAGAAAAAGAACTGTTCGGTATTTCAACAAAAATCACTTATTTACAGATTTTTGTTACATTTGCTCATCGCCGGAGTGTGGGATAATTTTTTAATCAGTACCCATTCGTAATCTCTGTGTTGGAGTTAATATACTAGGAGAATAATTTTGGTGGAAAAAAATCCGCAAAAATTAAAACCTGCAAAGCATATCACGGTTTTTAACACGGTGTTTGCAAGTGAAGTGCGCTAAACTTGACAAAATACAGAAAAATCTTTTTTTGTATTTTTAATATTAAATTCCCTCAAATTTACCCCAGTGTTTTTCTTAACTTCAGAAGCGTCAAGCATCTCTCCCCAGTCCCACTCGGCCCTTCTCAGGAGACAGTAGCTCCAGTGGAGGCGTTGGTTTACCGTCACTCGGGACAAAAGATCCCGCGCCACTCAAAAGAAAGGTAAGAGCGTCCCGCGGGATATAAATTGAGTTTCATGCAAAGGGTTTTCTAGCTTGTATGCTTCTGATTTCAGAAAAGTCATTAGGAAAACGATGTGAAAAAATAACAATCGTAAATCCTCTATCAAGCCCTCTCCCCGAGGGGTATCTATTTCAATCACTTTTAAGGGAGGGGTGGGGGGGGGGGGGCTTATTATAATTTAGAGAAAATCCAGCAGTTTACCACTGATTTTTTTTTGTATTTTGTAATTCATAAGGGAAATGTTCAAAACTATTGTACTCGGACAGGACCCACCATTTAACAAAAAGACTGGTGGTCTCCTTATGCACCCCCTCTCCCCCACCTAAAAAGATGGTGTCTTGTTGGTATAGCCCCCATTCTATCAGGAGTAGAAACTGAGAGAAAGATTCAAATATTCCTGTGCCATTTTACTAGCAATGAAAGCTTTATGCGCACAGAATATTAAAGTCTCATCTCCAATTTATAGACCAAAAAATTGTGTCCATTACACTCATCAGATAGGTGGTATCTTGCATAACCCCCCTACCCCTACACAGGGTGGGTCCTCGTCGAGTATACTTGATATGACCACTTCCCTAAATTTCAATAGGTTCCCACAAGTGAATAAAATGGATAAACTTTCATAAACCGTACATTGATTGATCAATGAAGTGTTGTGCATTCGTGATTACCGTAATTACGATTATTTTTTAGTACAAGTGCCGGTAATATTTCTCCCAAAGCTCGAGAGTATCATATGCGAATTCGTACCCGGATTAGTACAGTGAACATTCACCGGTAATACAGTCTGTCGTGTATTGTTTTGATTTTGGAGGGCTTCAAAGAGAAAGGGCTTATTTGTAAAGGGGGGGGGGGGGGGGGGAGGGGAGAGGTTGATAGAGGATTTAAGGTATTTTCTTTGCATCCTTTGTGTCAGATGATGGTTGCAATGTACGATTACAATCCAGAGGTTCAGTCACCGCAAGATAACCCAGACTCTGAACTTTCTTTCAAGAAAGGACAAGTCCTTGCTGTTCTTGGAGAAGTGGTAAGACACGCTTCATTACGAGGGCACTGATGTACAGCGTACCGTAATGATTCGATTTAGCGCCCGGGCGTTTATTTCATTTTTCAGCTCAAGAGAGTGCGCCTATTGCGGATATGGGTTCTTTCTGTGTGTACCGGAGTACAGATGACGTAAAACAAATGGAACAAAGAACGGCAATAATACAAGTGCTTAACAAGACCAAAAATACAACTAGAAGTAATTGGAAATTAGGGGAGTGCGTTCGACAGGGTGGGGTGATGGTACAGGGAGTGAGGAAGTGGGGGGTGGAGGTGAGGGTCAGTAGGCGGTGGCGGTGGTTGGGGGGGGGGGGGGGGGGGGGTGGGTTAAGGAGTGGAAGTTATTATATCGTCATATTCTCGGGATATTTTCAGTTTAGAACCATACAATCCAAGTCTTGTTTTGTTTACATCAAATCGCTTTTCAACCTATGAAATTAATGAACAAACACATACAAATGGACAACAAAATCTTCTTTAATTTGAAAAAAATTATTCAAAAAAATAAATAACCTGATTTGCCCAAAGCAGTTATTGTAAAATTTGACGTCTACAGAGGTCCATCTCTCAGTCACAGTCTTCAAGGAAGAAACAGCGTGACAGTTGCGTTACTTTTTGTTGACATTTACATACATGCAAATATATCAAGCGAATAACATTAAATATTTGACAAACAGCAGCACAGATGTAATTAGGATGATGTGATTCAAACATAAGCTTACACGATCTACAATGAAACTAAACAAAATCATAAAGAAATCGAATGTTATTTAGTAAAATAGCAATGATAAGATAAGCAAACAAAGGAACACCGTGATGCAGCCGTCTATATTTTTAATACCTGAAAACAGCAACAACAGCGAGCAAAAACATGCGGGCATAAGTTACGGGGAAGAATTGTTGGATCCAAACAGGAAAAAAAAATCGCAGCCAACCATTTTCACTTGCCCTATGACAGAGACCGATGAATTGTGTAGAGATCGACGCGGATCGACAGCGTTCGTAAACAGGCCCTGAAATGTCCGTGGTTGATTTTGCCGTCAAACCTCTGCCAGGCTTCATTTCACTTGCTATGTGATAAAAATCGGTCAATTCTCAACTTTTTTCCGGCCGTTGAAAAGCATAAAGTTGCTTTTATGCGCCGCAGATTAATAAGCGAAGCGAAAGCGTCCTTCTCCGATCGGCAGCAAGCTCTATGACAGCGAGGCCAAAGTAGATACCAGTTCCCGCGCGTGAATTTGCCCCTGAAAAACACAAAAGAATCTTCGGGGAGGCTAATCGGATGTCCAACCATGAGAAAAAATCTCGATTTTTTCCGCTAGGAAATTGCACAGGACACCCAACACATGATACAGGACATTCAACACGAAATTAGGATCGCGTTCGCAGACGAACGCAATTAATACCTCACAAACAGTAGAAGACAATGAGTACCGGTACACGCAGAAAGACCCCGGATATGGCTTTTTGTTTTGCCACAAGCATTATTGCAATAATACGAAAATGGTGGAGACCTCAGGCAATGCCATTTGTTTTTTATCTCTTTCAGCGTGCAGATGGATTCTATCAGGCAGATTTGAATGGCCAGTTAGGCCTCGTCCCAGGAAGTTTTCTTGACGAGTACACTAACGGGGTATGCCTTTACCAGAAAAAATGTATCTATCTAAATCCAATAATGAACAGTGTACCATGCCGTGGTAAATGTTCATTTGAACATTTCAACGTGTCGAACGTTTTAAGGGATGGACACACAGTATAACGTCGTGTGCAACATTTTATTCAAGTTTTGTGTAACAATTAACTATTATAGCGCGAAAGCGCGCGTGATATCGCCTAATTCTTAGCCGACGAGGCCGAAGGCCGAGTCGGCTAAAATTAGGCGATATCACGCAAGCTTGTCTATGTCATGTAGACATAGCGTATAGACACTTTTAATAAATACCACGATGCATCATTTTCCGCTAATGACGTCAAACATATTCTTTTGAATTCTCTTGCAATTCAAAAGAATACATTTGACGTCGATAGCGGAATGTGATGCATTCTGGTATTTATTAAAAGGGTCTATATCGATAACTTTTTTACCATATTTGGGCAGTGTATCAATGTGTTGAATTATAACACTGCTTATGCGTTTATTAACGGATACAAGATGTATCTGAAGATGGATGTTGAACAATGTTGCAAATGGGCAAATATCTGCTTACGTCATTGTTTGCATTTTGCTTCATTAGCGTACTTTTACGAAGAGAAGGCATCGTGCTGTAATAAAATACGAATTGACTTCTAAAGTCGAAAGAGCTTTATTAAACTTACTGATCTACCCAAATTTTAGCTCTTTGCATGTAATGTTAAGGAAATATCAGCTATCCAAAACTAAAAATTGCTGGGTGACAAAAGCGCTAATGAACCATGCATTCTTAGCCTGCGCAACAGGCGTCGAGAAAAAGGGAACTGGGGAGAGAGGGAAAGGACGCCTGCAATAAAGACCCCCATTTGTTCATTTCTGCGGACGCTGGCGGCCGCAAAATTCTGATTGGCTAATTCGCGCTGGGCGGTAAACATAGTAAATTCCCGCGTGAAGTCATCCATGCGTAAAAGCGCGTGCCAGTTTCTGATTGGTGAACGAATTGACAGTTGACGTAATTCGATTACAAGGAAATCGGTAGACGTAATGCGAATAGCCCGGTTCTTACAGCAGGCGTTCCTTCCCTTCCCCCCCTCTTCTTTTTCAAACCCCCTCGTCCCTCCCCGTTTACGCCTGCGCAAACAGTATCTTGTTTATCCTGCTCAAATTTCCAGAGAAAGCTAATCGTTCTATGCCTTTTCAATATAAGTCGCAACAAATACTGGGGGTAACCCTGTGATGGACTTACATCTACATCCCATCCAGGGGGGGGGGGGGGGGGGGGGGGGGGGGGGGGGGGGGGATAGCAATACTCCCAGTTGCTTCATGCTACGGAAACCGGGTTATGCTCAGGCGGGGCCAACAAAATGCAGAGAGTATAATAAATAATTGTCTTACTCGAGGGTGTCATTTTTTATTTCAGGAAGTCGACAGTGGTTTGGATTCAGAAAGAAGAGTATCCCTTAAAAAAGGAAGATCACAGCGTCACCTTGGGGGACTGGACCGGGTGTAGACTTTGCGCATGTCACAAGCACATGCCTCCGCTTCCATGTGAGAAGATTCAGAGAAGATTCGGTGACTGGCAATACGAAGATTTTAGCGTCCATTAAAGTGCCCCTGTGATCAAATTTTTGATTTTAATTTTTTTACATTTTCGTGCACTAGTTGACTTTTTTACTCATCTTGCCAAATTTCAATCCATTACGAACATCAGAAGTCATTTTATTTTAACATTTATTTCCGAGAATTTACGGCCGCCATTAATCAACCTTGTTCCAAGGCTTGGTTGCGAATGGGAGAAAGTGACGTCAAAGACTCAAACATACCTCACGGGTTGAAATTATAATAACAATAAACATAGCAAATTGCACGAAGAACAAGTCCAAAGTTTTTGTTACTTTTCGCGTGTTTTTCAATACCTATTGTTATTATAATTTCAACCCGTGAGGTATGTTTGAGTCTTTGACGTCACTTTCTCCCATTCGCAACCAAGCCTTGGAACAAGGTTGATTAATGGCGGCCGTAAATTCTCGGAAATAAATGTTAAAATAAAATGACTTCTGATGTTCGTAATGGATTGAAATTTGGCAAGATGAGTAAGAAAGTCTAATTGTACACAAAAATGTAAAAAAAATGAAAATCAAAAATTTGATCACAGGGGCACTTTAATTAGACGCACTCTAGCTCGCATGTGTTGTGTCCGGATCAGCCAAAAATGTCAAATTCAGACTAAAGCTGTCAGGGCCCGGTTGTTCGAAAGCCGATTATCGCTAACCCAGGATTAAAACTTAACCGAGGATTAAATTTCTCTTGTTGGAAATGTTTTCAAAAGTTAATTGTAAGCTACATGTGGGAACAAGTCAAAGTCAAAATTATATAGGGCAAAAAACGTTGGAAAAATCTCCGTAGATTAATTATTTAACTGGAATCAAAATTGACGCTAATCCTAGGTAAGCTTAATCGCGCTTTGAACAACCCAGCCCAGAGGATTTTTTTAAGCTGTTTAGATTCATAATGGCAATTTCACGAGCTTTTATTTTCTTGTAAGGTAGATAAATTTTAAACCTTTTATTTGTATTAATATTGCTTTACAGACTGTACGTCACAATGATAAAAAGCTTGTATCTAGGAGAAGATTTTTTTAAACTCTTCTACAGGATGACAACCGTTTGTACATAATCACAACCAGTTGATGAAGAGATATGTTATTTTAAAAAATAGAGCTTAAAAAGGCATAATATATTATGACATTTGTCACAAAGTTATATGCTACCGTATACGATTATTTATATAAATGGAGGCCAAAATCTCACGTTGGATTTTTATTTACTTGCTAAGACCAGCTGTTTTACTTTTGTGTTACGTCAAGCAGTAAAGAATCAGTTAGTCGCTGGGTTATTTGTTTTGTTTTGTTTTTCAGTGGTTCATTTATGTATTTGTTAAACCATCGATTAAGGTGTATTAACTTCATCTCCATGTAGGACGCGCGTCAAAAGTGTGGAAAATATGTCCTTTACCACCTTTGATTTAATCACAGCTGTGATCAAACTTTGACGCGCGTCAAAACTCCACTAAGGTGTGTAAAGGACATTCTGTCGGTTGTTATAAAACTGGTTCAGTGGGTGGAGGGTGATATCAGAGGTGACTGGGTGGATGTCTCATCACTAAGGAAGGCGTGATGTCCTTCAGTGACGCACAACCTGAATAAAGGAGAAAACAGTAATATTGCCAGTTAACAACAAAAAATATATATATTGCCACTTTAACATATGCAGCAAACATCTTTTGACCAGCGTGACTGGCCGCTTTAGAGGATTATATGAAGTAAAGGGCTACATTATGGTGGGAACAAACTTTCCGTTTTTCTTGTCCATCAGAAGACAGATGTCTGTTTAAAAACTAATGAATGCAAGTGGGTGATGGGACGGGGGGTGGGGGGGGGGGGGGGGGGGGGGGAGGGGGGTCTTGACCGCCTGTCACGAAATCATCAAATTTGATTAACTGTTATCCACTTCCATCCTGACAATCCTGCACTTTATCCCCAAGCTACTAGTTCTGTTTTGATCTGTAGAATCTTTTTATACAATGTAGTTGTATATTTGGTGGCATTTGGTAATATATCATGGAAATTAAGTACGTGAAATTCCGATGTTTGGCCCCCCCCCAATGTAGTTGTATATTTGGTGGCATTTGGTAATATATCATAGAAATTAGGATGTTAACCCCGCCCCCCACCCCCCACCCCCCTTTAAGGTTTTTCTCGAGTTTCTTTTCAGAGCATTTATTCTTAGCACATGCCGTCTTAAGGACGTTCGCGCTAATTGTTTATGCGCATCCTTACTGCGCACGCAATTCACGTCGCAACGCCATGCTACGTCATGCACGAGCGCGCGCAAGAGAAGAAATCTATAAAGCACATGAAGGGCTGGTAGCCGTTGCGTTAACTTTGCTTAGATTTAACTCGCTTGGATGGTCGGTGACCCCCAATTTTTTTTTCGTAGATAATTTTCTTTGCCAATTCTTGACAGATTGTGAAAAAATTAACAAAAAATCAATGTAGGAAGTTTAAATTTTTTCCGTTTTTCTACCCGCGCGCCGTCGAATCATGCCAACTTGCCGCTGTCAGAGTTTGCAAATGCTGTCGTTTAAAGATGAAATTTACTTCAAGGAACGTCACCAGTTAAATGAATTTGCTGAACAGACCTACTCGCATAAAATTTGGGAAAGAAAGTTGCATTTTAGAGATTCATTTGCAATATTTTTAGACTAACAGACATTGGGGTCACATCCCGTAAGGAAGACCAATTTTTCAAAATTAGGGTCGCCTTTCAGATAGCTTATCTCAGAAACGAAGTCGGTGACCCCCTCATTTTTTTGCATTTCTGACACGAGTAACTCGTAATCTAGCTGTAGCAAAAGTTTTATAAAAAAAATCAATGTTAGAAGATTTTCGCGCGAACGTCCTTAAGTAGCTGTTGGTATATCATTGAGACTTTTTTTGGTAAAGATTGAAGATAGTCGGTTGCTGTGGTAAAAAGATATGACGTCATGAGTAGCACGCGGTCAAACCATTTTTTTAATAAAAATGCGTGTTTTTCACCTTTTTTCAGTGAAAAAAAAAACAAACACGTTTACCAAAAGCAGCAAAATGTATAATTATATCATATTTTACAACTCTAATAAAATCCAATACAGCGACCATGACGTCACGGATCCCAGCAGTGCCATGACCCATAATATTTACTTTATCTTGTAGAGCACATCATGGGCTACCCATAACATCTAAATTAAAAATATTGTAACACCGTGGTGATTTGTTTAATATATATGTAGGACCATGTAGATGGGCTTACCCTTACAGCGGAGCTCTCTGAACAGAAACGATGATGAGATCTGATGATATGCTTAACCCTCAGACGTACAAGCCCCCCCCCCCCCCCTTAAGGTTTTTCTCCGATTTTTTCAAGACCGTTTAAGATTAGCACATGCCGTCTTCAGTAGCTGTTTGTTTATCATTGAGACACATTTTGGTAACGTTTGGCGACAAGCGGTTGCTATGGTAACGAGATATGACGCCATAAGTAGCATGAGGTCAAGCCATTTTTGAATTAAAATGCGTGTTTTTTCACCTTTTTCGGTGAAAAGACATGCATATAAAATGCTACCGAAAGCATCAAAATAATTAATTATATCTTACTTTGCAACTCTAGAAAAAAAAATAGACGCCATGTTTGAATTGCGTCCCCCAAAACATCCCCATAGTGCAATTAGAAACGAAACCGACCCAGTCTCATGCGCAACCTCGAAATGGCCAATTGAGTAGCAAACTACGAAAAAATGCAGGGAAAAACGACTTTGCAAACCGTTTTCTCCGCTAAATACAACAAACATGTTTACTGTAGCTGACGTAACATCGGCCGTGTAGCCACGCGAAAAGCAAAGCCTCCCTTTGGTTTTAAAATTGCTAAGATCCTGGATGTTTCGTGACGTCATACGCGCATGTTTTGCGACGTCATACGCGCCCGCGAGCTAGCCCTGTACGACGTACGTACGTACGTCGTTCGCTTCCGCGAAACATTCCCCTACCCATGCATATGATGCCCGATTTAGGGTGTTAGCTCTATTGTACATTGTACACATTCATTGTATTAGGTAAAATTATGTATTCTAATATATTCTATGGTATTGTATTCTATTGTATTGTCGTTCTTTTGTGCTCTAATATTCTATTGTTTTAACAAAAGAATAAGTGTTACCCCTAAATCGCGCATGGTATATACCCATGACCATGAAAAATGACGGGCGTAGGTTCTGTAAGTATTTATCTCCGCGAGAGCTCGATCCGCTACTAACCTGCTAACGCCATAGCTATTTTCAACTCATCTTTGAGCATTTGAAGAACTGCAGTAACACCCTCCTCTCCCTGAAACACATAAGATAACATCTTTGAAAACATGTGAGCGGGATAAACTAATAATATCTAAGATACTGTTTCGTGCCGTCTAGACTTCTTTTTGACAAGCTCTAGTTTAACTACAACTATTATTAATGCAGATATATTACCGGGATACAAAACAGATCATTCTTTAATATCTATACATCTGACATATAACGCAAACCCCAGGGGCCCAGGTTTTTGGAAACTGAACACCTCTTTCTTGTTAGATGAAGAATATGTTGGCCTAATTAAGAAAACAATCACTGATGTAGCAAACGAATATGCGAACAATAATGAGATTGATGCCATCCTATTATGGGACACCATGAAGTTGCAAATTAGGTCCAGCTCTTTAAACTACGCAAGAAAAAAGAAAGCTAAAATGAAATCACTTGAGATAAACCTTGAATCTGAAATATTATCTCTCCAAAAAAAGTTAGAAGAAAACAATCTCTCTGAAAATGAGAAAATTCAGATCTATAGCGAAATAGATGTTAAGATTCTACAAAAAGAAGAAATCGCAAAATATAAAACGCGAGGGGCGATCCTTAGATCTAAATCTCGATGGTATAATGAAGGAGAAAAAAATACAAAATACTTCCTAAACTTGGAAAAGCGACACTTTAATAAAAAAAACCATCAAACACCTGACATTAACAAATGATAATGTTGTCAATACCGATGGCGAGATATTAGAAGAAGCAAAATCCTTCTATCGGAATCTTTACTCGTCGACTTATACGCATTCTAATATTGCGGAAGAAATGTTATTTTTCCCAGAAGGAAATACTGTTAATCTAAATGAGCAAGAGAAAATACAGTGTGAATGCTTTCTGACTGCCTCCGAATGCTTAGAAAGTTTGAAATCCATGGAACCCAATAAGAGCCCAGGAAGTGATGGCCTCCCAGCTGAATTCTATAAAGTTTTCTGGAGTGACATTGATCAGTACATACTAAATGCCTTGAATTGCGCATATTCAAAAGGTCTCTTATCGATTACTCAAAGAAGAGGATTAATTACTCTTATACCTAAAAAGAATAAACCTGCCAATCTCATTAAAAATTGGAGGCCTATCACATTGCTTAACTTCGATTACAAAATAGCGGCCAAATCCATAGCAAATAGAATACGAAAGGTCCTGCCAAAAATAATTAACAATGATCAAACTGGTTTTCTAAAAGGCCGATTTATCGGAGAAAACATCAGACTCGTCGATAGCATTATAAATTACACGAATATAAAAAAAATGCCGGGTCTCTTACTTTTTGTTGACTTTGAAAAAGCCTTTGATAGTATTGAATGGTCTTTTATAGAAAAAACACTGAAGTACTATAACTTTGGAACTTTTCTGATTTCTTGGGTAAAGGTTTTTTATACTGATATCAGCAGCTGTGTTCTGAACAACGGCTGGTCTTCGGATTTTTTCAACTCAGATCGTGGTGTGAGACAGGGATGCCCGCTATCCCCATATTTATTTATTTTATGCGCTGAAATACTAGGTAATGCAGTGAGAAACGATAAGGAGGTCCGTGGAATAAAAATTCTCGACACTGAGTGTAAGTTATCCCAATACGCAGATGACACGACTATGATTCTAGATGGCTCTGAATCCTCCTTTTCAAGATCTTTGTACTTACTCGATGCCTTTGCCTCCATATCTGGTTTGAAAGTTAACTATGACAAAACTGAAGCCCTCTGGATCGGCGCCCTTAAAAGTTCTAACTTTACCTTTTGTTCAAGCAAACCTATAATTTGGGCTGATGAGAAGGTCTTTGCTTTGGGAGTTTGGTTCTCTACTTCAGAAGACCGCTCCCTAGATTTAAACTTTATTGAGAAAATTGAAAAAATAAAGAGTATATTAGATAATTGGTCGGCCAGAAGACTAACCCTCTTGGGTAAAATTACAATTATAAAAACCTTAGCCGTATCACAAATCGTCTACATATTGTCATCTCTTCCAACACCTCCTGACATAATCAAGAAAATCAACTCCATATTATATGATTTCCTTTGGGACAATAAGGGCGATAAAATCAAAAGAACGACAATAATAAATAATTATGAGAATGGAGGGCTTAAGATGTTAGATATTAAAAGCTTTAACGAAGCTTTGAAAATGAAATGGATTCAAGGATATCTAAATGAAGAAAATAAAGGGAAGTGGAAACTCTTTTTTGAACATTAAAAGTAAAAAGTAAAGTCGCACACGAGCCAATGGCCCACACGGCCGGAGCTTAACCCGGTTTCTGTAGCATGAAGCGACTAGGAATATTGCTACTCCCCCCTGGATGGGATGCTAGTCCATCGCAGGGTTACCCCCAGCATTTTGTCGCCGGTACCCATTTATACACCTGGGTGGAGAGAGACAGTGTGGAGTAAAGTTTCTTGTCTAAGGAAACAACACGACGGCAGAGACCAGGCTTCGAACCACCGACCTTCAGGTTGAAAGTCCGACGCGCTAACCACTAGACTACCGTGGCTCCTCCGTTTTTGAACATTACTTAGAGAAATATGGCGGTAAACTATTGTTTCGAAGTAATTTAAAACAACAAGATACTACACTGCTCAATCTCAAGGACCCGTTCTTGAATGAAATCATACAGCATTGGACCAAATTCAACTACAGAGATGAGAATCTAGATTTTGCATCCACATGTATATGGTATAACTCTCACATCAGAATAGAAAACCGTCCATTCTTTTACAAATCATGGTTGAGTGCGGGAATAAAGGAGATTAGAGATTTGTTAGGTAATGACCAGAAGTTTCTAACCTACAATGCCTTTATTGATAAATACAGAATCAAAACCAATTATCTCGAATATTACAAAGTGATATCAGCCGTAGTTCATTACAAGAAGATATACTTTACGGCCTGCAACAACGTAACTCCAAAGGACCAAGTTGACAACCTTCTGTCTTATACTAAAGTCTCCAAAAAAATATATGAACACTTAATAAATAACAAAGCTTCTATGCCATCTAGGAGTCAGGGAAAGTGGTTGGAAGAGAGAGACTTATTTTGTAATTCTGATATAACAGTAAATTGGAAAAGCACGTACTGTCTGCCATTTCTGTGTACAAGGGAGTCAAAGCTCAGGGTCTTCCAATTTCAATTTCTTCACAGAAAAATCGCTACAAATGATTTTTTGTACAAGATAGGCATTAAACAAAGAGATTCCTGCTCCTTCTGCGAGGGAGAAAAAGAAACCCTTATTCATCTATTTTGGAACTGCAAACATACACAAGATTTCTGGAAGAGCATCTTCGAGTGGATTTCCCAAAACGTTAAGGATTTAGAAAATGTTACTCCTTCTTTGTCTCTTTGTTTTAGTCTTATTGACAACACAAAAGATTTTCTCCTTCATCATTTACTCCTTATATCTAGACACTATATATACACCTGCAAACTTGGAAACAAGCTTCCTAAGCTGCAGGTGTATATACAACTAGTTATAAACTCAATGGAAATAGAAGAACAAATTGCATGTTATAATAACGATCCAAAGCCTTTTGCACAGAAATGGTCTCGCCTTAATTTTCAGATTAACCTCTCACGAAATACATAATACATTATATTAACAATATCTACAAATATACAATACATAAGCAATGTAAAACATAGAATGCTCTAACTGCATACTAAAATACTCTGTATGACCTTTTGTGTATGTTTTGTGTGTATTATATTGTATCGTATAGCACTATATGTATGTATGTAAATATCACTATATGAAGATTAATTAAAAAAAAAAAAAAAAAAGATACTGTTTCGTGACAGATCCATGTTAACATACATTCTCAATAACTCGTGTTTTTAAAAACTGTTTTCGTTGCCAGACATATATTGTAATATTTGGACTTCCATGAGTAAATATGTTTCGTCGTGAAAAACCTTCTTAAAGAAAAGACACTAAATATTTTTGCACCATTAGCGTTATTTATTGATAACATCGATGGAGTGATTTTTTTATCTTGGCAAGGAATAATGAAGAGGTGCATATTGTACCTTATAAGCAAGTCCCCAGAGAACAGGCCGTCCTACACTGAAATACTGCTCGAGCCCCCAAAGCAAGGGCCTTTAGAACATCAGTTCCCAGTCTCACGCCACCGTCCATATACACCTCGACCCCAGTTCCCTGAACGGCCTTCACAATCCCGGGTAACACATCAATCTGGCAAAAACGAAATCCAGTTTTAATCATAGTTATTTTAAAGAAACGAAAAGAAAACAGAAAGAAAATATTAACAAGTATTAGGCTTACAGTGGCCGGAACACCATCTAACTGCCGACCTCCATGATTTGAAACCAGAATTCCTTGGACCCCATGTTGCACTGCGAGACGAGCATCTTCCGGTGTCAATATTCCCTTGACAATGATGGGAAGTGACGTAATCGAACGGATCCAGTCCAGTATCTGCCAGTCAATACTCCCGTCCAATGAATCGAGGATATGTGCAAACAACTCCGCGTTGCTTTTGAATCCTTTCTTCTGCTGAATGGACGAGAAATTGGCATACTTCAAATGCGCCGGTAGACAAAATGTTGTCCTGCCTTTATGTCTGCCGTGCAATGGCTGGTCAATTGTAAATAACACTGCGTTGTATCCTGCTTTTTCAGCTCGTTTTAACAGTCCTGCGACGAACTGGCGATCAGTGAAGAACTGCATCTGTAAAAATTTGACTGTGTTGGGAGATTCCCTGGCCACTTCCTCTATGGTGGTGGTGGTGAGTATACTCAAACTCATCGCTGTATTCATTGAGGTAACCGCTGAAAGCCAAAATTAAAGACGACAAAAGATAAAGCATACATTATTGGCAAAAATTGGTAAAAAGAAAGTTCATAGGTGTGTGGATGCATCATCGTCTACTCGAAGTGCTGAGATATCCGTTTCGTGAGCGTGGCTTTATTTGTTTCATTTTTAGGCTATCGAGACAACACTCTTGGTTCTACTTGTGTAGATGTTTTGAGGCAATGTTTCAAATATATAACTTATTTCTATGCTTTTAGTTTTCTGAAGGTGTACCTCTAACTGTCCCCAGTTCACCATCAGGATGCGCCACAGCATGAAATGCAGTTGGTGAAACACAGATGGGCATGCTTAGCTTATGACCCAGGACTGTCACTGAGATGTCTTGATGGGAAACATCCCGCAGCATTCGCGGTAGTAGTTTAATCCTGAGGAAAAAATGAATATCAGATAAGCTGTGATATATAGCTTTCTCGAACTATCTTATTGCGAACAGGTCACTTCGTCCTCGAGGGAACAGAACAGAACGGTTTTCGGTGAATTATCAAGGCCAAGGCTTGTATTATCTGCCAAAGACGAAGGCCATCTATTCACAACGGCCACCTTTCCACAAAAGTCACCTCTCTTCAACGGCCACCTCTCTTCAACGACCACCTCTCTTCAACGACCACCTCTCCACGACGGTCTCCTTTCTTCAACAGCCACTTCTCTACTAACAGCAGCCACCTCTTTACAAAGGCCATATCTCTACAACGGCCATCTTCCTACAATGTTCACCTCTCCACAACAGTTACCTCTCTTCAACGGTCACCTCTCTATAACGGCCACCTACCTTCAACGGCCACCTCTCTACAACGACCACCTCTCTACAACGGCCACCTCTCTACAACGGCCACCTCTCTACAACGACCACCTCCCCACAACGGCCATCTCCCCTCAACGGCTACCTCTCTTTAACGGCCACCTCTCTCTAACTGCCACCGCTTCACAATGCCCACCTTTCTATAACGGCCACCTTTTTTCAAGGGCCACCTCTGCACAACAGTCATCTTTCCGCAACAGTCAGCTATATATACAGAAAAGAACGTAATATTAGTCTAATAATTGCTTTTTCGTGAAGTCGCATATCAGTGGGAAGATATCACCATACCTCATAGATTGCTTTTACATTCAGTGGTAATAAATGAAATTTATTTCAAAGGGAAATAAATTAATTTATGTGACTGTCACGCAATTGTTTAATCCGGTAAGGGTCCAGCTGTCATCCGGGTCATTAGCTCTTAAGCCATGTGAGTAGAGCTATCTGTCTCTTTTGCTCGTTTTTATTCATATTTTAATGATCCTCAAGGCCAGCCTTGTGAGTGTCTTCAGTTTAGCACTCTAGCAGGGTGGGATTGTCGGGTCATATTAGCATAAATATTTCTGTAAGAAATGCGGACAGTAATTGTATGAGCAGGGGCCATACATCTCTCTTTGATACGTTTCGTTTTGTTCGCTGGGTCTTGCTCTGGCCTCGGATGGGGCTGCCCTGTCACTCGTTCTTTGCTCCGGGCTGCATGTGGCGGGAGTGCCCTCACCTGTGCTGGGATAATGTCTTGTATGTTTAGAAATCTCCAGCTTTCTATGAGTATTTTAACTAAACGGTCACACCAGTGACCAAAATTCATCCAAAATAGCCAAGTCACGAATTTTTATCCCAGCATACAGAGCTCGCCCAAAGCAATACTCCTAGTCAACACTAATTGATCTTAGGATGAGAGACAAGGAATATGTATTAAGGTCAGTCAAAAACTCGTATATTAAAATAAACTTTGTTCAAAGATCCTTTATATTCGGATTAATGGAATGCCGACTTTTCCTATAAAAATATTTAATTATCAATAAAGGGATTGGGGAAAAAATCGTGGCTTTACCAAATCCTCCCCCCTCCCCCATCCTCAGAAGTAGAACGGTTGGCCCCTCTTACAAGCCTTATTTTTACCTGTTAAAAGCCAGGCGATTTTCACGTAATGTAACATCATCATTGGCTCCCGCGGAATAGTAATCAAATGCATTTTTTTCCAAATGTGTGGCAGCATATTTCTTCAAATCATCGATTGTTACAGGATCTATAAAGTCCGCCATGTTGCACAATGTTGGCTTGCCTGAAACATCAGAGAAACTTAGATTTTTCAAATGACTCTGTTGAAAGTTTTTTACTTCCAGTGTTTCTTGGGCACCAAAATGTACGTAAATTACTCTCGCTTACCATTTCTTTGTCGGCTTTGTACTGAGTAAGTGAATTTATGGTCGCCGTTTTGTTTGCCTGAAACAGCAGGGAAGCTTAGCTTTTTCAAGCCGAGACTATGTGGAAGTTTTAATTTCCCTGGTGTTTCTTGGAAATTAATTTAGTAAAATGCAAATACTTGATGAACATTTGTTTTTATTTTTTGAACTACTGTGTACTATGTGCTGTTTAGGTCATTGCCTGAAACCGCAGAGAAATTTAGTTTTTTCAAGCTGGGACTGACTTGTCCATGTCATTTCCTGAAAACGAAACAAACTGTCAAAAAAGATCCAAGTTTTTATCGTTTTATAATCCATTTTACGGTTGCTAAACTGGATGTTTTGGCAGCACAGCATCCCAACTTTGAACGGCTGATTCTTTACTGTCTGAGCTCGGCCAGGCAAGCTGCTTCACACATTTACTAGAGATGCTATGGATTTTCTAAAAAAGTAGGTTTGATTGTCATCGGTGTTACCATAACAACAAAATGAAAACGTCCTGGTTTTTACATATCAGTAATTTTCTCGACATCTTGACCTTATTGCATCGTATAGCCAAGACTGCAAAGTTTCATGGAAAAAATATTCTATGCCATTTAATTGTCATTGTCTACTAAGCAGAATTTTCACGATCGCTCCGGCAGCAGTGAAGCCTCGCAAGTAAGCATGGCAAGCTTGTTGATTCAAAAGGACACAAATATGAAGAATTTGTGTAAAGCAACCGGTCTGACCAAGCTCAGACCCGAGTTCAGACAGCTGAAGTACCACTGAGTCGTTCGAAATGGGGACGCTGTGCCGCCAAAAAATCTCCAGTTGGGCCCGTTTTAAGGGTGGCTCCATCGAAAAAGAAGTTATAAAGAAAATTTTCTAAAACTTTGCATAGTTATTTATTACATCTGGTACATCAGAAAAAAAGAGTAAAAAGAGGGGTTTACCATGCCTGTTTTCAAGTTATAGCGCTGTAATATATAACTAATTTGATAGCTTGTGACGACAATATTGAAAATCCTAGCTTTGAGCGAGAGGCAACCATTATTTCCAGAAAGTAATTCATTTAAGTAATGATCCGCATAAGAAGGATACCGCTGAACGGCAATGGAATGTCAAACACGATGGAATGTCAAGATTTTTCATTGTTACAACTAGTGATCTCATTGGCGTAGACTCAAAAACCGCTAAAAAGCTAAGGTTCAAGGTGCATTTTGTTTAATTTTTTTAAGGTTTCAAGTAATTTGAGACCCAATCGCACAACATACGATTTTTAAAAGAAATTGTATTTGGGGAACTTCATCAAAGAAGCAAAATTATTAGCTATTGTCTTCTGCTATTCTGATTGGTTAAGCACGAACATTTCCTAAAATTTATTTGACGCAAATGGTTTTCTTTATTTTTATAATGAAATATAATTATTAACCATCAGCTCCTCCTCTATTCTTGAAATCAAAGATATTCTATGTGGGAAAGAGCTAATGCTGCAGAACAGTGAAGTTTGCTATCGTTCTTATGTGGAACAATACTTAATTAGCAATGAAATATTAGTATCACGATTCTCAGATACTTTTGTCTGCTTTTGAGACGTGAATATAAAGTCGTATTGTCGTCTCAAAAACCAGCCTGTGATTAGTCGAAAATTTCCCGCGGCAATTTAATGGGTTCTTTGCATAGAAAACCAAAATTTAGAATTATCTTCAAAGGAGGGGCAAAAATGTTGATTACTTTGTCAAATTTGGCAGATAAACAACGCTGTATTCAATGCAACGACCCTTTCTATCGATAGTCAACGATAAGATGAGTTTAAAAGCTACTTTTGTTCGTTTAAACGGTTTGTTTACTGATTGAGCTATGCTGTGCGCGCACTATCACGCCATCATAATTTTTAAGAAAAGTTTTTGGCTAAAACCTCGGCAAGTTTGCGTTATTTACTTATTTCTTCGACGTTTGTAACTTTGAAAAACTTCGAAAAGATGTTCTAATAAATTTGTTCTATTTCAATGAGCAATTTATAACGTGAAAAGTCCGTGTTTTTTGAACTTTTTTGCTAAACAAAAATATGATAACGCGTACAAAACGTCGTGTACGTCAGCTCGTGACTATTAAGAATTTCAGTTTTGATCAGCACAAGTTATCTTCAGTTTTGCTTTCTTTTTGCCCGAAAAACAGTTGAATCGTAATACTATAAACTAATTTCAATTTTGAGACGGCAATACTGCATTATATTGACGGCGTTGGAAGAAAATATATTCTCCGTATTGGGCTCCGTCGCTTCGCGACTCCGCCCAATAGGGAATATATTTTCTCCCAACTAGCCGTCAATATAATGCAGTATTGCCGTCTCAAAATCGAAATTAATTTATAGTATTATCGTAATGATAGCAGAACAATGTCATCGTGGAAAGCCTTAAAGTTTCCAAAAATAAGAAACTAATGAAATAATAGGGCAATTTCAGCATCTGCACACTCCCAGTGAAACACCTAAAACTAGATTGTTAACGTGATTTCGTGAGAATATTTCAAAATCTACCGATGAAAAATTCTTCAAATATGGATGTATATATATAATAATAATAATAATAATAATAATAATAATAAAATCTTTAATACCGTGTCTTTGTATTTAGCTCATAGAGCTAATTGGGGACACCTACTATTACAAAATAGATAAAAAGACTATGTACAATATCACAATAAATAATAATTTAACTAAATAGACTGTACATTAAGATTTAAAAATATTTAAATGACATATATGAACAAATACTTATTAAAATGTACATAATTGTGAATAATCACGTGCTACAAAGGTTGCAGCAGTTGCTGCTGTCTTCCACTAGGCTGGCCAGGTCAACGCTACGGATATTAGCTTTAAACGAGCTAAGGCTTGGTAGTATATATATATATATATATATATTATTATATTTATCACAAGTATCCACTAGTTGAAAAAACTCCTCTAAAACTATATATGTTAACACAATAAAGGAAAAAAACTAGTTTGATTAAATTGCACCTATATTTCAACCACTTAAAGTGGTCTTCATCAGGGTGACTGGAGTCAGGGTGACTCCAGTCACCCTGATGAAGACCACTTTAAGTGGTTGAAATATAGGTGCAATTTAATCAAACTAGTTTTTTTCCTTTATTGTGTTAACATATATATATATATATATATATATATATATATATATTGGAGATAAGTATTTTCTTAAAATACATGAAATAAAAAAGATAGGTCACCATGCCCGTTTAGGAGAAAAATCCACTTATTTACTAAGGTAACTGAATCCTCAAAAGAAACCCTCTTGCTTTGGAATGCACGCGCGCTCCTGCACGCGAAAATGACCCAATTTATTATGCACAGTAGTGATGCCCAATGCAATTCGCCGTTCCGACATTGCGCGGGAGATTGGGTCAAGTTACATGTCGCAAGGCATCATAGGGCAGCAAAGCATCATAGGGCAGCCCTATGATGCTTTGCGACACGTAACTTGACCCAATCTCCCGCTCAACCTCGAATCGCCTAAATTCCATGATCAGGAAACATAGGAAGGGGAACAAAACATCGATTACTTAAAAATGGGGATAGGGGTAAGTTTCTACGTGCTTAACGTCGGTGGAAGTAAAACACTGAAATTTGGCATTAACTGAATATGAATTGTTAAAGTAAATTTGCCACCTACGTACAGAAAGGTGGCGTTTCAACCACTAGTCCTTGGTAGACATTTTCTTGTGACTGACAAATGCAGTTAGGTTTTTAAATATCAGCTCAGCAACTCAAAGAACGGAATTAATGAATAGAGCCAAACAATAGCTTCCTTTTCACAAGCGTCGAGTTCACTCTGTAGCTCTGTTGTTTTTCTCTTTCGACTCAACCAAAACCAATTATAAGACAAGCAGTGAGAACAAGTATATGAAGTTGAGAAAGCGGCATATGAAAAGGAGGAAAAGAAGAGAAAAACAGCATTAAACGCTACAAACTTTGTAACAATATCAGCTTGAGATAATTCCCGCTCTGCTTTCTCCGGCCCTGAAACGAGTTAAAATTTGTTAGTAAATTGTTCAATTTACTAAGCAAATGCCATGTTTTGAGCGAGAATATCAAATTAGAACAACAATTTGGTTATGTAGTAAATTTCTATTTAGACAATCTTTTGCAATTAAAGCCTGTTTGCTTGATAAAGATCGAAACCTTTCGGTGCAAATTCACGTGATAACATTTGGGATGAAAAATACTGAAAAATGACCAACAAGCAAGAAACAGTGCAAATTGTTTCAACACTCACAAGCCTGATTCTAGGAGTGATTTCCAAAGCAAAATAAAATAATATTTTAGGGCAGGATGGACCTAGAGTTATGTCCCGTGATGCTCATCAGAACAGAATAGAATATTATATAGCCAAACGACATCTTTCATAATTGAGGCATGTTATTATTTCAGACAGTCATGGATGCATCGGTCACCCATGAAAGACAACCAAGTTTATATAACTGTTTGCAGAACACAACATATAATGTCCCTTTCAACACTATTTGTAGGCATCAAATTTGTAGGTATCAAATTCGAAACAAAAACGGTTTTTGTTTCGAATTTGATACAAGTGCAGTTAAGTTTTTATGCCGGCTCAACTACAGTCAATGAACGGAATAAACGTTTTTTGGCCATGCAGTTATATACATGCCAACTTTTTACAAGTAATAGGCGTGAGAAATTTTTCGTAGGGGTGCCAGAATTTCCGAAGGCGATCCGACCAAATCCGAAGAAAACCCTATCTATTCCGAAGATATCCGAAGTTGTCCGAGGATGTTCCTAAGAATACAGTTATAAAAAAATGTATAGTGTTTCGAGGGATAGAATCATTTAAACTCTGTGGTTGCTTTTGCGTAAGGATCAGTACTATTATTTTGATGACGAATAAAAATATCCAAAAACAATGAAGAGAAAAACTCAAGATTGTGACTTGAAAGAGAAATGCAAGTGAGTCAAATTCCATTTAACGATGATGTGGACTGACTTGGAGAATCATTGTTTAACCGGCTTTTATTTGAAGCCTTTAGAGAGTCCCGTCTTTCAGATGAGTTTTTTCTGTTTGTTATCAAACAAGTTTTAAACTTAAAACTAATTTCACTTCGTTTCAATTGATAAACGTGATATACTTTCACGTATCAGTAACTTTTTCCCTGCTTTTAACAAACCATGCAATGACGTTAATGGTTCTCTGAAGTGGTTTGTTTGTCGAATTCAATGTTGACTGGATTGGACTTCTCATTTTCTCGAGCTGTCAATAAAATTTATTTCAAACATGTAGACTATAAAATGCTTTAGAGGCGTTATTAAGAATTTCTAAGATGTGGTTGGGTTGAAATACCACTCAGTCGTTTTTGGTAAAACTACTGGGAACAACTGTGGCTTAAAGGAATGTTTCAAATCTTCCATGATAGTTCCTTTCCAGTACGCTAAAAAAGACGTCACATAAAGAAAGATTAAGTTAGTTTTAAACTGATTCTTCGTTCCCAGGAAGTAGTGATAGAATCGCTTTTAATTCGATGGGTTATAAAGGGCAATAAATATATATTACAAATGAATTCGTTTACTATTTATCGCAATCCGCAGACAAACCAGTGCACATATTCCACCAAGAGATGTAGTAAAGTATTCGAGAAATGATCTGCCTGTTAGTGTGAAACAATATTTCTCATATTATTTCTTTATATTATTTATAAATAATTCTAAGAATTGGAACTGAAGCAAATGTGGCTTAGTTCGCTGAGAAAGTTCGCAATTCCATGTGGGAAGGGGGATTCGAAGGGTTCAACGAAGCCCCCTCGGACATCAATGGCTGGACTAAAAACAAAACATCGATCATTTATAAATGGGGAAACGGGTAAGTTTTCACGTGCTTCGTCGGTGTAGAGTAAAACACTGAAATCAGGCATCAATTGAATATGAATTGTTAAAGTAAATTTGCCACCTATCGAGAAGTGACGTTTCAACCACTAGCCCTTGACAAGCATTTTCTCGTGACTGAAAAATGCAGTTAAGTCTTTAAATACTGGCTCAACAACTCAAAAAACGGAATAAATGAACCAGTAGAGCCAAATAGCAAATTTGAAAATATCTCCCCTTTTACAAGCATTGATTTCACTCTGTAGCTCCATTGTTTTTCTCTTTCGACGTCAACCAAAACCAATAATAAGACAAACAGTAAGAACAAAGATACGAAGTTAAAAAGCGGCATGTGAAAAGGAGGAAAAGAAGAGAAAACAGCATTGCACACCACAAACCTTGTAATAATATCAGCTTGAGATAATTTCCGCTCTGCTTTCTCCCTGAAACGAGGTGAAAATTGTTAGTAAATTGTCCAATTCCGTGAGGTTGCATTTAGATAATTTATTAAGAATGGTCTGCGTTTAAGGTGGCTCGACTGGTTTTTTTGGCGACATAACACCCCCACTTTGAACGGCTTATACTTCACTGTCTGAGCTCGGTCAGGCAAGCTGCTTCACACATAAACTAGAGATGAAATGAACTTTCCAAAAAAGTAGATTTGATTGACATCAGTGTTACCATAACAACGATCTGATGACGTCATGGTTTTTGCATATTAGTAATTTTCTCAACATCTAGACCTAAACTTTTAAAAAGACTGTATGCCTCTTATAGTCTAGATGTATGTCTTCAAGACTGCAAAGTTTGAAAAAATTCTATGAGAGCGTTTACGAATAAAATTGAGTTGAATATTTCCATCAAAAATTTTAAAATACGCATTACTTTCTGTTATTTCGTCGAAGCCAGCGTTTTCCTAGTCTCCTACGCAGCCGTTATTAGGGCTCGTCACGCAACGCTCCTCCCCCACTAACGGCTGCTTCAATCTGAACCACATTCCTTTGCACGGTTTAGCCAATCACAGCTTCGCTCCTATAACCGGGAGCCAATCGCGCCAAAACCACTTGTCCAATCACAGCTCGTGTTTTATCGTTGACTACTTTTGTGCCAGCAGTGCAAACAAGATAGCGTCGCTCGACGAAGCTTTCCATTTGACTGCTTCGAAGTTCAAAATTCCTGACTTAAATGAATATCAAAAGCTAGCAATTCAAAAAATCGTTTTGCATAAGGGTGATATTTTTGCAAACTTGCCTACGGGATTTGATTTATCAAACTCTTTCGACAGTCTTCGATCATGTCAGCAATCTTCCAGGGCATATCGTTGATGCATGATGTTGTTTCTCCACTGGTTAGTCTAATGGAGGATCAGGTCCATTACTTGACAAGTATTGGCGTGAGCGCAGTTAATATCAGCAGCCAGGCTGAGATTGACCGGTCAAGTTGAGAATGGAGAATTTTCTATCGTTTTCGGCTCGCCAGAAGGGCCAGAAGCATGGCTAATGAATGGCCATTGTATAAAAATAGACATGCTAAACACGACTCCCACTCGTCGCAAAAAAAGTATTTTAAAAGCCTTAAGTATAAAGCTTTCCCAGTAAGACTTCAGAGAGAATTGCGCCTTTAGATCACAGTTATGAATTTGTTCTCTTCGATGATATTGACCTTTTGATCTCGGCGGATTATCTCAAATTGATAGGAGGATTCATGCTGTCAGAGCCGTTGGCGGAATTATTTTATTTCTTTATACCGTTGCTCGGTGCTAGCTCTATTGACATACATTGTGGTTCGTTCTTTGGCTCACTTTTGTTGTGAGATAAATACTAAAAAACTAAAGTTTGTTATCGCTTTGAAATGACAGGATCGTTAAAATTTCTCAGGCCGTGATTTAATGTCTAAAGTCTGCGGTGTGCAAGACTTGTGAGAAAGTGTTTCCGGCATCACGGAAATAGGCGTCTTAGATCCGAGTCTCAAAAAGCCGTAGTCTACAATTCCACTGTTTTGAAATCATGAATTCTTGCATTAATTTTTAGCTCCTTAGTTAGTTCTGTAGTTGAGTAGTGTGTCTCAGTGGAGCTAAGATAAACCTCCGTTGTTTTGTAATAGCGTTTGATTTGGTGCAACAGATATTAATCTGCAGCATGGTTGCTGTTTTGTAAATCTCACGGATGCTAGTAAATTCTTACGTTCCTTCCTTAAGTAAGGAATGAACACAATTTAATGTCTTAAAGCAATTTCAAAGCCTTTTTTCGAGTAGGTGTCATTACACTGTTCTCATCTGCGTTATTCTCCTCGTCCACTTCCGATCGGTGAAGTCGCTTGGCTCTTTGTATTTCCCCTGCATTAAATATCACTTCTATTTCCAGCTTCATTTCTTTCAGTTTATCTGATATCGGCTGGAATTTTAACAAACGTTTGTAGCATTTATCCCTACATACGAACAGTTTGCTATTCTCCAATTTGTATCGACTCACGTCCACAGTCAGTGAAGTCAAGATCGAATGATTTCAGCAACATCGAACGAACTTTTCCCGAAAATATAAATCTTGTCTTTCTTTATGGAAACCGACAAACAAATGAACTACATTCTGTCAATTTCTTCGGAGTTACATCCATAGGAAATCACTGAGATGTCTGGCGCTTCTCGGGAAATCGACTGAAAAGCCCGATTAATTTACGCGGGAAACTTATCAGATACTGATACGCGATTGGTTTTATTGAAAACAAAGGTCAAACGCTGATTGGTGCAATCACTAATTATCACGTGCAAACGCCACGCGCTCAAAACAAAAGGAAAGGAATCTGGGTAATAAGTTCGTGTTCCAGTACACTAAATTGAAAATCAATAACAATGTTGTCCCCTAAACCACCACCAATCCTAACCACCCGTCATGGAACATCACTACACATCATCGCACGTTGCTAGACCTAATCAACTTCCCTAGAAATCATCGAATGGAACTAGACATCATCCAACATCACTAGGCATCATACAGGATACTGGAACACGAACTTATTCCCGGAATCTGGTTCAGATTGAAGCAGCCGTTAGTGGGGGAGGAGCGTTGCGCGACGAGCTCTAATAACGGCTACGTAGGAGACTAGCGTTTTCCTGACAAATTGAAACAATATTTTTACCATATATTATTCATGTGCCATAAAACTACATTCCTTGAAGGTTTTATCCTGTTTGCTTCACTAGATTTCAGTTGATGTGATCGGAAGCAATGTCTTAAATATGCTCATTCTACTCACAGAAGTAACACTTTTGTTAGGGAAGCGTTTATTTCAAAACTAGTCGATGAAATTTTTTTAAAATCTTTTGATCTAAAGTTGTACATGTAATGCACTATCTCTGCAAATTTCAAGTGCATTGAATCACTTTAACGGCGCGAAATAAAATTAAAATTATAGGGGACTTTTGCATTCGTCTTCCAAAGTTTCATTGCCGTATTATTTGTTGACAGCTGGTTTATTTCAGGACTTTCTCTTTTGTCTACATTCTACATATTTGTGCATTTTTGTAACAACACGTTTGTCATGCCTGGATGCTCCAAAGCGATCGTGAAAATTCTTTTCATAGTACAATGACTACAATGGCAATTAACATAAGGCTGCGGTCATGCACATGTAACACGTTTAAAATTTATTCAAAAGTGCACAAATATGTAGAATGTAGACAAAAGAGAAAGTCCTGAAATAAACCAGCTGTCAACAAATAATACGGCAATGAAACTTTGGAAGACGAATGCAAAAGTCCCCTATAATTTTAATTTTATTTCGCGCCGTTAAAGTGATTCAATGCACTTGAAATTTGCAGAGATAGTGCATTACATGTACAACTTTAGATCAAAAGATTTTAAAAAAATTTCATCGACTAGTTTTGAAATAAACGCTTCCCTAACAAAAGTATTACTTCTGTGAGTATAATGAGCATATTTTAG